>JAWNGG020000054.1:415000-1015000 GCA_036937485.2 Tetragonisca angustula | reverse complement strand
ATCAGCGGCCGAGCCTGGATATTTATTCGCCGATAGCATGCTCGATCGTTGGAATTTCGAGGCGGCAGACGGTTGAAAAAACTCTCGAGATGTACGGAGGCTTATCGTCGTCGTTTTCTCACCCCTGGCCGACAACCTAGGCCCTAGGCGCCGAACGGGTGGAATCTTCTTCGGAATTAAATCTGTTCTCCCCGGGTAATACAAACCGTCCTCGGTTAGTTCCAGTTGCGAACATAAACGCCGCTTCCTCCTGCATAATCCGTTCATTCGCGCAAACGGTTGTCACTTTTCTTTGAGATGCTTGCGAGCGTCGGCATGCGTCGTGCGCAAAAACGATTTATGCAACGTTGCTGCCGGGTATTTACTTACGTCTCTCTTTGCAAGTCTGTCTACGTCTTTTGTGTAATATAAACGATAGAGGACCGTATTTGTACCAAACAAACTTAAAAATAACACGATCTTTTTGATACATGATAAAAGATAAAAAATTATTTTCCGATTGATATAGTACAAACATGATCATATTCTACTTGATATTTTTACGAACTTTAATTGACTTTGAAATGGTTGAAATCATCTTGAGATTACAAAAGATGTTCGTTTAAGGAGATGAAGATCTTCGAATCTCCCGAGTACATCCACCTGAAGAAAAATTTTGTCCTTCGAAACCAAATAACTTTTATTTCAACCATTCTTCCTGATCTACGTTAGTAGTTAAAACGTAATTAATTATTCAGATAGCTCTTCCCAAGTAACCATACGTACGTATGTACATCTTACTGTTGTTGTTACATGATCTTCACATCGGCAGATTGTTACATACATTTCACAAAATCTACTTCGTCAAGAACAAAACACCCCCCAACAACAAAGTCAAATCACGTTCCTCTTCAAGCGTCGCCGATCCGTCGAGCCATAAAAATGATTTTCCACTCCCCGTGTGTCCAACGGAGAGAGTGCTCTTGAAAAACGCGGTACGTAACGGCATCTCAAAGTCGCACAAAACGAGGCGATATTTATGACGTCGTCGACTGCGAGCCGTAAACGAGGAATCGCTCTCCTCCTGCACGCCTTTTGCAACCCCCCTTTGCTCGCAACCTCGAGGGTTGTACTCTCGAACGAGCACGATTCGGGTCCCGTCTGGCCGCGACAGAGTAACAGCTCCAATTAATCCTTCGAACTCGAGTTACGAGCCAACGAAATGAGTCGTTATATATATATATAATAGAGAGCGGTTTCGTCGGCGGGCGCAGCTCGTGCGTAGAAACGGCTCTCGCGGCGTGTTTGCGTTTTGGCGAGGCCGCGCATTAGCTCCCCACGATCGGCATTGCTCGTGCTTCCGCGCTCCCGTCGATCGTAAAATCTCAACGAGCCTCTCTTTCTCCGCGATATCTCTCGGGGTGGGGGGGGGCTGATTTAATGGAATTTGCCGAAAACGATTGCCGGAACGAAGAAGAAGGCGAGAGGACGAGTAAACGGTCTCCCTCGTAAAATTTACCATCGCGCGTGGGCACAAAGTGTATCGCCGAGCGGTCGCAATTATTTGTCCAATAATTTACTTTCAGAGAGAAAAACGGGGCTGAGCGACGTGCTGGCCAGAAGCGCGGCGTTTACACTGCCAGCAAAGTAATGCACGGTCGATGTAACGGTGATTTAGTGGTAAACGACCTGAGCATAAAGAGAAGAAGTCGTCGTCGTTGTCGTCGTCGTCGTCGTCGTCGTCGTCGAAAAGAGAGAAGAGAGTGGGGCGGGCGAGAGGGAGGATGAGGCACGATGAGAACGGAGTTTTGGCCGGTGCTCAAAGCGCGTATCACGTCCACTCGGGAAAGCAGCCTTTCTCTTGGAAAGGCTGGCCGGCCTGGCTGGCAAAGGTGCAACGAGCGTGTAATGCACCTCCTGCGGTTTCTACGGAATCAAGTATCCAGATGATTCGGTTTACTTCGCTCTCGTCGAGGCCGACGCGCCTCATCTTCGCCGCTCATCGAGCAGAATTTAGGCGCACGAACACCAAGTTGCTCGCGGTTCCGTGTGTTCGTCTGACCGTGCCGTCGTTGCCCGATGCGTTGTTCAAAAGTTCCTAATCGAATGTACCACGCCTTGCGCACCGTTCGCCCCTCCTCTTCGAAATATAATAATCGAAGCTCCGACGCGAGATTAACTCGGACTTCCGCCGATAAACGTAGCTCGTTTCAACGTAGGTAATTTCAAGCTCGGACGTCTCGATTTGTACTACCAAATCGCTCTCCTCTTCGAGGAAAAGAATCCCGTTCTCAAGAATCTCTACTTTCATTTCCGTTGGAGAAAATTCTAATTGCGACCCGAGTGAAAACCCGAGTGGCGCCAGCGTGAATACGAAACGAAGAGAAAGGATCCCTCGGTTCGAAACAACGGGAATCGGCGTTGCCGTGCGGTGAGTTCAAAATCGCGGGAAGTATAGGGGAGAGGAAATCAGCGTAGGCCCAAAAAGCTTGGATTTTAGCTCGTTCCGGCTATGAGTCCCTCTATTGCATACTTTGAATTCAAACGTCTCGCATCGTGCATTCATGGCTGCCGTATGCAAAACAGCCGATCCGAGCGGCTAGGTCGGAGACTGCAAGGCGATGGAGGCAGGAAGTTTAAAGTAGATACGGAGAAAGAGAGAGAGAGAGAGAGAGAGAGAGAGAGTCTCTCTGGTCCGGGGTTTCGGGGGTTGGTGCGCGGCAGAGGGATGCATTTAGCGCTTAATTCAGGCCACGATGGTTGGTTTCCCGATGTGATTCAGTGGAACTGCGCCGCCCCTAGCCGACGCCTAATGAAGACACATGCTTCGAGCGGTGCAAGCCAAATGATACCTGGCCCCGTGCATACGTTCCGCATGTCGTTGCGTTCGGTTCCGTTCCATTGTACACGCTAATGGCGTTCCGCGTGCAGGCTCGGTTCCCTGAAAATTCAAGGGGCCTCGTCGAACTCCGGTAAGAAACGACGGGAATATTGCGCGGACAAATTTTTCGTATCGTTCCACCCACGCTGGAACATCACATTACAGAAGCTCCTTTCGTATATTTATCCGCAAGGGCGACCTTGCCGCGGGAATTCAGTAACTCATTAAATCTCTCCTTATAATGGACTACCGCTGCGGAGAACGCCAATTTCCGGCAAGATACTCCCGCATCCGGGATTTTCCTCGCGAACTTGTCTTTTCAGCAATCCGTACAAGTAAACTTCTTTCCCTCGGTTCCGTTTCGGTCGACTTTGCGTCTTTTATCAGAGATACGATTATCTTGAGCATTTTTACAGTAGAAAATTGTATTATAAATTTAAATCGGAATGAATTCTTACACAGTACGTGTTGTACAGTAGAAAAAGTGCACCCTTCTCTACACTTTGTGGTTCTACGCAAATCATAAGGTTACTGAAAGCGTTAAAATCTCGTCTCTCGTTGTGCCAAGAAAAATGTAGGAATTAAAAATTAATTGATAGTTCCCGCTCTATTATTCTTCTCGAGGACGAAATCTTTCGGTCCTGATTCAAAGCAACTCCCGTGGAAGGGATCGAGTGACACGCAGTCAGGCACAATCGGAGGGTTGTTTAATTTATAACACGAGGGATCTGAGATTCTACGGGGAATTACCATCAGGGAATTTCGCACTCTCAGGATATACGAATCGAGAGTATTGGGTATTAGATAAACGTTTCGGGACAAACCGCATCGAGATTCCAAGGGGTTCATTTAGTTCAGACACGCTCAACGTCCACGAGACGGTAAATCCTGATTGCCAGACGAGAGACGAAGATGCAAGCACCTTTAAATACAGGAGGAGCGGTCTGACAAATTTCCTACACCTCTAGATCCCCACAGATTATCGGTTGTATTTACATCGTTTGGCTAGAGGCCGTTTGTCTAACTCTGCCCGGTCTTAATCCACTTGAGAACAACTTTAAACTTCTTTAAACTTCCAGGAAATTTAACTTAAGAGTTCGGCAAGAATTCTCCCATCTCCTTTCGGGAGGAACTATATTGAATATATTTGAGTATTCGAATCGTTTAATACAATTTCGGTCGTTTTTAAAAATATTAGAGAAACTGTGCTTTTCATTAATAATTGACATCTTTGATCGACTTGTATTTTTCTAACGTCAGCAGACGGTCAAGTCTGAATAAAATACAAAACGATGATTTCCCAGTTATATTTCATATTCAACTTCCTAAAATATTACATGTTCTATTAGAAAACATTGTACATGAAATACGTTTCCTAAACTGAACGTAAAATTGAAAGATAAAAATTTGCCAAAATTTTCCAAAAAAGAATCCAACTCTAAGAATCCACAACTTTTTAATTAAATAAGTACTAAAATATTACTACGCGCTCCCGGTAGTCTGGCATTGACCTTACACCCCAAGTGGCCACGCGAGACGGTCGAAAGCGGTAAAGCAACGAAGGAACGTAAACGCGACACAAGGGACTGTCCAGCGAACGAGACGAAGTCGCCACGCATCGAGTTAATCGAATGCAAAGGCCAGTTTCAATTTGGCGCGAGTGGTGCCCGTGGGAGGTGGTTCGCGAAAGAGGTCTGCGGACCTCTATATATATATATATATATATATATCGAGGCTGGTCGTCGAAACGATAGCACCCGCGAGACTTCAGGTTTCTCAGGAAATCACAATATTCACAGGTCGGTTGGCGCATCGTCGAACGCGGCACCGACCGGAGGCAGCGTAGTCTGGGCCCGCATCCGGTAATATCTCACGATACGGAAGCGCGATAAGGTATCACGAAGAGCGTGCTGCTCGATGCACGATCCTCTCCCTCTCCCTTCCTCCCTCCCTCTCTATCTCTCTCTCTTTCTTGCCGTAACGTTTGTCGTGGCCTCCTTCGCCTTTCCGGATTTCCCGTATTTCTTTGTCGCCGGCTTTATAAAAATTTATAGGCACGGGCCAGATTTGCCTGGATTAAGCGATCGATTCGTTCGAGAACCGAGCGAGATAAAGTTCCTGTAAATTATAATACCGCGCGAAGATCGACCACGCGCGCTTATCTTCGCGAGTTGAAGATTCATCTATAAGAGGATTTCCATGCAAATTTTATACTTTGTTTTCGATCCTTCGCGAGGAGGAGGGCAGTTCGACTTACGATCTCTGTGATTTCGGAAAACAAACTTTTTTACTTCATGGTCTATGGCGCTTGTTTCACAGAGTTAGCTAATTCATACGACGGCACACTGAAACTTTTTCCCTCGATTCCCTTAACGCGTTTAAGAACCAGATGCTTGGCGAAATTGAATAACTTTGTAGGTATCTTATCTTGTTCTCTGCTTTGCTCGTATTAGACGTGTATAATGTCGATTTGCAATGTAAAATGCATTATTGAGCCTTAGCCCATGCGTGGCTAATATCAACAATATTCAATTCCTCCAAATGCGCATTTGGATTTCAAGAGGATTTTTACAAGATAGAACAGGTTAGAAGCTTGTCGAACACGAGTAAAGCATGTAGAAGCAAGCATCCGTCGTATTCCATGTCGCGACATCTCGCTGCGCGTTGTTTCTCGACGTGCTTTCTTTCGCGTATCCTCTCCCCTTATTCATCAGAGCACATCTCCGCGCTTCTACTTTGAACTTCATATATCACAATTACGCTTGCTTCCAGTCCATTTGCCTATCGAATCGTGACTCGTTTCACGGAATCGTCTAGAGCGAACAGATTACTAGCCCTCGCTGGAAACGTCGAAACGTAATTGAGAATCACTCAAGATTCGTTCCAACTTGGCTTTGTTCGTCGTCAGGAATAATGAAAGTAATCTCTATTAGCTGATACTGACAAGGAACGTTGATCAATCGCGAGCAGTGATTTTTATTTCCGCCGAGCGAACGGTAGTTGACACGCACGAATTGGCGTCAGACACTCCCGTCCGCTCGAATAAATCATTCTTGCCCGAAATCCGCGCCGAGAGAAAGTGGAGAAGTCCATCTTAAAATACAGCTCCCTTGGGGCAGCTCTCTGTCGGACCCCGGCAAGCTTGCACCGCTTCGTACTGTACCGTACATTTTTATTCGAGCGTGGCTAACTGCGAAACGCGACGGTGCACACAGGAGAAACAGCGAGAAAGAAAAGACGACCGGTCGACGACTCGCAAATGAGAAAGAAACAAAGAGAAGCGGGAAGCGAGGTTACGTCCAGCGTAAAGAGAGGAGAGGCAACGGTCTGTCCCGTGCTCCTTCTGTCGTTCTTTTTTCCTTTCTTTCTTTCCTTCTTCCCTCCTTTCTTTCTGAAGTATCTCGCGCGTGACGGAAGCTTCAAACGAGATTTACTTAACCCGTCTGCCTCGCGTCTGCTACAAAGAGCACGAGGACACGATTTAATCGAATCGGGACACGGTGCTCGAGCAAGAGCTAGCAACGCCGGACAACTCGTCAGCTCGGCGAGTGCTCCACCGCTCCCTTTTGCCTATCGCTCCCTCGGTGGGAGGGAGGGAGCTACACGAGCGCACTTTTATTCGGGGAAAAAGGGCCACCGCTCCGTTTCGTGGGGGGCTCTACCTTTCTCTCTCTCTCTCGTGCTCTCTCACTCTCTTACTACGATAACGACGTAATCAATCTTATTCCCGGAGAGATATATTCCGGCTGATACATTAAGCGCTCAAACTTCAAGTAGCAGAAGAAAAATTCACGACGTGCATTCAGATTCTTCCCCGTTCCGATCGTTAAGGCCGCCCGATTCAAACCGGTTTAATGGGATTTCTGGCGAACGCTGAAAAGAACATTTTAATACGGCCGCTCTCTTCTTCCCTTTCGCTTATTCTTCCTTCTTTTTTCTTCTTCCTTTTTTTTCTTTCTTTTTTTTTATTCGCCTTCCACCGCGGAGGAGTATACCGTACCGCACGGCAAACATCTTCCTTTTAAAATACATAGGAAACCCGTACGCACGCGGTATCTTCCTCAGCTTTGTACGGAGCCCGGGAACAGAGATCTTGGCGCGTAACGTCTGGATATATATATATATATATATATGTATGCATATATCGATATCCGCCTGCTGTATTTCTTATGGAAACATTAAAAAACATTACTAGCCGTTTTTCTCGGGTATCCGAAGACCTGGGCATGAATACGCTTAACGAGAACGCGCGAACGAACGTTTCGCATTGAGAGGACGCGATCATCGGGGCAGGGAGTCAAGAGGATTCCGACGCGAAGTGACACGACGGAAGTGCGAGTCGAAACCCGAGGATGAATACATTTAAGAACGTTATCGCGACGGTTATACCTTCGAGGGAAATTCCTCGCAGCTTGCCGAGAAGCCAGATATATACTTGTCGTATATATGTATGTATGTATGTATGTATGTCGTATATACACACAGTCGACGTATTCATACGAGGAAACACCGTCGAAAGACGGTGTATTATCGCGTTTAAGAGTTGATATATCGTGCATCGCGTGTCGAACGCGACCTTTGCCGTCAAACCGCGATTACGAGCGCGTAATTCTCTGTTAATTGCGCGACTACTGAAAATTCTATTCCCAGCTAGAAATAATGAACATTAATGGACGGAGAGGAAAAATAATTAACCCAGAAGATGATCGGGTAGTTTATATTCGTAGTCACGAATATGTCCTTAGACATTCTTTGGATCAGGAGAATGCGTGTAGTTGTACGCGAACGCAGAGTTTATTGACACGTACGTACCTACCAAGTCTATCGATCTCTCGGATAGATGGAAATTATAATGGAATACGTATATTCCTATGCGCTTGAAACAGGTTCAAAGGAACCTTTAATTGCACCTTATCCAATCCACGGCTCGCTATCGAACCCTATTATTACGTAATACAGCCGTATTAGATAAGCTTTAGATCCATTACCAGCTAATATGTACAAGGACCTGCAGAGATCCCCTCCATCCGTTAGATTGAGGAGCCGGGCATGTCGATAATTGTGGTATGAACTGCCGATTATCGGCACTCGGCGATGCCGCGTGTCATGAATTTCACTTTGAAGTCCATTTGATCCGCCCCTGTCTGTCAGTCTTTCGAGGTCGAACGTCCGTCGACGTCCCTTGCCGCGGCCAACACCTAGGAATCTAGACACTTCATCTCCCGATGAAAATTCGTCTCGCACAAAAGAAAAGACCCCGTCACTCCGCGCATTGAATTAAACAGCTCAAATCGCTTTTTAAACAGATCTGTCCATCACCGCGTGATTGGCCGTTCGTTCGTTCGTTCGTTCGTTCGTTCATTCGTTCGTTCGACCATTGCCAGTGCCTGGCTCGAGCCGACTCTCTATTGAAGTCCCTTAACCCAAGGAACCAAAGATTTCCGACAATCTGCAGACAAGCCTCCTCTTTTTCTTTCTCTATATTCTCTCTCTCTCTCTCTCTCTCTCCTCGTTCCTTTCCTCGTTCTCTACTTCCGTTCTCCAGTCTTCCGGAATTTTTTTCTTCCCTTCCCCTTTGCCTCGCCACGCTACGGTTTTGCATTTATAATCCTCCCCTTTATACCTACCTATTAGCTTTTTAATCGCCTCGTAGCCGAACTTTATTCGACGTCTTCTTCCTCGCTCCCTCTTTCTCACGCCTTTCACACTCGAATTCCGTCTGTCTTTCTATTCCCACCGTCGTCACGCTACTTTTCGTCTTTTTTAGCTTCTACTCTCTACTCTCGTTAAAATTCTCCTCCCCACCTTCGACTTTCCTTCATTCACGGCCCCCCGCGTTCCCTCCTCCCTTCCCTCCTAGAAGTAGAAAGCAGAAAAAGAAGAATTCCTTTCTCCTTCGCACTCTCGTTCTTCCATCCATTTACATACTAGCTCTTTAATCGTTCCACTGTCCGACTTGCCTCCTTCTCGATCAATCGGTACACCTCTTGCTCGTTCCTTCCAACGAAATTCCTTCCGCCGCTCGTTTCGTTCCTTTTGAAATCCCGCTCCCCTATTGAACCCTATTTTTACGTTCTTCACTTCTCTCTCTCTCTCTCTCTCTCTCTCTCTTTCTACCTTCCCCTCTCTGCCTCAATATTTATCGTTGTTTATTCTATTTTTCTCCTACGTACGAACCCTTCGATCCTTTCGTTGCCCACTTTGTACTTCCACCGTTCCTCGCTCGTTCTTTACTTTAAATTCTATCCACCTTCCTTCTATCCCCCACTCTTCTCAGTCACCGCTTCTTTTGAACTCAACCCCATCTCGTCGAGCTCTTCTCTTGTCCTTCCCTTTTTCACATTCTGCCCTCTCCCCCCCCCTCCTTCCTTCCCCTTTACCTTTCGTATCTGCTTCTGCCGTCTCTGCGCCTCTTTGTCCGCCTCTCCCACGTTCGTACCTATTCGGCCGGCTTTACTTACTTAGTTACTTACTTGTTCGCTTCTATCGAGACTCGGTTTGCCGTACGTGCCGCCCGGCCGGTGACTGGCCTCCAGGAGTGGCGGCTTGTCTCCTCCAAAGGAGCACAAAACCAACCGACCGACGGTCCGCCGCGCGACTAGTCGGTCCGGCTAATTGGAATTGCATTAATTCCTTTCTTCGCCGGTTGCTTGCGCGTTAGCCTAATAAGATTTTGCCTCTCAGTATGCGCGACAGGTATCCTCCGTGAAAATCCCTGTTCCTTCCGCGTCCCTGACATTCCGCGCGTTTTTCTCCTTCGCCACGATCCACTCTCCCGCTGCTCGTTCCAAGATCCCCGCGATCTCCCGGCTGAAGGCCAGTGGTTGATCCGCGTTTATCCACGCTCGAGCAGCAGTTGGACAATTTTTGACGACAGAGACAAAAGACAAGGGTGAAACGTGTTTGCGAAAATTGACGTGCTATTAACTAACGGCTCGCAATAATTAATCTGGAATTCGATTTAATCATTTTTTAATTCTTCAAATCTTTTACTTTTGCAACTACCGTACTGCAACTTTTATGCAATTCCGTATCTTTATAAAGATATGATTTAAAAAACGGAAATTATTTTATCTGTTAAATATGATAAGGGAGTATTATACTTATATAAATGCATAAAATACTACGATCTGGTAATAGCTGATAAATATCCCTCCACCCCCCTAAAAAAAATAAAAAAATAAAAAAGAAACAGAAGAGTACGAAGAAACATACGCGTGTCAATCGTGCGTGTTTGATAAATTCATACTTTTAATAGAGCTACGCGGGAAGTCAGCTTCGCGTAAACTCGTGTTTAAACGATTGCTGAACACGCTAGTATTTATTACTCACCCCCGTCCGATTAAATCCTATCGATAACCCTTCGAGTCTAAACCGTGTCTATCGTTTTACGATTTTAATT
Source organism: Tetragonisca angustula (assembly GCA_036937485.2). Taxonomy (NCBI): domain Eukaryota; kingdom Metazoa; phylum Arthropoda; class Insecta; order Hymenoptera; family Apidae; genus Tetragonisca; species Tetragonisca angustula. The sequence continues at coordinate 1,004,738 of JAWNGG020000054.1, read as the reverse complement.
AATTATCCAACGCGAGATTAATGGCAGCGATTCAATATGTCGGCCTCGTTGAAAAATGATTCCAACGCCGTGGCAACGATCAGAAAGTTCATCATACTGGTTTCCAACGAACGAAACTTCCGACGACTCTCGACGCTTGTGTATACACCGCGTCCCGTTTCAAAGGGGCCGTATTCTCGGCCGTTTTATCCCGCAGAAACGTATTACGATTCCGAATGCTTTCGAAGAGGCTTTTGTCATCTCTTCAGGAACTTGCTCTTTCATTAAGATTTCTCGGAGCGTGTTTGCGATTCCCTTTCTTCCGATGAATTCCCTTCTCTCCCTTGAATACGTGCCATTTAACCGCCGTGCCTAAGAACCGCCGTATACAATGTACACGGTGCCGTTTCGTCCTTACATTTTTCCGCGTTAGATCGCACAGTTTCTCGCATGACCCTGTTTCAGCGTTTCAATGGACCGTGAAAAATTCACCGACGAGAATTTTCCTGGAGGATGAGAATTCCCTTCTCACCCTGTTGAAAGGCCATACGACGTTGACGTCTCAAGGAACGCACATGTGCCAAGTCTTTTCTTTAATTGCCATGACCTGATTGCGCGTAGAATCGCGCTGGACAATATGATTAAATACAACTGTCACCTACTTTCCTCTGACTCTGCAAAAGGAACAGGTTAGATTATTGGAATTTTATTTAAATTCCAGACTTTAAATGTGTAGAGTATGCGTTCTTTCGGACGGTTGAACAATATTTTCAAGCGACTAAAGTTTTTCATCGTGTTACACGCTTTTGGTTAATCTACAGAAAGCCAGAAAATTAAATTGAATCGATCTACCTACCTGTGAGTTATTCAATTTGATTTATTTGCAGACAAAACATGTTACGCATTGTGTAAATGAAAATACTGCCTCGAAAAACAGTTATTTGATTGTTAAAATCCAAGTATCAAAATACGATTATACAATATCGTATAATTCAATGTTGTTAAAAAAATACAGTATACATTGATGAACAATAATAAATCGAAATAACAGGATTTTCGTTAAAGAAAATTGTTCTTTTCGCGTACTGTTTCATCCCATCGCTACCAGCGTCGGACCGAGCCAATTGAAATGGACTTTGAGGCTCTTCTCTATTCCTCGTTTTATCCATTACCCTTGCCACTTCCTCTAAACGAAGAAACATTGCAGCCTAGACCGCGTACTTAAAAAATACAAAGCCTCGATCCCGGGGAATTTAGTTAAAGCTCCCCGACTTCGAGGCGCTATCTTGCTCGGCGCTCCTCTAAAAAATTCACACGACGCCGCGGTTCGATCCGCCGATCCATCTACAAAATCGAATCTCCGAAAGTAATCGAGAAGCATTTTTTAACACCTTCGCGAGCCACCTTGTAATTACACGGTACCTCAATTTAACACAGATATCGCCCAAAGTAATACTTAAGAAAATTTATTCGCCGTGTTGCGCCGCTATCGGGCCGGCTGATCGGCGATTGTCATCCAAACGCCAGTGCACCAGTTGCGCGTTACCCGTGGCACGATTTCCTTGCCGCTCGCGCGGCATCCTCCTCGAATCGGCTGAAAATCGGTGCCATTATCGCGATAAGATCGGCCGGCCTCAGCGGACGATTTATTCGTCCCGCAATTGATTCACGCTCCGTACATCGTAACACACTCCGTGAGGCGTAACCCAAGATCCATTTTCATTGCGATTTAATCACTCGGTCAAACACGATAAATCCGGCTCTCGGCTCTCGGGTTAATAAATCCCCCGTCTAAAATCTCGCGCCTATAACCAATTACGCCGGCGTTTAATTATTTATCGCGGGCACTCCGGAGCCGGAGATTCCCCGTAGGCTTCGCAAATATCGACCGCGCACCAGATGCCCGCCGAGACAGCCAACCCGGGTGTTTAATGCTCGGCCCCATATTTAATTATGCAATTTATTTGTACGAGTTATTGCCACGGAATTAAAATTCCCACATCATTAATACATTAAACCGGCGTGTCCGGACGTTCTTTCGCCAGGCGTTCCGCGTTCACCAGCGCCGTATCGCCACTTCGATTCTATTATCGCAAGATACGAGGAGAACTATGTATCGACGGGGGAACTGTGTATCGAAAATGGAATGCTGTAACGTACCGTTCGTTCATCGAGTCGTTTGTTTAATTATTTGAAGGTAACAGAATATGTTTCTTCAGCAGCGATAATTTTTCGCGCGTACGTGTTTGATTCAGTGAAACAGGACGGTGCGATGCAGACACAGAGTGTACGAAGATTATATTGGCAATAAACTGTAATATATAGAATGTAGTGTAAAATACTGTTTGCATGCATTGATTCTATGAAATTATATCCGAATATTGGTTCATTAATTGATTAATATTACTCGAGGGCCTGTCGTGCCACTTGTGGTAAATGAAATTACGAAAGTAAACTCATCTTTTCCTGAGAATGTACTTGCTCGACGAAACCGAGAAACTGGCTCGCAGTTGACAACCGTACTAAATATTTCATCCAATAATCATCCAAGTATACGTGCAGCTGCTCGACGCTGACAACATCTCGCAGTACGTACATAGTATCTCCTTGGACAAAGACGAGCTCCTTCGCGATGCTCTTCCGCGTCTGCTTCACAAAGCTCGACCAACTCTCTAAATACGTTTGCGTGGGCAACAATGGCATCCCCAATTTACTCAACCGAAAGGTCATTCACCTACGCCGCGGAAAGTCGTCTGTTTCCCCTAAAATCCGGCTGAAATTACAAGCCATTGAATCGTCGGTCTGTCCCTCGGCTCGCGTACCATCCTCCCATCACGTTGCGATCTCTCCTCTCCTCTCCTCTCTCTCTCTCTCTCTCTCTCTCTCTCTTTCCTCTAGCGTGTTTCGTCTCGCTCGTTCGTTTCGTCTTTCCGCCGGCATCCACCAGGCAACGACGTTACGCGACGCGGCTGCGTTTTAGAAAGGGAAAAAGATCGGTGTTGCAGCGTCGCTGCCGCGGCTGGAGATGCGTGAATATAATGATAGAGCGAGGGAGAGCGAGGCTAGAGCCGTGCGGATGGCGCTCGAGGGTGGTGTGGAGGAAGGACGAGGGTGGAGAACACACGGTAGACGAGGGGAAAAGAGTCGGAGACAGGCGGAGAGGCGTACGCGAGCGAGGGTAATGTACTGTTCTCACCTCCGACAGGCCCTCCGGGCTTCCTCGGCTATCCTTCGCTGGCATACGGCCGAGCATCAGCGTGTGCACGCCCGTGTATTCTACGCCACCCCCGTGTGTGTCCGTGCACTCGTGCACACGCGCTAATCGGCGACGTGCGTGCGTGCACGGACGCATGCAACGCGTGGAATCGCGGTACGCGCGGTTGATACGCTCGGGCTCGCTATCTGTTCATCGGTGTACCTATCATATCCAGGCGATAGGGGGAGAAAGCCACTTGCTGGCGTTTTCTTTGTGGCACCGCTCTTCCCTTCACGTTCGCGCCGTTTGATTTTCCAACGCGCGGAAAACTCGTCGATCGTTTCTGACCGCGAACACTTCGCCTGGATTTTTCGGATGAGAAAGTTATTTTCATCGTAATGGGACAATGGTATACGTTGATTCTGTATTTTCCTCGCGTTGTGTAGAATAAGTTTCAGAACTGGAGCAATTTCGTAGTTACCCGCGTCTATTGACTTTTATCGTCGTATACGAAAATACAGAGACACTGGATGGAAAGGTTAGTTTCGCTCCAGATTGCTTCTGTTTTTATTCCATGTATCGTTCCGTTTCCAGGATATTCGAAGGGAAAGTAGTCGCGGTCTACTGTCTGTTAACTATTTGAAAACGTTGAAATATCGGAGGGAATTCTCTCGATTCCTCGTCAAGGTACGAGGTTATGTGTGGAGAACCGACTCTTGAAGAATACATTAGTGCACTTCGACGAATACGATTTGATGGCACGAGAGTCGCTTCAATATAGACTGTTATTCATATTGAAGCAGAGCAACTGGAGTAGGAAGTACGTATTGGGAAATTCATTCTCTCCCATTTCTGCTAGATTATAAAAACAGTCGACTAGCAAAATAATATCAACCTAGGTAACTTTCGGCAGGTTTATTATAATCATCAAATTTGCTACTCATAAAATTCACAGAATGATTCCATATTTTAACAAATTTTGTGCGTTCTAATCGACCAGTCGTTCGTTTCGTATCGAAACCAACAGCTGTCCTAATACTTCTTCGCGAACGTACGTTCGTGTCAACGGTATATACGTTTCGTATTCGTAAATTATGGCAAGCGAAACCGTGCGTCGGCCAGAGAAGGCTGGCTGGTGAAAACCAGAAGGAGGAAAGAAACGGGAGAGCGGATGCCGGTTGAGCGAGAGCGGCAAACGAGGGGGATGAAGAAGAGAGAAACTACGACAAGGGCTGCTGACAGACAGTGACGGGTACCACTTTATCCGCGACACGATTCTGCGCTTACCACAGCCCACCCGTTCACCATCGCCGTCACCGATGCCACCCACGACCGATCTGATCTGATCTGAACCTACTCGATCCGATCCTTTACTCGCGCTTCGTATATCTGCCGCCTTCTTCCTCGATCTCCGACCTCTCTTCTTTCCCCTCGTTCCACGACGCGCGATTCCCTGTTGCTGTGTTGCTTATTTTTACCGCGAGTACAGACACGTTCGAAAGAGAAGAGCGACTACGATTCGGGGAATAGAACACCGATCCTGACCTCATTGTAAACCGATCGTACTTGAAAGATACACACCACCTATGGATGTTTCCTGTAAATTCGGGGAATAACGGTACCAGCGGTCGTCGGAAGGAAAAGTCGATCTGACTCGCGACCACGAGCGTCATCGATTCGAGGAAGAATGAAATGATGAAAGAGCGGTGTTTAAATCAATGCAAATGTGACGAGAGAACGTTACGATGGTGTTGATAAATAATCTTCGTCACTGTCCTTCGTGAGAAATTTGAACAAATCGTGATATTAAGTAAATGTTCGTTTTCTACGATAACCGGCATACTGTTTAAATTTCTCAGGAAACGTCCAGAACATCTCCAGATGTTAACTGTTTCCTCATTAATTATTCTTGGCAGTATCTCGAAGAAGTGTTGCATTATCAATTCCAGCAGGAATAATCACTGCACGTTCGCAATAGGGGCAACGTACGATTTCGATTTTACATATTTGTGCACGTTTCTGGCCCGGTGGAAATGCGTTGCATGAATTTTTGCCAACAACTTTCGAGTCAATTTCCGCGCAAGAAGTAATCCGGCGCATCGTAACGTGTATCACGCGTGCCGCTCTATATCCTTCCACGAGGATTATGGATTTCTGAATCTCGCGGACCGAATGCACGTGCTGTGTGTACACTATATGTTTCCCCCCCCCTGCATCCGTAAATGCTGTGTGCATCACTGCTCCTCCTTGACGCATCGACATGAATGGAAGATAAGTGAGACACGAGTGAGTCTATTCTTCGAGAATTTTCACGGGGAAAAGAAAAATCCATGAAATCCCGGTCTATCTCGACGATTCTCTATATTTCACCTTAGATTTCTTTTGGCGAATTTACTTAACGTCAGAACTAATCGGCATGACCAATTCATAACTTCTTGCAGAAACTTTATACAGAGATTTACAACACTGCATTTTCAGACATTTGAAATACTTTTCGTCGAAGCTTAGATAAAAGTTTGTGAAACTTTTTTTTTTCTGTTTCGTGCATTCGTATTGCCGCGACACAAGTTTACACCTCAGATCAACGTAGATTATCTTTATTGGAATGGGATACAAATTTTTATTTTCGCAAGATCGAGCCAGGATTCATAAATCCCGCGTTTCCATCGGGTTCCGGATAAGCTGGAACTTCGTCTACGAGACTCGATGTATACATCGGCGAAGGAGATTGATGGCTCCAATCTCATTCATACTCCTGATGAGTTGAAAAACTTTTTTTCTTTTCCCCCCGCGTTCTTTTGCAATTACGATTAACGGTTGGAGCACTATCAGCAAGATGAAACGTCAAAGCTAATTCGAATCATGACGAGGCATTCGAGTGAAATCTACCGAGAGAAAAATGGTTTCGAGCTGGCAGTCCAATATCTTGCCCCGGCCCGTTCGCCTGATTAAACTTTCTTGATTTTTACCTCTGCAGCTTTCCGCGCGGTAGTCCGCGCCTCCCTTTCATTTTACTATCCAGCTTGAGAATCTGATTCACCGCATAATGTCCACGACAGAACATATTTTACTCGCGCACGTACCTCCCATGAACTGTTCCATGAATCTTTGTCACCGACGACAATTCACAATGGCCGCCTCTGTATAAACTGTCCGCCCGTTTAAACATGTCGATTACTCGTTCGAAAAGAAATGGTTTCCACCTCGCGGCCGAAATACCGAAATGTTCGCGAGCCAGAGATTAATACCGTCGAAATAAAAACGGATAGAACGTGATAGGCAACAGCAACGTTCGCGATAATGAACGCCGCTGTTATTCATATCGTTGCATTTATTCAAGAACTTCGTACCGAATACCAAGCTCACCAGTGCGAGGCATCTGGTGAGCCGCGATCTTATCTCTCATAAAATATTATCGAGGCACCATCTGCCAGTTACGCAAAATCCGTCGAGGAAACGTTGCTGCATTTATCCGTTCGGCGAGACGTTTGCAGCCACGCGGAAGCAACGCGTTCGTTGATTAAAGAAAGTAATCGCTTAGGCGAATGTATCTCTCTGTGCCGTCTGTACGCCGCGAGCCCCGCCCTTTCCGCCCCATTTTCGTCGCCCGCGCGGGAAACGACGTAGTTTCCCCGTTTCTGGGGGTCCAATGAAAAATTTACGGATTAATATTCGTCTCTGATGTAAACGGGCTCCGTGCCCGAGAAAAGGAGCAACACGCGAACGCGACTGTTTGAGACCGGTGGGACATGGGAACGATGAACTTTGTAACTTTCCCGGAGTCTTGGGACTGCCAAGGAGAAAAAGAGACAAAGATGTAATCGTCGTTATTCGATTTGGGACCCGATTGCGCCTTCCGCGAGATGTAAAACTTACGAAGCACACGTTTTTTCTTCTGCAATGCGTTGTTGAGACAGTTACACGAGCAAAGAGCAATTATATAAGTATGTTAATTTAGGATTTGTGTCTAGAAAATCATCGATATTAAAAGAAGAAACCAGATTAAACGCAAATCTGAATTGAAACCTCAAGTTTCAATTAAAAAGAATTTACCACTAGATATACTATCTCCAATACACGTATTTTACGTATCGCGTGTCGCATACCTAAATTTCTGGAACATTTAATTTTCTCAAAATACATGGGCATCTGCAATCTACTTCTAGCCTATTAGGACCACCGACGATCATAGATACGCGAATGTTAAAAGAAGTATAAAATTTCCACTTCGCAAATGAAGAGGGCCGAAATATCATCCACGTGATAAATAAGAAGCAATTTGCCTATCGTTAATTCTCGATATTTAATAATCCATCTCGTGAAAGAGAAAATCAATGCCAGACAGTGGAACACAGCCCAGTGACTCGGTTCAGCGAACGAGTACGAATCCTTTCTGGCCAGTCATTTTGGCTCGCGGCCACTTCTTTCCACGACGCGTCAGAACCTCCTAACGACCGACTAATTCCAGGTCTTTTTAATTAATGCAAACATCCTTGGCGACTCGTTGTCCAATGGGGGATTCACAAGCCTCCTCCTCGCGAACTGGCGACTCGGTAGTCTCGTATCCTGGCTTGGTAGGCTCGCACTCGGTAAGTTCTCGGGGCTTGCAAAAAGAACCCGGCCACCTCCGTGGACCTCGAAATTACCGGCATTTATATCCCACGCCGCTAATGTCGGCTTCGGAATAAACGCTTCGGAGAAGTTGCGGCTCTTAATTACCGGCGGCCCGCCGTGAAACTTTGTCTTGCTAAAATAGTTATGAATATTTATAGTTTAATTGTGAAAGAGAAGCCGGCGAGAGCGTGTTCGCGGCCCGCAGCAACCCCGGCCTTTGCAATCCTTTAGCAGGTTTTGTTTCCTTTCGTTTGTGCTTCACTCTGCGTACCACCGTTCCCTCTTCTATCACCGTCTCTCCCGTCTCCTCTCCCTTTCTCTCTCTCTTTCTCTTTCACTGTATACCCTTCCGCGAGAGCGTAACCCGACTCTCGGGATTCATGAAAATATATTTTCGAGGAGAGAGAAATCCTCCGACTGTTTCGCCAGTCTTTCTTCCAACTTTCGCGTCTACGCGTGTATCCTATTTCGTACTACATCTAGTAGCCGGCAACAAACCTTCCTAGAGGCTTTCGTCCATCGCGCTTGCGTTATTCGTCTCGCGAATTGGCGAAACGTTTGAGAGCAGAGAGAGAGAGAGAGAGAGAGAGAGAGAAAGTGGAGAAAGCGACGGGTAATCGCAGGTAACCAAACTGGGGTGAACAAACACGTTTCTTTCGCGGCAAGGCGTTCCAGCAAAGAAGTTAATTAATTTCCACGTTTTTTTTCGTAGCTCAAACAACGCGTGAAAAAAAAACGCACCAAGCGTAAACGGCGCGGGCGATTTATAATTCATTCCGGCTCAATGTGACGGGGGAGGGTTATGGTGAAAGCGTTTCGCCAGCGAGGAGCCAGAAGAGAGCGGGAGAAAAAGGGAACGGCGGGTTGTCGAAAAACGGTTCGACGTTCACGGCCCTTCTCGCATCGTTTGAAACCCAAAGCGAAAAGCGGCGACCGGAGGGAAAAGCGTTTTGCCCGAGCCTCGTTCTCCTTGCTCCGTGCTCGGCTTCTTTCGTGTAAACAATAATTCTGTCGTGTAAACAGTTTGATAACGAGAAGGCTGTATCCGTGCCTCTTTCTCGCGCTCGGGTGAGAGGGAAAGTTCGAGAGAGTCGGTCCGGCGGAAAGGATCCGATGTGCACGCGCTCAGCCGCGCGCACGCGAGCGCCACCGTGCCGCGTTTATTTAAAAAAAAAAAAAAAAAAAAAAAAACAGCACTTACATAAGGAGATGCGAATGCTCGGCGCTCTCTCGTATTTGGCGTGCAAACAGCTGCCGCGTCTCCGTCGCGGCTAATGACGCCGCCGTTCGTCCGACGCCCCTTTACCCGAGCGCGACTGTCGCTTCGACATTCGCAGCGATCCGTAGCCGCTTGTACTACACGGCCGGAAAAACCAGCGGATGCTGCGTTTCGAAAACGGCGCGCGTCGAACCGCTTCCAACCAGACCGATCTAATTCACTACACTTTGCCTCAATGGAATATTCGAGTTTGCGTTTCGCAGCGATTCGGGTACTCGATGCATTGCCATTTTGCATTTTTTCCTTCACTTGTGTCGCGTTTGAGAAAGATATGGTGCATCACGCGTTTGGTTTTACGTGATTTTAATCAATTGCGCTGGCATCTGATTGCGGACCATAACGAGTGACCGAACCGTATACAATAATTCGTCGCTTTCTTTCTTGAACTCATCGGCACGATATCGCTGGATAGAAATTATCGAGAAGTAACAAATTTATTATTTGTTTCGCCTGGGTTATACTTAAATATACTTGAAAAACTGAGGAAATGTTGCAATTTTTGGGGCAAAAAGTTCTCGACGTGCGTGGCACGTTATCCCAGCGAAAGAGGTTAAATGTAACTCAGGGAAAAAAAATAATAAATTTGTTACTTCTTAGCAATTTCTACCGTCGACGACAATTTCTGACTATTTATTTCAATTCGTTTCAAAAATATAACGCGAACGTTAACCACTTGTGCTGGCAATTGATTGCGGACCATAACGAGTGACCGAACCGTATACAATAATTCGTCGCTGTCTTTCCGAACTCGACGGCACGATATCACTGGATAGAAATTATCGAGAAGTAATAAATTTATTATTTGTTTTGCCTATTTTGCTTCACTTAAATATACTTAAAACTGAGAAAATATTGCAATTTTGGAACAAAAAATTCTCGACACGCGTGGCACGTCATTCCAGCGCGGGAGATTAAAATCCAATAATTTGCGAACCAATTTTGTATTAACAGAACTGTTTTGTTACACAAATCTGATTATGAAATTCTCTTTCAAGACAGTTAGACGTGGCTGTTGACTTTTACGTGAAACTTCGTGAGTTTGTCGTCTGTCTACGTCTCTTAAAATGCAGCCTTTTCCCGTGCGATCTTCATGCATTAAAGCAAAAGTGTGTTAAGATCAAATTGAGCCTGCAAGTATAATTACAATAATGAGAACGCATTTAGATCACATAAATATAGGATGTTAGAGTTACTACGGGTGCACGTTCTACTCATTTCTTTGAAACGACAGATAGAAGTGAATGTGATTGCAGCGGGGTGAAATGTTACTTCTGACCATCCAATTACCGAAATTCAATTTTACCCATTTCGACTCCATACTGCGCATTTTGATAAAGTCAACCTGACATTTCGATATTAAGATCGGGACGTTAATTAATTGAAATTTCAATGGAGAACGAGGTTTAAACACGTGGAAAACCAGTATTTAATAAATTCGCAGGTAATCGAACCGTTTCGAAACGTGCGAGGGGACGCGCGCCAGTGTTAATACAATTAGAATGATTTAGGAAAGCCGACGCGAAATGATTTAAACTGTATTGATTAGGCTCGAATTTCAAGAACAAATGAAATATCACTATCCAGGGTAATTAAATTAATCGAACGTTCGACAACGAAATTGATATTGAATCGTTTAATGCTGCAATTAATTTTTGGTTAACATCGTAGATACGCAGGCAGAGCTTTGAAAATTCATCGCTTCGTTTAACCTTCGTTAATCCTCTAAACTCGAAACAACATGTCTGAACGATACCGTATTCTTCGGATTTCGATTCGGGACCCGCAAACGCACCCCACTCGACAGCGAAATTGCAGGATGTTGAAATCCACCGGCACGACGACGCTCCCTCATTCATCACACCTACCCTCGCGGATGGTGTCGAAACTATCGATTACCGGTGACTTTCATTTAAATGACAATTGCCAGCAATCGAATCGTTACCGTCGCTTCGTCGAATGAATCTCAAAGAATTCGCCGACGGAATATAAAATAAATCTGGCAGTTCAAAGGGAGAATTAATTTGTTGAACAGCGAGAGCGTTTAATCGTGGAACAAAGCGAACGAAACGGGTGCAGAAAATCATCATTGAAACACTTTGAAAATCCGGAATGCGGAAAGAAAAATAGCAGGAGAGAAAGAGAGAGAGAGGGAGAGAGAGAGAGAGAGCGACGTGAAAGCTGGTCTAACAAAGGGTAAACAAGCGGGTCAAGCTTTTAATCTGAAAATTCGAAGCGCGAGCTATTTCAATTTGTAGCTCCAACGAGTCGGATGAGCACGGGGAAATACTTTCTTAAATAACACCGCAGTGCGCTGACTCGCAGACTCCGGGATCGCGCTCGTGTTCGAGATTCTAACGTAGAAAAAGACGGGGAAACTCCAGGCTTATGCGGCATTAAAGCTTAAATCTCTCGGTCTCCATTTGCGCTCAGATGCACTTAATCTTGCTCGCGTGTCGCCTCGTTGGCTGGACATCAAGAGTCAACCGGGGTCGCGTTTAGCGAAATAAACATTTCGAGATTAATCGCGCTTTAAATTCATTATTAAGAGAAACGCGAGAATATCTCGTTTCCATTGTGTTTCGTTCCATTAAGCTCGACATCTCGGAATCCTTAAAGAGTCAAGCGCACAGATAACGCGAGAGAAACTGATGCGTTAATTTCTATTCGATAATCATGCGATTGATATTAAATTCTTTTCGATCCACGTGTATTGTCAAATTCTGTTTCTTTTAATACGAAAAGAGAGGTTCAAGATTTCGCTTAATTTCTTTTTATCGTCGTGTCTTTCAACTAGACTCTACAATTTTATGAAATTTCGAGACACCGAAATTTATTTATAATATTATGATCAATTACTACTTGATCGCGTCTTTGAGAAAATTGTAATTAATTAATACTTCCTCCATTTGTAAATATAGAAACGTAGATGTAATTCTCTCTAAAATCGCTACAGACAGCTTGACTATTGTACAGGATTTCCAAGGATTCTCTTCCATTCTAATTCTAAGAATCGTTCTAACAACTTTCATGGACAGTGTCCAAGCCAGGCCGGTAGGAACAATAAGAAGATAGGCACGAGCTTTGGCAATATCTTCCTACGGATACTGCAACGAATGTAAAATTGCGAGAAATTTTCGCATTCGTGGAAGTACCTCTGCCGTGAGGCGGAATTCCTAGGAGGAATCCTAGCGACGTGATGACCCCACCTTCTCCTCCGAGGAGAAGAGGAATTTCAGTTGAAAAAAAAAATAGCAGAGTGAAGATACAAAAGAAAAATTTGCACGATGAAAGACAATGCCAGGACGTCGTGAAGAATATCTCGAGCGAGAGAAAATAAACGGCATAAATTCAGGCAAAAGAATAAGATAGGATATGCAAGATAACTGCAAGATAGAATAAGAAGTGAAATTTTCACAAAAAGAGTCACGGAGTCAACTTTCTTATGGAATTCTAAGGTCAAATATTCAGAGGACCAGCTTTAACTCTTCCGCGCTCTTACTGATGCTTGACTAATGCCTTTTAAATAATGAACGTAGCGACTAGGATGATGAAACATTCTAAATATCGCTTCATTTACATCGGGAGGAAAGAGAAATTAAACGTTGTCAAATTTTATTTTGGCATAGAACATTGTTAGAGAGTGGTTTGTACAGTTTTTACGAAACGTAATTTTATCCCGCCCGCTGTTATTAAAGCAGGAAATTTTTTATACTTCAACATCTGCATAAGAAACACGAAATCCGTTCTATTTTCATTCATGTTTACAATCGGGAGATGTCGGGATTCTAACACGATCCGATGCGTCGAGCTTAAGATTATCTCGATCGAGCTTAGGTGTACGGCGGAACGTTCGGAATTTCCCGGATAATTTGGCCATAGCGAGCCGCCAGCCCGTGATTTGCGGGTTCTCGATGGATAGAGACGATCCACCACGGATAAGACGTCCGATCCAGACAGTTGTAAAGAGCGAGACGATGGCCCAGGCGGCGCGAGAGAGACAAAAGTCGGGGTGGTTGGCGAGAGGGAAACAGAAAGCAAGAAAGGGGTACAGGCAGGGGGGAGGGGGAGGAGTAGGCAGGCAAGACTCGACAATTTGCCATCGAGTTCGCGAGCGACTTCCTGGCAGCCTGAAGCTTCGTCTCCTAGACGAAGCGGAACAGAAACTACCGGGGTTAATCTATGTGAGAACCTAAGCAGCTGCCTTTGGTAGAAGGAAGCCTGTCCTTCCCTTATTTCCTTCGAGTTGACGGCGAGGAGAAACAACGGGCTTACGATGCCGGGTTTCTTAGCCGTGCGCCGGCGGCCTCTCGATTACAGTTTACGTGGAATGGCAGGTGTTTGTGTATTATTACTGCAAGCAATTTACCTCGGAATCGATACCTCTGTTTCGCGGATCCCGCGAAGGTAAGCGCGCCAAGGGGAAGGCCCGCGGAGCCCGCTTGTTTACGCACCCCCGGCTAATGCATGCGACGACAGAAGCCGGCAATATCTGCGCATTAATTTAATAATCAAGCGTTAATTACAATGCGTTGTTGATTACCACCAAACATGACGGCCGAACGACGCGACGCATTAGGCAATATTGTAGTTTTCTTTCGCTGACGGGTAAAGGGAAGCGGTAGAAAATAGTGACACGATGTCAAGACTCATTTATGAAAGAGGTTGGGAACAGGGATATGTATCTTATTTCCCTCTAATTTTTTCATGGTACTCTAACAAATTCATAAGCCTCCAAGTGATGTAGAAGAGTTTTCTAAAGAATGGTAAAACTGCGGGACAAGGTCTGCGAGGATCATATACTATGCACAGACGTTCGCAACAAATTGTCTGCGAAAGTGACTTTATCGTTCCTGTATTTGTGTGAATGAACTTCAGAGAATAATTGTGATTCGACGAGACACGTCGCATGAATGTTTTAAATCAATCAGTTCATAAATTCATGAATTAAAGAAATGGAACCTATATTATATCAAATATAATAAAAGTATTTCCAATGTCATATATACTTGCATTCTGTGCACACTCTTAAATTTACAAAAATTCCTAGACATCTCCGATTTTATGATAAATTCCCTAATAAATAACGTGGTGTTGGAAAGTTTTGCAAGCAAATGTGAAATGGTAACGAAAACGTATTTTAATCGATACAAAGATTTATATATAGATTCACACCAAGTTAGTCGCTGAATACTACATATTAAGTTCTGTCACGATAATCAAGTCCGCAGTTACATTGGTTTTCTTTTTCCCTCTCCTCTTCTCTCTACAAATATACTATTTCTAAGACAGAGCGTAGAGAGTATTGTCCCGTAGTAAATCTAGTCTAGTAGTCTATCGTAAATCGATCCAGTCACAAACTACGCTTGGATCTCTCCGCCTTCCTACAATAACAAATCACGAATAATTACAAAATACCAATCCAGCAAAATTGATCAACTTTCTTCTTCCTCTTTTTTGTTTCAGGTAAGTGTCCTCTCGGCTGCATTCCGTCGATAAAATTTCCGACGTCCAGCGGCGCGAACACGGCGTGACAGACCGGTCGGACAAAGATGAAGGACGCGCGGTAGCCTGGAAGAGAGTGGTACGACTCGCGGCCAAATTGGACGCCGGAATGACGAATCGTCGCGGTGCTCGTACGCGAAATTCAATTAGGCCGGGTTCAACGGTTAGCCCCCGCGGCCTGCCTTCGAACGAGCCCCGCGAGACTGCGAGATCCTGGCCAGTCAATTTCGAGAGAGCGGGTCGCGATCTCGAAAGCGATCGATGTGTCGCGGCCGATCGACCCGGCCCTCTCTCTCTCTCTCTCTCTCTCTCTCCGGTTCGCTCGTTTTCCCGTCGTTTCTCGATACTACGCGCCCCGCCCTTGAAATATTGACAATCACGCTCCTACGGCGTGTAAAGGATTAACCGTATGATGCACGACGAGCACGAATCGTTCTGAGGGCGTTCCGCCGGACTCCGTGGAAAAAAATTGCTTGCTCGCGAGCCGAAACGTCGCCGCTTTTTCAGCCCGCGTTATCGACGTGCCCCGCCAGAAATTGAGCTCCCGGCAAAATTAAGCGTCCGGGATTTCTCGGGAGATTCATGCTAATTCTTTGTTTGCTTTTTGCACGGTGATTGATCGCCGACACCTCTCCACGGTGTTGAAAAATAGAGGGCGAGAGCTGGAGGTAGGCACGGTTGAAAATACCTACTGGTATTTTTCTACCTCGTGAAGTCCTCGTACGCGTTATCTGAGCATGGTCGTGAGGGCCATTGTACCTCGTCTTTGTACTTCAGCTTTGTGCTTCGGTTGATCGTTCTTCGAAGAACTTCGTACGATTAACTACTCCGATATCACTGAAGGTACTACGTGCTTTACATACGGGAACGACGTATCGTTTTGTCTGTCATTGCTTCGAAAGAGAAAATCGCTCGTTATACTATAATTTCGCAAAGCTACGTGTAGCTTGACAAACTGTCCGCTCAAAGCGGAATGGACACGTGGAGAATTTTGATCGGAGCAGACGACATCGATCGTTCTGGGAAATTTGCGAAAAGTTTATTTAGTCACCTGCTCGTAGAATTAAGGCAATTTGCAGAATATGATCAAGCGACCAAATATTATAAGACCACGTGACGTTGAATGTACTTCTGGGAATGATATAAGTAGTACAGAGGATATCGAGGACCCAATCTGAAATTTAACTTCTGACTCGCTATCGAGAATTATTCCCCAATTGAACAGAATACGACAAAAATTATGGCCAGCAACTTTCGCAACGACACGTACTTGCGAATTCGCGTGAACGAGGGCTGCAGCGAACAGTTCCTCGAGAACAAATAGAATCGTGGTATAGCGATAGACGACACGGTTGGGACGTGGTACATCCAGCCGGGTTGCATGACTCCGAGCTAATTATTATAATTCCCAAGGCGACGATGCCGCATTAAAAACTAATATCCCTGATGGGAGGTCAGAATTAATCATCGTCGCAGCTGAACGTATCCAGTGACCCACTGAGACCATGGACACTGTCCGGAAATAAGTAACTTCTCGAAAGGCCATCGGTCTCTCCGGGACCAGGCTGCACGAATACAGCGAATGTGGCCAACTTGCGAATTGAAACGAGCCGAGTTCGTTGACCTAAAAAGAGCCGGAGTTTGTTGGCCCGTCCAGTGATTAATGGTCAACCGCTGCGACGTCATCGTTCCAAGAATTCTTATATATTTTCAATATAATCGATGCGCTTTTAAATCGAAACATCTGTTCCCAACGGTTTCTCAAACGTTCGCCTGGCTCGTGATACTTTTTAGCGGCACAATCGATGAAATTCGGTCGTCGTGAGACGTTCGTCGCGAAGTAAGATTTCACGGAGCTTCGAAATTGCTTTCAAATCGTTCAAGTAAAATTGTCATACCGAACTTTGAACATGCGTTATTTCAAATATTCCAGAATTTTGATCGAAAGTGCTTTTCAGATTTAAAATTGACTTTGCCAGAGGAAGAAGAAGGAAATCCTATTCTTCAAAACATTCTTGTACACTCTATAGAGTATCGGTATCGATGGTTTAATCAGAAATCCGCGTGTGATGCGATAACTTCGGCGAGATTAAAATTCTTTCGGCGGATAAGTCGTAAAAGTGTAATTTCCGGGACGATCGCGCGTCGTAACGCGAGATAACGATCGCGATAACCGATTATAGGTCTGAATTATGAAGGAAGTTTTAAACTGCCTCGCCTTCATTGGCAAATGCAATTAATTAACGAGAAACCGCCCGCTTATGAATTATTCGCCCTTCCTGTACCATCCCTCTCTGTCCCCTTTTCCCATCGAATGGCTCGTGCTCGCAAATGTCCAACGTTGAACAAGAGGCTGGCGATTTCGGCCATCGAAATCCGCGTGCCACGAAAAGATAAATGCCCCCTTGAAATAATGTCGAGAAGGAGAAAATCGTTTCGTGTGACTCGTCCTTCCTCTAATGCACGCTACCACTTCCAGAAACGTAATAAATCGTTCGCGCTGAAAGCGACAATTTTTGACAAAAAAGCAACTCTTTTAACTGACGTTCGGTATTATCGTTATGACATTGCATTCGATTACTCTAGATTCTGACAGAATTCCATTAGACGATGAAATTGAATTATCAACTTCAAATCTATAACTGTTACATTGCTGGTAGGGAACTGTTCGGTCCCATGCGAGCCAATGATTGTACGCGAGTCGAGAGCAATTAGATCGATACCTCCAGATGCCTCGTGACCCTTATTTATTCAAGGAAGCTCGCTCGAACCTGAGCAACGTTTCGTGGAGGTCAAACACCTGATTCGCGCGGTGATAGCGCGAGTTCGAGTCTTAAGCGTGCAACGAAGTGGGACTCGTTCGGACGTCTTAAAAATCCCTGCACCACTATGAACCGCCTACGTTCACCGACTCGCTATCGTTTCGTCTAAAGTGTCGCTGCTATCGAGAAGGAAAAGAACAGCGGTACACGAACTGCTAGCATTGTGCACTCGAGACGGGGAATTGCAACCGCGCGCGCGAGACTAGATAGCTTTAGATTGAATCGATGCCCAAGGTAGAAATTTATTCCAGGCTTAAAATTCTGGTAGGCTAAAAGTGTCCACGTGAAGCTAGAGGCAGGCATGTTCCTCTTTAATCGATCAACGACTATCAACGATCGCGTAAAATGGTCGATATTATAGCGGTCGGTTGTTTGTTCGTTGAAAAGCTGAAAAGTTGTTAAAATCGGAGCTTCTCTTGGCTAGAAAACCAGAACTCATTATACGTCTTGCAGGAGTTCCGACAGTTTTCGACGTTGAGTTTGAATTAGACGTTGGCAGCTCGTTAACCAGCCTTATCGACCGTCTCCGCCCATACCATTCCGCGAGCGTGTATTAATTAAAAAAAGAAAAAAAAAAAAAGAAAATCTACGGGCTGTCCGACGCACGAGCCAGGTGTGTAATCTTTTATCCGCGTGTTCTCCTTTGCTGGATACCGCGCGGAAGCTGCATCGGCCGAGCTCATCGGTTTCCGATTTTCTCATCGATAGCCGGCTATCCGCGTCCGGTCCACGGCTCGTTCTTAAAAATGAAATTTTCTTCTGCCGCAGTGCGCGCGTACAGCGTGGAAATTAACGTTCGGCCAACGTTTCGTGTTATCCACGTTCGTACTGCCCCATAAAATACATCGATAACGAGTTTTTAATTAAACGGACGTTCGATAGAAAAACAAGTTCGCCCGGCTCAGCCGAGGGTTCTCGATCCTTTCATTTCCAGGGATAGTTGAATTAAAACATTAACTCCGTTCTCCGCGGTCACGAAGGTGACATCTCGACGGTCACATCTGGCCGGCAATTTATCGAAAGGAAGACTAATGATCGCCGAGAGCGAGAAGAGGTGATAGCTTCGGCCACAGCCTCAAAGACAGATACATACACCGGCGTCGGTGGCGATCGATCGAGTCGAAGCGGACTAAAATATGGTCGCGGGAGCATTACCGGCCGTAATTACGAGCGGCGAAGAAAAATACCGCGTGTCATTACCGGAGGGTTGAGCGAACCTGGTCCGATTGGTTCACGCCGCGAGAACAGCAAGCTCGAACGAAGAAGGAGCGTGAAAGAAGCAAGAGTCCGACAGTGGAACGAAGGAAAAGAAGAAGAAGAGGAAGTCGGGAGAAAGACGCGAAGAGGAACGAGGGACGAAACGGTCGATGAGAGGAATTACTCAGATAACTGAGAACGTGGAACGAATGAACGAAGCAAACGAGGAGAAACGGGCAAAGTTGGTGGAAAGGGAGGGGGGAGGGGGCGAAGAGGGAGGCTGTGCTGGAAGCCTAGGGTGAGGAGGACGGCTCGCGTGCCCGGGCGCGAGTTCGTTTTGGCTTCCGGTGGCTTGCATGCTACGAATCCACTTGTATCAGCCTGGCCGTACGAACTCGAGACTCGTGGAGGTTCGATTACGTTGACTTTGCACCATGATAGCGAGAGAACCGTGCTGTCTATAAGGGTGTGCGTCGTACACGTGGTGCCGATAGAAGTCGTTCCAACCAGAATTCGCCCGCGTCGCGAAAGCTAATCGCACCGGTTGAATTAATTCCACGGCTGAAAATGGCTTCTACCGACACGCCGGCAGTTTGCTATTTCGAGGAGGATAGGTATCGCTTGGAAACGGTTAACCGCCTTCTCCTCGATATACGTTTGGTATAGGTGGTACGTGGTCGTTCAGATTTCGATTATTGCCTCCCAAAGCGATAGTGCGAATCGTTAATGAGCAATTCGGGTTAATACTGGTAATAGCGTTATTGGGAGAATGTTTTGGCGAACAAGTTGATTTTAATTGTACACGGACATGCTTAATAACGTAAGACTGGTTATACATTGTTTTTAGAATGTATTACTTCTCCATTTGCATCAAAACTTGGGAAAAGTAAAGTATTGAATTGATATTTATTGTCGCTACGATACGCTGCCACGCGGTAAATAGGCGTATCGTAATTCAATTATCATTACACGTCGTCATAAATCTTATTCTCTGAACAAACGTCTTGACCACACTCGTCGAGAAGGGGATTGTAAAACAACCCAGAACAATTTGTTACTTTTTTCTCTCCACAGGTAACTTTCTTCCTCGTAACTCGTAACACTAAACACTCACACTCTAGTACTGCGTAAACTCTGTACCATTAAATAATCTACACTTCCAATTTAATCACAAGGGTTTCATTTCAAATCTAGATTGCTCTCGATCGTCATTTTACCCAGCTCCAGTATTATCAATGAACTTATTACAACTTACAAGTTACAAGTTATGCAATAATAACAAAATTGTCTTTTGGCAATTCACTAATATCATTGACAATTAAATTCGCCTTTCTACAAACTATCGCGTTACCCCTACACTTTGTTCAAAATCCATTCGATTCTCTTATCCCTGATGCGCAAAACGCTCTTTATTGAAAAGGATTGTTGGAGCAATTCGGACAATTTCGAGGAAGAAACACGGACAAAGTACGACGCAACTAGAGCATGACTTTTTTTATGATACTTCGAGCAGGGCTAGTTAAGTTAAATAATGAATGAAGATTGGCTCGGTCAGTGTGCGCCGGGGGTTGGAACCGGGTACCGAGCCACTTTGATGTCTGGCGGCAGCTACCGATTATGGAATCAATTATTGCACGCCACTCTCTTTCGTTCTGCGTCCCTTTTTCATTGGCGAAGCGGCGCGGCTCGCCTTTCAGCCAGTTTCACGTCGAATTCATCCACTCTTCTCCCGCCGGTCCTAAAGGCCAGCAAACTCTACCCTATCTCTGTCTTGGTCGCGTCAACGTGAACGAAGAAGATTTATTCCGTACAGGAAGAAATTGCTCGGTCGTACGGAGAGTCACGGAGAATCGATTCCGCGAAAGGTCAGACCAGTTCAGGTTAAGGTCCACCCGCGTGTACAAGGATACCGCTATTATCGTCGTATAATCTACGCCAATTACCCCCAGCGTGTAAGAGTATCGCGGAAACAGGACCCTAACTGTCAGTACGTGCTTATTTCCTTCGGGCCTGAACCGATCGGTCGAGCTGCAGCTTAACAACAAACCGTATGATTTCGATAAAAATACCGATATACGCAATGAAGAAACAATTACGTCGAACGCGAAGCTCGAAAAGACTCGAACAACTCTTTCCATTCAAGAGGATGAGGGAGTGGATACGACTGTTGTTCTCACGGACGCAATGGACAGGCTAATTATCGAAAATCATATACTTTATTACAGTTGATCAGCGTCTTTGGTACAAAAACGCATGTTTGTATTACGTAGTCTGTCGGTAATGTACAAACGCGAGAACGACGTGTCGAAGACAATACTGGCGCGATAAATCGTCCATCAACATTGACTCTTGTTCTTCTTACTCTCCTTGATGGAAATCACGTAACGCTGGGCGACATTTAAGGGCGGCGAGTATCCACTCGCGTAGTTCGCGTCTTCGAACAAGACTTCGTATTCCTCGGTGGCTGTGGTAGGTGACTGATTCACGACTGCCTTGTAGAAACAAGTCGTTTGGGGGTACAGTGCCATCACGATGGATCCTTTGGGGAAAAGAGCATGAGGATCTGTCTCAGGATTAGCCCTCATTAATGGGAGAGGCACCACTCTTCGCCTCGACAAGATGTGCCTGTCCTTTTGCTCCTCGTCGATATCGTCCACTTCGTATTTATTCGTCGTGGGATTGAACTGGACTACTTCCGCTAAGATCCAGTCCTCTTCTTCGGAACCTTTCACCAAAGCAGCCACCATGTCTCCCATTTTAGCAATATACGTAGGCTCTGCTGGGATTGCTCCGCACAGAGGGGGTGGTTTCGCCCCTGGTGTTTTGCCTACATACAGAGGGAGCGTCTGCGCGGTGCTGAGCACCATCTTCATCA
This sequence comes from Tetragonisca angustula, assembly GCA_036937485.2. NCBI lineage: Eukaryota > Metazoa > Arthropoda > Insecta > Hymenoptera > Apidae > Tetragonisca > Tetragonisca angustula. The sequence continues at coordinate 983,274 of JAWNGG020000054.1, read as the reverse complement.
GAGCACCTCGACGAATGGTTTCTTTATTCCCCGCATTCCGAGCCTGTATTCGTCTCTCGTTCCTAATCGCTCGAATTTCATTAATTTTTCCTAAAGCTTTACGCAGGATTTCCTCTTCCTGCTGGGAGTCGCCGATCGCCGCATTCAGATTCTTCAGCTTCTGTTGGTAATACGGGGATACCTTGTCCTCTGGCGTTACTTTCTCGTACGATTTCATAATATTATTCAGATTGTGCTCCGAGCGAACTCTATGCGTTTCGATCTCGTGCACCAGGTGATAGAGATTTTTCAATCGTTCCTGTATCTGAGTGGCTGCAGCATCTGCTGTGAACGGCATTTTGGATTGTTGCAATCGGTGTGAAAGGAACTGGTGCAATCGGGCCTTTACGTTTCTATCTGCCGCCTGTGTACCCGAATACGTACTCTATGAACGGAAATATCATTTGCATCTGAAACTGCTGTTATTATTCAGGATTGATATAAAAATTCCAATTTTTTTTTTTTATTGACAAAAGTGTTCTAACATAAATTTAAAAAAAATTTACAATTATATGTTACATCACGAATATATGAATATTACAAAACGTATAAAATATCATAAAGGAAATTATATCAACTGAAAAGAAAAAAAAGGGAAACGCTAAAAATTTTCCCGCCACAAGATTTGAACTTGCGACCTCTACGACACAAACTACGCACACTATACGTCGCGCCATAACACTGATACAGACAGCTTATCAATTAACCTTAACTTCAAGGAAAATACATGTAATAAATCGTACTAACTTATATTAGTTTCAACAAATGTCATTACAGCAATGATACGTAGCAACAAAAACTTGTTTAGTGGGGGGGGGGGACAGAGAAACTAATTTCTTCCGGTGTAACTGATAGCAAACCGGTTAGGCAGCCAAGTTTATGAATCGACAAGAGCATATTCGCAGACGGTTGTAATAAAATATATTGCTATATAAACGTACCTCATTTTGCAGAGGATCGATGTCGAGTCCTTCGATGTAAACCTTTGAATATTCACCTTTCTAACGCGAAGTTACAGGCGGCACTAAACCATTCCGACGTCGTGGAATCGACTGTGGGTACGCTTCTGCGCCATACTGCTTTCCCCACCACTCTCCACTCAATATAACGCACAAAGTATGACTAAGGTAGTGCTGCCATCTCGCGGCAAACGTTTCAACCAACCAGGCTGTAATAATTTTGTCCCTCGCAATGTACACACATTTCTGGCCTGAAATTTCTCGTTAACACTATAACAACCGATTACCATCCATAGAAATTTTCATTAGGAATTTTGTAGAATTTTATGATCGTTTCGTATTTATGAAAGGACTACGAAAATTCTGTAAACTGATGTTACGCACGATGAAATTATGATACTAGCAAGAAAATAAGATGGTAAAGGTATTACAAATAAATGAACATAAATAAACGTAGCATATATTTAAACTTCTTATAATTAATTTTCGGTGTGAATATTACATGATGGCATTGGTCACTAGCGTTGAGAATCGCATGACGTTACGGCAGCGTCATGGATCGTTATAGTCATAATGGATTGTAAAATTCGCGCATGCGAAACGTCGCAGTTGTGAAACAAAACATGATGTAACTAGCGCGGGATTAACAATTTGATTTCGCGAATTGACAATGGAAATAACGGTTACTCCAATGCACGAAACATGGCGCTCGAAACAAATGTGACGTTATTGTAGCTTTTCATCCGGCAGTCAGAGCCGAGAAATTGCAACGTTTTGCGAATATTTCAGTTTACGCGTGTTCCGATTCGAAATTTGCATAAAGCGCGCTCAGCCACGACTATTTCAATTTCGTCTTTCTTGTCAATACCGCATTGGTTCGTGTCTCAAGGAAACGAAACAATCTCCTGAAGAGAAGTTTTTGGTAGTGTAGAGAACAACGATTTCTGTGAAAAATGCAACTGTCACAGTTCTTTTTTCCATTTTTTTTTTTTTTGCCTGTTTCGTTTCTGTTCAATTTAAATTTCTTTAATTCAAACGCCAATCCCTTAAATTTTCACATTTTCAATTTACAATTACCATTCGGATTTAAAATTTAAATGTGAATTAAAATTTCTTCAATAATTGCACGATATAAATTCAGCGAACACCTGCTTCTATATTAATCCATAATTTCGCAACAAAACCACGCTCTACGGTACACTGTATAAACGCGATCGCGAATTACACAAAAGCGATAACGAAACAATCGCGACGACCGAATAAAGTGTTCGATAAACGGTTTAAAGAGTAATCAACTCGTTGGTAAATTACGCGACCGGCGATGACTCGCATAAATCAGCCGATGCGGAAAGGCTTTCTATCGTTCTTGTTAGGTGGTGGGTGATGTAGCGCCTCGGCTTCGCTCCGATCCGTTCGTCAGAAGCGTTGTGCATCATCGTTAACGGCCGATGCGCGACGCGGAACGCTTATACGGGAAGAATCCCGTGAATACCGCCGCGCCACGAGAAACGAGAGATCGTTCGAGCCGCGTTCCAGCGTGAGCACACCATAAACGTACATAAGCGCAAAGCGACCAGGTTCTTACGAACTTCGTGACCTATTCGCAATGAGATGCGTGTCACGCGTGCCACTGGCGCGTACGTGGCCCGTACACACGTACACGAACCTGAAATCGCAGCCGATTCAACCTGTTTCCAAGCGGCGCGAACAATGAGCCAGTCAGACCGCGTGGGTTGAAGGGTTGTTTCGTTATTTTGGAAAATTTCCATTGGAATGTCCGCGTGTAGGATGGTTAGAAGCTAGGCAAGAAGATGGGATATAATTTGTTTGAACACAGAAGTGCAATTTCTTTGTGCGAATTCTTTTGCCCTTAACGCGGGAAAATGTAATTCGTCGGCACTTTGAGTGTACGGTTTTGTAATGTACTATCTTTTATAGATAGTTGCAATAATCATTAGGTGACGCGGCACTGTATTGGACAAAAGGGCTGTACATAAAAGCGATAAATTATTTACACGTCGCTTATTTCTATAGAACAGAAGGCATTGTTCGCTCCGATTCTAAAATAGCCGGCAGCTTTACATACGTGTCATTAAAACTATTTTCAACGAACGATAAAAGTCAGTTTTAAAACGGGGTTCTAATCGTCTGCTAAAAAAAGTCATTTATGACGATGACTTTGACGCATGGAGTACGTTAACTCTCCAAACATCGCACATACATATATGTGTACGTACGTACATTCAGTCTTGAGAAACTCTTACTCTTCTCCTCTCCCAGTCTTTCTGTCTTTTCACTTTGCAAGTAATTATTACTCCTTTTGATTTATCCCTCCACCACGTTCATTTGTAATGAAGCCCCGGGAACAAATTATTTGCTCGTAAACGAAGAAAACAATAAATGATCCGACTTTACTATTATTGGATATTAAACTCTAATAGATTATCCCGGATTCGGTTGATCGATAGCGTCTGTCTTTTAACTCTCGCGTAATATTAATTCCGATTTTATTGCTGGTACTACTTTCCCACATACCAGCATGACGATCACGTTTCACGTGTACACATAATCCCCCGTAGCCGTGCCGAGCCAGGAGTCTGTCTCACTGGCAACGATCCTAATGATCGAAGGACGTCGAAATTTAGCGGGACTCGTCAAACACGCATTTGCACGGTGGTTCTTGTAGCCTGTAGCATTAAACGTTGCAATGTTTATTGCAACACAGTGCTCGAGCGTGTTATGCAAGACAGATACACCGCTTGAAATCAGCAGGATGTAGCGGGAGGGCTCGTCTGATCTTATGGAGAGCTCGTCGTATATATCTCCGCCGCTGCTCGTGCAATTAGCGTACATTCGTACATACACGTACGTATTATCAACGACCATCGTCCCTGTCATTTTGTTTCTAAGCATTGATTTATTGCCGGTGTGGTTGGCAGGATAATTATTGACTACCTCACCGGCGCGTTCCGCGCACTTTTCCTCGGCAAAATCGCGGGCTGATAAGCGACCGCGGGCGCCTGCTCGTGTCTCGCGTGTTTTGCATATAATGCTGAGAAATTCATTTGTCTCTAAATATGATTCATAAGGTCTCCTCTGTCCCTCGATGCCATTGAATCGCGCTGTACATGATAATTAGACATCAATGGGCCGGCGTTGCACGCCGATTAACAATTCAAATCAGCAAACGTTCTTGCGGCTTACTTTGCATCAATTAGGCATAAAATATTGTTCTAATGGCCGGACCCACTGCGACTATGGTCTCAACCTACGTAGTACGATTTCTCCGTTCAAATGCTTTCCCTTTGGAATCTCCGTCCTCTTCTTAATTACCTGGACTCCCGTCGACATTTCACGGAATTTTGTTTCCTATAAATATTTTACAGACTTCATGTTAGCCGGCCATAACATACGGTAAACGCCTGGTAAACGAGGAACGTTAATAGTCCTATTCTTGATAACTCGACACATTAATAACTACGAATCTACCGGCAAATGATATACGATGTTAGTCGCTCGTTGGTGGACGCGAAATTCTCGCTTCTTCGTCGAGTAGTCGGAGGACGCCGGCGTGAAAATCAATTCCTTTTTGCTCGACAGCCACTGGGCGGGGCCCAGAATGGGCCATTAAAACCAGTATTATGAAAAGCGACGAGCTTACCGGTCACAATCCGCGATATTACACTGTATACGCTCGTACGTGCGTTTTCGAAACAAGACGTCTAACGAGGCGTAAGGAGATGTCGGGCCCCGGGGTAGAATCCCGCACAATGCTACTCACTTTGCCACCCTGTCTGCCTGCTGATATTCCTTCCTTCATTCCTATCGACCAACGAACGTGGATTTCTGAATTGTCGCGTGTTTTCCGACGTCTAATTGCAAAAAATTTCAATCTCGTGGCAGCGTCTATTTCTTGACGTGTCATTTTCTACACGATCGCTTGCACGAGGATCTGCGATTAGCGTGCAATTCGCAGAAACTGAACAATCCGTTGTCAACTCAGCTTCTGTCGATTTCCAATATCCGTTGACTTTTATTTCGGTTCACGTTCGGCCGTACTCTTTCCAATCATTTCTATCAACAGTTTTTATGAAAATGGAAATTGAAATTAAAGCTGACTTCTGATCAGCGCGACTCAATTATTCAAGTTTCGTACCGAGCGACGCGACCTGTTGTTCGCTTTTTTGATTAAAAAAAAGAAGAAGAAGAAAAAAAAAGAAGGAAATTCTATCCTCTCGTTCAATTTTTCCGAGAGGCATAAACAAACAATGGCGTTGTTCGACACGACACGTTCGCGGGGTAGCGGCATCAAAGAACAAGAACGGCGTCGTAACGCGGGAAGGTGCGGACGCGGGCAAAATTTATCATTGCACCCGTGACATTTATGCGCGGAGCGCACGAACGAGAACAGCCTGAAAACACGAGGAGGGAAACAAAGAATCGCGCGGGGCAAAGAACGACGACGGGGATCCCCGGCATAAATCGAGGACGCGCGTCGAACAAGTCGATCGGTTCGATCGAACGATGCATGGGGTCGCGTACTAGCTGGCTCTCTCTCTCTCTCTCTCTCTTTCTCTCTCGATTTTCATCTAATATCCGCGCTTTACAACGGCTGACTTAACGACCTGTTGCAGCCGTTAATCCGACTACGTATGCCGGATACCGGCCAGCATGAACGATATTTCAAACAAATCCTCCGAATGGAAATGTCAAACGCAGCGTTTGTACGTTGTGTTGCCGGTATGTTTCGACGCGGAGTGCCAGGCCTACAGGAGGGCAGGAAGAACGAAATCACGAGGAATTCAGCTCGTAAATCGAATCTCTGCTCGACGGGAGAAAGGAAATCGACGCTTCGTGACCGGCCGGTCTGTTTTCTCCTTTTTGTTTCGCGATCGGCTCGTTTGTCAGGCGATGTTGCACGAGGAAACAGAATCCGCGTTCGAGCGGCTTTTCACGCGGTGAACTACGCGCGAAAGGTGAAGGAAATTAGCATTCGAAACGTCACGATTTCCTCTTATCTTCCATCGTCGTGAAACTGTTTTCGTTGGCGTTTGCGTGCAAACACACGACATTCTTTCTCACGATTAACAACAACGTCTGTTACAAAGTGCCAAAGCCGGGTACATTTGTTTCGGCAAGGCAGTAGCCAGACAGGCGTATTAAGAAGTCATAGGAAAATTAAATTTGCATACAGAAGTTGTCCGAAGGAGGAATCCGCGCCGTATATTTTCCCTCGTGTAAAATTATTATCTCCAGAAAACGGCGTATTCCGGAGTGTCTAACGTTGGCTCAGTTCGCATTTGAAATCAAGCAAATTACCATTCGCGGTATCGGGCTGCATTGTCGACTATCGGGAATATCTTATTCGCGATTTCGTGACGCAATAACCGCACGAGGTGTGACGAAAATGAACTGTGCCATCGAACGGATTTACATTTTCCTTCGCGGATTCGAGAAGCACTCACGGAGATAGTTTAAATAGAGAAAGTATCATTGCTCTGTGTACCCTTTCCTATCGCGTACGTTCTATCAAATTTGTTCATACAGATTAAGAAAAAAGAAACAGAAAAGAGAGAGATACGCGAGAACAAATAGAATAAAATACGACGTGGAGAGAAGCAGATTGGCATAAGCGTGGCTCGAATTTGCACCCTTCGTCTGAATTATCTCGTTTCCGGTCTGTGCGACCGGGCGTTTCCTTCTTACGTAATTCGGCGCACGTGTCCTGATAAAACAAACGAGAAACGTTTATCGCACCTCGCGGAGATTTTACGCTACAATATAACGCTGACAGGGAAAGTAACAGGAGATCGAATCGCTGATTTTATGAACGAGTTCTACTAGATCTTGGTGACGCTTGATTTACGACAATACTCGGTCGGAGGTGTTCAGAATTCTGAATAAGTTTCTTTTACTCATCTGAGAGCAAGATAAGCGCATTGGTCCCTCTACAATGCAAGAACTAGGAACATTGAAACGCGAAAAATGATTCTCTGTTGCCTTTCGTCAGTCGAAATCAATTTCTCTGCGACACACGTTACATTTTCCAAAGTGGATGGTTCATTATATCAGTTCAGTTTTTGTGCCGAGAGAATTTCTGCCTAAAAGGTGTTTATTAAACGTTATTATTGCTGCGAACAGCAGATGAGTGGGGATATCGGTAATCGATAAGGAAAATCGGGGATGATCGCGATAGATATTATGCAAATCTCTCCGAAGCTCATAAATATTGAGGCTACAAACTGCATACAAACGAGTATTTCGTCCTTCGACATGACTGAAAGTATTATTCATTTTATTCCCTTCTATGACTCAACGTAAATAATTCTCGTTTTATTTCGACTTTCATTGAGCCATTCATTCTTAAATCTCAAATGAAAACGCAATCGCGTGCACTGTCACTGAACGAACGACGGAGAAATTCTGAATATTTGCGATTCTAGTATTATTTGAAGCAGCCCGGCGCAATTTAGCTGCACTTGAATAATTAAACCGGCCTCTCCCGCTTTCTCGGTGTTACCGCTCGCGGCGGATTGACACTAGTAAAGGAGGAGAGACAGAAAGGAAAGAATAAGCGCGGTACGTGTCCATCGGAAAAATCCAGGCGCAGCGACAGGAGAAGAGGGTCTGAAAGAGGGGTTGAAACTACGCCTGGCCTGACACGTTGGCCCCAGTGACAGGTCGACGAGCGTATTAATAATAAATGCAAACGGCTAACATCAATTTCTGACTTCCTCCGAGCTAGCCTCGCCCTCGCTGGGCTGCCTCGAACCACCCTTCCTGAAATTCGCCTCCTCGAACCGAAGAGAGCTCGTCCACCCCTTTATTTAGTCGGCCGTTTTGCTTACTGACGCGTCAATCTCCACCAGACGCTTGTCAGCCGGTAAACCTTATCAAGACAAGGAGATCTCTAGACATCGAACAAATTACAAATTGGTATGAAATCTCTCTCTCTCTCTCTCTCTCTCTCTCCTCACGTTGTCGTTCGAGCCTTAAACGTAAACCTTTTCACGGATACGAAGCCGCGTTAAACTTTGACAATCAGCGTCAACTCGCGGCAACTCTCCCCTCCGAGTTTGTCGTAATAATTCCAACTAACTTATTAAAAGCCTTCACACGCTTGCAACAAAGCGTCCTCGTCGAAACTGACGGTTTTCCAAAGTTGATTAACACGCACGGACTGAAATTTCGTTTGGTTTATAGCATGTTTTTGAAGAGAAGGTCTGTTCGAATATGGCTCTGACATGTTCGAAGACATCATCACGACAATGAGATCTGTCGTTGAAGCGACAGAGTATGTATTCGAAAACGAGGGGCAATCTCGCAGGATTCCGCGATCGAGGGAAGAGAAAGCGACGTATGAAGGGAAAGCGACTGCAGATGGTGTACGTCAAAGGAAACACGGCAAAGATTTCCCTCGTTAAATGGCTCTTTCGAACGCGATGAAAGGGGCGCGCCGCGTTGGAAAAGACGGGCACAGTCGGCTTTATCGGTGACCAGATGCACTTCCTCCAGAGACCTTCTCATTTCTCTTTCCCCCTTTTTCTCTCCTTTTTTTTTCTTTTCCTTTTTTGCCAGTCAGACCTTAACAGCGCTCGATGCAACGAATCTTCGTTTCGCATAGTTTCGGATAAGAGCCAAGATTGTCCGGTCGAGACAAATCCTTTATCTCTCGCTGGTGTAAATGGCAATACGTGTAGGGACGGGATCGAGCTGTACCGCTCGTGTTTCGTCGATTAAACGAGAACGACAACGGGCCCGAAACTTTCGAAGCGAAAGAAGTTTCCGAATGCGCGAAGACTCGTCCGATAACCGAGGCTTCTCATCTTCTTAACCAAGATCGAGGATCCTCCACTTAGCGGGTGGATTTATACGAGCTAAGTTGGAATCGAATCCAACGGATAGAACTTTAAATTCGCCGCGCGCCGGTTATAAATGGTCTCGGCGCTGGTTTCCGCGCTTGAAACTTACGCGCGCGGCTAGAGAGAGAGAGAGCGAGAGAGAGAGAGAGAGAGAAGAACTCGAGCGTACGATGAAAGTAGTTGCCACAGAGATACTGTTTGACGAAACAAAGCCGCATCGAGCGACGGGAAACCGAAGCGGAACGGCACGGTTGAGAACGAATTAACGATGTTCGTCAAAGTTGCGGAAACCGAGCCAGTGTACGAACCGAAAAAGACGAGATGCGTGGGATACGGTGAACGAACCAAGAGAGAACGAGATTTATGATAATTTCCCGATCCGATCGCGAACCACGTGACGAAGTTAACCGGCAGTCTTGAGCCGACCAGTTTTCACCGCGTGATATTCAATTACATCATTTCAATAAACTCCCTCTTCCCGACAAAGTTGCAGTTAATCGCTCCGCGAGCCTACACCGTGTAAACGTCCATAGAAAACTGGTCCGCTTTATGCGTTTCCGGCTGGCGGGTAATTTATACGGTTCTTGGACTCTTTTCTCGGGTGGGTTCGGGCAACTTAGGAGCGGCGAATAGGCGAGAAAGAGATCGTCGAGGCTGGTTGTCAATAGGGCACGTGCGCAATTACCAAACTCGCAGCGGATGAATCTGGTTGACGGTGATCTATAGACGCGATAAAAGTGCCGGAGGATTGTTTCGCAAGCAGGGAAGACGGGATGCAACACGACGTGGCAACGAGAAATGCGTGTAACTAAAAACACGAAAGCGTAGCGAGGACGGAGTTGGAGTTTGCCAACACTTGAGATAAATAGCATTGTGAACCGGCTGGCGCGATACGACGTACGCTGCTCGTTTTACAGGCATTCCTCCTCAGTCATATATACCTGAACGTTGGCTTCTAAGCGATCAAGTGCCGATCGTTGATCGAGAATATCGATAAGTCGATCAATGCCGAATACCAACCCCGTGGAGAAAGAGAAGAACAACGAGAGCAGGATAAGAGAAGAGATGGGAAAGAGTGAAAGTAAGGTATCAAGAAAATAGGGTAGAAAGAGGCTAGGATGACTGGAATTAGAAGGAAAAAACGCGAGTGATGAGAACGCACGCAGCAAGGCGAAAAGAGAAAGGAAGCGCTGGTTGGTATTGAGATGCCTGTATGCAAAGCGGAGGCACTCGCTCTTCTGTAACGAGCCACGACACGGTAATAAGAAAGCGAAAGGGTCCCGTACGCGCTCTGAGTGCATGTTAATTACCGACAATTACAAACCCAATAAATACGGTATTTATGACTCCCTGCCTATAGAGACCGGTCAGCCTCCAGTACCGACATACATACATATAGCGCAGGGTACGTGCTTACAACTTGCACGCATCTACGACACCGTACCACTCGTTGTTACGGTTACAGGGCAGATACCAATCTTCCAATAAAATTTTCACTGAAATACCTTTTTAATTAACGTATACGGGCCATTATACAATTTTACAACAATGCGCGCTGATTTTATTCACCGCTGGGTAATTGGAGTTAATTATACCCCTGAAGGAAGGAAGGAGGTATATTACACGTAGCTCGTGGTAGGTGAAATTTGGATGGGTTGTTGAGAAGTTGTAGGAATTCCTTGTGCCTGTACAGTCTTCCGTAAATGTTTCACCACCATCGTGGAAATTATTCGAAATATAATTTGCTTGTTGTTCGTTTGAAATAAAATCGATGGTAAATGGAAATGTTACGGATTGATGGTTTGAGTGTCAGGTGGCATTGAACCATCAATAAGACCAAGCTGCCTGTACGTTGACCTTTTTTGGTAATAAATGAAACCCGTAATAAATTAATATCTCGAGATCTGTCTAGATAGCTCTTTGGACGTGGAGTAAAAAATGAAAATTACAATCTGTAATTTAAAGTTTAGAGTTTAGAGCTGCCAGTTTTTTCAAGAATGTGACGACTTCTTGGCAGGATTAAAGGCCAAACTCTTTAATTGAAGGACAATTTCCAAGCGACATTTGATTCCAGTTGCCGTCTTCTCAATTTTATTCGTTTCGAAATCGGTACCATTTCTTAATTCACACAAGCTCACGAAAGTCTTTACCACAGGAAACTTTCACACGTCTTATAATAATAATAATAATAACAACCATACATAATTTTTCTTTTCCATTAATTCTAATACACTTGTAAAAATATAGCTCAATTTTGAACGAATATGAAGTTCAAAACCTTAATGTACTTGCGTGCATATATTGAGAGGTCGATGCTTTACGCGCCTTCTTTATGTTGTATAAATGTCAGGGACGTAGCCAGCGCGGTAACTCGCCGGAGATATCGACCAATAACGTTCGCAATTTTCTTCCCTCGGCGACCAAGGACCTGATTTTCCCCGTGACTTACAAGCACGACTTGTTTCTCTGATCGTACCACCCCGATACCGCGTGAAACCAGGACCAGTCTTTGCGGAACACACCGAGCAGTACCCAGTCCTTTCCGCGTGGTGGATATATACCTGCGGGCGAGTCCACCGCGAAAACGAACACCAACGATCGGAGGCGCTAACGATCAACGAGATACGGTATGATTTGCGTTCGATCGATTCGCCGCGCCGCGCTGGCAAAAGCCGCCTTCGCGTAAGTGGCGCGAGTCGATTATTACCGCCACACCCCGTCGTTACGTACGCCCGTGTGTCCTGTGGCTGGATTTTCAGCAGCGCGTGTGTCATGCACGCCTAATAGCGCCGGAAGAATGCGGTAGAGGAACGTTGCGGCATAACGCGGAAGTATTCGTCGGCGATATTTGTCGTTAGCGCGGATTGCATACGCGTCGGTTCGTGATGAGGCCACGCTGAGATCGTAATCAACGAATAACGCGCGCGGATGCACGCCAAGCGTTGTATTGGAAATTAATTTCCGGTCTGGTCGCGAGCATCTCGCGTTTCTCCTCTCTCTCTCTCTCTCTCTCTCTCTCAAGGATACGAGAACTGCGTTTTCCTCTCCACTCCGTTCCTACGTCTGCTGCTCGATCAGCGGCTGTTATTGCGTAATGGCCTCTGGAACTACGATTGGTTTCCAACAATATATAATTGGTATTACATTATGCGAAAAAGTTCGTCCGTGAAAATTTATCCCGGTGTTTTCGCGTATCGTAGTTTGTACCACTGAGAGAGAGAGAAAGGACTGTTGGTGGAACGTTGAATAATTAGCGCGTCAGTGACACGAAGCGAAATTCGTTACGTTGTCGACGAACCATACATACCTGTTCTGCATTGTATTCAACTTAATTATACGCCGATAATCCGGCTGCTCGAAACAATGAATGAAATAATAGGTGGCTTGGGGATCCCGTCGTTAGCGCAGCGGCCGGGAGGAATGTAAACGATCCGATAAAATTTGTTACGTGAAAAACGTAACGTGTTTCTCACGTAACAAACGGGCGAGTGAAAGCTCGGACAAACATCACACGATGATTGTTGGTGGCTCGTTGATCGGAAAGGATTTGAAACGTTCCTCCGGATGGACAGATTGGTGTTGGACGTTTCAGTCTCGGGTGTGGATCTACATAACGATGGTTCGCGACGGTGCTGACCAGAGATCGGTCGTGTCGATGAAATGAAACGCTGGAACGCACACAGAGTGTACATATTTCGACGGGAGGATCGAGTCGGCGACACAACTGGTTATGTATATGAAAGACACCGTGCGTGGTATGGGCAACACATGTCACATATTAACAGGTTGTCCCATTAAACGATTTGGCACCTCGTCGCCGCGAGCCCCTCTTCTTCGCGTCGCGTCGTCGACGGGCCGCGATTCGCTTTATCTCGCGAATTTGAATATACTCGAAAAATAAAGGAGTCGCGGCGCATTCAATTATAATTGAGAGGTTGTCGACGCTACGATAATGTCGACTGCTCGTTTCTTGCCCATCGACACGTGTGAATCTCGTTCGACATGCGTCCCTGTGGTGCCATCGATTCATCGATTCGAAAAGAAAAAAAAAAAAAAGAAAAAAGAACGGAGAGAGAAAAAGAAAGAAGAAACTGGCCGTTTTATTGTTCGCGTTTAGGCAGTACGCGCACTGCGAAAACATTCGCGAAAAGGGGCAACGGCGGCAAAAGGAAACGCGTCACGTCAAGAAAAATGTGATTACCGATGGTACCAGTGGGTAGACGTGCGTGCGCACGTACGTGCTTATTTCTCAGGAGCAATTATCTGGTCGGGTCTCTGCGTCGTTAGGCGACTCGTAGAGATCGAAGATAAATATATTAAACGGTGAGGAGGCATTGCGAACGTGAGATACGCATAATAGGTTGCTCGCGCGGACCGTGCGATGATTATTAAATGGATAAATCCCCGATGGAATACGGGGTGGGGAGGGGGAGGAAAGAAGGGGTGAAGACACGAATCGTATTGAATTTCATTTCGCTTAAGCTTGATCGTCGGTTCGCCCGAGCCACCCTGTAGACTCGGGTAATATCGTGACCGCAATATAAGAGTCCGAGCGACACGCGCGGCTATCTCGTGGTATCTTAAGACTCGAGTACCAAAACGTGTTCCTACCCAAATAAAGGCCATGGAGCCAGCCGGACGAGATATGATAAAAATAACGAATGTTATTGCTAACTGCTAACGAGTCAAAGCACCGAGCGTGGGTATCGTCCACGGTAAAAACCTCCTGGCCCACGGAATTCATTTGTTGTTCTCTCCCTTTTCTTCTTCCTTCTCGGACGGCGTTCGCTCGTTTCTCGCGTCGGGTCGCGTCGCCGCGGCCCATTATCGCAAATTTCCGTTTCGCTGACGCCGCTTGTCAATTAAGGCGTCCCCGCTACCTTCCCGCCGCGCACCTGCGACTGTCGTCCGTTCGATCGGAGGCGATCGCCGATCTATCGGGCTAAACTCCTCCTCGAAATTCCTTCTCGTCGCGCTTCTACTATCACGCTGAGCGGCCGCCCGATGAATATCAGACTAGAACATGCACAGCCTGACGCGAACCCTGGCTAAGTATTATCGCGGCATAGATACAGCGTGTTACTTCGGCGCCCCGTGTATTACGAGACTCGGCCGCGTTATTCAATTTATCGTAATCAAGTTATCGGGGCCGGTCAGTTTATGACAAGTATCAATTAGTCGTCCGTTACCGCGTAACCCGTACAATTATCAAGCTCGTTCTGCTTGAAATCGGCACGTCGTTTACGTTAACCGAGAGATATACTTCGCAAACATTTCCTGCCCATTACCAGGATAATTAATATGCAACACGGCCGCTTTGTAGGATATCGGCTGCGTCGAGCATTAAATTACTCCGACGCTTTCCCCAGCTTCAGAGGATACACGTCTAAATTGCCGCGGAACACACAGGCATTCCTTCCGAATTAAATCAAGGTAACCTCGACGCGCGGAAGCTGTACACCGTCGGAGTTACAACTTTCTCTCTCTCTCTCTCTCTCTCCCTTCATCGAGCTAGTACATACGTATCGTTTCTCTGTTGTAACACATGCCGCGTGTCTCGACTCGAATCGAAACCCTTCTCTCTCTCTCTCTCTCTCTCTCTTCCGGGCGTCAATTATCGCCTCGTTAATACGTAGTATTAACTACGTTGAACGCGTGTCAAGTCGTGCGCGGCACGTTACGATACAGGTGTTCGTCGGTCATGGTACGTATGCTCGTACGGGGGACATGGGCTGGCGAGGAAGGGAGAGTCGGGTTCACTTCATGAATTTGGGAATAATAACCGGCTAGGACGCGGGTTTACGGTTGAACCGCAGAACAAACAGTCGCGGAATATTCGCGCACGTTGGCTCTGTTTGCACGCCGTCAGCACCCTCGTTCTCTCGCTCTTGCCACCCTCACGTTAATGTAACACACGAATCTCGTAGCGAGTTGTATACACGACGGTTGCCAGGCTTAGGCAAACTTTCCTTCTGTCCCGACGTCACCAACCGCTGGCTACCACCGTCGAGTGTAAAATTAAACGCACCTTTCGCCGTCGTCGATCCGATTTCGCGAGATCCCCGAATCGAAACTCTGCACACCGAGCAAGTCGATCGAGCGTCTCGGAAGCCAGCTGAGATCGAAGAGTGACTCGGAGAGTGTGCGTCGTCGAGGTGATTTCTTTTTTTTCTTCTCTTTTCTCCGTGTTTCAGAAGCAACGTCGGAACGTAGAAGGGACAGAGCCGATGGGAAACGTTCGAGGCAGAGAACGTAACAGTTATTTCTGTTTCGAGACCTAGTTCGAAACGAACTGAAAGCATAGTTCCCTGGCCGCCATTATTGCGATTGTCTCGAGTACAGTAGCCATCCCTCGACGCTTTCGTTTTGTGTGTTTGCATGCAGCGAGACTGGCGAGTTGAATGCACCGGCGCGGAAAGGTTATTGGTTTTTCTCGTGGCTCGCGCGATGAACGAGCCACTGAAAATGATTGCCAATCGGAGACGGTGGCGGGTAGACATTAGTAATCGATAGATCAGCCGGACGAAGAAGGCATCGGGGTTAAATTAACTCGCTGGCGATGGTAGCGGCGACACACAGGGGCGAACAAGGTCTGGAAACCGTAACGTCGGTTGAGGGGCGTGCAGAGGTAGCAAGTAGGTATTAGCGGAGATTAATCGAACGGCATGCCCGTACTCTACATCCACAGGTGCACGTAAGCCGATGGGTTGAGTATCTTCGAGCCTGGAATGAGGCTCCGTAGTTTCAGATAGAGGAGGGAGGGAGGAAGGAAGGAAGGAAGGAAGGAAGGAAGGAAGGAAGGAAGGAATGAAGACGACTGAAACTTAAGTGGCGAGAAATGGAGAAGGATAGAACACAGGCTGCTCGTGATTAGTTACATACTTAGTTACTCGCTGGAGGTACTAAAGTGGAAGATTTCGTCCCTCCCGGTAGGAAATCTTGGAAAGGAGACATCGTCGGGGGACCACTATCTTCGGTCTACCTCGATGCGTCGTCCTTTTCTCTCTCCTCCCATCGGCTCGTAAGAAACGCGCTCGCCGTTCGTTTCTTCGTCCGTTACTCGAAAATTAGACGTTTCCCGACGAACGAAGCGTTATCTGAAAATGAGTTTACGAGCACGATCTCTGGCCAGGCTTCGGTTCATGAACTGTAAAACGAAGTGCACGAGCGTAGTCGAACGAGTGTCGACGTTTTCATTCGATTTTATTAACGCATCGACGGGACAACCGATCGCGCGCAAGTGGAGACATAATAGAAGGATGAAGACAAGGGATATTCGTTGCGTGGTATATTGGCGTCTATAATCTCAGTGCAAGTCCGAATATTTACGAGCTACGAATGAACGTGTCCCTTGTTCTAGCGTTTCTCGCGCTATGAATGACCATTGTCGCGAGCGTCTCGCGCCAATCTGTTGTCCTCCTGTTTTATGCGTCTTTCGCGAAACCAATGGATTACTGATCGCCAACGCGCGCTGCCAATAGGCGGCATCGTTAAGCCCGCTGACTCGGCGACTCTTATTTATTCTTCGAGTGTTTTTGCGTATCTGCGTGCTGCCGCGCCGTTGGAATTACCTCGTGAAGAAGTTCACCCGAGCAGAACAAAGACCGTTTAGCGCGTTTATAGTTCGGCCGTGTCAGTGCTCGCCGATGAGATACGTACCGTTTTTCATTCGTTCGACATGCACACAGCCAACGCAGGGAAAGTCGGGGAGGGAGAACGCCTGACAAACGCACGCTTCTACGTATGAGAAAACGTACGAGCCGAAATGGCGCGCAGTCCCGTGTGCCTAACCAATGGCCCAGACGTAATAATTCAAGGTGCGCGCGTAACCGTAACGACGCGCTTCGTATCGACGGGTCTTAATTGTCGCGATTGGTCTGGGTGCTCCTTTGCAATTTTCCAAACGAATTCCGCGCGTCGAATTTATGTTCCGCGTTCCAGCCTTGAAACGAGACAGAACGCTGCACCGGGAATTCGAAATCGCCATTGCGAACTCGATTGTTCGGAATCACGCGGATTAAACGTTTCAACTATTCCGCGATCGTCGGATAGCGACGCACTAGTTCATATTTTCACGTGTTACGCGTATTATACATCTTCCAGGTTTTCATAAAAGTTAATGGACGAGTTTTGTTATATTAATAATGAATAATATTATTTTGCTACTTGATTGTTTCGGAAATAAACAGCGCGTTTTGGCGCCATTATTCAGCGAACCGAACTGGGAAGACCACCAAAATATTCATCGCGCGGATCTCATAAATAAATAAAACGACAATTATTGTAGTCGTTCGTCCAGTATCATAAAACAGAGAACTATAAACGAGAAGAAACAAGGCGAGGGAAACTTTAAGATCAGTTCGTTGTTCCGCGAGGCCTTTAAGACATTGCGTCGCTCATTCTACTTGTAGGTGATATCTCTCCAGCGTTCTTTTAACTCCCTTTTCACCCGGATAATCTGCTTTTTACGTGGCACGTAAACGATGGAGGCAAGAGGTAACGAGAGTCGTCTCCTCGTCGCGTGAAAAATGCCCGACTCGTAAAACGCCCGGGTATTTTCGCAGTGTTTACACGCTTCCCCGGTGAATTCCGTACTTCTTAACTCATAAAGTCGGAATGACATTTTATTAAGATCTGTGGATAAACGTAACGAGGTTCGTTTAAATTCTCTCGCTGTCGTCCTACCGTTGTTATCGCTCGCGAGAAGCTCCTCGAAGAAATCACCGACGTGCGCGGTGATTATTTGCGAGATATTGCCCCGCCGGATCGCGAAGTAATCTCGGCTCAAAGTGATACCGGCCGAGAATATACGTTACGTTCGAGCTTTCCTCGAGAGCCAGACGGTATCTAAGGCGTCTAATCAAAGAAATATCGGGTCTACCCTCGTAATTTCCACCTGTGAAGAGAGAGAGAAGGAGAGAGAGAGAGAGGTCAGGAATAAAATATTCTTTCGCGCGCGATAATTCGGTCAACGACGTATATCCCGCGCGTACGGTCCGGAAGGTTCGCATTAAAATCAATTTTTCATCGGGCCAACATGAAATCGTAATTTTATTAGTCGCGCGTAAATTCATGCCCGCTTGAAACTCTCCCTTATGGCCGAGCGTGCCTACTACGACTCGACGGGGTGAAAGAGAGATAGGAGGGAAACGATTCATAGCTTTTTAATGTCGGGCCAAGCGTTCGAGATAAAGCTCTGGTTGAAGAAGGAGAGAGAGAGAGAGAGAGCTGCAACGAAGGGTGCGCGGGGCCCAGAATGCTTTCAGAGAGGGACAACCGTGAATTCCATGCATTTAAAATGTTTCATTAGAAACCGTCTAATAAATATTGACCCCCTTTTTAACTCGCGTTTAAGGGCCATTCGGCAAGTAGTTCGCTGCTGAACGGGGGGTTCACTCCTGAAAGCAAAGAGGGGGAGGGGGAGGGGTGAGTGCTTCGAGACCACGTTACCGCGCAACTGACGGTACCTGTGCTTGTAACAAGATCTGATTTATACAGACACCGTCGAAAATTGGTTTCATCCATGGACCATCTCCTGGGTGGCATTCGGCCAGTCTCAGCGACGACATGCTCGTTCGGTGTACCATAAATACTCTTCTCTCTCGTGTCTCGGTACCAGCGTCTCTCGACCGCGCTCTGCGGCCGGAGCTCCGCGGAAATTGATTGTCGTAACTCATGCGTGCGTATAAAGCACGGCCACGACGATAACGAAAGTCCTAACGAAAGTTACCGGTTAACTTCGTAGCCACGGCACGAACCTGTCTCGTGCAAGTCGGACAAGTTCATACGGATAAGGGCCGTGTACGAAGTTTCTCCGAACGTCGAAAGATGTTGTAAAGTTCAAAGCGAAGCTCGATCATAAATTCACGATGATACTGAAAATACTGAAATTTCTATCGAACCAGAGGAGATATTTTATTAATTATTTGTGATCAATTTCCTCTTTGCTCCTTCGGATCATCCAGGTGACGTGACCAGGTCGATAGCTACCGAGGCAACTGTTTCCCGAACAGCGTATGACGAGGCGCATACTCGTACGGAGGCAGTCTTGTCTGGAAATTCGAAGTAACTGTATTGATCCATCGATTCGAAGGAATTAACTTGCTATCTCTTCGTCGCAGAAGGGATATCGAGTGCCATATTCGTTAGTTAGTCTGGGAGGATGCATCGTGACGTCGAAACAACAAAATGTTACTATCTCCGGGTTCCTTGCTTATAAATTGACGTGGCCGTTGTGGCGAAAGTAGAGTTTCAGATACGCGGAGGATTTTTAATTAGCGTGTCACCATTACGTCGTGCGTCACTCTTGCGTGGTTACGACTTCGTTATTACGTTCTGGCTCGTTGCTGCGTGAAGTGATGTTCGTCGTTGCACGTCGGCAGGTAGAGAGTAAAAACATTGAAATCGGAAGCACGTGTGGCCGCCCACGCGTAATTGCTCGTGAAAGACGCCGTCCTTTCCGCGTCTCCGATGAATTCAGATAATCTTGCGAAATAAGGATTACGCGAGCACCGGATAGCGACGATTAAATTCGACGCGCGCCAAATCCTAATCTCGGTGGATTTCCCAGAGGACTGGCGATAGCACGTGGCGCGTTCGATCGATATCTCGCAACCGAGTTTCGAATCGTCGAACGAAGAAGGGAGATTAAAGGAAATACTTGCAAGAAATTCCAACAACTTTTCACGAACGCCTCGAACGCACGCCGTACGAATTTCGCATTTTTTGTTTCTTCGTCCAGTATAATGAACACGAACATTCGTCATGGATCGGTCGTGTATGCGATCGAACGATGCGGTCGTCTCGAACGAACACCCCATACGTGGCAGAGTCAATAATTTTCGAGGAAGGAAATATGATCGAAGGAGATGCGTCTGCGGACGGTTATACGCACATATTCCCGGGTCGGTGGATCCCTGGTCGTTGGGTGTGGATGAACGTACGTGTGCAGGTCGCTTACTCGTAAACGCGAGGGTATTACAGGGCCCCGAAGATGGTAGATGGCTATGGCGTGGAGAAAGAAGGAAAAGAGGGGAGAGTATGCAGCCCGGAGGGTTTTCAAGCGGGGGCCGGTTTGCGTGGGTCGTACAGCACCTCCGTTCGCCATACCAATTCAACTTGGCCGCTCTTTGAACACCCTTCTTCGCGTCACTTTCTTCCTTCTCTCTTACCATCCTTCTTCGTTTCTCGCGTTCTCTCGAAATTCTTCCCCCTTCGTTTCTCTCCCGAGAGACTACACGTAGACAGGTCCGCGCACTTTGTCCCTCCTTTTCCAGTTGCTCGCGAGCATTCCGTCCTTCTTCGTCCACCGACTCGGTTCCCTCTCATTCATCACCTTCCCTCCGAAACCTCTTGCTCTCTTTCCGCGTGTACAAGCTTTCTCTCCGACCATCGTCGCTGTTGCGCCTCGGTCTTTCTCTCGCCGCGTATACGCTACTTACCGTCATAAACCCATGCTCGGTCAATATTTCAAATTGGCCGCGTGGTGATTTCGCGGACGCCCGGCCCACATATATATATATATGTATATACGCATGTGCATACGTGTATGTATGTACGTGCGCGTACACGAGAACGCTCGCGAGTTTCAACGGACAACACTCCGCGTTCCTCGCCTCTTTTCCTCGAGAGAGGTGCATTCCAATTTTATTACCCACCGTGGTACGATCTCGATAATGAAATATTTTGGGGAGCACTTCGGCCCCCCGAGTGAACTTCACTTCGGTTATAATCGAGATAAGAGTGGCGCATATACCCCCGAACGGGATACGCGTTCACGTAACGGAAAGTGCGATCGACGAACGTTGGCCTACCCTCGGGTTACAAGCAGCGATCCTCCATCTTCTTTCGTTTCTTTCTCTCCCTCGCTTCTTTACGTTTTCATCCTTCCCTTCCCCTTTGTACGAACAGACGAGGTAACGCTCCGCCGTCTCTGGTAGTTTATAATTCCACGGCCTGTTGTAGACGAAAATTTCAATAAACTTCGGCCGAGCGACGCGCCGAAGTTGCGAACGATAGCAGACGGAACGCCAGGCGAGAGGGGACTCCTCTCTTCCAGCAGTTCCGGCTTTTGTATCTTACGGACAATGTATGAATATTTAATGCTCGGCGTCGGGTAGAACTCTCCTTGAAAATTAGAGGAACACCTAGACCATGAAACGAGTGGGACGGGTATAAAATCGCGAAACGGCCGACGAAACGTCTGCTGCCGCGCCAGGGGAGAAAACAATGAACGGGCGCTTACAGGCCCGTGGGCTCGATGCGTGTTGCATTTCGGCGCGCAGTCGTTAAAAGCTCGTCGAAACTCGTTTAATTATTTTCACGCTGCTTCGGCCAGGCGCCTTGTTAGATCCGCGACTAGGAGCATCCGGATGATGCCCATCCAGGTGGCAAAAACTCATTATAGATTTCCAGTTTTCGGAAAGTGCCCCCGTTCTTGTTAACCGATTTAAAAGAGAAAAAAAAATACAGCCGACCGAGCTGACAGAGAGAGCAGTGTGCACCTACGAGATAATAAACCTCGCCGACGCTGGGTCAGCTTGCAACACTTGCTGTTGCAAGTTCGTTAACGTCTCGTTATTACCCGACCCAGATTATTTTTAACGGGGGCGTATCGATTGCACGCCGTTGACGCGGCTACTTTGCATACTTTCCATTCTATCTCTCTCCGCGAGCTCGATACACAACGTCTGCGACTGCGGCGGTGGTGTACGACGCCGGTGTTGATCTCCGGAGACCAACCAATCAAACTTTATAATTACATTTCCATAAGAGGTGTCGCGGGTCAATAGTGGCCACCATTCGTACTTTTTACTTTCTAAGCGTGCACGTTTCGTTTCGTTTCGTTTGGTTTCGTATCGCGGGGTATCTGGAGAAATCAGAATACCATGCAGATTCGGGGCAACTATATTTTTGTTTGATTCCCATTGTACTGCTTTATGTTTCCAATGATCAATAAATATTCCTTCTTTTTCTGCGAAACCACAATATTTCGTTACATGTTCTGTCTATGAAATCACGTAAATCTCTTAGCATCGTGCATAGGAAGCGAACACGTCTGTTATTTCGTAGTTTATTCCTCTTCCCCTCACTCCTCCCCCCCCCAAAAAAAACATGGAGAAATTGACAACCAAGTGTAACAAACTTTCGTATATTCTCGATTTTACTCCCGTTTCTCTTTCCTACGTTCGAGCCGTATTACGTGTTCGACGAATAAAAATTTCACGCGTCTACCCACCGCTGAACGGGGTCTAACCGGCGCGATCCATTGCAACGCGCGCAAATTGCAAATTGCGTAACCTGGCCCAGGTCACGAGTTACGAAGGTTCCCTGAACACAATAAAGACCGGCTGTCACGAGGTATACGCGATTTATTCGCTGTCGGGACGAGCGCCGCGTTAACTGGCCGCCCCTTTAAAAACACCTCGGCCGCCGCCGATCACGTCGGTTACGGGCGTTCATTGAAAATAACCAGGTCACAAATTGGCGGAGGTGCGTCTTCCTCCCTGGCTGGACGTTTCTCCCTTTTTCGTTTTCAGCCCCCGCTCGGGCTCGAGCTCTCGAAGCTCTGGCCAGCTGGCCAGAGAAATTATTGATCGCCGACGGACGAGTTAATTCCTTTAAACGGAACAAATCGAGCGGACAAAACATTCCAATCCGGACGAAGTGTTGGCCGCTTTCTTATTGACGATGCGAGATCGTTGCTCCAGTTGTCCGTGGCTGAACCCTCTCCGGACAATAATTTCACCGGCGACGTGGCTGGCCATACTACTCTCCCGGCCAGATCGTCCGACCGGCCCTCGTTACACCGTGTAAAGATCTCTCCATATTTGATGTCATAATTATAATATTTACGAGCTGACACGCTCGCTACGTTTAAATCGTTTACGCGTGATGAACGACGCGAACGAATCTTCCGACTACGAGGAGTTTCTACGCCCTCTATGTTTCGCGAAATCGAAGACAGAAGGTAAAATCAGATTACGTTCGAAGCTAGATTCGAGGGAGATATTTGTTGGTATAGGAAAACGTCGAAGCCACTACGAAAACGTCGTGGAAGTAAAATCACTGTGTAATTTGTCGGATTATTTGACCACTTGATTACTCATCTGATTATTTAGTCCCAAGACTCGTTGAATCTATCATTTTTACATGTTGCATGAGCTTTCGCTCTCCTTTCTCTAACGTTGAAACTCTCTCTGTCGCTAGGGATGATATAACGTACGACGTAGATGAGAAAGGGAGGAACAAGCAGTTCGAATTTCAGCAACAACAAAAGCTTATTCGAGTACGAGAAAATTTCGTTGTTTTTTCAATCTGTCTAGACGTTATCGACGTTGACGAACGTTCGCTCGTTCGTCACCTGTCATCCTACCGGAATTTCGCGAAGCGCCGTGCAGTCACGAGGTCGTGAGATTCGTACAGATCCCAACGTGCCGTTATGAGCAAATGCACGCGCTGAGGGTGAGCACGGCTTAGCACGAAATGATAGGATGCCGGTCGAAAGTGCGGCCGGCCACGAGAGAGAGAGAGAGAGAGAGAGCTTCTCTCTACCGGCTATCTCGAATAACTATGGAAATCACTACGAGCCTCGGTTCTCACACCGTCGTATTCCTTCTTCCGTCCGCCACGTTCGTTTCCTCTTTCACCTTCGACGCGCGCACCACCATGTCTCGCCTTTCCTTCATCCTCCTCTTTTTTTTTTTTTTTTTGCTTCCCCCGTTTCGTACTCATACACATACACATACACATACGCGCGAAACGCGTGCACGTGAGAAACGATCGTACGGTTTCGTTTCATCGCACCGTTGCTCCGTTCCGATCGCTCCTTTCCTCCGCCTCCCCCCCTCCCCCCACCACTTTTCTCACCGTGAAATTATCACTTCCTCGTTTACGTTCTGCACGCGTGAACATCGGCAGACCGGCCTGCAAACAAGCTCGTTCGCGGTTCGAGGTTCGAAGGGTATCGACGATCGAGAGCCGATGTACCTTCGCTTCTCGAAGAAGTTTCGTCTCGGTTGCGTCGAGGGTTGTGTTGAATTAAGACCGCGGCGTCCGTAGTTGCAGATGATTACGGGACTTTTTCCTCTTTCTCTCTCTTTCTCTCACACACTCTCTCATGATCAATCGCGTTCCCCGTTGCCTCGACTCACTGCACACTGCCCAGCCGAAGCTGATTCAGGAAGCCGAGCTGACCGAACGATTTAAAGAGTCGAAGGTTGAAAAACTGTTGGTTAAATTACGCGTTTGCGACGATGATTTCTTACGACGTAGCTACTACGAGTTTTCGACTCGCAATGAAAGTTTCCAAGTCGAAAAGACGGCTACTAGGCTCCTAGTTAGAACGGCCAGCATCGATCATCGATCGTTCGAGACAGATGGTGTTCCACGTTTGCTATAATA
Source organism: Tetragonisca angustula (assembly GCA_036937485.2). Classification (NCBI taxonomy): domain Eukaryota; kingdom Metazoa; phylum Arthropoda; class Insecta; order Hymenoptera; family Apidae; genus Tetragonisca; species Tetragonisca angustula. The sequence goes on along the minus strand of JAWNGG020000054.1, from coordinate 959,012 downwards.
CGGCCGAGCGTGTTATAACTACGGTTATAAAATTATCTCCGGAGATTTATAAGGTGGCCCGTACAGCCGTAAGCCGATACGCTTTATAACAATTTGTCACGTTACAGTAATCTATAAGCTACTTGTGCATGTATATCCAACGGCCAACAATCGCGATATAAACGTGTACCGCTTGTAAACGGCATTGGAACCGCGTAAATGTTTAGAGTTTCTCCCCCAATCGGTGGCTAATGATTGATGACGCGGTCTGGCGAATGCGGTAAGTCACTGAATAGCCATGCCAATTGTATATTCCGTGGCAAAGATACCATTTTGTATACCACCACGACGGGCGACGGTGATATCGGAGATACGGGGCACGAGAATCGATAAACGAATCGCGATCTTGTCCAATGTGCATTATTCTCTGCTTATGGCTCGCTTATAATATACAATTCAGCGCACATATATCGATAAGTACCCGCGAAAACACACGTGATATCGTTTGTTACGTTCCGCATCGATTCGTTTGGTACGTTGCATCGGTCAAATACAATCGAGCCAGTAACAATTTGCCTGCAGACCCCGCGCGATTTGTCGTCGAATGATGCTCACTGCCTTAAGGTGGAACTTCCTGTGAGCGTCATACGCGTGTCAAACACCGATATAACGGAGAAGAGTGTATCTGTTCTTCTACATGTACGTTCAGCCGAGAACAGTCTCTGTCACGTTAAAAGACATACATCTATAACATTTGACAATTATCTGAACTGAAAGATACATTGTTCTCCTTTTTTTTTTTGTCTTTTTATCAGTTATCAGATCAAGTTCCAGTGTACGTTCAAAGTGATACATTTCAGTGATATATGGCCGTCGTGAAATTTAAATCGTGACGTATACGGGGTATAATGTCGTTGTACAGTGACGATTACACTGGGCGATACCTCGAGCGGTCGACAAAAAGTTTCTCTTAATAGACTATTCGGAATAGCTCCGTTGATGTACGTTCCATTTACGTCCGGAGAAAACCGCGGTGCGAGATTAATCGCCGACGTGCAGCCACGGCAATCGTTCGATCGCGTTTAATCCCGCGATTAGAGGAGTTTTCAATCGAGCGGGTAAGATGCAGGCCTTATCTGATACATTTCTTGCGGCTCGTGTTTTCTTTCTATTCCGCGAGGTTCCCGCTCGCATCCCGTTTCTCTCTCTCTCTCTCTCTCTCTCTCTCTCTCTCTCTCTCTCTCTCGAAAGAGAGAAACAAGCGCAAGAAATATCGCGCTCGGAAAGGTTACCGTTTGTTTCGTAACGCTCGTTTTTTGCCGCGCGTTCCCGCGCGAAATTCCGACCGATAGATACCGATTTATACGGATCGATCTCCCGTTTGTTCTTATCGTTCGGCTCGAACACGTTTCATCGGATCGTGGACGTCGCGGGCTCCTACCGTGGGATTGTACTTTCCAAACGAAATTCGTTACGTACGCGGAGAAACGACCGGACGCCGCGGCACAGCGGTTGATCGTGCTCGAATCACTTTAAAGCTGGCGGGGTGGGAAAATTTTATAATTTACGCGGCGCGGCGGCGCGCAACTTTGTTTGTCCAGCAGAATTAACGAGGCACCGCTGCATAATTAAAACGTGACCGAGCTTTTGGTAATTACTCCGACTTCCAGGCGTTCGATCTATAAATTGTTAAACGATGTAATTAAAAGAGTTACAAACGTTTAGCGATAGAATCGCACGGAGTGTTTCTGCTCGTGTCCCCGCGGCAGATTATTCGAACGATACCACGTATACACGTGTTGAAATATATTCGGATGCTCGTTCATTTTTCACGATGCATTTTAATTGGAAAATTACGATCAAATGGAATTGCAATGACTTCGTTCCTTATACTGTACGCAGCTACTTCCGATGATACATTATAATCCGAGTAAATTGGTTTCTGGACTGATGTTTGTAATGTAGTCTACTAAACTGATATAGGACCTCGTGATATTAATATATATTCGTTAATTAACGACTATATTTAATATTACGTAGAGCAAGTGGTGAAACATTTTATTCCTGTGTTTTTTTATGTCATTTCTAAAAAAAAAAAAAAAGTTCAGATATCGCATATTTGAATATTTACTATATATATGTACATACGTAAAATTCTCAATTGCTTTTGTCTCTCTGAAACTGGTTCGTGCTATCCTGCTAACGCAGAAAGATGAAACGCAATTTCTGACTGCCGTAACAACAGCGAGCCGCGATTCCAATCGTACCGGGAAATTAGATCAAAATAGTTCACCGACGATTTGTCTGCATTATCTAAATCGGTCTCGCCAAAGCACAAAGCGTCATTATTCATAAAATGCGACGATTTATTCAGAGAAACCAGATACGCTTGCGCTCAAGCAAGGGTGGTTCCAATTATAACTTATGCAGATTGGCGTAATGTGCACAGTCGTAAAGCTGTCCATAAAGTGGTAGGATTTACGAGCACCGCTTTTTGCGCCGATAGATGCTTCGAATATCGATTGGTTTCACAAAATAAGTGTTAACCAGATACTGTGACCTGAATGAAGAAATCTAACAAACAGGTACGATATTTCCCAAAGTGAACGCCGATTTAACGAACATAAATCTAAATGTTATATTTTCTAACTATTGCTTCACGAAATATTCAGTTCTTTCAAAACTGAAATGGACGATCGCAGTGAACGTAGCACGGGTTTTCTTGAACGAAAATTCGCAAAACTCTGAAGCATGTACTTTACTCCAAAGCGAAAACTTCATCAGGTAACGAGGATTATAAATTATTTCCACGCTCGATTCTAGGTTACTACGAGCAAACGGCGTTCCAAGTCAATCGACAGCTCTTGTTGCAAAATTGACACAAAACTGTCCCCGCCTCGATCAGCACGTTCGTCGGCGCGACGTATTTATTGCCGTCCTCGCGGCGGCGTCTCGCGCGAGTAAACGAGGCAACGCGCCAGCGAGACCTGGATCTTGAACGGCGGTGGGGCTTAATGAGATCACGTGTGCTGTACAGACAGAGCGACGGTGTGCACGTGTTGGTGTGTCGTTGCGAAGGGCCTCTGCGTGGCTCGCAGATCGCTCGATCAGGTATGAGATATCATTCACGGCGGTGCACGCCGTTCACGGAAGCTTCAAACTCGATTCGATCCTGGCAAATTAATGCCGCTCGAGATATCTCATTCAAACGTACTTGCACACTCTGCACGCTTAGCGGGGCACGCTGCGCTGTCTGCGTGCACGCCTCGAGTACGCGCAATAACTGGCCGCCGGCCGACTTCCAGCTCGTATCAACGCGAGTCATTTATCAAGCCGCGTCCGTATATGCCAATTTATGACCGGGAGATTTCTATTATGACGATATTACCATCGGAGACTTTCAACGATCGCGAGTGCACGTAGAATCTCCAGCTTATCTCCCCCGTTCTCCTCGTTTCACGATACTCGCCGCGAGTTCTTCCACAAGGCCGCGTTAATGGAAATTACGTTCGATTCGATTCGACTCGACGCCCGGTTTCGGAATTTTATGCACGGCCGTAAAGTTTCGATTCCATCCGCTCGGTTCCGGCTGTTTCTCGTCCGCGGCCAGAAAACTTCACCGCCGAGAAGGAGGGAGAGAGAGAAAGAGATTCAGGCGTCAGTGAATCGTCGGCGAGAGGGGTGGTGAGGGACGATCATTCTTCGGTTGCACGGAGGGGGCGTAAACACGAGCGCGGCAACCCTGGACAGAAAGCCGCGAGTCGATATCAGACGGGTAATTATCGCTTCAAAAGCAGCAATCAGGTTTCGTGCAAACGGAAGGCGCGGCGTAGACGCCTCCACGACTACGTCGTGTACATCGCGTGGAGCCGCGTGTACGCCTGGTTACCTGTGCACGTGTATATCGTACGTGAGGATAACATCGTACATGGCCCTTCAACAGTTTCGACGTGCAAACGCCAAAGCTCCTTCCCCATCTCCCGGTTCGGGAGAAGTGGAAACGGTCATGAGGACACCGGCCGTCACGAGCTGTGCACTCCGTGTACACTAATTTCCGGCCTGTTTGATAGATCTTGGGTGATTGTTAATTATGTTTAGAGAACCGAATGGAGGATCTCAAGGACGGCTGCTGCTCGTGACGCTACGACTCGATACGCTTCAAAGCGGTATTAAATCTACGGTCACCGGCTCTCTCTCTCTCTCTCTCTCTCTCTCTGTTTTGCTCGGTCTCGCGCGTCCGTTGCGGGACGCCTTCACGTTGGAACTAAATTAGACAAATACCATTTAGACGCAAACGATGGCACGGCAAATGTTAAACCGTCCTTGCCTGTTTGCCGAGCCACCTCTCTCGGATTCGGCACACGTACATCGAGAACGCTGAAGGTAACTTTGATACATGGGCCCCAAGCGCGCAGCAGTGCGGATTCGTTTCTGGGCTACGATTAACTGAGCTACGCTTGTTGGTTCAGCAACGCGGTTCTCTTGGTCCGGCTTAAGGAAAATTCGAACTCCCGCCCGCGATTTACTTCGACAATGCGCCTCCGCTACGAGTCTGGCCAGGCTCGTTTGTTGTCAGAACGATTCGTTAAGGTAAATTGCGGGAACGGATTTCTGCGGTGCCCTTTGCCTTCCACACGAAGATCTTGATGGATACATATATATATATATATATATAGATCTGGAAGATCTAACAGTCTAGTTTCATCGATCTTCCAGTTGCCTTCTAACGAAAAAGTCTTGCAATAATCTTTTGAAAATGAGACACTACAGTTGGATACCAGTTCCAGAGTAACGAAGATTGATTTCGAGAGAACGGCGAACGACGAAGCACAGTGGACGAAGGAACGTTTAAAATTAGTATTTGACATTTGCGTAAGAATTAGTAATTGGAAGTAACTTTTAAAACGAAGGTTCCACACGATGACACGAAACACGGAAAATCTAACTAAACGCGATATGAATCAGTATAACGTACAATTTCTTCATTGTGCACGCACGTTTTTGGAAAGCTGTTGTTTCAAAGCACGATCTAGGAAACGAGAGTCACTGTCAGAGCAGCCGGTATATTGCTGAGAAAATATTAGACTCCAGTCGCGGATCTACGTTTTAAAAGTCGAAGACTGATACGTCAACTTTCAGCCGCCCTTCGTGTTATTTTACTTTCTAACTTCGCGCCGTTCGTTACTCACTGGCACGTCGTGTAAAAATGCAATGATAGGTTCTTCGCGGCAACAACCACGTCGCTGATATATCGGCTGATATATCCGATACAAGCGGTTGGTGAAACTTTGATTTCGCCACTTCTCAATCTCGCGAAGAGCGTTATTATACCGCGTGGGCAGACGAAAAAAGGAGGACGCAATATCGCGCTCGAACGCGGGTGCCACTTTGGTGTAATTTTCCCGACAGTTAGACCGCTGATGGGAGGCCAGTCGAGTGATTAGATAATTACGAAACAAAGAATATCACGGACCTCGTAAATTTCTCGCGGCGGGTCAATCGTCGTGTAATTGCAACGTTGATAGAACGAGCAATCTGACGAACAGTTCGACGAATGGTTCGGCTAATTCGAAACGGATGGAAGTCGCCCGGATGGAAAAATAAATCCCATTAGGTCTTAGGTAATGAGTGTCTCTAGAATGTAAGAGAATCGATTTACCTTAATACTCAATAATTTCAGATTCGTTCGACGCATCGGGCATGAAATTAAAAATCTAGAAACGCGAGAAATGAAATCAAGCAGCGATGACGCGTCTTTCGAATGATGAATCGACGATAGACACATAACATCAGCCAAAGGTTTGATATTTGTATCTCATTCGCTGTATGTTGATTAATGACAATTAGTGGTTTACTAATTTCTTGTTCATGCTACACAACGAAAGACACTTTCACTTTATGTATCGACCCTTTCGGCGTAGTGCTTATATTTAGTTTTCATGAGTCTATTTTTCTGAGCGCATATGTATGTACATAGTACAGTACTCAAAGGGTTAAAATACTGTAGGCAACGAAATCACACACACAGAAAGTGCGCTTGAAGCTCGTGAAATTCCAGAGAGAAGATGATGACTGTTCCAGCTGGTTAGGCGGAAAATACCTGAAAAAAAAGAACGCAAGATACGATGTTAATAAGCCGTGAAATCGAAAAAAAAGAAAACGAGCGCGATCGAAGGAAAGGAATACAGAACAAGCGAAAGAAAGAGTGTCACGATCTCTCTGTAAAATTTGAACGAGAGCAAGATGATATCCTCGCGAAGGAAACCGATGAATTTCACGGAGGTGTCATCGTGGGTGAAAAAAAAAAAAGAAAAGAAACGAACGCGATGGAGATGAGAAAAAATGGAATAAAACATTTTGTCACGGTGCTATTGAGTCGTGATCGTCGGAATATTTTACTGGCGTGGGGAAACGCGGGGATCGTAGCACCGCGAACAAAAGTCGATCTGAATATTTCATCGCCGTAACATTACCCACTTTTGCAATCTTCTTGCCGCGTTTTAAGAACATTCTGTTTTAACGAAATGCTTCCTTCCACCGTTGTATCGTTTCGGCTGCTTCGAAACGCGTGCTTCTCGACTTCTCCCACTTCCTCCATAATTCAGACTGTGCGCTATCGTAATGCCATTTCCACTCGGAGTTTCCTCCACGGCTCAAAAGTGGGGAAGAATAGAAGCAACTTACATCATCGCGATAGCCAAGTTTCGAGCGAGCTTCGCGTTCACGGTTCAACGTTCGAACGCTTCCACACTTCGAAATTCGCAGAGAGAAACGAGAAGTTTGTTGCTCCGTTTGTACAGACATCGGCCGATCCGACGAATCGCGGCGATTCGATTCGTTTGGCAAGCAAGCGTCGGAGAAAAGCCGAGAAAAGGAGGCGAGACGAAGGGACTGTTACGGAAGTGGCTCAGAGGCAAATATAGGGAGATTAGAAGTTCCTTGCTAATTTCGTCTAATAAATCGTGGCGTCCTGGTCCGTGCCAATGCGGTACGCATGCAAAATTAACCGGGGTATAGGGAAATTACGGGGGCGGAGAACTTTATCGGGCAACCAACGTCGGCCTGGCTTTAATTTATCTGTTCTGGCCTCTCGTTCACGGTAAAGCGGCACACGCATAATCTCGGTTTCGCGGTGCCTGGTGAACGTTATCGGCTGCACCTGAAGATCGAGTTGTCTCCCAGCGATATTCGAGATTTATCGTCTCAATTTCAATGGGCATTGCTCGATCGAACCTATTAAGTTATCGCCTGTTCCCGCCGAACAGTGTACACGTGGCAACTATCCTTTCGTGCTTCGCCCTCTTCTCATTCCCCGCGATCCATTTACATTGAATCTTGTGCCAAGCCTTAATATCTCATTATCTACAATCACGACGTCTTGTAACACGCTTGTAACGCAACCGCGCGCGTATCGCAACCGGCGAGAGCAAGAGAGTTTCCTTGGAAACAGCGAGAGAGGAAAAGGCGGCGGCCGCGTCTCAACCGCGGTAGCGATCACCAGGTGGATTCCAGAACGACTGATTCCAGCTCGTTTCCATCGCTCTCGTTCTCTCGGCGAAATTACAATTGGGCCACACGACGCGAGCCAGAGAAGAGAACGTATACCTACCGGCTGTATCACGATTCGACTCGGTGAGAATGGCAGCTCTATTGTCTATGAAACGTGTGCGGGCGGTTTATCGGTCCACGAGATCGCTTTATTGATTTTGGCCGTTGCCATCAAGATATCGATTGCCGGCACAGCTAACAATAGCCGCTGTTAATGATCGACCGGGGGCAGAAGTTACGGGTTCCCGTGATTCGTGATTGGCCAACGTGTTAGCGTCTCCCGATCCTCCGCGAAGCTGATACGGCCAATTCAAAGTCTCCGCCGTACGTAAATATCCTTGCCGCTTGCTGTTTAACGAACAGTGTTCTCTTGCTGGCTTCGGCAACTTCGCGAAGTTTTAATTACCGATTCTGGCGAAACTTTATAGACATCGTCGCGCGGCGCCACGTGGTTCGCTAACTTGTTTCATCGATAATGAAATCTGTTGTTAGTTTATAGCATGCGAGTGTATGCCACTTTACAGTTAATAAGTGATTTTAACAAACGGTCGAATTAAACGGACAGCGTACCATCGTATAATCGATCGTAACATACTCTTTTAAATATCATTTGTGTTTCAAATAGCTGAGAGATCTTTCTCTCTGACTGTATACTTCAAATTTCACAGATAATCTACGATATCTAATATCCGTCCAATCTGAGTCAACATATCACGTAACTTTCAACAACGCGGCATTCGCAGAAAAAAGAATTTCACAAGATCGATCCCCGATCGTGTTCGCTCGCGTGTTGCCTCCTCGTCCCACGCCGAGGCAATCTCGCGATGCATCTGTTTGCGCACCGGTACCACTCGCGTGCACGTGGTGTTTTACACGGCCACGTGTAATCCCTCCGAATTCCGTGATCCAAGGCCGCGAATAACACCGCGGCTACTCGCAATACGGCGTAACTCATTATTACAGCGCCGACGACTTGCGGTCAGCGCTATCCTGACCTCTGCGTCCGAGCCTCTACCGCTTCCTTATTGCACGTTTCTCGCCCAACGGATACGTTCCACGCCGCGGTGTCTAACGACGAAGCCAGCTCGGAATGGAGATTGAATCGGACAGAAACGCCGGCGAAACGATCCATCGATCGTAACTCGAAGCTCGCCGATGCGAGACGCGTTCTGCTTCTTCGCGCGGCAAGCTGTGCACGATGGTTTATCGTCGAGATAACGTAACGCTGATGTTTATCGCGACCTGTTGTCCAAACACACGCCGGTGTTGGCTTGCGGAGGAAAGTTTACGTTCCAAGTAACTCCAGGCTTCGCTTTGAAAAACTTTTACCCACCAAGCTGGTTTTTCCCTCGACCGAAGGCGTCGCGAAAAATCGTCGAAGTAGCGTGTCGCGGCTCCAGTTACCCTCGAAGCGCTTAAACGAAGTTGAAGTGTGTCGTTTTCTCTTTTGGCACTGCTTTCTGTCGGACTGCTTGGAATCGTCTCGCGGAAAAGAAAGAAACGAGAACTTGTTCGGTAACAAGGGAAAACAGTGATTAAAGTCCGCCGTGGATTGGCTCGCTCGTATCACTTTGCAGTGCCAAAGTGAGTGATTTTTAGTCGCTTGAAACGTAGAATAAACAAGTTGAAGTACAGTAACAATAATTTAACTCTAAAATGGTTATGTGTATTCTGCTTCTCAATACAGTCAGAACTCTCTCTTTAATTCAATTACACCTTGCCAAATATCGATATACACTCCTGCCACGTGTGAAATATATCTTTAAATCGAAATCACAATCATCAGTCATCATCGTAAATCGAGTCGGAGTGTACCGAGAGTGGATAAACGATCTGTCGCAAGACGTTGCCGAAATTTCTCTCTCATTCCGTATGAAAGTCCTCGGTTCGGTTCACTGTCGGCTGTTTCTAGAATGACCATAAATATTCCACACCTCGTCTTTCTGCGAGCCGCGAAGTACGGCCAGGGGCAAAGGCCCGAGGCCAATCGGTATAAAGAGCCGCGAAAGATATTCCCTGCCGCGTTAACTCGCCGCGGTGCGAACCAGGAGCGAATCGGCGCAGCAGGTGCAAACCCGATATCTTTTCATCATAATCGTCGCTGATAATGGGCTTTAGAAGTTTTAAATTACGAACGGGCTGGAATCTTTCAAAGTCAGCTGCATTCGCACCGGCCGGACGGATACGGCGGCCCTCTCATACGTCCGGCGCCGTTGCAGAAAAATCGTTTCGCGCAACGAAAAGAGTGGCCTTCCGATTAATCGTTGTCAAAACGGTGAATGTGTATCTAGAGGCGGCGATCTCGCGACGGTTCTGCCGAGCTCGGTGACCGAGGGTGGTCGATTTCGTTGGCCGGATTGTTTCGATCGGCTGCAACGTTCGAAATCGAACCCATTACGCCGTGAGGCTCAATTTTCAGATCATCCGTTTTCTGAATTCCGTTCTCTCTCGAACTGTCGATGAGCAATTACTCCCTCTCTCGTTCGTTTCGCCAATTTCGCTGAGAATTTCGAGAAATCCTCAATATCTGTAAAAGAAGAAAGAGAAGAAAATAATGGTCGAAGGTTCGTTACGATGGAATTTCTTCGCCGTCGTCGGACGCACGTGAAAGTACACGTCGAACTTAATTAAACGCGGAAACATAATCCAGCGTCTGTTGAGAACGGTTGGATCGTGAAAAGCGATTTCTTCGCAAAGCCCTTCGAAAATCAACAAATTACCTGATGTCTCCCTCGGAGGGGGGGGGGACAGGCACAATGCTTTGAAGCAGGCACGATAATCATAAAATATTCGGCGGTTTCGAGCGAAAGAGGTAAGAGGCCGAGGGGAGGGTTAATCCCGTTGCTCTCCCGAAGTCATTATTTCGTTTAAGACGGAAACGACGCTCCGCGCGGCCACCGCGAGACCGTGAAAATTGCCCGGGGCTGGATCCTCTTATCAAATAAAAAGACGGCCGCGTTTGTTGGCAGACGATGGGTGCGAGAGACAGAGGCGACGTGGCCGTGTGGCCACGGCGAAGGGAAGAAAAGAGGTGGTGCTCGGACTTATGGACGTGCGAACTGACAGGAGTCCATCCCAGATATCCCGGCAAGATGGTTCTCGTTTTGCGGCGGCCCGGTGCCCACCCTTTTTTTCTCTTTTCTTTGCGCCATCACCGGGGCTATACTTACGCCGACCGTACTCATTATTTCCCATCCGTTCCTCTCTGTGAGACCTTCTTTCATATTTAACCCGTCCGTCCGTCGCTTCGAAGCTTTCGGCATGTTTAATTTAATCGGTATCGACGCCCTCGACCGACTGAACCGTACGAGAGGGCTGCCAAGGGGAAGGAGAGGCGCGCAGGCCAGTCTCCCCCCCCCCCCCCCGATATAACCACCGAGTAAGTCCGCTTGCAAAACACCTCTTCCATTCGCTCGACGATTTTACGTGGCGTGGCGTGCCGTCGCACGTTCCCGTATGTTTGTTTGCGCGCGCAAAAAATCGTGCACGATCCCGATGTGTAGCGTGTCGCCAGTTCACGCGATACAACCGACTGATTCCTCATCTCGCTGCCCATGGGAAACGCGTTCAATTTTTACTACCGCTGAAACACGTACTGACTGTTCTTGTCTGAAAGCTGGCAACAAGAGTCGTCGCCTCTGACGATTGTTTCACGGACGAACACCGATCGGCGAGTTTTTCCGGAGTCGCCGGAAATCACACGGCGGTGTAAGCTACACGGCATCAATTATAGCGGGATTAATCAGCGGAAAGCTGGCGTGTTGTTAATTAGTGATTCTGATTTCCGCATTGTAGTATTTTGAAATTTCATTTCATTATAATTATCATCTATACGGGACGTATACGTATGCCATCGAAATTTAATTATCGTAACACGATATCGAGCCTTATTGATTCCAGCCTGTTGCCAGGGGCTTCCCTCGCCGTACACCCCCGTGGAGTTTTTCACATACAACAGCGAGCAACAACGGGCAGAAAAGGCGAAAAGCTCTGGCTCGGCCGGTGCACGTGTATGCATGTTTCCCGATTTTAATACCCCGGGAGGCTGGTTGACTGGCTAGCCGAATGGCTGGCTGGCTGGCTGGCTGGCTGTGGAAATGGAAGAGATGAAATCTTTTATCTCGACTTCTCTGCATAAAGCGGTGACTTTTATGACTGTCACTTTAAGGCCAAACGCTTTACAGCCCCGGCTGCTTGCATATTTTACTCTGATCCAACGTTGGCGGCGCGAGATCAGGCGAAATTGAAGAGTCGTATATTATAACGAGAGCCACTTTTGACGTTCGCTCTTTGTCCGCTTCCGGAAATTGCATCGTCGCTCTTTTAACTTGGCCCCCACCTCCCGCCCGTGAGTCCTTTTACTCGCCAGCAAAATCAAAGGATGCACCCGTGATCGATAGCTTCTGTGTCGCTTAATTAAACTAGTTCGCTAAGGACGCCTGGCGAACGAAGCCTCTTCGTGGAGCTGCAGCGCCGCTGCAACAGGAAACGCTTGGAAACACCGCCGATTACCTCAGAAACGGAGAATCTCGCGACAGACTGCAAACCCTCGTTTCCCTAGTTCAGCGGCTATCGTATTTTCTGATAAAACGCGGACGCACGAACGGAGCTACAAACGGAGAGAGTATAAAAAAAAAAAAAAAAAACAAGAAAAAAAAACATCGCGTGAAACAGGGACGAAACGAGACGTAACTCGAAGGATAAACTTTGCTTTTAAGCGGCTCTCCCGGCCACGGTTGCGTGTTACAGCAGCGGCAGAGTGTTTCCTCGGTTTACAGCGAAAATCTCACGCGAAAATTCGTCCCGTGCTACCACTCCGTGCTTCCCAGCGAGTTGCAGATGCTGATAAGTAGGGTGAAAGTAGTTCCGGCGACTTCTTACGGACCGTGCAGCACATAAAGTTGTCCCATCGAAAGCAACGGGGGGAGTGAAAGAGGTGGTACTCCATCCCGCCCCGTAATATTATTATCCCGATTCTTTCTCTAATATTCACGGCGGCGAGTTACCGTGGCAGCCGCGAAATGGAACGGGGCGAATTTCGCCGGATTTGAGAAACGTTCTGACAGTTATTACCAGGGGGGAGAATTCCGCCGGAGTGCATTACGTCCGTGCGATTAACGAGCTTGGACGGCCGCCACCTTCGAAATCATGTAAGAAACACGTCGCTTAAACGGCAATTCTGTTCTCGTGCCGTTTGTTATCGGATCTGGAACGAGGGCGAGACGAGGTGGGAACACAAAGAGGACGCAAAGTCGCAAAGTATGAGCTGCTCTCCGCCTCGTCTTTCTTCTGCCTGTACCGCACTCGGTGGTACGGTGTTCCGACAAGTAGCGATAGAAACGTAGCAAGTTTGCCGTAGCGAGTTCTTTTCTTAAGAAAGGCGTTGTATCCGATATCTCTCGCTCCGCGGAAGAAACGTCGCGTCGTCCTAAGAGACTCTCTTCTTTCTATTTACCATTGAAACAACGAAAATGTAATTTTGGCAGAGAAGACACGCGAACGCGAAATAAAGATTCGTAAACAGCGAGATGTTATTTCTTACGTACCGTGATGTATCACATTTACGAGAGATAATATTGAACATCTCCGCGCGATGCAAACAAAAACACGCGAATAAATTCCAACGTTATTGCAACGCTGGCGTACGTTCTGTACGTGTCCTCGACTTTATTTTCGCGACACGCGTGTCAGACAGAACGCGTCTAGGGATCGGACGTAAGAGGACGGTTTTTAATGGAAGCCGAGGATTCTTTCTCGAAGTTGGCACTTCGCCAGAGTGCGCGCGAACGAGCACACCGGGGAAACCGTTCTCGTAGGCAACGTTGCGTGTAACGCGCCGTGACAAACTCAAATATATACCGATCGTACCTGCGAGCAAGCGAGGACGAGGACGTACGGCTAAACCGTTTCTGGAACTGTTCGGTCTTCGTTTCCGGAACCGTTGCCTCAACTACTGTCGCGCGACTATCGCGCGCAGTTTCACGGAGGCCCATAGACGCTTGGAACAGCGTTTCCCAAGCGTAGTTGCCAGCAGAGTTCGCCGGTCTTATCCAGGGGATATAACTTTCGGTTGGATGTAAATTATCCGGCAGAATTGGAGCTCGAATTTACGTAATACCGCGTGTTACGGCCGCCGCCTTGTCGTTCTCGTTCAATTGAAAGCGGATCAGGTGTGTGGAGAGCCTGCGGGGCAAACTTCCCACCGGAACAAAAGGAAATTCCAACGATCGTCGAGCAATCACGGAAAGTAACAGCCGTATACGGGATTGATGCAGTCGATAGATTTGGTACGAATTCTTCCTGGGGGGGGGGGGGCGGGAGTGGCAATTGTTGCTTGATAACTTGTGAATTATGAACGAAGGTTTGTCTTTTTTAATTTCGAGCGGTGAATTTTACGTTTGTTCGATCGCGGCAATTGCTGATTTTCTTGAGAGACTTGGAATTATACGATACGGTAACGATTATACACAGATCCAAATATCGAGTTTGCGAGATCTATTTAATTCGAAGGAAATTTCGCAAACTTATCTTATTTGTGACTAAACGTCCCTTTGGCGTGGCATTTAGTTCACTGGTATATTAAGTTAGACCCGGTGACACCGGATGTCCCCCCCCCCGTGTAATCACGACACGGCACTAATCACCCGAAGGCGTCACGCGTAATTAGAATTCATTTTGTCTGACATCGTCACCTCCCGTGCCACAGAGAAAATTACCACCCCTTCGGTTTATACACGTCCATCCGCGAAGCCGTAACAAAAGCGTTTCTCAGAAGTTCCGGTGTTCTTTGTACCAACTTTGTCAGCTGACCTGCGATTAACTTTCCAAGCGATCGATCTGGAACGCGATCTCGACTCACTTGGTCGATCGCAAATTACGCTGGTTCAATTAAATATCTATTTCGTAAGCAAGCGGACACTTGCGAACAAATCGAACGAATTCCTGACGTAACGGACTCGACATCACGTTTCGCAACGTCCACCAGGGCGTTGTATTTTTCATTCATCATGCGACGACAGCGTGTTATTTTCTAGCGAGGCGATATTAGGAGGCTATCTGCGAAATAATATCGATAACACGTCTGGAAACGTAACTGGACGTATATATATATATGAAATATGGACTGTCAGTGGTGCCAGTGGATGATAAGTCTCGTTAGCATACGATATGCTTCCGCGGTTGTGAAACGCTGTCGAATTACCATGTCGCTGAATGCTTGCACCCGTTGATTATCGATAATTGTCACTTCAAATTGCACGTTTTCTTAGTTCTACTTTTCAGAGAAAAGTGTACCACCGAACAACGTCTAGCAGTAGCTAACGAAAAATTTCCCCCGCGGGCAAGAGTTAAACGAAAATGGAGGATTACGGAATGGTGAGAAGTTCGTCAACAATTGGTCAACGAAGGAAATCTAATCGGTTTCACTCGCATTCCACCAATTTGACCGATTCGCAGCCGGGTGTAAAGCGAGCAGGTAGTCGAGTGGCTTTCTCAAAAGTTGTTCCTCGTTTTGGATACCCGTGTCCTTCGCGATATCGGTATAGTCGGACAATCTCGGCCGCGGCTGCCGACGCAGCGCGGTTAGCGGCCATACACACCGGGCCCTGTTCACGTTCGAAAGGATGTTTTGGTCGGAGCCAATATCTCTGCCATGCATCATTGCCGTCGTCGTGTTTCGTACGGGGCTCGTATAACAAATGGTGGCAAAGGTGTGGAGAGAGGAGGGAGGAGACCCCTTGTCTCATGGTGTCTTGTTCCATTTTCGCGCGCACTAATCATCCGCATTGACAGGGCCTCGTTCGAGGCAAAAACTTGCTTAAATTCTGCTGCCACTGGCTCGTCCGCTTTCCTCTCTTTCTCTCGTTCCCTCTCTGTTCTCAGCGCCGCGCGGCAGGCACGCCGTTTCCCGTCCCTCTCCTTCGGGTCGAAGGATGCAAACGACAGGCGACTGATTTACTCGTGCGTGATTTTTACCTTGCTCTCGATACCATCGTAGTCGTCGTCGTCGTCGTCGTCGCGGTATGAAGACCGGTGCCATCTTCGATAGCGAGCGGGCCGCGTCTCGGGATGCAGAAAACATTTCCGACGAACAAGATGCCGCCTCGGTCCTATGGAATTTCGAGCGTTTTACATGCGACTTGTATCGTGTTTCGGAACGTTCTCCGCGTTCTTGCGACCGAAACGAGTGTTTCCCGATACCTTGTCGACGCCGAACGACTCGTGTGCTCCAGTTTGGTCCACACGCCGCGCGAACCAGCGTCGGAATTTAAAAGTGAGATGCTTTAACGTTGTACACCACTCGGAATATGGGTATACGACGAGAGCGATAACATCGACCTGGTACCGGTTGTTCGAACAATTTCGAACAGAGAGAGAATCTCTCCGTATTCGTCATCGTTTCTGGCACACGATTCTCGCGTGTACGCTATCGCCCCACCTTAAAAAGAAGAGTCGAGAGCGATCCGAGGTGGATTCAGGATGGGTTCCACGGTGCCGGACACAGTTCATGCACGCGTGTTACGTGCACACGCGTGATCGTGAATCATACGTGTTAGAGCGCGCGGTGAGTGTTGCCCCGTAGCTCGTTAGATTTATCACGTTTCGGGCTCGCGAGGGATCTAGTTTTCCTCGCGCTCTCGCTCATGATAAGACGCGATACTTGGCCGGTCGACTGGTATATCTACCATATACGCTCCGCGTGTATATACACGCCCGGTATTTACCACCGGCCGTTTCTCTCCTTCTGCCATCAATGGTCCGCGTGTACGGAACGGTCAAACCCTTTGTTACGCCCGTTGTGTCTCGATCTCCTTCGTAGGATCTTCGCAGCCAGGTAGCGAGTCGGCCAAAGAGGAGAAGGAGGAGAAGAAGAAGAAGAAAAGGAAGGTGTACCAGCGCTGTGTGCCTCTCCTATCGAAGGTATCTCGAAGGGCACAAAGTATACACCAACGAACCCGCCAGCGAGCAAACACTCTCTCGTTCCTCGGCCCCCACCGATGTTTCTCTCCTCTCCGGTGAGGCTGTTCGACACCTTCGACCGGCCTCCCTCGACCGCCCCAGCTCCTAGTGGTCCAGCGATACGCTCTGATTCCCAGAGTTTCTTGTTCGAGGTGTAAACGGGGCCCCGGCGACTGCTAACCTTTCATCGGACTGATTCCGGATCGGTTGTACTCGGACGGAGTTCCGTAAACGATGGAATCCTCGCGGCAGAAGAACGAGCACACAACGCCGAGAGAAGAAACACGAAGAAGGGAAGAAGAAGGAAGAGACGGCGAGGGAATCGAGATGAGAGCTAAGAAGAAGAAGAAGAAGAAGAAGAAGAGTAACCGACGCGTTACGTTAGGGCGAGTTGAATTAATAATCGGCAGATCGGTCCGGATAGCGGAGCCTCCTTTCGTTCTACACCCCCGATGTGGACGCGTCGACGAAGGAAAGGAAAGGGATAAGAAAAAAGGGATAAGAAAGCAGAAGGAAGGCAGGCAATATGGACTTAGGGGAGGGCGAAGCTCTCTAAGAGTCGAGCATTGAGTTGATTTATGCCAGATGGTAGATAGCGCGGTGGCCGTGGCTGCTTTGCCTCGGCACGGTCTCTCCCGTCGGTTGAAACACACCGAGCGAGCAACCACCTTCGGGCTCCGGGATATATCTGCGGTCTCGGATGCGCATCGGCTCCCTCCGTAATACCAGGGACGCTGAGGAGATACCGCTCTCACTGCGGGGTGGAGGAAGAAAATTCTACCGTGAACGATAGAGCAAAGTCGAAAGGGGAGAAGGACCGTACTTGACTCCAACAACTGATGCCAGGTGAACCCTTAGGGGTCACTCGGCCCGTGACTTCCTACCTCGATACATTTTCATTAGCACCACCCCCTCCCCCTTCTCTGTCTCTCTCTTTTCTTTCGTTTTACGTGCACTCTTCGTCGCCTCTTCACGCTTGGTAGTCAGGAAGGTGCACCTTCCAGCGAGTATCAAAGGAAATCCAGCCTGTTTCTCCGTCTCACTATCGCGCCTCGTCTCGTCTCACGTCGTGTCGTCATCCCCCCTCACCTTTTCTTCCTGTCGCCCCGTTTTTCTTCGCCCCGAGCTTTCCTCCGCGCGGATTTCTTCGGCTTCCTGTCGGTGGGGAATCTTCCGTCGTCGTTCTCCTCTTGCGCGCGAAACCGTATCGATATGCGTTCAACGCGCAACTTCTTCATCCCCTCGTCGCTCCTTTCCGCTCTGCGAGTCCGTAACTCGATGGAAAAAAGAGAAAAAAGAGAAAAAAAAAACGCGGACGAAAGACGAACTCGGACAGTTCGAGAACGGTCGTTGCATCGTTCTCGTGGTCGTTTCTGCCGGTGTAACGAGGATCCCCGGGGACAGATATACGATACTGCTTCTTGCAACAGCCGCTTGCGTCGAAGAAGTATCCTTCGTCACCTTGGTATCTGAAATTGATAGGCAAAGATCTCGTTTATGATGTTTATTACGTTGCGGTAAAAACACGCGTTCTCCATCTTTGTACATTTCCCGAAAATCGATGTGAAACGACGCTCGAGGACCAACGGACGCGTAACTTCGACAACTCGGGGCATACCTTCACGAAAGCAACAAATTGTAGCGGTCGCGCTGCCTCGCGGTCTCACGGTTTTCTGGATCGTCAAAACGATGGGGTTTGGCTGTCGTTGGCCTTCTGGGACGTGGATCGGACCCGCTGCGCGCACGGGAGAGACGAGACGATGGCAGAAGGTGGCGAACCGAAGCGGCAGACGAGGGAAGACCGGCGAAGAAGAAGAAGAAGAGGAAGAAGAAGAAGAAGTAGAAAGGCACAGCGCGAGCCGAAGAGACGACGGGCACAGGAGAAAGAAGGTCGAATAGCTGTCAACGGGCATTGAAAAATGTGCTAAGTCGTGAAAAAGTGGCCCCCGTGCCTCGCAGGCTTTCTGCTGCTCTCGCTCTCTTTACCCTCTACTACCGATCTCCTCTTTCCGCCGTGTCGCGTCTCTCGGTTCCGTTCAACCGAGTCCCCGGCACAACCGCGGTTCTCTCCGTCCATTACTCCGGCGCGATCCTTGCTTTCTTGCCTGCCTGTTAACCGACGGGCGCAGCAAAACGGTACAGGATCGGGGAATGTGGAAGACCGGCCAAGGCCGCCATTAACATTTACACGCGTCCACGCCGGCTCTTAACGCGATTTCGACGTATCCATATGTATGTAAATAGCAGCCGGCCCGGCACTCGTCCGTGCGAATGCAAACGAGCGACCTTGCTCTCGCACCATCCCGTGGGCGAACTTTTCGTTCTCCATCCTCGCGTTTACTCCCGGGGATCGAGACACGGGGTGGGTTACACGTGTCCCGGTGACGGGCGAACGCTGTTCTTAAATTACCACGCGCTCGTTTCGCGTCTTCCTCTTTTGACAAATCGAAGGCCGAGATCGCCGAGTCGATTTTTCGCCATTCGTTGCAGAACTGAACGTCTGACGACAAACAGGACGTTGTTGCTCGCTCTTCGTTGTCTTGGGAACGTTGAACCCTGGCCTTCGTCGTTTTAGAAAGAAGAAAGAAGGAAACGTACGTACATGTATTCCCTCTCGTTCGTGCCCTCCAGCAGGGATAATGAATGTACTTTCCTTCTTTGGCCAAGCGAAAGTTTTCCCGGAATTAAGTAGCTTCACGGTGAAATTAATTTCGTCAGGGGGGGAGACGGAAAGACACGGCGAAAGAACAGCGGAGATTATTTTCATTTTGAAAAAAGCTCGACGGTTATTAGCAGGACTCCACTGTCGATGAGGGTTATAATGTCAGAGTTGAATTGCGTGTTTTATTAAAATAATTTCGCTGAACGACGGGTAATAACATTCTCCAACTGCAGTTATAGTCGTCAGCTGCAGGTCAAAGGATTTTCCGGGCAACGATCCGCGCCGATGATTATTGAGAACCCGTCTGTTCTTCTCTCTCGCCAAGTCAATACCTTCACGATGCAACACACGGCTGCGCACGTCCAACTTTCGAAGAACTTTAATGAAAGAACTCGCGACAAGTCGGTTAATCTCGCCGTCGATTAAATCGCGTTAACGATTCGTTCTTCCGATTTCGTTCGTAAAGAGAAACGAAAAGTTCAAACGTACAAGTCATCCCTGTACGACGCAGAGGACCGTGCGCCACTGGAGAAGCCCTAATTCATCCCGAGGACGCGTGGAACGAGCCGTAATAGGCACCATAATGGGTCCGACCCCGTCGAATTCGCGAAACGCGTGCGATCGCGAGGGATCGGTGAAAGGGGCAACGGGGCACGTTCGATCGGGCCAAAAAGACGATTAACACGAACGAACTTCACGCGTTAAGGTAATCACGGTTGTTCGTTCGGACGTGGTGCCATAACCGTTGAGACGCGGCGGGGCGCCACGAGGAATATCGTCGGCGAGAGTTCGAAGGCGCTAACTAACCGACTGGTTAGCGGTCGAAGGCGCCTCTTACTCTCTTTTATCGCCACTTTCGCCTCGCTCTCCTCGGGGCTCGCTCGCACACGCACGCGTGCACACAAAGCCGTTCGATAATTGAGTCGCACGTTTAACGCGGCCGACACGACGAATGATGCATCGGCCAGCCGATTCATTTCCACTGGATATCGACCGCTCTCGTACGCGCGCATATATATTATATTTTCGCAAGGTGAGGCTGTTAAATCATCTGGGGCAAAAGTAGCGGCAAAAATTTGCCACGCTTCGTGATTTCGCGCGCGAGTTCGGAGGTGAAACGAAGAAGCGCGGGTAAGTAGAACGGTCCGTTCGTTGTCCGACTATTTTTGCCGGAATTATTCGCCGATGATTCGCGTCGTTACGTCCATTCCTGTTTTTCCAAAGGCTTTTTACGGAGTAGAATTACGGGCTAAAGTGGGCGACAATCGGAGATATGGGACGAGTTTTTCTTAGAAGATTTCTTCGTGAGTGACGATATCACGAGTATTTTGAAAGTTTCTGATCTCATTCTTTTGCTACATTGAGTGACACGAAATGCGATTATATTCGACTGTTACGCGTCGAAATATTAAACTTCGTTTTTTCTACGCGTCGAAATATTAAACTTCGTTTTTTCGATGCACTAGACGCGGAGATGCTATATAAGTAGAAACAGATGTTCGCGATCCGACGCGTGAAAACCTTGCACGTGAGGCTGCTAATAGCATTATACTGTTTCGCGTTATTTCCCCGGAGTTCAAAGGTATCAGTGCGAGTATTTATCCACGCAGAATATGTTTAAATGTTTTGTCAAAGCCACTGTCGGAAAATATTATAACACCGCGGAAAAGCGATAAGTTGGCCACCGGCTGTTTAAAATTTCAAACTTGTGTTTAAATTACTCTGAACGCGACAAATTTGTATGAATTCCCGCTCATGCGGGGATTTATAATTTCTCGCTTTCTCTCCTCTGTCGGCGTGCGTGATCTCGGCATAATTGAATTGCCAGTCAACGACGCGTGACGACAAACGATTTAGAACTCGGCGATTTGCTTCTAGTTGGTGACGGACGAGCGCCCGAACCGCGTGAAAACATCACGGCCGCGTATAAATCCCGCGGTGACGAGAAATTACTGTAATAAATAAGTATTCGACGCGATTTCGCGCACCTATTGGAAAACGCTAAAACTGTCACGGTTATTTTTGTTTTGTTGAATGGGAGGGGATTCATGCTGGTGGAAACTGGTGCTCGGTCGCCAGAATTTCCGACGATCCGATTTTTCAGCTCGGATCATTATTATGCCACTCCTGTCAGACAACTGCAAAGTCGACTTATTAACGCTTCGGCACAAATCAGAACGTGTTGCGTTACGTTGTCGCGACGCCGACGCGACGGGAATACGATGCAATTGAATGCATCCCTGGGACGATGGCGAGTGAAACTTCGCTTTCGAAGTAAAAGTCGTTTCTCATGGTTCTTGTAAACTCCGCCGACAACAGCCTCTCTTCTGCACATGTTCTGACACGTCGTTACCATCGGTGGACCGCGCTCTCGCATACTGTCTGTCGTATGTATAATTGAGTCGCAAGCTCCGAGTCCAACGCGACAAATGGCACGTCGGTCGACCGATTCATTTTCACCGGATACGTGTCAAAGCAAGTGCGCCACGTACCTCAGCCTCCTACCGGCGCCACGCACCGACGACGTGAAGTTCCTTCGGTTTATTAATGGCTCGCGGACCGGACTGTTATCTTCGGTTGTCCGCGGGAATACTCGATAGTTGCGTCTAAACCACGTGTGCTGCTACCCGAGATCATCATCAAGCGCAGATTCGTACGGTACCGTGAATACATGGAATCTAGCGTCAGCCAGGAATAGAATTTTTGAGAGAAAATCGACGAAACGTTGCTAAGCGAAATTTCACCTTCGAAACGAAAGTTGATTTATTAAAAGACGCGCTATTAATACTACTTTTGATACATAGAGGACGTATAAAGACACATCCGTAATTAACGGACGATTTATAATTAATCGAAACAGCGTAAACGTGCAACGCCGAACGTGGCACCGACAGTTTCTTCTCCGAAACATTAACCAAACAACGCAAACTGAACGCCATTTACGGCGAACGCGTAATAATTTGTCATCTCGTTAAGAGATTTTCCTCGGTCGCTGTGGACAGTATGCAAATATACCATATGCAAATGCAATAACGTAACGGGTGCACGCGCGATCGTTTGATGAATTGTGTCGCGAATTTAGCATCTAATGTGACAACGTGCGAACGGGTTAAATGACATCCTCCGTTAACCTTTGTTTTTCTTTTTTTCCTTCGCCGGTTAGTCACCCAACGACCACGAGGTTCCTCTCTCGATTCGTTCGCGGCAACTTTTCCCAAGAACCGCGAACTCTCGCCTGGAACCGGGTTACCATAATGTATTATGCATTAGCAAAGAGATTATTACGATCCCCGTCATTTTTCTGCGACTGGATAATGGTAGCCATTACAGCGAAGCGTGGATTTCACTTTGCCGGAGTAGTTCTGCGATAAATGTGCCGGAGCGTGAATTCCCTGTTTAAACAGCCGTGAGTAACCGGCGGAGGGCGGCTAACGAGTGAGTAGCTGCGTACGATGACTCGAAATGTCCATCATTACGCGTTACTCCCGATAACATTCATCATCCGGGCAATCGTTTAAAATAACACACGCCACCGTTTGAAATTTCGATCGTCGCTACACGCCGGTTCTACTTTTCTCGCAGATTTTTTTTTTTTTATTTCGTTTTGATTAGATTATCCCTGCTGCAATCCGCGATATAAAACGCTGAGAGATTATTGCATAATGGAGGATTATTTATGAAGAAGTTCGACTTTACTTGGAATCGAGTTATTTATGTATAAATAGAATTAAATGTTTATATAGGATTTAATTCGTATTACTTTGTACTGTATCATAATTTTGAATAACGAAATATGGATATATGAACACTTAGATTACACTTAGAGTACTTGGCTTTTTATTTATCAAGTCATTGCGTTCTAATGATCGATCTAATATAATTATCTTGTTGTTGAATAACGTATATTTATGCTCGAAGGTATTCAGAGTGATAAACGAAACTTCAACTTAGTACTTATTTCCTTTAGAGCGAGATGTAGAATGCAAATTAACATTCAACAGTTTAAAGTGATTCAAACATAAGTCGATCCAGCGTGATCGTTTAAAATTTACCAAAACTAAGTTACTGAGTGAGTTGAATTTCCCTATCAGGATTATAATTTGTGAGAAGATATATTGAGTTGTTTGGAAAGTAATTTCGTTGTTTCCCACGAGTTGGGGGTTTGGTTGAAACCAACCAACTTCATTCTAAGTCATATTGTCATTATATATTTTTACAGCTAACGTTTCAAGGTTTATTTAACAAAAATTGTTTTCGATTTTGTGCAAAAAATTGTTCATTCTCCTGAAAAAGAAGAAAGAACGAAATTACTTTCCGTACAACCCAACAGAATTGAGACATGCAGAATATTGTTTGAAATTAACCGCCTCAACATCCAGACGTACGCCCTTATCGTTTTATTCCCGGAGAAACACTCGCGAAGTGAAATATACGTTCGTCAGAGTACGTCCGAAGCAAACTAGTAATCCGGTTGAGTGATCGTTTCGCACGGTATTAGTCATGAGGAAAGGGTTCGGAGAAGTAGGAACGAACGAGCCGTAAGCGGAACGCACGATCGTTTACCCGCGGCGCGGCGGCCACACGCCACCGACCGCGATACACGGTCGCGAGCAACGCGCGCACGCACACGCGTGTAACCGATAATTGAGCCGCAAGTTTAGCGCTCACCGCGGCAAATGATGCATCGGCCGGCCGATTCGTTTCCCCCAGATAGCGGATCTATTGGACGCGCAAGTCGCGCGCGCTGTTCCGCGGCCACGTGTGCGCGTGCACGCAGCTTTCGCGCCGCGCGAAGCGAAACAGAGAAACAGCGAGAGAGAGAGAGAGAGAGAGAGAGAGAGAGAGAGAGAACGGACGCTATTAAATCGAGCTGTTGTCAACCGGCGAAAACTAACTGCTCGCACCTCGCATCTGCATACTATCGAGATACGAGTCACCGTACACGGCAGCGCCCCTCTCTCCTCCCCGCCACTTTCGCCGCTTTGTCGCGCGAGCGTCGACCGTACGTCGAAGCGGAGGACGCCGAACGAGATGTTCATCTACCCCAACGCTCTAACGTATGCGCGGCCGTTTGTTTCCATAAGTACGCGCGATTCGAGCAGTAAGTTTCTCGTAACGGTTCGGTGGAAAGCGCGCCGGGAGTACAAGTTAATTGCGCGGAACTGCGAATAAGGTATTCACCGGGCTGGCGGTGCGCTCGCGCGCGGTCGCTGAATTATCGCCACGAGCGGCGAATCGTTGTTTCAATTAGGCACCAACGGTCTTGGAATTTATCGGGGAAACGGTCTTGATCGTTGGCAGACCCTTCGTCCCAACGAGGAGGTCCGGGAAATACCGCGCGAGTTAATTATTTTAGAAGAATCGTCGACGCGTACGGTTGATTAGTCACGTGGGTGATGCGCGTTCAAGGAACGGAAGTTTTCATGTTGTTTCCCCCTTCGTTCGGAATAGGCAAAGGAAACTTCGTCTGATAACGGACTTGCAACTTACGTCGAAGATTGTCGCGTATTTGTGACTCGACTGTACTATTCGTACGGTCGAGTTTGACTTTATGAGTTTGACGAGTCAAATCGCGATATGAAAAATTTCACTTGTTCAACGACAGAGAGACTCCACTCCGATTTTTACTTGACAAAAGCTATCGAGATCCTTGATGAAAACTTTTCGGATTCTAACGAGCTTGTTTTGTCCGAACTGGCTAGTTCGTCCTAGCCGATCAAATTTGTCTAGCAACTCCAATTGTTCTAAATGTTTCCAGAACGTTGAGGTTTTCAATAATATTGAAAAACAGGTTCGCAATCGTCTCGACATGCCCGGATTATTCGAAGTCTTTGACCTGGTAAAGATATTTTCGAAAATTGCCAAAAGAACGAGGAGAAGAAATACTAGATCATGATTCGGCGCTTGAGAATTCTTCTTCAACGTTCTTGCGCAAAACAAAGACATTCAAGATATTTCTCGGCTGTCATAAGAGTTTCGAGGCATCGTCAGCAAGCGTAAAAAAATTCCAAAATTTTCAATCGCAGGCCTTCCAACAGTGCGCCGTTTCCATCGTGTTAGACAGACCGTGCATTTCGAACCATTAAGATAGCTCGTCGATCGATCATTCAGAACCTTATCGAACCTATGTTACGCTTCGCGCGGCCCGTTCCCCAGCCCCGCGGATGCGTTCCGCGTCGTTGGGAAGTTTTCAAGTTTCGCATCGATCGATTCGTCGTGTCTACGCTGGGGGCAGACGGGATTTAGGAAAGTCCGACGTCCACGATCGCGCGCAAGCATCTCGCGCGTAATCTCAGTCATTACTCCCGGTCTCGTTACGGGAAACGCCGTTTCGTCGGTAATCTCACGGTAGATAGAAATATTCGACGAATACCCGCGGCAAAACCCATCGGACGTGATCCTGACGTTCCCGTATTATTACGGACGGTGTCGAGGCAATTATTTCCGCACGTTAGAACCACTGGCTCGCGAGGCTCGAGCGTTTACTCGTACGATAAAATGTGGCTGAAATCGTCGAGTGCATGTATAGCGGAGAGGAATGAATGAAATTTCTTTCGTTCGAAGCTTCTGTGTTTGAAAAATTAAACCTGAAGATATACACGTAAATTTAGTTAATTTAGGATCGACGAAGGAGATACAATTTCCTCAGAAGACTCTTCGTTATCGAGATATTATTCGTCCTTTCTCACCATTTACCCGTTCGTACCAGTTACGGAACACCGTGTATATTCGCAATAGTGCAAACGTGTACGTAGGAAATGACGGCGGTGTGTATCGTGGAACGATAGCGGCCACTTTCTAAAGTTCTTTTGTCGACGGTACACACGAACGGCGAGCACGTCCATGTTTTTCTCGTTTCGAAGGTGTCGAAGCGCGGCTGCTTCTCCCGAAGCGATGCAATTCTGTTGTATTTGTTGCCGCGTCGCATGGAGAACGGCTGTGGTTTATCCGCTTTAGATGCATCACGCGGAGCAGGTGCGCATTTCATGGACTGTGCCATGAGAGAGCTCGGAGAAGCGCGGACGCACGTCCAATCGGTTTATTGGAGTTTATTTGGTGCCATTGCATCGGAGAATCGATATGTGTTGCGGCGGAGTTTTCCTTCAACCCAGCAGGGATCGCGATTTCGTCCGACAGACACGTTTGTTTTGTGAAATCTTAGAAATACTTTTAAACGCATACGTGTCGCGATAACTTGTTGCAGAGATGAGCCTTGTTGCGCGACGCCGCAACAGATTCACTGTAGATATATTCATCTCGTTGCGACTGCAAATATTTATTCTGCACTCGTGCTCTACGTCCGTCTCCATCGAAGATCATTTTATTTAACAGATTATTGCTTATTTGTAGTTTACGTGTAGCGAAAACACCGGAGCGTGGATTATTATTTTTGGAACCACTTCCTTTGCGAAGCGGGAGAACGGCGAACAAATATTTGACAACTCGAATATGTTTATTCGATATACGAATCCTCGATTCGCACCGGTATATATATTTATTTCGCATCGGGATCGTTTGTACACACACCCGGACAGAAATTCTACGTTTCCACGCAGAGCGTTAATTAATTCTCATTACTCTCGGCGGATCGATATACACTTCGTAATCTCCACCATATTCGATACACGCCTCGTTAATGCACGCAAATTATCCCCAATCTCGGTTAATTACAGAAATCAAAGGGTGTGGAATTACAAGCGCGATCGTTGATGAAAATTATCATCCGACTCGGGCACCGGACGCGTTGCAAGGGGAGCAAAGGGCCACGCAGAGCACAGAGAGGAGGCGATGTCGGGCGACTTCGGGCAGTTTTTTTGCCGCGAATCGTTCGAGGTAAACGGCTACCCGGTGCACGCCATTAAGTAATGCAGTCGGTTTCTTCGAGCTGTCGCGGCGAAGAACAGGATGCTTCAACCCCCTTCTTTCGTGCCCGCCGCGTAGGGAACAGTATGCGATCATACAACGAACTTGTTTGCGCCGCGCGTTTTCGATTCCCGAAGCGGCCCTGTCCACCGGCCTCTTTCCACCGATCGTTCTAACCCGCGCCGGTTCTTTTTGCCCGCGAGTTTCGAACGAAGCGCCCGCCGCGCCACGAATGCGACCGGTGGCTTAAGAGGAGCGCTAATGGCGTGAATGCAAGAGTATCCAGCAAGAATATCCATTTAGGAATGCGCGGGCAAGTTTCAAGTTTCGGACGAACGCTCGTTTCGACCTGCGGATTGTGGGATTCGAACGTTCGTTTCGGTTTCGCGGTATCGGGGATGGGCTTAATTGTACGCAGGCTTGGGAATCTGGCAGCATGTCTCCCGGCGGATTTATGTGTTGACGCGCAGGATCTTACGTACCTGTTGCCTCGACACGAACTTGAAATAAAATAATCGATTAATTTCAAAAATGGGTATTACTTTGAGTTGTTGAATACAGACAATGTCCCAATGCTTACTTGATAAATAAGAAATTGCACATAATGCACGAACGTCGAAAATGTATGTACACTGGTTTTTATACGTGAAAGAATTTTCTACCACGTTCGAGTCGTATGTAAGAGAAATTATTGTAGGAATCCCGGCTTGAGACCCCAATTTGCAAGTATTTTGGTAAAAGATAGTTGTTTGCTTAAGGTTAAATAAAAGAAAATTTGTTTAACGATGATTATAAATGACGTTTTGCACTATTTTCTTAATTGCTAAACTCGCTACACTCGCAACTCTCAATTCACTCTCTTCTCTCTCTCGCGCGCGCAGCTCTCAACTCACTGTCTTCTCTCTTTTGCGGCTCGCTCACTCTGCTCTCGATGACAAAATTCGTCATTCCTACGCACTTACACACATCCATACCCTTAATATCTTAAACGTTAGGCCTGGAGGGCTAGCCACAAACAATCCCAAGTCCCAGGCCTAACTTTCTCTACAGTTTATGATACACCACTTGGGACATCTGCAACTGTTGGGCACTGGAGAAAGTTCCGGGCCCTTTCCCAGAATTTGCCCATCCCACGATATAAATGTATATAAAAATCCATAGTCTTAATTTTTTGCATTGTACAGTCCATGAAAGACTACGGCAACGGTTATCCGTCATGGAAATGTCAGACAGTCGCCGACTGTAAACTACTAGTCAACGTTAACGAGCTCGTCACATTTCGAAAGTCAGTGGGAAACTGTTGTAGCAAACGTATTTAACCGTCGAAGAGATCGTCGAAGAAATCGCGAGCCAGTGATCAAAGCCAGAGTCAGAGAGGGACTTAATTAAGCGAGAAGGAGGAAGAGTAAGCGCATCAATTCCGTCACGTGGCGCGCGAGCCACGTAACGCGAAATTTTACGCACTTAAGCACATCCACTTATAGCCGTTTCGATGCACCGGCACAATCGGCCGGCGGATCGTTCCTACAGGCACGATCGACCTTTGGGCAACTAGACAGGACGAACGGCATCCTCAATTGCAAGAGGTGTGTCATTACATGCGATGCTAACTGCGCGTGCCTAATAGCGCCGGCAATGTGCGCCAGGACTATGTTCGTGCCGCAATGCTCACCACCGGCCCTCGTTGTCGGATAATCGATGTCAGGGTCGGTTTTGCTCGAACCGATGTTGCTAAACACGCGAAAGATCTAGCCGTGAGAGAGAGCCGATCGCACGAAATTGGTCCCTTTTCCGTGGTCTTCGTGCACCGTTCGACGATTTACTAAAGGTAGATCCAGCTGGTAGTACATACAACTGGAACACGTTGGAATACACCATACGGATGACTCGTTGATTGTGTTGCTTGGTAATTATGGTTTAGGTTAGACGAGTCTTTGGGTGCGTTTCACGGATAAATATTGGAGTTCTCGTTTAGACGGGGATTTCTACACATCGGCTAGATTGCAGCTGGAAATATTGCGATTCAGCGAGCGAGTTAAATGACGTAGCATTGGTAGCCAGCTGGACTACCGACGGACGTGACAGGTCGGATTAAAAGGGCGGTCAGGTGCCGGTAAATCTCGAACAGACGGGGAAATAGCGCCATGGGGGCCCGGAGGGGGAGGCAAGTTCGAATATCCCTCGGCTGAAGAATCGCGGAAAATTCGACTAACTTGGCACTCGGATGCGGAAAGGGCGGAGTCAACCGGTGCGACGGAGTTCGTCTAATTTATATCCGGTATGCCGGCTCCGTACCACCGTGCGACGGACTTTACGAATCGTGTCCCAGATTAAATTCCCTAAAGTTTCGTTCCGTACACGTACCTGTAAATAATATTCGATAAAATATCGCCGATAAAGCCGCGCCGAATGCCGTTTGATATACGCGACTTCTGCCGAAATTGTATTCCGCAGGCGTGCGCGCCGTATTTCAGCCGCCACGATGGAGAGATCGTAATTAATTTAACGGTGGAACTTCGGCCGACGCGCAACCGGGCCATCGTTTGCTCCTTAACCGGAACGACCAACTCTCGCGACGGTAAAAATTTCCATTAAAATGAACGCGATTCCTTTCCCTCCTTTTCTCTCTTCTTTTTTACAAGGTGTAGGTATATACACCTTTTCGGTCGGTACTTTTTTTTTTTTCATAAATTCGTATCCCCCTTTGAATTTGCGTACGATTACACGGTACACGATGAGCGATCAAAAAGAAAAAAAAAAAAAGAATACTCAATTCTTCAGCGTGTAAATATTGCACGACGGAGAGTGTACCGAAACTGATCTTAGAGAATAAAATTGCCGGTTTTATGCTCTTCTTAACCCTTCGACGTTATAAATACGAGCGACTGTTGGATAATTCCCGCGTTCGATAAGATAAACGAACGCTTCCCGGTCCTGCGGATTTATGTTACGATTCCAATAATTCTGCACGTTACGCGCGTAAAAGCGTCCCGCTGTACGGCCAAAGACGCACGAGATAAGTGGAGAACGCGTTTCTGGACAGAGCTGTGATAAAAGCGCGGCCTCTCGAGATTCAGATCGCCTCGCGAAAAAGGCGGCCGTTTTATTGGCAAATTGGCGGCGATCCAGAGGAAAAAGAAATTTTTTGAAACTTCTGGAACGACGAAAGGCGGCTGAAAGTCGCGGGCTTTAAAATACACTCGCTCGCTATCCTCCCTTCAAACAAACTCTTTCCGTTCGTTTCGTTCTTGCCCCTCGCCACTTGTAATCCACGTTCGTAATCTAATTCTTTCGATCAACCTCCAAGAGAGATTGCCTCTGTGCGAGTTCGTTTTCACGGTTATCGTTGGACAATTGATTTCCTCCGTGAAAGCATTCGATCCACTCAGTCGATGTTTCCGAGCGCCGATACTATTCTCGGCGTTAATGATTCGCGTTACACGCGTTTCAACCCGAGCGCCGTAGCTGGTCTCCACCTAAAAGACGATATTAGGATGCATTAACCTCGGCCAATACATCCGACACAATAATCGACTCGTACGTGCATTAATTGCAATCACGTTTCTATTCATCCCCTTAGCTGTTACACGGCCAGACCTCCATTAAGAAACTGTGTACCTTGAGTGTACCTTCTCCTTGACGTCAACCGGCGGAACACCTCCTTTGCCGATAATAATTTCATGCATCGCGTACGTTCCCGTTTTTACGATCCGTTTGTCGTTTCTGTTAATCGAAAGAAAAGATTCCTTGTTCGACGATATTTCTCTTTCGTTGGAGAAGATTAAACGAATAGAAAACCATCGTTTCTTCCAGCATGTTGCTAGAAAAATATATGAAATTAGGGAACGAGCGTTAGACACTATTGGATGGAAAGGTGAAACATCGATGGTGTTGGGCTCCTTAAGGAGCGACGATGAGTGGCCCGAAGGCGTTAAGGGACCACTCCCTCTGGGCAAAAGGCTCTTAAAGAAATTGTTTCGCCGCATCCTTGCTCTGCGAGGTGTGCTCCAGTAGTTCTCAAACGCGTCGTTTATTCCCGCTTGTCTCCGACGCTTTGGCCCGGCTCGACGTTAATAAATGATATCGACGCGCACGTTTGTCCCTTTGTTTCATCACCAACTTGAACGAATCCGCCCGAACAACCGAAGGGAGAGAGGTAGAGAACGCTGAGCCACAGCGGAGGAATAGCACGGATGGATCGTCGAAAGTTCGCACTCTCTTAGGAATACTCTCCAGTTTCGTCGTTGCTGGAGCAAAGTTGCTCGCTAAAAGGAATAGAAATCAAAGTCAGGAATGTACGCAATTAGGAACATAATAGTCGGAACAACCATCGACGGAACGGAGACTCCTACAGGGTTGTGCTTCACGTTTATTAATCCGCCGTGAAGATAATTTCCTCCGTACGTCACGGCCTCTCGATAATTAAGGTTCGGCCCTGAAAAATCGCAATAAACGCGCTCGCAAGCGGCAACGCGCCTCTCGCACATTTTAAATTATCCGAAGTGACTTTTCGAATATTAAAAGGCTATAATTCGACTCGAGCCGCTCGCAGCGTTCCCGTTCCTCGTGCCTCGTTCGTCACGGACACTGCGTACCGATCTTCCCCGTCGTTCTCTCCTCTCTCTCGCCATGTTTCGCGCTCGGTCTCGCGTGCGACTTGATAAATTGATGATCGAGAGAGGCGTGACCAACTGCTCGACACTGATTTTCGGAATTGGTATCGTTTCGCCTGTCAATTGGAAGTTGTCGCGCAACGGCTCGCGTTTCATGAAGATTGTCTTCGTCCGGGCTGTCGGCAAATCCCTAACGACAACGCAGCAACGCGATTTTAATTGGCGAAACGGGCCGCGGGACGTATTAAATATTCGAGAGAAACGTCGATGCCAACGAAGACCCGTTAATTGCTCGACGCGCCGGTACACGGTAGCGTTATTCCGCTTTCCTTCGTACCGTGTTACTGCCGCATTCAGACGCGCGTCTCTCCTCCTCTCCGTTTGCACCTTGCAGAGCCCGAGCAAATGCCAGACGACGAACGAACGATATATTTTTGGCCCGATTAAGACAACGCTCGTTCTACGTTTGGCGCAATTAGCGTCCGTTGCCCGTCGCGGCGACAATCGATGCGAAATGCATTATGGTTTCTATTGTGAGGATCGCCGGAATCAAAGGTCGGTGGGAATAGGTTCTGAAACCGGGGAAGAGTAATGGCTCTCTCGGCGAGCGAGTGGCATTGTTGTCGCTGCTGCTGACGCTCGTCTCGCGCTCCGGATTTCTGATTTTCACGTTGCCATACACGAAGGCGGAGACAGACATACGTACGTAGAGTCTAGCGTTCCCCGCGACAACGTACGGCGCAGTGGATTCGAGGAGCGGACAAATCGATTAATTAAAGTTGA
Organism: Tetragonisca angustula; assembly: GCA_036937485.2. Lineage (NCBI taxonomy): Eukaryota > Metazoa > Arthropoda > Insecta > Hymenoptera > Apidae > Tetragonisca > Tetragonisca angustula. The sequence goes on along the minus strand of JAWNGG020000054.1, from coordinate 926,606 downwards.
ATTGCTTACATTGCGTTGGTAACAACGTAACTATAGACAAACGTGTCTGAAACATCGTACACCACGCGACGAAATAAATAACGCGATCCTCCCAAACTTCCTCGACGCAGACTCAAGAAGAAACAAATCCAGCCTGTCCCGCGACTAATCGAACCACGATGTCCCGTCTGCATCTTCGGCTGCAACTATTCGTCTCGCTCGGCGTTCCGTTCGCACCCGCCTACGTGACAGCCTCGAATCCTCGCCGTGTCCTCGAGTGTCGCCCGTTCAATTCCCAGGGCGTTACGCAATTAATTAGACTGCGACGACGATTCTTCGATTTTCGTCCGAGGCAGCGGAGAAGTCCGAAAGGCGGGAACAGAAGGAATCGTCTGGTCTGGTCGGCCGAGAAATACCGAGACGGGTCGTTCTCGTTCGCCTTTGATGCAGCAGATTTGCGCCTCTATTTTACATTCCACGTGGCCACGTCTACCACTGCTGTTCCTCGCGTTTCTCTCTCTCTCTCCCTCCCGTTTCTCTTTCGTCGCGTGCGTACTTGCATTCGCGTTTGTCTCTGCCTCCGCGTCAGCAACGCTCTTTATCCGCGTTTAGAAAATTAAAACGAGCTCCAGCGACGACGGGCGCAGTGGTACGCGGGTGCATTGTCAACCGTGGCTGCCGGGCAATTAGCTCCGGTCTTTGTCCGTTTGCTTTCTCCCACCGTTACGCTCGCGCGTTGCATACGTGCGACGATCGTTTATCCGGGTTCCTTCGTCTCTGTCCGATTGAACGAAAGCGACGAAAAGGGAACCGCGCGACAACGTCGGGGAAGCCAGACACGTAGGATTTGCCGGCCCGTCGCCGTCGATTTCCTTCTCTCTCTCTCTCTCTTTCTCTGGCTGTCTTGTCGACGGACGTAATGCTCGTACGTTGGCAGGAGCGGTGCCAAGAAATCCGCGTGCTCGTAGGTAACGGCACGACGAACCTGGCAGGAAATAGATCCGTGGACCGCGTGGTGTCTACGGCGCCCGACGAAATTAGAGCCCACGCGGATTCGCGCCGGTTATTTTCGCTGTGACGCGCGCGCACCGCCTGCTCGGTCAGCTCGGTCGCTCGTCCGTGGGGATTTCAAACGCGACAAGCAGACACGCGACACCCGCCGCCGCGTTTAATTTCGATTTCAACACGCCACGAAGTTCGGACGACTCGCCGGGTGCGGAGTGGGATATATCAGAATATCGAGAGGGGCTGGTCGATCGGTGAAGGTAACGGGGCTTTCCTTCTCTTGCTTCTGCTGCGTTCCACCGGTGTTGAGCGTATAATTAGAGTCCACGTGACCAGAAGTATTATCAGCGCGGCTATTCGGGGAGAAACAAATGGATTCGCTTCTGTGTACGTAAAATGGCGCGAGCGCTGTAATAAAGCGTACGTCGACCTCCGATTGTATTAGAGAGCCACGAGTTAATCTGTTGATCGCGACGCGTTTGTAATCAGAAGCAATTCTCGATTTTACGATTCATTTGAGCGTAATAGAGGCCGCGGGGATCTCGCCGCGTTTAAACTGTTGCCAGGTTTCGGTGAAACGTGCAACGTTCCTCACGTGCCCGCCTGTCCTCCCGGAATAGATTTAATCTAATTAGGAACCGTACGAGCCTGACACAAGTCGCGTCTTGGCAACTCTCTGTTGGTCAATTTCCCAACGATCAAAAGCACGCTTCGTTTTGCTTCTCGGCGTGGTTGTAAGCACCACGCGTGTCATACGCTGTGGAAAGTTCGTCGAGAGTGATACGCTTTCGTTTACGTTTGCATTTAAATTAGGATCGGAATATTAAAAAATGGGAGAAGACGTGCAAGACTCTTGGTAAATGCTTCAGTATAATATTATTATGATGCATCTGTCTATTAGGTAGCTACTCTAAATCTTACTTGCGAGATCTTTGGTTGATCTTTCATAGATTGTTCGACTCGTAATTTCCACGATTCAACTGTCACGTAAGTTAGAAACATATTTTTAAAAAATTACACAATTATACACGTGTTACAATGTTTCAGCTATCCTACTACTCTGAAATGAAAAATTTTGTTTCTTCTGAATGTCTGATCTAACATTTGACAAAAGAAGTCGCCTGTCGTATGTCTCCCGGTCGACGAAGCGCGAATGCAGCTAAATAACTGCTAACGCGCGACCGGACGTCTACGAGCTAATTGAAAAGGATGTTCGATAAAACGGCGGAGATTCGCGTTATCGCGGCACGGAGACGACGCGCTGCTACGTTACCGTCTCGTTTCGCGCGCGATAAAACAAAGCGGCGGAGGGGGCGGAGGGGGGGAGGGGAGGACAGTTTTCCAATAACGAGGTAGAACGTATCACGGTACATTTGTAATCGCGCCGGCAATCGATTTCCACGGGACTCGGATTGCGCCGCGAAAAATGCTGCTCCGCTGGAATAAAACATCCGCAACCCCGGCTCCCTGTTATTAAGTATGAATTACGTCGTCGTGAGGAAAGAAACAGAGACACAGAGAATGAGACAGCGAGAGAGAGAGAGAGAGAGAGAGAGAGAGAAGAATGAAAAGGAAAAAAAAGAAAGAAAGAACAGGCGAACGCGTACAGAATGAGAGAAGGCGCGATCGGCTGGAAATACGATTCCGCGCTTAGCGGTGTTCCACGAAATTTACGACCGTGGTAATAGATATCGGAGCCGTGGATTCCTTATTACGTGCAGCCGTTATACTGGTAGGTAATGATGATTCCTAGGGGCGAACTTTGGCACCGGTTCTCGCGTCTTGTGCAAAGCATCGTCCAACGGCACTCGTCTCTCGCTCACGCACAGATCGAACCTGAACCGATCGTTGTATTTCAATATCGCGTATTCGTAGATTAGCCGTTGCCCGTACGGATAATTGCGACACTCGAGCCTCACGCGAAATGAATTGCGAATTTCTGTGCGTGTGGGAACGCCGCTCAATTTCATTCTCTTGCCCAAGTTTCAATGTCGTTCCGCCGCTCTTTGTCCCACAGCTTTGACCTGCTCCGTCGTCGAATCACCGAGCTGGCAAGGGCTGGTAATCTTACTTGGCCGTAATAAAATTGCCCCGGGAGTGAACGAGACAACTCGAAATTGCTAATAGAAGTACAGTCGCAGGGAATCTCGCAGTTAATTACAATTATCGCGAGGTTGGGATCGCCGCCGATTCAGAAAGGGGACACAAGCTCGTGCAACTTTCGTAGCCGTCGCTCCTTTCTCGCCGCTTCTTAACGAACGCCCCCCCCCTCCATCTCTTTATTCGTGGACTACCGCGACAATCTTGTTACCAACCCGACGAATCTATTTCAGGTAATCAACGTGCTTACCCGTTTAAAAGGCGCGTCAGGAGAGGAATGCGCGTGAAATGGCGCCAACTCGCGCTCTTCTTTCCACCCTTATCAACGTTCCTCGTACGCACGTGTCTAGACTCACGCTGGTCCAACGAGAATGCCAATAGATCAATCGAAGAGTATACACGACGATCTAAAGAGGAAGTGTCGAACGAGTTTCAACATTTTTCTTTGTGTCTCATTGAGAATCGTATTCGAATATTTGTAGTCTGTGGCGTACAAACTTCATGCTCGTTTAAGTTGTCGGACTCGTGTGATTGTGTCGCAGGCAAAACGTATCGCAGATTCTGAGAGATCGGTCGATTAATCAATCGGCAATTTTTTGCACTCGACGAAGCTAAGAATAAGTGAAGTGTATATCGACTCGTCAGTATAGTAAATTCATCTAAACTCGATTTATTGAAGCGAAAAGTCGGTTGATGCCTAGTTACGCCAACTTGATATATATCGCTACACTATTTTACGTCACTATACTACATTCGTCTAAATTCTTTATTGGAACTTTCAGTTAACGTCTGACTCGTACCGATTGAATCTACTTACGCAGACCGTGACTCGTACGAATGAAAAATGATAACAAGGGGAATCGGCGAATCTTCATCGCTACGCTACTAATTGCAATATAATTGCAGAAGTCTTCTCTAGCTACGTACCTAACAGTTTCACCGCGACGAGAGTAAGATCTAGCCGCTCGCTGCGAATAAATGCGAAATAAAGTAACAGTTTGTCTCGCCGGTAAGGAACAATGTCGCTGACCCGGTTGCGCGGCATGTTACCGGTCAAGAGCAACCGTGCCGCACAAAAGCGGACGTACGAGCGGTAGAGAAGCAGCGGGTCTAGGAATCAGCGAGTTTCGTGCGTGTAGAAACGTACCCGCGGAAAGAAACGGCGCGTCGGCAGGCGCGTGCACTCGTATGCACGCCATTGCACGCTAGCTTGCTCGTACGTACGCTTGACATTTAAATACATTATCATAACAATGCACGCGGGTGCATGTTAAGTTAATATCATCATACCTCCTCGTTCCGCGAGCGGCAACCGCGAGCGCAAAACGGTAGTCCGTTCCGCAAAGGAAAGCAGAAAGGGAAAGAAAGAGAAAGAGAGAGAGACAAGTTTCACTCTCAGCTATCCTCTTGGAACTCTACGTGAAAGCAGGATTTCTTCCTCCTCCTCGTCTCGTCTCTTCGTTCTCTCCTTTGCATATGTATATCGCTGTTGGCCCGCGAATGTGTCCCGAATTTTTTCGTTCCCGCGCACGCACCGGCCTCGCATCTGCGACGCCTCGGGGACACCAGGGGTAATATATCGCGTGGCAGGCGGACGATTTGTTACCATCGAACGGGGTAATCGAACACGATCGCGCTTGCCAGTTCGTGAGTTTCACCGCGGATCCTTGGGAAACGAACGTTCCCGTTTCGAGCTCACTTTTCTTTTCTCTTGATACCTTCTCTTTCTTTTTCTAGAGATCGTTTAGTTGTTCGGTCAAGCAACTTTTTAAGAAACAGAGTTGAGTACAGCGTTTGTCGGAGATGCAAACCATCGTTACGATTCAGTAGTCAGGATTCCCTAGACGAATGTGAAAAATGCGAATATTTGTAACGATACGTGTTGCTTAAAAATTATCGCGAATTTCTAATTTTTAATAATTTTTAATTTTAATAATAATCTTTTTGCTATCAATTTAAGAAATCCTTTTCTACTTGCTTTTCCATCAACTTGAGAAATCCTCTCATCAACGCGCGATTCTGTCGCATTAGAAATATAAACTTACGAGGTCGTGCAAGAACGCGAGATCGAATCGAACAGACGCAGAACGATTAGCCACTTGCGACAGGTGTAATCGCGGAGGGCCGCATTAGCGCACACGCTGCGCAATTTCTTGCAGCGCGACGACCGCCATTTCCCTATCTTCTATACCCCCGTCGGGTATCCGTAAAATACGAGCGCATTCAGTCTCGCTGCGAGCCTATATCGCGGCGAATGCTCTAATAAACTAGTTGGGAACGTCTCCATTCACCGTGACTGGGCCCCTTGTCCCTTTTCTCACGACATTCCACCGATTGGTATCACAACTAGATCCACTCTCTCCCTCTCTCTCTTTCTCTCTCTCTCTCTCTCTCTCTCCTAGAGTATAACGACTGAACGGGCCGAGTGCGTGGGTCTTTTCCAGTTAAAGAATTCCATCTCCGCTATAATACCGCGGAAGGGACTTGGTCGGTGCCGGGGTAAGACAGGGCTGGTTTAACGGCGGACGAAAAGGGAGGCAACGACGAAAGGGAGGGGGAGGGCGGCGGAGGAGGCAAAGAGGATAGAGCAAAGAGAAACGTACGCTCGCGAGTACAAGCATCTTGTAACCCGACAAGCTCGGACGTCTGCCGCGCGGTGCGTCACAAAGAGACCGCAAACAGCCGTAGCGAGAAAGGATTTTTAGTGCTCGAGAGACCAAATGGGTGAGAGAAGAACAGAGAGAGAGAGAGAGAGAGAGAGAGAGAGAAAGAAAGAGAGAGAGGGAGTAGGGATATAGGAAATATATTGATATTTATTTACGACTGGTAATAATAATTGATCTCGGGGCTGCAACTCTATGGAGGCAAAGGCTGGCACGGCTTGGCCAACGGGACGAAAGAAGAGGAGGAGGAGGCGAAAGAAGGAGCAACACGGTGAATGGAGGAAGAGAAGGTGGGGGGGGGGGACAGGGTGAAGCAGGATCAGAGTCCGGACCTGGCCCAGGGCCTTACGACTTCTTTATTTCGTCCGGTCGTATATCAGCTCCAAACGAAAGGGTTAAAGGTGTACGCTCCACTAAATAAATTTGCGACCATCTTCTGACTTCCAACCCTGTCTCCTGCCTTCTCTTTCGCTCTGTCTCTCTCTCTCTCTCTCCCTCTCTTTCTTTCTTTTTCTCTCTGTCTTCTTTCTCGTGCGCGCCAGGGTACTTTCGACGCCACGGCGAATCGAAAATTCCATGAGCAGAAGGAATTTGCGGTGTCCGGGACTGTATAAAGATTGCATCGCGTTGTCCGCGATGAAATATGAATTAATGTAAATGGGCAGCGCGCGTCGTTCAGGGCTCCGGAATGACGGCCGTACAAAAGGCCATGATTATCAAATGCATGTCAATGGAAGACGTAAATCTGCTGGGTACGTGTACGTAGAAACGGGTTGTTATGCAAACTCTAATATATGTGTCTAATTGTAATCTCTCGAAATAAAACAAAATGTCATCGCGGCTATACTATATATATATATATATATATGTTTTAATACCAGAATATAATTAAATACTTTACTACTTCTTTGCTTCAAAATATGAATTAACAAAGAATATCCTAACATAGAACTTCGATTTTATCCTCTTTTTTTTTTTGAAGTACGCGATACATCAGATCGATTTTATTACACCGAACGATTTATCATTACATTCACCTGTCATTTTCTTTTTACTTCACGTTGCGAACGTACCTCTCGCGGTATCGATAGGCAATTAACAACCATCCGGAATAAGTTATCGCTTCGAAAGATAAGTCCGCGATGCGCACTGGAAATAGCGTGGCTCGTTAGCCGCAGGGTGAACGTTAGGAGTTCTAAACAGGGCCGTTTAATACGTCGATCGACCGTAAACTATATCGCCTGGGATCATTAAATATCAACATATTACAAAAGGGCCTGGTTCTAACCTTCCTGTGTCGAGGCCCGTTTCGCGAAAGACCCGGCTGCTCTTTCTTCTCCTTGCCATTTCGTTCTCCGCGCCTGCAATAAATCTGCGCCTCGTGTGCACCTACACACACACATACACACACATACACACACATACATGCACACGTGCACGTATGTGAGGAGAAGAAAGATCCCTTGCACGTGGTAACCGTTGCGCCGTGTGTTTCGCATCTACTATTATTTCGAGAGAGCCGACTCACGAAACTGCGATGTGTGCACGGTCGCCACGTTGGCCACGTCGAGGTGAAAAATTCCCCCCCGCTGGCGCGTCTCTCAAACGCGGCGCCCTGTAAATATTTCCTGCTCTGTCAACATTGCTTGCGTTTTCAAATCGAAACGATTCCAATCGCACGATTTTTCCCGATTCACTTTATCCACCGGCGAATGATTCTCCTGGTAATCGAATCGTTAGAGATTCGTTTAAAAATGGATTTCGATGAGAAACCGTAGAACAGAAACTTCTCCCCCCCCCCCGAATTTCAAAAGGTCTCGAGGAAATTTTTAATTCCAAGCCCGATTCGAATTCAAATGAAACGGACTTCCATCGTGCCAAGCTTCCTCTCTTTATCCACGAATCAAACACCAACGATTTCTCGAATCCACCTCTAGCGAGTCGCTGCGAACTTAAATTGATTACACCGATCCGGGTATTAACGCGATCCCGGCTGCCTGAAAAAAAAAACGAAAGAAGAAAAAGAAAAAGAAGAAGAAAGAAGGACAGAACAGAGAGAAAGGATCGATGCAGCGAACGTTTCCTCGATGCGCAGTTGCCTCTGAAAACGGAATGCGAGGCAACGATCCCGACCGCGATACGTATCTTCCATCAAGGTGGTCGCCGACGAGAGGATCGTCGAGGGATCGCGAAAAACGAAAATTCTCAACCGGGTCCATTTGGGCTCGCGTAGTCCCTTATACATCATTCGAAGCTCCCTCGCGGTTCTCGCCACGTCGCGACGTGCGTGCATACGTCCGTTTCGATGTCGCAGCCTGGCCATGGCCACGCGTAAAAAGTTGAAAAGTAGCCGTCCGCGTTAGCGAGTTATGCGCGAAACGCCGCGCTCGCCTTCCGCGCGCTGATAAAACGACGCGAGATGGTGATCGCGCGGTGGTTCAACATTCGAGAGAAAGATTTCGCTGGACGACACGACGAAATGGCCCCGGTCGTAAAAGCCGTGGTAAATACTTTGGCCCGTTCGGAATATTTCCTGCGGCGGGTTGGCGCACGAGTATTCGTCGTCGTCGTCGAATGAACGGCAGGAAAACGACCGTATCGCGGGCTTGGATATTGGCGGTGCCTCGTGATTGTCGGCGTTTGCCGGTCGTCCGTCGTACGACTGCCGTGAAAAATGATACGCGTATAATAGCGGTGCAAATCATACACCCTGCGAGTCTCCGCGCGCCGTTTCCCTGATTTATTCGCCGCGATATGCGTCGCAGTAATTCTCGCGGATAGAACGTAAAGAACGATCAAAGGAGAGTATCGAGGGGAGCAGTGTGTTTCAGTAGAGAGGGGCATTGAGAGCCGGACAACCTCGTTATTATGATGAATGCCACGGCTAAAGCGCGCTTTAAACCCTGTTCCCTGCCGATTGTTTCAGCAAATTCAGTTTCCTTGGCAATTCAGTGAATTTCAGTTTCTTTCAACAACCGGCCCGTATTTTAATACCGCGTCAGGTGCGTTTATTACTGCTCCTGTTGACTTTTATTTCGTTCACTTTCGGTTGCGCTTTCCGCAACTTTTATTCCTCGTGTGTTCCTTCTTTTTCGTCCGAGAGTTTCTGTTCCTTGCCGAAAAATGGAGATTGAAATTAAAATTTCGCACGGAATTTTACTAGATCGAAACTGCGACCTTTAATCTCGGTCGAAACTCGATTAGTTCCTTTGTACTTTTTCTACTATTCCTCTTTCGTGAGTGCTTAAATATTATAACGAAGAATCCTCGTGAAACTTTAAAAAGAGTGAAAGTTTCGCCAAGGCGCGCGAATCGAAAGAACGCACAAATAACAGTGCGTAAACGTTCCGAATCTGTATAGCCGAGTGTTTAACCTCATGGCCAGGCCGATTAATCGACAAATTGGACGCGTTCGGCCCTCCACTTCTCACCGTGCTTACTATCGCTAAGAATCGGTCTGGCCAAGGTGCAAAGAGGTTAATGATGATCGCATTCTCTACGTTTGAGGGTTCACAGGCACGAGAAGCACCTGCCTGCAGCATCGAATATCGTCTTATTGGCGAATTCAGTCTTGCTTCGCGTGTAAAAGAGCCAAATTTTTCGTTCCTTAAACGATTACTGCCGAATACCGCCGATATTGAAAAGCACAAGGCTAAATTGAATTGGCAGAATCGTGAGGCTGAGTATAGGGTGTTATGGAGGAAACTGTTTGAAAATTTTGATATTTATCGAGACAAGTGAAAGGTGTTTGGAAAGGAAGTGACAATGATCTTTGATTACAAAAGAGGAATCGTGGTAAACGTACTACTATATATTAAAAATATACTAAAAATATACTATTATATATTAAAAATAAATAGACGCGTGTAACACTAATATTTCTAAATATATTTTTCCTCTTCAGTTACTGCGTACTTAAATAGCTAAATTCGACGAAAGGAAAAAATCTGTAGGGAAGCTATTACTATCAGTACTAAAACCAACGTTTACTGAAAGAAACAAAAATTTCCTTAAAGAAAGGGACACATCTGTAAAAAGAAATATATTCGACGTTGTATTTCCACGTTAATGCAAGTTTGTAAATAAAATATAATAAAAAAATATATATATGTATAATTATATATTGAAGATCGATATGCCATTTCAAAAATAATAATTTCACTACCATTACCAATAAAACTCTGTTCTCCAAATTATCCCGTATTATATCTTCGCAATATACTCTCACGTCGCCGGACGTGAAGTGCAGCGCGTCGTGGAATGTCTGCATCGCGTGACGCGAAACAATCTAGTAATTGAATACTATGTATATTATAATTGAAGAACATTGAAATTGCGCGGACGGAACGTTACATTCTTGCGAAACGGAGTACCGTCGTCGATCACGATACCGGTCGATCATGCGCCGCGATTTCTAGCGGATACGTTGTCGTACGACGTGGAAACGGCGCGATCGTAGGCTCCGAGTTTGGTAACAGTGGACGGTAACGTCGGCTGTTAGCATAATGTTCCCATGAGAGGCGAACGGAGCCAGCGAGGAAATCGGGACGCGCGCGAACTTTAACACCTCGCGTTTGCACGCGTCGGCCGGGTTAATGACGTTTTCTTTCCTTTTCCTGTTTCAGGTAAGTACCTAGCACGGGTGAAAACCGGGAAGAAGAGGCACGAGGTATCTCGAGAGCGTAGACTCGACGGAAAGGTTACGGTACACGTAAGTACGGTGCAAAGGTGATGGAAGAGTCGGAATCCTGTTGGATAGCAATTGGCCCTTGGCAATCGCGTCGAACGACAACGTAAATACAGCATGTGTATCGATAATGGCGGAATATATCCGTGCGAAATTGCGGCAACTTTCCGCTGGTCGGTGAAAACGCTGCTCGCAGCGCCGGGGGATCTATTAGATCAGACGTCTACGTTACGGTGAAATGAGAGAGGTCTGCTAGCCGGCTAGAGTTATCGAGGGCGAGCGTATTCGAGGGAAATTGAAAATTCCGCTACGTAACTACGTTACCGTAGTTTGTCGGAGTTGCTCGGCGAACGTGGAACGATAGCAGTGCCGCGATATCCGGTGGAATCACTTTACCGACTTAAATAACCCTTTTATCCTTTGTTTCGTACGAGCTGCAACTCGAATAGAAACAAAGCGGATGGATATCCGATTCTCGAATGACTGACGATCTCTACGTGGCGGACTAGCGCGAAGACTCGCACACACTTATCGTACTACCTGCCCCGATACCTCAATTCAAAGAGATTGCCGTAATTACCAGAGAGAAATTTTACTCGCTCCCTATTTCTCTCCGTAACTTTATGCCCCTGCAACTCTGATTAACTCGTCCGCGCCGATTATAATTTTCTTCCATTTTTCCTGGCACGTCGTTAGCCACGCATCGCTGCGAACGCCACACGCAGATCCAGCAACGGCGGTCGTTCGACGGCTCTCCGCGAGCGAGCGATTAAGAAGGAACGATGTATCTAACTCAATCGCCGGGAACGCGGTGAAGAAGTTGCCAACGAGAAAGGGGAGAAAAAAGAGCTGTAGCCGACCGGCTGCGACGCCTTTACGGCTTGTTAACCGTCCTTAACCGTCGTTCGCCGTGTGAGTCAGAGAAGGGTACATTATCCCCCGAAGGCGACGCGCTAATTATTTATCGAGTCCGTCTCGAGACCGGAACGTTCGGCGAGTTCCTTGTTGTCACGGCTGGACGTTCACGTTGGCGCGGCCGGTGTCGTCCGCGAAATTAAACGTGCGCGCGAGGTCAGCGACGGGTTGCGATCCGATCGCGATAACGATAGATCGATAAGGCATTAAATATGTACCTGCGCGCCTGGCGATTACGAACAGAAGTTACGAGCTCCCGACTGCTGATTACTACCTTCGAGGATCGCTCTTTCTTTCACCGTCGACTAATTTTAGAAAATTCACGTCGCAGCTACTGCGTCCGTTCTAGGTCCCCTTGGTTTATTTAACGTGGTGAAAAAACAATCTGCTTTTTACTCCTGCGATACAGGTTTAAATGGCATAAATATGGCGCATTGACAAGTGGATCCCTTTTGGTTTTACATTGGTCGCACGTATTACTGGACGGCGGTTGTTTATGCAAATTCACACTCTTCTGAATATTAATATAGAAAAATATCGTGTAAATATGGAATTTTATTTCATCTTTTAAATAATATTGTAGTAAAGAATGAATCTTTTGTACTTAAATTATAAATATACAAATCTAGTTAGTAAAGTCTGTTACTATTATTCTTTGGATATTTCAAATATTTTTGCACATTATGTGCATTCTGTGTATTTCTGCTCTAAATTTCAAGTAAATGAATAAAACTCGGCAATCAGATAGTGATTTACTGTACGTAACACTAAATATTAGTACGTCGAATCTATTTATTTCACTTTCTTCGTAACGTAATGTCTGACTAGGATGCATCATTCTACTGATCTCGTACAAAGCCGACCAGCGAATCAGGTGTAATCTGTGCCAATGTATTAACGATCATTAACGATCTACAGACAGTACAGAGACTAAAAGGAAACGGCCGGAACGTTCAATTACCACGCCGAGCATCGTAAATCATGAATGAGATAGAGATACGTGGTCAAATGGCGATCCTTTGGAGCATCTTCAAGGTTACTTCGGGCTGCAGCAGAAGCCATCGATAGATGCAGGAACAGTAAACAGGAAATGTACTCGATCGATAGGGCGAAAGGGGCAGCGCAACGGGTTAGATATATATCGACAATCGTGGGAGTTCGCCGACCGGTTTATAGCTCGAGCATCCAAGACACGAAGGATCATATCGAATAATGTCCTCTTCTCGTGAACGAGATTTCTATTTTCCTTTACAGCCCTTGATGTATATACAGTACACACTAGTAGAAAGTCCTGTCTCAATTTCATACGGATTATCATGTTAAAATTCATCTACGACTTCGTTACATAGAATCATAAAAGTATTCAAACGGTTCGAAACACCTTTTATCAATATATATTGTACGCGTTGTACACGTGGAACATTTTGGAATTTCGTTGGCACTGTTACGAGACTCGACTGTCGTGATGATATTTGCAAAGTTTGAAACAAATTCGAGAATGCGAGGAGAAAAGAAAAGATCGGAAAGATATTTAAACGTCACACTGAAGTTTACTGAAATGTATGCTTATCTCACAACTTCTACGTACATTTTCACAATGGATTTTGTATAGTGAGTGTTTAAATGTAATATCTTCGTGATTCAGTGTGTATCAATTTTTCCGCTGATCTTTCTATTAGACTTGTTTTCTTTTTTTTTTTTTTGGCGATCGTGAATCGGGAGAAAAGGATAGGACGTATCGTTCCACTAGAGTGTACCTGTGTTCGTGACGCATCTCGATAATCCTCGTTACGGAAATTGAATCCCGGATATCGAAGGAAATTTACGCGGTCCTTCGGTAATGAAACTAAACCGGTATCCGGAGAAGTATTCCGAATAAAAAGCGGCCGGCGCCCGTGTGTAGATACAATAACGCTTATTCCCCAAATACGCCATTACTTCGACCTCGTAAATACGTCGGTTATGGACCATAAAATCGAATAATCGTCGGCCGATATTTAGCGAGTACAGCGGCGTGATAACGGTTTGTCCGCGGTCAGCAGATTGTCGATTGAACCGGAACTGAATTTCGTTCGTCGAGAAATTGCTCCTAAAGTATTTTTATATCCAGCGCTTCACGATAACGGCCATTCGGATGTAAAAATCTTTGAATTACTCGATACTTCGTATTTAACGCTACAGCTACCAGATATTACATAATATACTTTCAAAGATCTGAATAATTTAGATAAAAGCTCGTGTCCTCGCGTTTCGTAAAATTCAATTTCTCGTTAGATACAAGTTTTACACTTCTATTACACGTGTACGATCATTAACCAAGCTATGCGGTAGCAAGTAAATTTAAATGTTTGCATAAACGATGGAAAAATAAGATTCAAAAAGAAACCGGGGCGTAACTCGAGGATAAACGAACTATTCTACGCAGAAACGAGTGCCTCGGTTGCCCATTTGACGATTAATTCATCCAATCTTCCATACTTATCCATCAATTCGCCGTCTCGTTGCATTCCCCGTGGCAACAGCACACTAGGAATTTCCTCCGGTACGTCGTAAAATTTCTTGCTCCTTGCCGACTTTCTGATTAAACGAGTCACGGAGAAGGGCGAACGCCCGAGACGGTCGACGATTAATCGACCGAGTGTCCGAACCATTGTCAGTCGGCTGACCGGGCCCGGCGGCGCGTCATTCTAACGCTTCACGCTTTACAAACTATATTTCACTCGGGGGACCGTAGTAATTTTATGTGCGAGCTGTTCCACCTATCTCGCCGCGCGCGAGCACAACGCGAGCGGGAACACCGACGGCATCGACGCCGACCAACGCTAGATACCCCAAGTTTATTGCCGTTCGGTGATAACCCGTAAATTGCTGTCCATAGGAAACGGGTATAAGCGATAGCACAAAGCCGTAATCTGCGCCGAATCGCCCGCAGAGTCGGCGAACAGGCCGAACTTCTATTGCCGATTCCGCCTGGCTAACGCGCCCAACGCGCCGCGTTTTTCATCGCTTCGACGCTCCTGTAATTTCACCCGCGTTCCGGCGTACGCTCCTGTCTCTCGCCATAATTATTACCCCCGCCGTTCATCCACGCCTCTTCATCGAACTTTTTTTTCTTTTCAATTTTTTAATAAGACGGCCGTTATTTCCCGTCTGAAATTAAATTCGATTCACTCGCAGTGAGGTGAGTATAATTTTCTTGGCGATTTCGCAGTACATTGCCCGTGTATTGTCTCTAAACTCAGTTGTTTATAGTGACGCTCCGCCCCTGAGACGTAATTTAAATAATTGTTTCGCGACCGGAAACGTACTGATCTGGAGTATTATTTTACGGTTCAATTATTCCCTCATATTTACAAAAGAATATTTTCAATTTCGAATCGTTGTGTTTCCAAGCACGTAAAGATTCTTCAATTTTCAACAACTCGAAATGTTTTCAATAAATTCGAACTTTGATCACGTAATCAAAGTTCATATCTTTTCTTCAACAATTCGATGCACCTAAAAAAAAAAAAAAAAAAATGTATACACAGATGAGAATGAGTTATTTTTCCAACCGAATATTTGTTCCTCCATTTCCCAGACTTTCGCGTATACGAGATATGTACATCGACCGCTCGACGAAGAACTCGGAGCTCGTGATTTCAACCGCGGGATCGCGTCTCCGCATATTTCTATGCTTAAAGAGCGGTTCAGCGACGCGACCATTCGCGTATGAAAATTTATGCGCTACGCGCGTCCAATGATTCACCAGGTGCCAACGGTGTTTCACCTGTGCTGGCAAAAGGTATGCGCGCATAAACACACACACACACACGCTCGTCTAACACGCGCGTGATCGCGCCGCGATCTTCGCGTTCTCAGGGGGTTGGTTCACACCCTCCCCCGCCCTCTCGTGGCCGCGCGTTGAATTCAGGCCGAGTCATTAGTCGACGATGCACGGAAATCGGGTCAAGTATCTCGCGCGCCGCTTCATTACATGTTCGACGATGAGGATTAAGAACGCGTTTAGGGCGCGACGTGTGACAATGGTCGAACGCTCGGCTGCTTAGGAACTCGTACGCCCTGATTTCCACACATACCGCACTGCGTGTGCACGGCAAATCAAGCCCGTAGGTAGATTGCGGGATTTCGAGTGGAAATATCGACGACCGTACGTGATAGAATCTCGTCTAAAAAACGTGGTTAATCTTGTTTGTCATTTGGTTGTAATTCTATTGTAATTTAGTATTTGCCTGGACCATAGTTTATCTTGCGATAATTTATTTTAAAATTTCCTCAAAACGTCAGACTCGACATATTTTAGATTTTATATACGTACTCCTTCTCTCACGCTCTGTAAATTTCAATTTCTTGATATTTACGAGGATATTATTTTCCACGATCCAGATTGCTAGATACAGTATAGCAGAGAAATCAGAGTTGCGAAACAACAAATTATGTACGAAGAAATTTCCCCTCTGTCTGTTCGTTTTCAATTTTATCCGGTGTTCCGTGGTAACTGAGCACAGGTCGAACGTCACAGCGCCAGTTGACAAACTGAACAATAAACAGGCACGTGCGATTTAGCAGCGACGGAAGCTTTCAATAATTTCTGTGGTCTTCCCCCCCCCGCCTCTTCCCCACCGCTCACCCCGTATGTACATTCGCCACCACATCGATCGTCATTACGCTAATTAGTCACGATGACTTTCATACTACGAGTCAGCTTATCGGATTGAGTCGCGCCATCGTCCGCAACGGAACCAGCTTTCCGAGCTCTAGGCGAGCGCATTCAGCGAGACGCGTGTACGTCGATGATTCACGAGAACGAGGAGGAGGAAACGTTCGTTCAGAAACCGTTGGTCTCGACGAACAATGTCTTCTGGAAAGCGCGGATCCCATTCAAACGCCTGTCTGGATCCGTCTGCAACGCTATCGCTATCGTTTCGCTAGCTTTGCTGGCTCGAAAAGTATTGCGGTTTTGCTAGCGAGAAGAAAAAGTAAAAGAAAAAGGAACGACTCGCGCGGCGCGAGCATTGAAACGGCGGCGGCTAGAGACTGAATTCAATGTACCTCTTTCTCTCGTTTCACCGAGCAACCGGATGGTTTTTAACATGTTACGTACCGCCCGTTGTCGATGTTACGTTTCCAGCCCGTAGCTTTTCCACCGGTGGCTGCTACCAGAAAGCTGGCGGTTTCGCGTTGTAAGCTCGTTGCGGTTCGACGGCAGCCTTTCTCGCCTCGAGTTGAAACCGGAGAATTTCATTGGTAACGAACGTGACGTACCGTGAGACTACGTTTGTGTTCCGAAGATTCAGACGATGACCTAAATTCTGGCTTTAGTCTGGTTTGAAGGCTGGCAAAGCCGCGTATCGGGCTTTCGAACGGGAGGTCGAGCTTTCACGCGGTTCTGCGCCGTGTCGTTGTGGGGTTGCTCGTTGGAAGCACAGATGGGGCTAGTAGTTTCACCCGTTGCGGGTTAATTCGGAGGGAAATGTCACTTTTTCTCTTCTCGTCGATTTTTCTTTTCACAAAACGCGAAAGTCTAGACGAAACAATCTCTCAGATACATCTGGTGTAATTCGAACCAAGCGAAAGCGGTGAAATTTGTGCCGTTCAAGAGGCTATTTCGAAACCAGAATTTCAACTTCGCTCTCCATTTATCATGTTCGTTTTTATATTTATTTCTCTGTCATCACGCTCTGGTATTTCTGTCATTTTTGGGCAACGATCTTGAGATCGATACTGCTTGGAATTCCATGGCGGAACTTTTTAACAGGGGCGTTTCCCTGACGTTTACTTTTCAACAATCCCCCTCCAGGCGTTTCAATTACTGCAATTGGAGCACGATAACCGAGAGCCAGTGATTAGTTCCACGTGCATCGAGCGAGACCGCAACTTCTTCGTTCGCGAGTGCACTTAAACGTGCTTCTACTCCAATTCCATTCGCATCAATTTACCCGCTCGCGACTCAGTCAGCTTGCGAAAAACTTAGTGACCGAATTGTTCCTACGCCACTTGATCTTCGAATCGATCCCGCATTGTCTGCGACTTTTAATTTTCCTTGTTAACCTCGTCTACAACCTTCGACAACCGGCGTACCATCGTTCTCCCGCGAGTCAAATTTCCCACTAACTGAGCCACACGATGACCGACATACATTCTCTTTCCACTTCGCGCTTCCGCAGTCACCCACTCTCGCATCTTGAGGAAAGAACGAGAAGAACGAAGCAAAATATACAAAAATGCAAAGAGGGAGAGAGAAAGAAGAGAAAAGGAAAATGAATCCACGTCGAATTCACGGCACCCTCTCGGGCCGATTTCAATTACTCCACCCCGGGCCGGGACAATCGCCGTCCGCGAAGAAAGGGGGATGCTTATGCCGTTGGAACGCGTGACGAGTTGCGTAATTACAGAGACGCCGGTCCCCGCTATCATTTTCATCAGCGTTATCACGCTGCCACGGCGACGCCTGCCCGAGGAAAAGGGAGTGGTGAAAAAGAAGCGCGAAACGGGAGGAGACGCTCTAATAGATTGCACGTTCCACTGTTCGTACGGCCCCCTTTCGCGCGTACGCGTTGGCACGCGTTCTCCCGCGCCGATGGAAGCGCGAAATCGCGACGACTCGGCATCGCGATGACGTTCCTCTTCTCTCTGTCCTCCGTTCCTTGCACGCCTCGAGGAGAAGAAAACTCCGGCGCGTAGCAACTCCCCCTTCCTTCTCGCCTTTTGTCCTCCGCGAGGACGCGGCCGCGCTTTCCTTTCTTTCGCTCTACCTTGTTACAATTAGGTGTAATTACGCGAACACGGGCCAGCGTATCGAGCCGTACGCCGAGGGGTCAGAATTCAAATCCTTTTCGAAGCGAGGATCCCCCTTCGAAGCGTGAAGGAAACTCGTTAATGATGGAAGCGCGAGAAACGAGAGTCATTGTACAGAGGCAGCCGCTTAGTTTTATTTGCGCCAACTCGCCGCCGCGCGTCACTCGCGATGACGTTCCCCTCACTCACTCACTCTCTCTCGCGAGCAGAGAGAATAATGCTGTAATTAAATTTCTACTACGCGAGCCACGGCTTTATGCTAACATCATTTTGTCTATCGACGCCCCTTTATCGCGATATCCCGCCCCCCCTCCCTCCCACCCCTTTCAGCCTGCACGTATCCACAGGCGAATTATCTTTGATGATTCATGGGAAAGGTGTAAAATAGAGAGTTGATTATATACGACAGACTCTGTGTAACACGTTCTTCTGTAATGAGAATTTGTATTATATCGGAGAGAGAGAGAAAGAGAGAGAGAGAGAGAGAGAGCTTCGGCAGGACGCGATAAGCGTTTAAAAAAGAAAGTAAAAAAATTTTTAATTTTACTTTAAAAATTCATGCTCGTCTCCGGCGTGTATAAAGAAGCTAATTAGTGGATTGTGGATTTTTATGGAAATTTATTTTCTGTAAAAAAGAAGAAAAAGTTAAATCTAGAGAGAGGCAAGTACTGTATTTCGAATATTTCATATATTTTCACGTGTATTATGTGCAGGTTACACAATTTTTCCACCTTTAAATTTTCCATAAATTCACGAAAATCCGCAGTCTAGTAATTAATCAAGAATTCGCATTCCAACTTTTTTTTTTGTGTAACTTTCGAGGTATCAAAATACTGCTCGTTCTAACAATTCTACCTTTGACTTTCACGAAAGTTCCACAATTCTCTTGAACCTAACAGATTTTCATTCAACTGTGCCATTTTTTAAATTGTCCCTTCATTGAAAAGTGATATCCAAATTGGAAAATCCAACGATCCTACACATCGTGAGAATATAGAAATGTTAAAGATACCTGGTACGTGAGTGTAATTATTCCAACAACAACAAAAAATGAACACGAAAGAAGATGCGTTACATCGTTCGAATTCGCGTTTGTACGTTTCAACAGTACGTATCGATCCGAGAGAATACGTTTCGCGAAGCTGTACAGGTTGTTAATTATCCATCATCTCGCGCCAGAGATTATCTATCTTTATTCTTAATGGAAGTCAGAATACCTGAATATCTGGGATATTCAGAAGCAGGGATATAACGGGAATATTCTTTCGTGGCTTCTCTACGCCTAATCCCAGAAATGAGCCACACTTTTCCATACTCTCCTGCTCTTGGCCTCTTTACAGCGCCGCCCTGCTATTCCCGCGGTTTGCCAAGCTTGCTCGAATATTTCTAATCCGTCTTCACTCTGGAGGAACGGTTGGAAACACTTGTTCCCGGTTTCTCCCTCGTCGAGCTATCATTTCCTCGCGCGCGCAGACACATCGACGCTCTCGCGACGCTCTGCAAAGCTGTCGAAAGCACGTATCGCTCCCTGTTTCTCTCTCTCTTTCTCTCGCTCTTTTCCTTGGTGCGTGCACGCATTTTTACGGCGCGTTGCTCTCCTCGCGATACGTTCCGATGCGGCGAGCCCACCGCGGTATAAAAAAGAGAGGGGTTGCTCGCAATAAAGTGCATCGCGAACCGGTAAAAGGAGAGGATTGCGTTGGCGTACACACACACACACACATACATACACACACACAAACCCGTATCAATGTTGGTAAGGGGTACTGAGTCGGAGAGAGGGTTGAAAAAAAAAAAAGAAAGAAAGAAAGAAGAGAAAGAGGAAATGCACGAGACGAGCATTCGGTTGCATACGCTGCAGATTATTATAATAAAAGTCCCTGGGCTTTGTTCGGCTGTCCCGGCGCGCGCGCTACGCCTTTGTCCGGCACTCGCGTTGCTTTTCTATTTACATTTGTCGTGCATCACGCGCCGAACGCCACCGGACCTCAATGGCCAAATGGCGATGTCGAACCGCGCCTTTGCCTC
Source organism: Tetragonisca angustula (assembly GCA_036937485.2). Classification (NCBI taxonomy): domain Eukaryota; kingdom Metazoa; phylum Arthropoda; class Insecta; order Hymenoptera; family Apidae; genus Tetragonisca; species Tetragonisca angustula. Next base: position 906,431 of record JAWNGG020000054.1, on the reverse strand, counting down.
CCTTTGCGCGGACGGTCGTCCTTGGCTAAACCGGGGAAAAGCGCAAAACCATTTCGTTTTCGATGGAGAGAAAGAGAGGGGGCGCTGAGACTTTTACAGAAAATACAAGAGGAATAAAATCAGAATAATTTGACGAGCTTGCCCGGTGCTAAAAGTTAATTAACTCGAGTCTGTTAACGAGGCGTCAACTGGTTATCTACGTCGTATCTTTCCATCGCCCTCTGCTACTTCTTGAAATAGTCGCAAGCGGGGAGACGCATCGCATTGTACAGAACTAATAATTCATCGTCCAATTAATTTTCAACTAAACAGACCTTTGTAGTTTGAACACGGTTGTGAGAACGAGAATATAAAATACCCTTCTCGTGTTTATGAACATTCGCGAGTGCTTTTATTAAAGATGAATCCCTTTCTTTGCAATGTTACAAGATTATTACTGTAAATAAAATATATCTTTGTAATATTTCTTTTAGCAAATGTACGATATTTTCAATCATTTTAATGTAAAATCCACATCTGTACAGCATAGATCCGACGTCGAATACTCGGATAAGTAATCTGCGGATTTTTATTAAATTTATATTTATAAGTAAATATTTATAAGTATATTTATAAGTAAATTTGTCATTTACTATATTTATATTTATTTATTATTTATTATATTTATAAGTAATCTGCGGATTTGTAAGAAAATTTAAAGTGCAAAACTGCACTTGTTTCATTACTGTTCCATTGTATTTCCAAAAACTGCTACATTAAAATGACCATATCCAGAGCCTACACCTGTCAGTCAGACATTTTTCACACCCTCCTGTAAGACTGCTGTAACCTCGTAAAGTCTTCAAGCCCCCTGTCCTAACACCTTGTGGTACGTGTAGAAGCGCGGTGCAGCAAACGTGGAAGAGAAAACGGCGAATGTATTCCGCGATAACCGATCACCGGCGCGGCGCTCGCTCAAGAGAACGAAGGAGGACGTGGCGTCGGGCTTCACAGAGCCGTGAATTTCCGAGCCGGTCTGGGCATCACGGCGTCGTGTAAGGCGTGCACGCAATATACGCGCCACGATTCCACATAGAGGCTCATTGTTTTACCCTGAATCAATTACATGGCTGGGCTGCCGTCCGATGCTATCTGTCCGCGAGCACCGCGTGTGTCCCTCCGTTCTGCCTCGCGAGCCTGCGAGCCACACGAACCTCTCGTCCGTCTCTCCCTCTCTCTCTCTCTCTCTCTCTCTCTCCTTTTCTCTGCGTGAACACACGTACGCTTTAACCATCGGCTAGCGCACAAATAAAACCGGCAGATTCAAGATCCGAAGCCCCGGTAATTGGAACGTTCGGATAAAGCTCCGGTTCTCGCTAGCCGTCCGTCGCGGTTTTCGTTTATCGATCTTACGTACATTTCCCGTTCCTCTTCTACCGCCAGTTCTTTCTCTCCACCAGGTCTCTCCTGTCCTCTTCCATCCGCCACGCGCGATAAGCGTTTCCGGGAGCCAATCGACCACGCTCTGCGCCGTTTGTTTCCCCTCTCTCTTTCACGCGCGCGCGCGGCCGCTTAATTAAATCGATGCTTCCGCGCAATTAAAATTTCGTGCCGCGAACGAGTAAATTCGCTTATTTGCCTGCAAGATTAACATCGGTTCCTGTGTGTTTGCGGAATCCGTCAGCCACGATGCTTTTACATCGCAGTTTCGCGGCTGTTTCGTCGGGTTATTGGCTCTCGAAAGAATCGTTTGCACTTGAACGCCGTGGAAAGTTTCTTGGTACTACCGGTCCGAGTAATTTGCGTTCGCGCAAAGATCCGTGCCGCGAATATCGTCGATGACGTGAACGTTACGTCAGAACTAGTCGACTTTTGTGCAAATTTATATTCATGCATTTGCTTACATTTGTATTTTTATTTCGCGTGAATGTGTAATAGGTTGCAGTCTGGTTGCAACACGATGAACGAGCGAATTATCATCGCGCAAGTTTCTGAAATCAAGAATTCCGTCGTTGAAAGAGACAGGCTGTAGATTTTTCGTAACTGTTTCATTTTCATCCACTTAAAAAAAAAAAAGGAAAAGAAAGAAAAGAAAAGAAAAAAAAAAGGAAAATGCGGGAGACAATTTTCACGTTATCACGGCTAGTGCAGTGGCACCGGCACTGCACGACGTGTTAAAAGAGAGCGTTATCTACGCATGAACTTTCTTTCCGCTTTGTTTCCCTCTATGCATGCAGTCACGTAGAAAGAAACTGTTGAAAAAGTTGTCAACAGATTTTAATGCAACTTTCCCACTTTTCTGTCCAACTTGCTTCAACACAAAAAGAGGAGCACATACATGGCGAAGGATGCTCATTTTTATTCACGATCAAGGTCAACATGAAACTGCTCTAAAGAGAAAACTTTCTTCTATGTGTCTTCTTTCTTTACCTGGGCGTTAACCATCCACCCACGGACGCCTCGAAAATTGCTACTTTAATTTCACCTGGTTACATCGTGCATACGAATGTCATGGAAATATTTTACACACGTTGACAGATAAATTTAAAAACAACGAAAAGCCTTTAATCCCGGATCGTGAGAATTCTTCAATCGCAATTTCATACGAAACGTCGCCAGCAACAATTTGCAACAGAGAAACGTTAAGCTTCGCAGGAATTGCCGGATTAATTTTATCCGCGACGCGTGACACAGATTTTGAACAGCCAGTCAGCGAGTTAACGCTCGGAGTCGTTAACGCTCTTGAAACAAAAATGCTTCTGTATAAGGAGCTGGACAACTGACAAAGAAGTCTCTCTGCTCGCGTCCGCGAGGCGCCACGAAAGTGTAACCGACAGATCGAACCTCATAGGAACGAGGGAAGACAGGGCAGGCCGGTGAGATTACAGAAATGGAAAGTGCCTTCGGTTGAAACGCGTCTAGAGGCTCGCGCGTACCCGTACACACGCTCGCCAACGTCGTCAATCTGCAAAAGCGGTGTGTCGAACGAGGGTAGCCGCGACGAGTAGCCACCATCTCGCGCTGTCCGTTCACGCGGACCCTGTACGCTCGGTGTCAACCGCGATGTTAGACAAGCCGAGCCGCTGCTTGACGATTCATCAATCGATACGCGTCGCGCGGAAAGACGACTACTATCGACCGCTATTAACCTTTCCGCGCGAACGTGTTTTTTTTTTCGAGATACAGTTGCCCTTTGTGTGGTGGGAATTGCATTGTACCGAAGGTGAGAATGCGAGGACGAAGCGAAAAGATCGCGTGAGATAGATTTGTTGACGAGTGAGGTTTATACCAAACGAGGGTGTACATTATATTCTTGGATCCGATCGATATTGCCGCTTTTACGCAAATTCATAAAATTTTTGAGAATACAAATAAAAAAAATGGAACTTCGGTGGAAGATTGTTTCACGTGTCAAATGTTATAGAAAACAGAAATTTTCCGTGGCGAATAGCTGATTATTTCAGCTATTAAACAAGTTATAAAATTATAAAATTCAGTCCAAGTATTTTCTGTAAGCTGTTTCAATGTTACATTTGAAAATTTCATTAGACATGCATGGAATCTATTTGAATCTATCGAAATATTTATAGTGCCAAAAAAGAGCTTGATTTAAAAACAAAAATTGACAATGTGAGTCATTTTTGGTTAAAGTATGTCCTCATATACCGAATTTGATAAAATATATGGCGAAATACAAAAATTAACGAAGTAAGATATACCAGCGCGAATAAAGGTAGTAGATTAAGGAGAATAAGATCATTCGTAGTCAGACGCGGAACTAGAACAAGGCGCTCGCGCACTCGGTTGGAAGTGTATTTGCTCATATCATTTTCATATTTATATACATTGGAAAAAAGCTGGGAAAATATGTATGAGTGGAAGATTAGCAATTTCTTTGAGAGGTATTGAATTATATACATTCATCCTACTTTTGACGAACAGTAAAGTTTTACCGAATTCCCCTTCGTAACATAAATTGAGGCAATATTACATCGATATTATACGTTTACTCTGGGGAGAGAACCTTCTAACAGAAACAGCTTCTATATTGCAGAGGAGAAACCGTGGGTGGATTAAAGCAGCAGAAATTGAAGTGCAGCGAGAGTCTTTAACTTTCTTTCAACTTAATTACGATATCCTTACGCTTTTTGACTTTAAATTGATATCGAATGATATTCCGTTCGAACAAAATTGAAGAATTTCGTAAGAAACAGTTCAAATGATTGGCATGGTCTTTAATTAAAGAGGCCAAGATAAAATTCTGCTAAAGAAAAAAAGAACCGAGATAAAATACTATATTATTATATTTATAACGAATGCACGCCTGTTTCAAAAATTCATAATAAATCTTTTAGAGAAATCTTGTTTTACTTTTCTTCGCCAACTATCTGACCTCCACCGTCTTTGTTAGCAATTTTATTGACTATTTACGTAAATATTTGAGAACGATTAATGTAAATAAGATAAATGTAATAATTAAAAAAAAGCATCGAATAACGAAAATAGCTATACAAAATGAAAAACGCAGGTTTGTTGTAGCGTGACATTTTATAAAAATTAAATGAAATTAAATTTCTTGTCCCAGTCGATGCGTGAAAATTCCATCATTCGTACCTGTTTCAATCTGTTGAGAGCAAACATTCGACAGGGTGATCACGCTCGAGACACTCGTTTGCGCAACGACTGTAGCAAATGCGTGGAAATAGAAGAGGCGGCGAGAAACGTTAAAGGCGGCGCAAAGGCACGGGTGAAGGAATGCTCGCCGCGAAGCGACAAAAGACGCGGCGCCGGATGCCGATTCCGATACGGACAGCTTGTACCAGCAAATTAATGAAAATCCACCAGGAGATGCTGGAACACGCGAGCAGCGGGCGAGAAACAAGAAAAAGAAGGGAGATGCGAGCCGAACGGAAGAAAGGGACGATCCGTCTTCGTTGCTTCAATTCATTGTCCGGCGACAACGATTTACGGCAAGCCGATCCGCGTTTTCTGCATTTTTTTCCATTCGCGCCCGGTACCCCTGCGGTAATTTGGTAGCAAAACGAGCCACCGCAAAGAAAAAAAAGAAAAAAGAAAAGAAAAAAAAAAGCTTAATTGTCCGTACACACGGGAACGATAGTATCCCGGAATACGACGTTCGAATTTTTACCCACTGTTTCGCATCGTTTACGCGATCGGTATCGCGCTACCTGTGTTTGGATAGGGATCTTATTTGCATGATGGTGGGTCGTGGTTCGATAAGATTTATCGCTGAATTTAATAACGTACGATGAGCGCGATAAGGCTACTTCGTAAAGGGGGAAAAAGATAATGGTATCGAACCATTGGTTCGTAGAATCCATGATATTCAACGTGATCGACACTATGTATTATTATGTACTACTCATGTTATGATAATTCGACAATCAAATATGAAAATCTAGACAAACATGTTTCATAGAAATTAGACACCTAAATGAGAAACATTTTAAGAAAGGATTAAGATTAATCTCTCGACAAACTTTTTTTTTATATAATCATTCGAATGGTATTTTAACGAAATTTTCTAACACACGATATCGTTTAAATTTGAAGCTATCATCAAGAGTTAATGATGCATAGTTCCAATCTCTAGAGAAATAATATCTCTATCATTTTTTTAAACTTTCGTAAGAAGCAACAAGAAGTCTAGTTATGTCAAATCTTCGCGTATAAACAGTTCCGAGTGTTTCAATTCCGACTATCAACACATTTGCGACCGGCAAATTTGAAAATCGTCGGCGAAAATGAAGAAGAAAGCTAATTGCCACGACGTTCAAACAAGGGACGAAAATTAGAAAATTTGTTTTGAAATGTTCGTCTTGTGACGATCGTTTGAAACGAAGAACATCTACAGAAGGAAGAGAATTTGAAAAGACGCGAATTCAGCGCCAACGGTTGCGAATGCGTCGAGAGCAAAGACTAACGCAGATCGGAAGAAAAACGCCTAAGCGTCGTTGCTTAACGGTTGATTGTACGCTCGGAGTGGAGCCGAAATTAATTCCGAACGGTCGATTAAGCGACTGTGATGGGTTGATGGGGATCGCGCCGTTAACGGGGCCGCTGTCTCACCGGGGCGGCGATTAATCCGAAGTTTGAGCAGTCGAAAAAACGAGTGGCAAGAGGACCGGAGCGATTTTCCGTGTGGTAGCGTTGAAAGACGGTGCGAATGTGGGGGGATACGCGGCCGCGTGGCCGTCGGAGGTGGATAAACCGACGGATAAAGCGGTGGAACGAAAGCGGACGTAGATTGGGTGTACCGATTTAATTTCGTTGCGAATCAGGCTCGGTAAATACCGAGGCCGCGCCACCGGAACCTGAGAGAACCGATCGCGGTTCAACAAAGAAACCGACCGCGGCTGAAGGACGGGGTGGGGAGGGGGGCGCTTTAATTAAACGAGCGGAAATGATGCCCGGGTAAATATTAAATGCGACCGACCAGCGGCGCGGCCGTCTCGTCAGCGCTTTCGTCCGCCAATATTCGACTTCACGCTCGTCCCGAACTGAATAATTTTATTTGCCGCGGCGTTTCGTCCTCGCCTTCGCGCGTTCACGCCGCTACCGCCGTGAAAAGAAGAATCGTCGTTCCGCGTGCGTGTAACGCCACGATTGCGCCACTTCTGGATGGTTCTTTGCTCCCTCATCCTGCAACGACGTCGTCGACACCGTAACGGGCGAAATTCGCGCGCTGGTTTTTCGAGACGATTAACGACACCGACGACCCGGCGAGCAGGACAATCGCGCGAAAAAAGACGACCATTACGGGCGTCGTCCTCCGCATCCAGACACTTTCCACATCGAGAAGGAGGGGAGGGAAGGTTTCCGTCTGTGTGTACACGCGTCGAGTAAAAGGCAGATCGTCCCGACAAGGCAGTCTTCCACGGTTTTCCACGAGGAACGCTGTCATCGCCTGTCTCGCAATTAGTCTCGGCTGACGCGTTTTTGTCGGCCGTCTGGTTACCCCCGGTTCGCGATCCCGCGTTGCGTGCTACCACGCTAGTTTTCCCTCGCTTTCTTCCCTCCTCTTTCCGTACGCTCCTCTTCGCCGTCGTAAACGCGAACGACTCGGCTAGGAAACGAGTCGTGAACGAGAGGATCGCGCGTCTAACGTTCACGCTCGTATCGGTCGTGAAGCGAGACCGAGTCCTGGTAGTATTTTTAACTGGCAGAAAATAGTTACTTGTTACGCCACGTTAAACCAACCGCGCCGATACTATCGAGGCATTAATTTGCGTAAACGGAGCGGAGTCGGCGTGGTTGGGATAACGAGGCGAATCTTAACGAGTTTGGCAGCTGGCCGGATCAGAAGTCTCTTTGTTTCTCGAGAGAGCAAAGGGAGGGGGGAGGAGGTCGCGTTAAATCTGTCTCTTCGCCCGGATTTACAACGTTTTAATCGTTCCTCGTTACTCTCACGCAACCGTTGATGAAAATGTTGCCTGATTGCTCAGCGAAACACTCAGCGGAGAGTAGAAGGTTTGATTGATTTTTGAACAACCCGTTGAATCGCGCGCAAGTTAATCTGGTTCGCCACTTTTATAAACTAAAAGTTGATTTCGATTGAAATTACGTCGAATCGTGAAAGTTTCGAACAATACAGCTACCGTTTCGAACGTTAGAATCGAGATCACTGTGGATTCGATTTCGCGAGACAAAAGTTACGAGATATTTGCGATATTTGCGAACAAAGTTATTCAAACGTACATTGGATCGCAAAAAATATTTCAGATACGTTCGTTCCAATTATCCAGTATATTAATATTTATTGGCCTAGACGTCGATGAGGCACTAAATCCAATTTAACCGAACCATCCGACTGGCGAAAAAATGTATTTAATGAGACTATAACTATTCATGCTGTACATTAATTTTAAATGTATATCAGCAATAAAACATTTAAAACCTGGTAAATAAATTCGCGTCCCGTTATTAGACAGCGAGTAAATATTCATCCAGATTCGTACTTTTATATTAATGGAATTCGGGATTCAAAGTTTCGTTTCATCTACCAAATATTACAAACACTCTGTTTCATTGTTTTCTTTTTTCTTTCCATATCGTGCCTTTATATCCTCGCTACTTCGTCCCAGTTACAACGAATCGTGGACATAAACATTTTCTACGGCAACGGTTCCGATACCGGTTCGTGGGCCGCTCGATCGACAACGTTCACCAGAATTCGTACCTGAGACTCCTTCTCCAACCCCGGCGCGGTGCGTTCGGTATCGCACGCGTCGTGAATCAAGGCGGAGCGTATTTACGACAGGACCCGAGAGATTAAATTCGCGGCGCATTATTATGGGCGACGCGGTCGCGCGTAGCAAATACGTCTGGATTTCGGGGTGCGAGAGATCGTAGACGCATTTGTATTCCAAGCGGCAAGACAGCTCTCTCTCTCTCTCTCTCTCTTTCTCGACGAGCCTTCCTTCTCTCTTAGAGCGGTGCTTCCCGATGCAAAACGATGGAAAACGATCAGCCCCGATTCCCATGACACCACGAGCGTAACTCGGCTTATACGTGTATACCGGCCAGACAGCCTGGCCGAGATACGTTGCGTGCGAGTTCCGCGAACCCACCGGCGAGCAAACCAAATGGAATTTCGCCTCCCCTTCGCGTCTCGAAACGCGAGTTCCGCTTGACGTACGATTATGGCCGGGGACCGCTTGAAAACGTTTCATTCGCCAGGCCAGGAGTTAACGTATCGGACGTGTCCGCGTGAATTAGCACGTTCCGTGACGCGGCTTTATCCGGTCAATTTGAAAACTGCCCGCCGCCGTGCACCCGCGCGGACAATTAACGCGCAAATTGTTTCTTTATCCTTGGCACCGGGCATCGATAAACGGGGCGACGATTTACGCAGCTTCTCGCGAGAAAACAAAGTTCGTTTGGAGAATATTTGAAGGAGGGCTGCGGTTCTGTTTGTTAAGGAGTAAGAAAGTGACGACGAATTTGCACCCTATACGTGTATCTCTGGTTGAATAATTCTTAATTTTTAATTGAACGAACGATAAAATAAAATCTACTTGAAAATGCAGTTTACCTTTGTCGAACATGTGGGTGAGGTATGTGCAAACGTACACTTCTTCCAAGTCCCTTTTACAAATGTAATTTAGTGTTACAAAGTTAAGAAGTAACTCCATCAAACTCCTATAATCCTTGGCCCAAAAATCCCTCGTCTCTTTCCCAGACCAGACCAAAATTGGACCTTCCTCTCAGAGTCTCCCCCTCTTCCACGAAATCTTCGTCCCAAACCACGTAAACGCAATTAGAGAAGAAACAGTCGGCTGACTCGAGATTCCAGGTCTCTACAAGTTCCACGATAAATCGCGAGTGGATCATAAAGTAGATAGAATTCCAAGCTCGGGGGACTCGGCGGTGTCCAGCGTCTCGCGTCAGGGAACAGGCCGAGTTCGGTCTCGTGCGTGGCGATTCGATTCGCGGACGAGTCGAGCTACGAAGCACAAGGGGGAGGCAGGGGGGGGGGACAATTAACGGCTCGTCTCCAACGAATATATGAACCGTTCGCCAGCCGCGAACCCACGTCATACGTCATGTCTCTCCACATGGGCGTATTTCGGCGTAACGAGTCGAGTCGCATGCGTTTATTCGCGCGAGGCGTGAGTAACGATCTTGAGGGACGCGCGTCGCCGCGGCGCCACGCGACCCGATGCAACACGATGCAACAGCAGCCACGGATACAAGGCGAGGAGTTTCGGATTTCCACCGGGCCGTCTCGACGACTTACCACCGTCACGGAAGATACGAGGTCCAGCCACGGGTTGAAGGTCGAGCGGAGGGGCCGCGACCGGCAGCCATTCCCGTAGAGCAAGCGCGCTGCGTGAATTGGGAATTTACGGGACGACCATCGACGCGACGTTAAAAGTATCCAACGACATGTCGTAATATACCTCATTACTTGCGCGCCGCGCCAACTCCCGGCACTTCCATTCTTCTCCGGCGAACATATATCCATGCCTGTCCTGGTATCTTCTTATCTTTCGATGCGTTTCTCTCTGGCCCCGATTCGATTTGTCATCGATGCCTCTCACGGTTTCTCGTCGAACTGGCGCACCTGCGAAGCAGAAAAATTTTAGTACGAAGTGCGACGCGTAGATTGAACATTGTACGATATACAAATTGCAGAAAATTTTTAGATATTCGACAGGAACGACAGAAACACGGATTCAGCATGAATTGAATTTCGAGATCAACGTGTATCTTTCAACATCTTCGCGCGATATAATCAGAATCCCACTGCAATCCCACTTGAACTCCATGCACGCAGACAGAGCGGTGAAAACCAATTTACAATTCACGCGCGTCTCGTTCAACGGAGTAGGAAAGGAACAATCCAAAGTTCTGACCAACTCGAGGAAGCTTTCGTACAGAAATGTTTCCATACGCCGCTTCCATCCAGACATACACCTTACACATCCGCCACGGTTGAAAGAGCACGCGTATCAAATTAGCGGATGAAAAAACACGTAGTTTCGCGGGGCGTGTTCGTAATTCGTTTGTCTGAACGTTACAGCGAACACGGTAACTACGTGGGGTACACCGGTTCGGATAAAAAGAGGCGGTCGGCTCGCCTGGGTGGAAATCCCCTCGGCGTACAGACGGAACTTCTTGGGTCGGGACGAGGGTTGTTTTGACAGGGGCAAGGCCTATTCAAATTATTGCGCGTGCGGCAACCCCCTCGAAGCAAAAGGGGTAAGCAAAAAACCTTTATGCCGCGTTTCAGGTGGCTGGTGAATAAGTCGAGCAGGACTTTCGAGAATCCGCCGCGAATTATCCGAAACGGGTTACCAGCACCTGTCCACCGACCGGGGAAACCTGCGCTTGTTCTACGATTTTCTTTCCTTCCTTTTTTCTTTTTTTTTTTCTTTGTTGTCAAACACGGTACGCTTCGATGATTTGAATGGGCACGGGGCCACGTGCTACTTGAGACGAAGAAAATGGAGAAAGAATACCTTCGTTTGGAGGCAAGGAGACGAAAGTGCGCTCCGTCGAATCCAAAAGAGAGAGGGGATTTCTGTAGATTTTCGTGGGAAGAAGCTTGGGAATTCTACTTTTCCCTTGAATGGAATAAATTCACCGTTGCAACGTTGGTAAATTTCCCCAAATCTTGATCAACAAGAGCGTCGACGTTTTTTCACTTCCGTTTCAAAATTGAAAAACTCATCCTCTATCCCAGAGCTATCGCGTTTCTGGTAAATCCACTCGCTCGCGAATAAACGGCGAACTTTTCCGCGAAATTCATATTTTCGCAGTTTGAAAAAAGTAGAATCTCGAGGAAAAAATATAAGAAGCGCCACGTTTGAACGTTCCGTGCAATTTCGCATTTTAAAAATTCCCCGCAGAACGCACGAGAATCCATTTGCTCGTAAACGTTGTCCACTAGCTGGGAAAAAATTCGTGTCATCGGGTGGATGGGAAATTTTACAGAGACCAGAGTGAATCCATTCCGTAAGAAGCTGGAAACTAGCGCACCTTTGTGCGGTACTCGGTTCGACGATAGACCGGAACGTCTTTGACGGCGCTGGTACGAGCGACGACACGCGAAATGCGCCGAGACATGCATTCGCGCTACTCTTACGCACCGTTCCTTTGCAACCAGTCGAACGCTAATGACCCTAATGAGGCTGTTTTGACGCTTGTTCGTCCAGCCGTTCGTCTCTGGGCTCCCTCGCGCCCATTCTCCCCTGGGTCCAACGTCGGAGTAATTGCAGCCCGAGCTACTCGACTCTCTCGTCTAATTGCGCCGGATTTCTTGTCAAGCACGAACCTTCGATATATCGAGGTCGTGGTTGCACCGTGCTTTTCGATCGACTGACTGGCGCGATTAGTTGTTTGCCGTGCCACGTCACCGGCGACTTGATTTTTAATTGAACACACGCAAATACCGATAGACGTTCTTTGGAAAATGAAAACTTGTTGATTCCTATATATTAATGGCGCGAGAAAAAATTTGTGGTTTCGACTCTTCCGATTCTTTCAAATTTCACTTCGATGCTTAACACGAACCGAGAGTTAATGATTTGAGATACTTTTGCAATAAGAAGGAAAAAGCAGATACTAGAGAAAAGAAAACTCCAATGATTCATATAATATAATTCTTTACATCTTTATTTTCTCACTACGATCTAGTTCTGTACATTCTCCACCAATTTCTGGTACCAACATTCTGGTACCAAGAACCAAGCTAATTTAGCTTTCCTCAAATTAAAAAATCTAGACTCGTCCAATTCTTGCGCCACAGAATCTTCAATTCTTTTCTGTTTCTCTCGCGCGTCTGAATTAACACGACGGTAGGTGCATCCATAGACGCGAATGACGCGATAATTGATAATTACGCTGTGTACGCGAGTCTTCTCGCCGCCCTTTATCAACGGACGGTCGTGAAACATTGGTTAATCTTGCTGATGGTACCGATCATTACGGTTGGCAAATTTCCGGAGGTAGTTTATTAATTTCGCGCGATACGAGAGCGAGAAAAGCATTAGGGGCTGGGTCGGTCTTTTGATTCATTGTTCCCATAATCTTTTAGTGGCTGTAATTATGCGTTCTCCTGGTAATCGCACGTTCATTATCCGTACGCGAGCGTACGCGCGCGCGGAGTTTTCGCGAACGCGTGTACGTGCGCGCGGCAATATTTCGCGCGCGGGTAATTGCGCTGTTAATTAAGTAAATTTCGCGCGATTACTCTTTTCGGTTTTTCCTAGAATCGTAACTGACAGTTTTTAATTATATTTAATGACGCCGGTGGCAGTTGCGAGGCGAGGCCGCTCGGTAACAGATAGCCGGTGCGGGCCGTTGGACTCTTTTGTGGCTCGAGCGCGCTCGAGCGCTCTCCGCCACGGACGAATTACCGCATCGGTTAATAGGCATGTAGCGTGCGCTTAAAGTGCCAAGATTATACTGCACCTACTCTTTTTTGCGACCCCGGGACAAATGGGTCAAAATGCATTATCAGAGGGCCGGTGGTGCATTACCGTGATAAAAGGGGGCAAAACCAAGAGCTTCGTAATAACATATTTTTTATAACGTTTAACACGCTCCGTGCCGCGAAATTCACGTGTTACAGACGTACCCAGGGATAGCGGGGAAAAAACGAGACAGAGAGCGAGAGAGAGAGAGAGAGAGAGAGAGAGAGCAAGGCGGGAGGGAGAGGAATAAAAAATGAAGCAAAGGAGCGATTGCTTTTAATCGTTCGCCGGTCTTTAATTAACCGTGCGAGAGAAAAGTTTGCCGTTCGCCGAGCAGCTATTGGCTAATACACCGCGGTGGAAAAATCTCCGCAGTAGGGGATCGATCCTAGTCGCGTGTGACGGTCCAATTTTTCCCTTTCTCTTTTCTTTGTTGTTTTCGCGACGAAATCGACGACAAATGGAGAAGGCGAATGGGCTCGAGAAATAAGAGTCGAAGCGTGCTCGCGGGCCGAAATCGCTGTTCGCAGGCACCGATTCAACGAGGGGGACAATGAGCCACGAACGAACGAGCGTGCAAGCGGCCACGGATCTAAGCGTTACTTCGATCAGGTGGTGTCGCGTACAAATGCATCGAGAGTCGAATGGGGAGGCTGATTCGGTTCGCGGAACACCGATCGGAGAAGTCGATATAATCATATGGCCAATTAATCGCGCAATTAGTGGACCTTTTCATGCATCGGAGACCCGCTGCCGAATGTGTTTCCGCGAGGTTGCCGATTCGTTTTTATGGGAAGCACGATAAAGTCGCAGGTAGCCTAAACGCGTAGGTAGTCTACTCTTTGATATTGGAAGGGGACAATAACAGGCGTGGCACGGACCAGTCAGCTAGCTGGGTTTCACCCACCTACGCATGCTAAATTTATGTTCGCCTGCATTGACCGGCACACCGGAGCTACGAGAGAAACTTTCTTTCTCTCTCTCTCTCTCTCTCTCTCTCTTCGCTTCTATCGACGACCTGTAGTCGACCGTGCCACGATGCGGCTGTCGATAATACGCTTAAGAAGCTCGTCGATCTACTTTCACGTCGTGTAACATGCTCGGAATCTCCGGTGAATTGACGATGACTTGTGCTTGGTTGAATTTTCGTTCGTTATGATTCGTAATAAATTTGTTCTGTTTGTCGCCAGTGGCAGGAGATTACCATATGTTTGTCATTTTTCTATAAATGGGTTCGAATATTTTATCTCCTTCGTGTTATAGTAATTTCTCCAGTTTTCCCTGCCTGAGATTTCTGATAACTGCGTTGACTTTCGTAGTTGATAGACTGTTATGTAGATCAAGTAAATCGACGAACTATAACTATACACAGTTTGTTTCAATATTTCGTGAACGGAGCATCAAATCCTCGTCACGCTGTTTCCCAATACCATCAACATCCGCGGAAGGAAAACAGTTTAAAGGATGACCGCGTGCCTGAATAATTCACCGTGGATTTACCAGGATACAATGCAGTATGCTAATAGCACGATAATAAACACTTTGCCTCGATGACAGGAGCAGTAAATAGGGGGTTTCGTCTGATCAAACACGATACTCCGCGGCGGTTTCGTCCTGCACTGCGTATCTCCTGATTAGGAGATCGTTGATAAGGCGTATTGATCGCTTCGTTAGGCGACGCGGTGAACGGAGGAGCTAAGACTGCGCACGAGACACGCGAGAGTATTAATAACTATCTCGTACTACGACAATCGAGCGTTAATTACACCAAGAGCTGCCTTATCCATCTTCATACGCGTCACTCTGAGAAATCTTGTAAATATTCCAAACGGCTTGGCCAACGCGCCGATCTGTTAAAACCATGTTCCCGAGGCACGCACACACACGCCGTTCGATTGAAACGCGTCGACAATTTGTTTGCCAGGCGAGCAGAAACGCAAACACGGGACGAACAAGGGGATGGAGGCTACTTTGTTGCCGACGAGAATATCGACACCTATTGCCGCCTGCGCTTATCCAGCCGCGATACGTGGCTGATAAAATCGGAACTCGTTGGTGAATAACGCGGGCTCGAGCTACCCGATCGTTCGACTATCTTCATCCGCGATCGCCGCTTAAACTCTGCCACGCGAATTTACATCCTCGCGATGTCTGCGTGCGCCTCTCGCCTCTCTATTTCGACGCTGTTCGGAAGAACACCCGTGTACCACCTTGGAAACACTGAAAAACCAGCGTTACCGCGATCTGAAAAGTCGAAGAATCGTCAACTTGTTTCACTGAGACTTTATTTGTCTTCGTTTGAGGAAAATTAAATCGTTATTAGCCACAATCCAACAGAACCGGAGAAATCGTCGAAGAATTTGAAGGGTTTTGAAGTGTACTATGGTATCTCTATTTTTACCTTTTTATTTGCAATTATGGCGAGGATGGTGGAAGGATGTAGGATTTGGAAAGTAATGGGTAAGGTGAGAAAAGGTTGTGCGTTTCGTCTCAGAGTCACTGCCTAGACTCATCAGTGGAGCTTACCCCCAGACGCTTGTTGTCATAACTACTCGCTAGGCTGGACGGTCACCCATCCTAGCGATGTTCCGCACTCTGTTTGCTTAACGTCGAATATCGCTAGACTTCGACGCTAAGCGCACAGCCACTTGCGGCTTGTACGAGTCGGTGTTCGAGACTCGCACTCGAGGCCGCTACAAATTGTTAGAAAAGTCGTATTTGAGAAACATCAACGTCGACTTGGCTTTGCTCGAAACAAAACGAAGACTGAGATCTGAATCTTGTATACCCACGAGAAAGAACGAGTGCAAAGTGTGCACGCGTGGTGAACATTTGGTCGAATCGCAATCGACGGTCCACGGAAGGGATACTCGTTGTAACGAGGTAAGAATCGAGGAATGAAAAGCAACTAATTGTTCCCGGGGGAACGTAAATACGTGTGCGAATAATGCGACAGCGAGACGGCGTCGCATCGTTCAATGGCGTTACGAGAACGAGATCTTGCGGAAAAGAGGAGAGGAAACTGTCCTCGGTGGTTCAGCGTTTCCAAGAGAGGAGAATCGAGGAGACAGGAAGGGAACGGTGGCGTTTCTAAAGTGGAATGGCCGCGGAAAGGAAGGACTGACGGTGTCGTCGTACGTCGGTGAAAGTACGTCGACGATATTACCGCGAATAATGACAATGGCGATGATGATGATGACGACGATCGTAACAGTGGGAAGCAATGTCGCATGGACAACGTGTTGTTCTTCGTTAGTGAGTTTGCATTCCGAACGTTCTTTCTCAGCTGTGGAAAGTACACGGCGCGGCATGAAAGGGGAGCGAGAAAAGGGGTGCGCAGCAAGCTCGGTGATCATTTGAACTGCGACGAGAGAAATCGCGGGAATGAGATTGAAATGCATTCAGCCCGTTCACGGCCACTTAGGCGTCCGCCTGTTCTCCGTTTATTCGCGTCGAGCGCCGCACCGGTTGGAAGGGGGTTAAGAAAGAAACGGCCGAGACGTCGACGAGACTGTAGGTAGAAGGAAAACTGCAGCCAGCAAATTGCCAGACTGCCAGTTTCCGCATAAATATATATATATACATATATATGCCGTATTGTGCTTGCTCTATTTACCAAAGAACTCGGTCGCTATTGTTCCTCGGCGTTGATTTCTTCTGAGGAGCTTCCCCGCAGGGGCCGAAACGGGGAAACGGACAACGACAACGACGACGACGACGACGACGAGTAGAACAACTAGTTTGATTTTCTTTTCACGCGATTTTTCTTTTCGTCGTACTCCGTTGTGCGGCGCGGCGGACGCCAGCCGAACCGGAAGTGGCGTCGAGAGCGATCCGACTAAGACGTTTTCACCGGATCTCAGTGTTTGTAATTACCTTGTAATTCGCTCCTGCGCGAATATAATAAGCATTTATTGTTCTTATTTTTCTCTTTTTCTTTTTTTCTTTTTTTTACGTCCTGCGCAGCAATATGACAGTGATTGCAGGTGGAAGCGGATGTATAATATATATACATACTTCGACAAACTTCGTCGGAGAACGTTCTCGTGTTACTCGACCTTTTAACAAACGAGACATTTCAATTGCTCAAAGCATCTTTCTTACGAACGATTGTGAGTTCTAATCGATGGTAAAACGTTTCTCTCACATAAGCTGAAATCTTCGATTGCATACCTTTGCAAGTTCGTGTCGTTGCTTGCGTGCGCATGTGTGTGCACGCGAACCATCTCGCAATGCGTTCCACTTAGACGCGGCGCAACAGCATTGTCAAGAGTAATAAATTAACCTCTAACCGCAGCCTTCAACACCCGGCCAATCTACGATGATACAAGCGGCATCATATTTAGCAAGCTTGCTGCGATACGTCCAAACACAAATTGAACCCGATTGAACCACTCAAAACGTCAACCGACTTCCGTCATTGCCGAAATAACAGCTCGGCGTGCGGTGTCAGTGAACTGTTTCTCTCTTTCTCTCTCTGAACTTGAGAATCTGAAGACGGCAGCGACCGGGTCCCTTCGTGCTCGTGTACGTACATTCCCGCGCGGTGAATTAGCCGCGATTTCCGAGAGAGGCCAGAACACGCGGTCGGTAGCCGGCGTTGGTGGACGAAAGGTGGAAGAAGGCACGCGAGGAGAGCAACAGTCGCGGCGGAATTACACAGGAGAAGAATGCGGCGAGAGCATGCATTACGGCGCGGTTAAAGGGGCATGTAACTAATTTGCTAAACTGGGCTAACGTCGTAATAAATACACTTCCGTACGTATACCCGTTCCCACCGGGACCGTGCACACCGTCTCGCTCGTGCACACCCTCGCCGGTGGTGCCACTGCCGCGCCACGAAAGAAGAACCGCGAGGAATGCAGCCCGACGCTGCTCCACCGCCACGTGACACCGCCACGTCGACGCCAGTCCTTCTATAATGCGATGCGGTTCTTAACGTTCTCTGCGATTTGCCGCCGCTCGATGTTGCCCGCTCGCAAACAGAATAGAACACAAAGAGCACGGGACCAGAAGGTTCTCGCAATTTGTACGTACACGTTGCCATGTACGTACGTACATACACGAACCCGATGTGTTGCAAATTCGAGGATAAACAGGTTCATTTTTTGCTGTATCTGTAACTTTATGCACGCCGGGCGCAAAAACTTGACGGTGAATGTCCATGTGGTTATGTTCTCAACTCGTCGTTAAGGAAATTACATACATGGTAGAGTGTGTGGAAAATTGATGTTATTTTATGGACATTTAAGCACAAGGCTACCGACGTAGAAGTTTATTTCAGTGATTCACGATACGGGGCGAGTAATGAATTTCTGCAAGTTATTACAAAACTGCTCGAGGCTGGTACAGAAATTTATTTCCCAAGGATTCGTTGAAGTTACACTTTCGACAAAGATCGCTGACCGCGAATCAAGTCGCAGACACAAGACAGTTCCATTGCAATTAAATATCGCGTGCCATCGTCGTGTTCGAACCACGTGCTACTCGAGCGCTTGTTATTCGTCGCACGTGAAAAGTTCTCGCCGCGATTAGACGGAGCAAAACCAGAAGGATCCGAAAGACAGGCGGGCCCTGTTCGACTAATCGTTGCGAATCAACGTCAAGTCACCGGTCGAAATCGACCACCGTCTTCCCTCGATTTCTTGTTCGGTTCTGTAATGGAGCCAGAATTCAACGAAAGAATGGCAGTCCGCTGGAGAGGAGGTAGAAGGGGCGGAGAGAGACAGAGAGAGAGAGAGAGAGAGAGAGTGAAGCCCTCGGAGGCGGCATTTAACCAAAACCAGCGAGAACACGATCCACGATTTCGCGATCCGGAACGTGCTCTCTCGAGGCAGCGGGTCGACGGAGGATCGAGAGGTGGCCAGGTGAAAAAGAACCGCGCGGCACCTCGTGACGCCAGTGCCTGGCTACAAAAGAGGAGCCGCGGGCGGAATGGAATGGAACGGAATGCCAGCGGCGTGTGAATTACATTCCTGACACGAGCTAAGCACAACCCGACATCCCGTAGACCCACCTTGCCGAACTTTTTCTTCCTTTCTTTCTTTCTTTTCCTCCTTCTCCGACTCGACGTCCAGTTTCTTCGCGGTGTTGCTCGAAAGGAGGATGCTCACGGCGCGACCATCTCGTCTCGATCAACGACTTTTTGCCAGCCTTTCCCTCGTCGCCCGACGAGTGGTCCGTCGATTCACGCTCCTTGGAACTCTACCAGTTCTATTCCGATTTCGCTATACTCTATTAAACTGACAAAGACGTAGGATCAGACACTGGCGACACGATCGAGGAGTGAATTGACGTTTGAAGGAGCTAAGGTGTGGTTTGTAACATTTAACAACGAACACGTACGTGTTCATCGGTTTCTGCCTCGTGCATATTTCTTCCATGATTACTGGCCTCGTAGCTGGAGAACTAGTTGGATATTACTATACACTGTCGGTGCAACGTCGTACGACCTATTACCGGAGAAATTACGAGTTTCCACCGACGCGTCGAATCTCATTCGACGATAAGATCCGATAGACAGATTGACACGCTCCGACGCGTGAATCTCCTCCGGTAGAGTGTTGGAACAACAGGGACAGCGGGTTCCAACTACCAACGCGGTCTAATCGGCAAGATTGTTGTTTCGCGCCAACAGGTAGAAAGATACAGGTAAAAACGAAAGCAACTGAGACAGAGTCGGTGGTTTTTATAGGGTAGTAAACATGTCCCGGTTTAAGTAACGCAGCATCTGGTTGCACAGCTGAGAGTGCTAGACCGTGTAACTGGTACACGAGCCAACATAGTCGGCCGAGGATCGACGTACGAACGATCGCACACCAGCTCGCCGATGGACGCGTGTACGCGGTCCGTTGCGAACATTGCTGACGATTTTCTGGTCGGAGTTATTGGTATCCTGGCGACAGCGTCGATAATTGCCAATCATTCGTAACAACCGCTAGAAATATATTGGACCCGTTGTGCGCACGGTGTAGCCGGTTGGCCGGGCCACGCCGGATTGTGTACACACGATATCATCGTTTGTTCGCCGATCGGTTTCCACTGGTGGTCTGGTAGGCGCGCGTCCCGTCGTACAATACACCGTTCCGTTCAATACCTGTCAGTGATTCATGCACGGTGTAATAGAATTTCTTTTTCAAGTGCGCGCACGCTCGAGGATCGGTTCCCGGTGGCCCGGCCTGAAAAGTGACAATACGCGTTTCGCCCGTTCAACAAATCGACCGACCTCGGCTCCTTTCTCCCGTACCGTAACGCGATTCTGAGTAAGCACGCCGAGTTGTTTCTCTCGCTCGATCGGCGGGGAGGAAGGGGAACAATTTCCGGCGGACGAGTTTCCAAGCGTTTTCGATCCACGTTTCGTTCTTGCTTGTTAGCCGGCCGCACTGACGGGCGGCATACGCGACCCGTCACGCGAGAATGCTTATTAAATAACATTCGAGTACCATTGCGCTTGTGCGGCGAGACTGGCTCACGTGACTGACTGACTGCCGGTTTATTAATCGTTCGCAATCACCAGCGTTCAATCCTCTCTTATTAACATAATTGCCTTTTAATCTCGAGTCGTAGGTTATTCTATTAGCCGAGGGACTGTTAAGCTGCTATTAAGCGAATGGCCATCGGCTGCGTCGCACGACCACGGCCGACTGACCCATTCGTGCGTACACAGGCGAGGAAACGACTGAAGGCACAAAACGCGCGTGTTCCCCGCGGCCGTTCGCGCGATGACCTTCCCACCTAACCGATGGAAAATCCTTTCCACGGAGTCGTTAACCCGTGACACGCTGTCATCGTTTCCTCCGGACAGCCGATCCGTTGTCTCGCGGTTCTCGCGCGCGTGTGCACTTCCGTGTTACAAACCGGCACTCGGTCGCGGCTCCGGCAAAGATTGCACGTTACAAGCGGTTCGCCAAGGACACAACGGTCCGTCTGTACCGGTAACTCGAACACGACACGGCGACAATCCGCTAGACAAACGGACGTACCAGCTAGACGGACGAACAGAGGACAGAGAGGCACGAGCAGCAAAAGCAACAGCAACAGCAGCAGCGGTTACGAGCTTACCAAGGCAACGAGCTTGCCAAGCACAGAAGGTAGGAGGAAGACGCAATCGTTGACCTTTACTTCAAGCTGGCCAACAACGCGATACAGTCTCTACGGCGACTGCTAACAAACGAACCGGGATGCGGAATTTTTCCCATTTCCATTCGAGCAGTCAGATAACCGTCCGCTGTCCCGCTGGACATCTACCTAAACCTACCTGCTTGATTTACGCGTCTCGAGAAGCAAACTTGCGAACAAATTTCGCAATAACAAAAATTATATCTGGTATATATTGTATTATACCGCGAGAAGGGATCTAAATATTGAGTATTGTCTTCCTCAGGTCCACGGTCTGACGTATGCCTAAACTGAAACTGTCTAGTTTGCGAACGAAAACGGTGCTTGGTACATTCTGAATATCCAGCCTTACTTTTACGATTGCCATCAGTTGATCAACCATAGACTAAAACGGTTCACAATTTGACATCAAGCTAAATTCAGACCGTCTCGTCCAAACCTGGTAAACCAACTCGTGCATACACGCTGCAAGAAGGGTTCTAGATATATCGAGCATTGTCCTCTTAACCGAAGAACCATTGGCGAATTGTCCGTGGTTAGCAAACGACAATCGTCGATCACCCGACGATTTCAACGATCCACGATCCGACCGTGTGCCCCGTAGTAAGCTGTACCGCGTGCCGGATAAAAAGATGTGGATCTCCATCCGGTTGGGCACGTTTCCCACGAACGAAAGAGTGGCTCCAGCACCGACGACGACGACGACGACGACGACGACGACGACTCGAGGAGGAGCAGGACTCGGAGCGAATCGCTCGCGGTCGTTACCGCTTTACCGACGACGCCGATTCCTATCCTCCTCAATTACAGATCCCTGAGACGTGACTGGGGAAGTGACCCGGGCATCCCTATCCACGGCTTCCCTCTATCCTGCCAGCGGCTCGACTTTATCAGGTAGGTATCCACCTACGCTCGCTGCATTGACAATACCGGCTGGAAAAGCTTTCCGCATGGTTTCTGCCGACCGCCGAAATCGTTCCGCGATTAGATCGATCCGTGATCTCCTGCAATACCGGACGCGCATCGTATCCCCCTTTCCCCCGTTAATTCGATTCGTCGAGATGTCACGTTTGCTGAAGCAAGCTGAATTCGAAGACCTCGTTGACCGATTTCGAGAAACCCTCGTGAACGCTTCAGTTTTCTCAGATCGAGATATTCTCAGAAAAGTCGCTTTGCAGTAATTGCTCGTGTAATTGCCAGTCGCGGGACCAGGGAATAGGGAATGAATTATCTTCGAGGAAATTGATCCTCGAGTTCATGAAATTATATCCTTCTTCTTGAGAGGTGTCTTCGTTTCGATAGAGCCAAAGTGGCCGAAGTGGTGTAATTCTGTTTCACAGAAATTTCATAAATTTACTTCTACCGTGTTTTTATGTATTTCGATGATCTTTGAAATACAACAAACAAGAGTTTCACTATTTCCCCGTTAGTTCGATTATAAACTATTTCGGCGAAATCCTCCTTCTACTTTTGCGCCTTCTATTTGTGCGCCTCGTACACGTATAAATTTTTAAGAAAAGAGAGGCCACTGTTTCTTCTTAGAAAAAAAAGACACCGGTTCTTCAAAGATGAAATCAACGTATGCGTCAACAGCAAAGAACGCGATATACTCCGCCGCTTGAAATACCAGAGACAGACACCCTCGTGTACAAATGCTTCCACGCGTTTAAGCGTGTCCAACAGTAGCTCGTTTACAACGATCAAACGATAGAGAACGTCTTTTTCACATAACCCAACTGTCGACACGAATATTTTCGTTTCCTACACGGGTACCCGTGTCTCTCGGCTGTCGTGCCTACCTGGACCGGCATCGATCAATTTTAATTCGTCGATGAAACCCGGGCCGGTGACCCGACCGACGCGAGAGAGTCACGACGAGGCCGCGACACGCGCAACGCCGATCGAAACGCGCCACGAAACTCCAATCAACGCTCCGAACCGAACCGATCTCGATCTCGATACGATCCGACGTACCGCCGGTATATACGTCAAACGACCGTGATACAATCGAGCGGAGAGACGTGACAAATGATCCGATTTAACGAAATCCTCCTTGGACTCGGCCCATGTTCGTTACCCGCTTCGTTATCGAGTCGGCGCCGGGGTAAATCATGCTATCTGCGTACGGCCGAATTGTGCCTGGGAGAGGCATCTCGAGCCTCGGAGGTTAGTCGAGTCGCCTAACTTGTTCCATCGTAAGTCGGACCAACTCGTCCGCGAGCGCACGATTTCTGCTTACGACAATAAACTAACCTGTAAAGCCACGTCGGCCATGGTCGGCGCTGAATTAGCAATTTGTACAACTTTCACGCGGCTGTATACGGTTCAGTTGAACTCGGAGAAACAAGGAACTCGGGCTAAATTGTAACTGTATTTAGACGAAAATTCTTGGGACGTAGAGATGGGACGTTTTATAATTTTGCTTCGAGAGATCTTCGTAACCGTGTTTCTCGATGGAACCATCATCCTATCCATTAAGATAGTATACTCCGTTTGTACAGACTTCAAATTTTTGAACATACAAGATCTGAACGTTACACGAACAGCGATTACATAGTACAGTTATACGAATTGTAATCGTCACCGAGGCAACAAATTTATGCAATTGGAATTTCACCAGAGTAGAAGAAACTACAAGTTAGTCGCACAAGATGTTCGTTCAATCGCATTTACTGCCTGTAATCTCTGGCCCTCGAACGCAGATTTCTCCGCGCTGAACATTTTTTACTCCGAGGTTCAGCTAGAAGCGCTAGAAGAATTGGAACCCATTTCTTTGCAAAGTAATCTAATGTAGGAAGTTCCCGTGCACGCAAGAGGTAAAGGAGGAAGATCCTTTTCCGAGGGAAAGTGTCTCGCTGCGGAAAGAACGGGGAACGTTTAAATCTGGCTAGATAGGGATCACGTTTAGAACTCGGGGAGATGGTTTCCCATAAAAGGATTGCCCCACCCTTACACCAGCGAATACGTACACGCTTCTTACGTAGAATCTCACGATTCAATTCGACGAAGCTCACGTCTTTATAATTTGAGGGAGGGATCTCTGCACGTACCGGTTTAATAATGCCTCGGCCCCGATTCCAATCCCGTATTGGATCCGCGTTAAAGATAGCGACTGACCGACCTCGAAAAATCGAGGAATTTTCGAGAAAACGCTGATCGCGGTGATCTCGACGTTTTCCTGCCGGCGATCGATACGTATGCACGTACGATGTGTCGCGTCGCGTGAAATGAAAACGGTCGCGATCGGTACCCGGCGATAAACGTTAATCTCAGCCGTACCATCGTAACCGGAGACACCGGTGTTTAAGTGAAAACTGTGCGTTCGTAAAACACGATTGTCTAATTCTGTCTGTCGATGACTTCGCCAATCGTGGAGACAACGACGTCTTCGTTAGAACGAGCAATCCGAACGTGTTTCAATTCTCGTCGTCGAAATGGCTGGGATGATTAATGACAGAATACGAACACGGTGAAATTCTGGTTTTTGTTAGAACGATACCATCTCCCGATGCTGTCACGACAGAGATCACTTTACTCCGCGTGTATCGCGTCGAAGTATAGGACAAACGATTGGGAAAAATGAAACGTATCATAGGCAGGCTTAATAAAATATCCATGTGACACTGTCCGATGATTTCACTTCGACAAGAGGGAAAGATCGGGTGGTCAACGATTTCAACGCGCGTCGGTTAGGTAATATTTATTTGATAAATCACGCCAGGGAACGAATGCTAATGAAACGACCACGCTTAAACATTCCCCCTCCCCCCCAGTTAATCAACGCTCGTTCTATTAGCAAACGCAATTAATATATCCGCGCGTAAAAGCATAGCTGTTTGGCGAGGCGGCTCGCGCGCGCCTCTCACACCCACGATCTCGCAGATAATCGATCGGTAAAGCCGACCGGTCGAAGTCTTTCCAACTTCGTCGAGCATCGACCGGCTCGAGTCTTTTTTTCATACGATCCGACGTGGCCTCGATCGTTGCCTCGTCCATGGCGTCGTAACGCGCATCGAGACGCAAGAAGAAGGGTTATGCGAGTCGGTGCTGATGACAGTGATTATTATATCTTGTTACCACCGGCGGCGGCGTGGTTCGCCACGTAGGTGAACACAGTGTGGCCTAACGCATCGATTCGCGGGAATCATTATCTTAAAGAGCCGTTCGATACGAATCTCGACGTTCGGGATACCGAATGCCTATTTAAGGGAGTCGAGAGGGGAGATCGAGAGACCGCGAGACGAAACGGCGAGGGCGCAAAGAAACACGGTGAAAAGAAAGAAAAATTTGCAGAGAAGCGCGGATTAAATCGACGCGGAATTTATAGACTGTTGACGGGATTGGATCTCGTCGAATAGTGGGGCTTCTGATTACATTTATGAAGAAATAGCGAAGTATTTGTGGTGAATTCGAAAGGGAAGATGCACAGAATGCACGCTATGAAAATATTCGATTGGTGAAACAATTTTCTTCGTAGGATTGAATCTTTTTTTTAAAAATGGAAGATAACGTGCGTGTGCACAAAAACAAATGGTTAAAAATACGATTGCTTGATAAAGTATTATAGTACGAATTAATTAATAGACTCGCGTGACAACTGAAAAAGGAAAAACAGAAATTTCAACAAGCCGAGTTTCAATCATTTTGCATAACATTTTGCCACTTCCGTGGTAAAATCGTATATCGAGTTGACATAATATCGTTAACGATTTTACTTAAATGATGTCGCTTTTTATCGAAAATTGCACGCGATAACACGCGCACGGTGTAAATAAACTTGTAGCCGGTTCTCAGAGCGAAGAGAACAAATCGAGATGGTAACGAGTCCCCATCCAGTCAGATCGATTCCTGGTTGAATTATCAGCTAGAATATAGTTAATTATATTGAATTTACCTAATTGGCGGACAAGGGTATCGAGGGTTCGTTATCTTCGGTCATATCTCTGTCGAGGTGGCACGGCTTCGCGCATCGAAGCTCCGACCGGATCGAGAGCGCGTGGAACTCCGAGGAGGGCAATTTTGCGAAGCTCGAATTGAAATCGAGTTACACGGATTCGGTTATCTTCACATCCTGCGTGTTTAACGCGCGACCATGTCCCACGGACTGATTACTACACGCTATTTCATTGATGCAATACTTGAACTACAACCAAATTCGTAATTAATTTTTCGTGGAAATTTTATAAATCCGCGTGCTTAAATATTCCGACGTTCCAGCTATACAATATCTCTCCAGTATTCGAATATTCCAAAAAAAAAAAAAAAAGAAAAAAAGAGGAAAGATATAATTCGCAATCATTTTCCCAGCGAACAGAAAATCCAGCACTCGAAAAGAGCAGCAAGTCGAATGAAATCCTGCCGAACGCCGGCTTCATAACTAATTCCCAGTGGCAATTTTTCACAGTCGTGCTCCTCGAACTTCAAAATTACACGTCCGCCGTCTGGTCGCGGCGTTCGCCGGCCCCTCTCGTTCGGGATATCAACAGCGCCGGTCGAGGACGAGGCCGACGGGGTGAGTGACGAAGGGTGGCGACGCTCTCTGTTGCGGAAACGACGATCTCGAACGAAAAACAGCCACCGGTGAGACTAGGGGGTGGTGGTAGTCACGAACGGTCCCAGGCAGAGGAGGGGGAGGGGGAGGGTGGCCTGGAGTGCGTTCTCGTAGGAAAATATTAACACAAGCCCGGGGATGGGATCGGCTTACAATAAAATAGAATAAATACGACGTACGACGTACGTACGAACGGACGTACGGACGCTGGCCCGGAGTGCATAAGTGGGATCTAAATTGAATGGAAAGCGAGCACCGGCTCGCTCGTAGACCAAAGTGAAAGTAGAAGAGAGAGAGAGAGAGAGAGAGAGAGAGAGAAAAGAGAGGTTGGAGGAAGTTGAAGTGGTGGAAGTGCCGTCCCGGATGATAGCCTGGCTTTATTGTTTTCTGCCCGGCGGCCACCCGGTATGTGTACCCGCGCGCCCAGCCAGCATCCTCCCCCGCCAGCCTCGCGAGATATACGTATATATCGGTGTCGTAGTGGCTGGTTCGAGTTTTAATAATTCCGCGAGCAGGGCGACAAGAGAGGAAGAGGGTTGAAGTATGGAGCCAGAGAACGAGGAATGGGCTAGGGGAAGGGAGAGGGATCGGATACATCCGGGTGAATCGGTTCTGTGTGCTCGTGGTGTTCGCAATATCCGTTCCGCGATACGTCCACGCTGTCTCTCTCTCTCTCTCTCTCTCTCTTTTGTTCACTTTGTCTCTTTCTGTTTTTCTCTTGTTCGAGTCTGGATAAATAATTCATCGATAATTTAATTCAGGGACAGGATGGAGGGCGCGCGTTCGTTCCATCCGCCACCCAACAGCGCTCGTCGCCGATGATGTCGAGGCTGTCGACGCCCCCGAAAAGCGGGGGTGTAATTTAACGAAGCGAGAAAGCACGCGAGAGGCGCGAAAGCTGCCGAGATTGTCGGCAGCCAGTTGTTGTGCTGCCCGATGGTGAAAGAGCGCAAAGGAGGCGCCGGTAACGAAACGCCGGAGGTGATTTTTAGTCATGCAGATGATGCTCACCTGCACGGGAGTACTTTGTGTGTGTGTCGGCGCTCGGTTAAATAACGCATTTTAAAGTCCGATGCAATATAGCCGTTTGTCGGCTGCCGTTCGCCTCGCCGATTGGCCGCCGTTGCGCCTCAATAACTTCCCGGGCGCAAGATAAATTCCTTTCTGTTTCTCGTCGGACGCTCGATCTCGGTTATTCATCGATCGTTCACTCCTCTCTGGCCCCTGCGAATCCTCTTTTGGTATCTTCGATCTCGCAAAGACGTCGACAGACAGTCGACTGAATGAAACGACACACAGCCGAGAGAAAACGGTCATCCCGATTTGCTAGACAAGAGGATCCTCCTCGGAAGAACGAAACAGACACGAGTCTGGCTCCGCTCGTAGCCTCAAGTTTGCGAAACGGTCAATTTTCCGAGGGAACGTCTCATCGCGTCGATCCAAGCACCGCTTCCTCTATTCCAGGCTTCGTGCATTCGCTCATTACACATGCTCGATCTCTCGTCTCGGGTATCGATCTTCAAATTGGCTCCCAGAAAGAGAGAAAAAGGGAAAAAGAGAGAGAGAGAGAGAGAGAGAGTACATGGAAGCAAGACCACGTCCAAAGGAGGAAATTGGCGAACGGATATGGGCAAGAGTTTTTTCCTTTTTTCTCGAAGAGTTGGTCGAAAAGAGCGCGATGGCACGCTCTCTCAGCCGCGAGCAAACTGAACGGCCGAACGAACTCGGCTCGCTCAGTTCACGTTGACCCGTGAATGGCCGAGCGAGGGAAAAAACGAACGACACGATCGTGTGATCGTAATTTTTACAGACAGCGGATCGCGATGATTCACTCGAAAAGCCCCTATAGCCGCACTGACGATCGGCAATCACGATACCCCGCCGTGTGCTCTTACCGGGGGTTAATAACGGCGAGCGCTTTCAGGGAGCTATATCTCACCCGTGTATATACCTCCTTAAACCTCGTTCACAAAGCCGTCCGCGGCGAAATAACATCTTCCGCGCTTTATTAGGCACCGATCGCTGGCCCAACGATCCACACAGACAGTGCATCACACGTATATCTCGCGTACAACCGTTTATTCGCCTAATTATTTGGTCGCTCGTATCGATAGACACCGACGCGCCGCGGCGCGCGAGAAAGTGTCTCGCCGCCCCGGATAAATGGCGCGCTGAGACGAATAATAAGCGGGATATTAATAACCAGTTTTGAGGAGACGCGGCGCTAGGAACTAATTGCCCCGCACTTTGGTTCGTTCGAGTAATTTTCTGTTCCGCTCGCGCGGATATTCGCTCCGACATAATAAGAATCGCGCGACTGACTTTGTCTACGCGAAAAGCGTAAGAGCAACTTGGATATAACTCGACTAAAATCGTGGCACGCGATAATTCCGCGTAACCCGTTCGATTAAACGCGGCACGAAATAAAAGCTTCAAAGGATTTATTCGGTCGTTAAAAATTCAGAACGTTCGCAACGGGGGCGGAGGGGAGTTTAATTTTGACGTTTGTTATCGCGGGTGAACAATAGTGTATCCGGGCTTGCTTATCGAGTGTCGCAGCGCGATTCAATTATACCGGGAATACATTTAAATTGCAAACTAGCGTCGTACTATTCGGTGTAATTAAACTTACCGAGCAAATAAAGCTGCAATTTAAATCGCGAATGCGTATAATATATAATAAACACGCGTTGCGAAATCTCCTTTCTCCGTAACGTAACAATGCAATACCGCGAGAACAATTAATATCGAAATTATCGACGCTCTGAAAGATACGCGGCCAAAAATACAAAACATTTGCATTTCGTTCTCTTTGCAGCGATGATGATAAACATCGTTAGAATCATAAATAACCGGACGAATTTGTATCATGTATCGCCAGCGTGATTGCTCGTGTCAAACATGACATTACGTAGCTTCGTAACGCGAGGTGTTCGCGCGGGTTTCAGCGTTTATCGATCAGCGGAAAAGCGAAACGAACGGCGAACCGGCCGGCCGGGTTGAGCGGGACACGCAACGAAAAACCCGAAATTTATGGCCCCTGTTCAATTTTGCTACAAACTGCTACGCCGGGGCCGCGGGATTGAAATTTAAGACAGGGAGCAGCGGCGGTTTAATGCGGCGAGCGCAACCTGTCAATTTGCGTAATTACATCTCGCGCTGGCGCTCGATGCACGCCAACTCGCTAATAAATAACGACCGTCTCGTAATCGTTGAAAGAATGGTAACGGCATTCCGCAGTAACGATCCGAATTGCCCGTCTCGATGTATTTATCTTCCTACGTTTTTTTTCCTTTCTTTATTCTTTTTCTTTTGTTTTGTTTCTTCGCATCACCGAAACCAGCTTGTCGACGTGTGATTTCACATGCTTGGGACTCCCGACTTCATCGTCTCGTTATTCGTTCATCTACGTTGCAAAGCAACACCGCGGAGAGATCGTTTCGCGCAGAAATCGTTCCGTAATACGCGAAACTTGTCCTGAAACGCTGGACGAGAGTGGAATGTAATAACAGAGTGAAGCAGACCGTACGAAACATGTGTTTTGTTTGCTCTTGTTCCCAAGATATAGATGCATGACAAACAGGATGCTATAAGTATAGTTGGTCGTACTGCTTCGATTGTGCACGAGGCAGGCTGCCTAGTTGGGATTCTTGCAAG
Source organism: Tetragonisca angustula (assembly GCA_036937485.2). Taxonomy (NCBI): domain Eukaryota; kingdom Metazoa; phylum Arthropoda; class Insecta; order Hymenoptera; family Apidae; genus Tetragonisca; species Tetragonisca angustula. Next base: position 876,185 of record JAWNGG020000054.1, on the reverse strand, counting down.
ATGACACGTAACGTCTGTGAGCTTGCATTTGATACGAAGACAGTCATTTCACACGCTGCGAAAGAAAGCGGAGGCTATAGCTTCGTAAACAATGTTCAACGGAACAGCGATAGCATAATTTCACCGGGAATCTTATGGTTCCAGTACATGGTTTGAACTACATCCGATCAAGAATAGAAGAGCGTGATAAAAATGTATCTAGCACAGGCGCTAGGGCTTTCATTTATTCATGGCTGTAGGTATTTATACACGAATCCTTCTTGTATCTACTCTGTGTTAGAACCTTAGAAAAGAGCACGTTCGTCAGGAAAGAATATAGGCGAAATCGTGTTACTTTCTACAGTCTCTCCAATTTCCTCGTGTGATAATTCCCAAGGCAATCGCGTTCAGGTAACTTACGTTGCGTTCAAATGAAATTTTCAGATCCGCGATACGTCATTTCGTGACCTCTAAAGCACGAATACCAGTGAAATTGTTCGGAAACGAAAGCTCGGAAACACGTGCGAGAAATCTCTCTGCAGAAAACCGCAATTTTTCCTTGATATTCCGTGCTGGTCGCTTTCGCGCTCATCGACACGGTGTTTCTGTTTGCAGCTCGGGGGGGAAACTCGGTTGAAGAAAGATCGCAATCGGAGAAACTTTAATGCAGAAACGCGAAAAGAGGGAGCCCTGGGATCCCTCGAAACGGAACTGAAAGTTACCATTGATCTTCGACGGCTTAATTGCTAGCCGATTCTGCGTAAGAATAGCCAAACTCGGCCGACCTAGAAACTGGGAAACCCATCCCTCGGCAACTGCTGGATAAGTCCTCCACGACCTTCGAGATCGTGGAACAAGCGGATTTATTTATCGAGAAAGCCCCAGCAGTGAGTCACCGAAGGAAAGAAACTTTCAATTTACAAGCTAAAGCGTTCCAACACTTGCACGACGAACTGGTATTTCATCTTCGTAGACGGCCAACCAGTTTCGCAGACGGCTAATTTGATCTTGTTAAATAATCACGGTGATCGAGATCGAATCTTCCTTCGATTTTCTTTCTTCTTTTCCCCGCGGTTCTAAATAATTTGCCAATTTCGCGTCGCTGTTTTTTATCAATGGAGCTTGTCGAGTCTCGCGCGAAGTAGCTACATTTTGTCCATCGTCGTTACCTCGAGCTTCTCGATCCAGCCGGCCATTACTCCAATACGTCGTGGAAAAAAAAAGCACCAAAGTACTACAGGCTCTGGGAACCGGAGGACGGACAATTGGACTTCCTGAAATATTCGACGAGCAGCGACCGGAACGATCCACTTGATTGGAAAGCGAAGCTCGAAAGCACTTAGCGCGCTCCACCTTGGTCGTTCGTTCGTTCGTTCTTCTGGAGGCTCTCGTCCAGCCTGGTCGCCAGAGGAACGCAGAAGAACTTGAACGGCTTCGCGCACGTTCGGCTTCGGTCGTCCGGTAGGCCGTGGCTCTTTCCGAGTAATCGAGCGGAGGATTGAGCGAGTGACTGAGTGACTTACAATCCCGATACGATCTCCCTAATGATCGGACACGAAACACCCACACACTCGGGCTCCCTCGCCGTGTGGAATAGGCAGCGATCTGAAAACCGAAAGCCTTCTTCCTTGAGGCCAAGCCTGAGAGACGTTATCAGCACCGGACGTTCTCGAACGCTGATTCTCCTAATTGTTGACACGCTCTACGTACATATGTACAATGGTTACACGTACGTGCGTGCTTGTCCAGCGAAGACGTTCGATCCCGCGCGCGTGTACGCGCGTGTACGTACGTGCATCACAGAACCGGAATATGTTATTAAACGCCCACCAATAACGAGTCGGCCTAAAATCGCGATTCTCTATAAATTTCAGCATCTCGGCGGCTTCTACGTACGAATATTTCTTAGAAAATATTTTAAATGCGATGACCTCTTGTCACCGAGATATTTTGTGTCCAACATATACGATTGACAATATATATCTCGTTGACAAAACACGTCCATTTTTGCAAATGATTCACAGCCTCTCGTTTTCGCCATCGAGATCGTTTTCACGATCGGACAACGTCCACAGCGTCAGCGGTTCGACGTAACGCAGCGATCTGAATGTTGTACCCGACGGCGGGAAATACACAGCGGACAGAATAGAACGAAGTTGCACGTCAAGTTTACCAGGGGTATATATTGCATCACGGGAATGTGATATTGAGTTTTGGATGACTGGTAATTGATTTATTGGCAGCAACAGCGTAGAATGTCGACGCAGACAAACGTCAAATACAAATGGGCAATCTACTAAGATAATTGCCAAGCTTTTGTACACGAAATCGTTGGACGGTGATCATTGTATCATGAATCCACGAAGATGCCAATGGCAATATCGTGGACGCGCTCCAATAATTCGTTCCACTGGCAAATATTCGAAACTTCGGCGAGCAAACGATCTGGATAACCAGCTGAGAGCAAACAACGTGTACGCGCGCGTATCGCGAATCCGAAGGACCATTTCCGCCGATTATTAACGCTTAGCCCGGTATCCTCGAACCGAGGAGGAGGGTTGGAAGGAAGGAAATGGAACTCGTAATCGATCGTCTCGAAAAAAAAAAAAAAAAATGCATCGCGCCGATATCGATCGTAGCAAATTGCCGGCTGCTCGATGATCGGAGGGAAACTGGTGCAATTTGTCGAACACAGGACGAAACACCTCCGGAGCGAGAGAAATCATGCGGGAAAAATGGCCGACAAAATGTAGACAAAGAGAGGAAGGGAGGAGAGAACGGTGTCAGCGTGCTCGAATCCCGGTGACCTCCCAGAACGCGGCGATAAGTGAGTCGTTAAAGGCTCAACAGTTCCACCAGTGGTTGTAGCCGCGTGTAATCAAGCGGCGATGCATCAGCTGGATACGCGAGCTCTCTCGCAACGTGTCTATCTATAGCGACGTGTCCGACGCGACCGACACCATTAACAACCGGCCAAGGTTGCCCGTTGAAGGACCGCGGGGCCGAATCAGCGATTCGTCCAGCCGTCATAAAGCCAACATTTTCCAGCCGTAATCTCGGAACACGAAACGGCAATCGGCCAACGCCGGTGAAAAAGGCCGATTAGAACGCGGTAAAAATCGCCGGTGTGCCACGGGACCTTCGGATACGCCATAAAGATCCGTCCAACGATATAATAGAGCGGCTGGTTGTCCGCGATAATGGCGCGCGATACGCATTATAAAACAATATTTTCGATATTGCTCCAGGCGTCCAGTACCTGAGCCGACACCGTGCGCGACCGCGGGTCGTCTTTTAACCCGCGTACGAAGGACCCATCGATGGTAATCGCCCGGTCGTTACTCTCTCGTATCCATTTTGAACGACGCTTGTTGAAACACGCGTGTAATTTCATATTTCTACGTAATTTTAGCGTAAAAATGTTAAACTGGCGTATTATCGTACCTTTACTACAAAATTGTACGAGACATGAAATTATCGGAAAGACCGAGAACCACGGTACCTGGCGACAAAATGTGGAATCGCGGGAAGAGTAAAAATTGCAACAAAGAATTAAAACGACGAGTTTCTTCTCTTTGAGTCACCCTTTCCATTTTCTTCTTAGGCACCCGTGTCGCAAATAACTCGATCGTAGTCAGCCGAGAATTAACTACGTATCGTGTGTCAAGAGATGCGATGGAAACTTCATACAGACTTGATCCCCAACTTTGGAATTGCTTCGCCAACCTAATCATGTACCTTCCAATGTCTCACGATTGTTAATACGAGAGATAACAGCCACCGGCGATCCGTCAGACGATATATTTTTCCAATAAACTTCTGTCCCTCTTCGTTTAACAACAAGAAAGGACGAAGACCACTGAAACGATCGGGCTGTTTCTTCGTTACATTTTCCAGACGGTGTGGGAGCTCTGTTTCCCGGTCACGTGCACGTGGCACGTGTCGCAGTGTCGTCGGACACGTGCGACGCCGGCGTCGTTTGTCAGCATCCCTCTCGCGAACCATCGTGATTTCCGTGTTGACAGACGCGAAAAGATTCGGTCGTGTATCGACGAAACGCTCCACTAACCACACGCACGTACACACACACACACACACACACTAAACACACATGAAAACTACGCGTGTTTTCGATTTCGTAGAAAAAGAAACCCGGGTCGATTTTCTGTTCAAATTATCGACGATAACGCGTGAGGGTGCGATTTGACGATTATTAATGGTACCTCGACATAATAAAGCAACCGGCATGTTTTAAACGGTGAAACCGATCGTGGATACACGTGGCAGAATCTGCCGAGGAAAGGGTAATTTTGAGGGATGACGACGGCATTCTGAATGACGTTACGATTTCCAGCGAAAACGTTCAAATGAATAGGGAAGCTCGGATAGGCGGTACGAGTGCTTTTGTTTGAAAATATTTATGGTTTCTATACGAGGGGCTCGCAGTTGGATACACACCACGTTGGTGGCGCAAGGATAGTTTTCGAGACGTTGAAATTAAAGTGGATGTCTCGAAGTAATAAAGAGGCGAGAAGTTTGTTCCCCCGAGGTTTGACGAAACTGATCTGTTGGTTAAAAATTTGCTACAGGATGTATTAATAAATATAATTGGTCGTCTTCCCACAGAATCACAATACTGGTCAGGCGAGAGTGAAGGAAATATAGAAAGTGAAAGGAAATATTATTCGTCGAGGAGAATGAAAATCGTGGAATCGGTGGAGAAAAACACGCGAGAGCGTGTTTAAAGCATCGCTTTGCGAATAATTAAGAGGAAGGTGCAGCAGCTAGCGTATTTCTCTAAATAATATCTCCAGCCGGCGTGCATTCCCATTCGCCGCTTATTTGCACTCGGCTCAAACGCCGTTTGTAATTTCCTCCCGGCCGGCCTTAATAACACTTTCCACCGTATTCCGGGAACGTGTTAACCAGATCGAGTACAATCAACGCCGGATGAAAGTGTACCCGTAGCTCGCGAGCCACGGGAACAAGGGATATACACGCGATCCCTTTCGTGCCTCCGCATATTCGCCTTGGTAAGAAGAAAATTGCCGTCTTGGATCGCCGACCCACGAACGGAACGAGCCAACGAACAAGGACAGGATCAAAATGAAGAGGGGGCCGGGTGTCGAACACCACCGGCCATCTTGCGATATGTATACTTCTCCTTCCTCCTGCTTCCTCTGCCACTTGCATTCCATTTCTCCGTTGCCTGCGCTTTCTTCTCGTTACTTCTCGTTCGCGTTCCCTACTCATTTTCGTCTCTTTCTCCCTTCCACCACCCCTTTTCCATTCCGTTTTTCCTCTCGATTATACCTCGCTTCCACCTTTCGCGTCCTCCTTCGTCTTTTCGCTCGGCGAACAAGAACTCGCGACGTTAACCGCAGCAAAGTGGCCATGGCGAACTTAAGGACCGTGACCGATACGATTTGGGTGCGCTTATTTTTCTCGAGCGACCGTTGTTAATACACCGCAGCGTTAGATCCGACTTTTGACGAAGTTCCTGATCGCGCGGCGATCGTCGTTTCCTTCCAGCACCGCATTTTCAGATCGGTCGCGATTTTCCTTTTCTTTACGAGACATTCACGAACAAAGCGAAACTTTTCCGTGTCGCGGATCAAGTTATGCCACGTCGTCGGGCGGAATTCCGGGTGAGAAACGAGCGAAACTCGAGAGATTTCTCGCTCGTTACTCGCATTACACATTCGTTTTCGTTTGCCAGGCACTTTCGCTTGTGGTTCCTCGCGCGGTTTCTTTTTTTTTTTGTTTTTTCAGCTAGCAGCCGGCACCGCCGTTACCGTTTCCAGCTTGCGTCATTATCCCGAAGTGGCGTGACTCCGCGTAAATTGACAGGATGCGCGTTGTTTGGCGACTAATTAGGCGAAACGAATCGAATTCCTCGCCTCTGTGTACTGTATACGATCCCCTTTTTACGCGCCTCGTAAAAAAAAAGACCTCGATTATAAATACGACCACTCCGTTCGGGCGTCAGCCACTGCTTTCGATTTATTTATCGTGGACTTTGACACCCGTCGTTCTCTCTGTCATTAATTTATTTTGTAGAGTGGTAGATCTAGGTCGAAATAAAATATTGTAACTTTTACCAAAATAGCGGAATCAGCTAAGAGAAATTACTCTATTTCGGGTATGAAAATTCAGGGAAAAATTCGATTGTGTCAATCAATATCAATTTAAGTTAAATGATAAAATGAAGAACATACCTAAATTTGGTTTAATTATCTTTACAAGCAGAAACGACGATCGGCTGACGATTCTCTCTTTTCGCGCTTCGTAAAAAAAAAAAAAAGAACCTGATTATAAATACGACCACTTCGTTCGGATGTCAGTCGCTCCTTGCAAGTTATTTTGTGGATTTGGACACCCGTCATTCCCCCTGTTATCAGTTTAAAATTCAGATTGAATCTAGAAATTTCTAGGTCTTCAACCTCCGGTTAACTTTTAAAAATATTGTAACACACTTTTACCAAAATAGCGGAATAGATTAGAGAAATTGCTCTATTACGGGTATGAAAATTCAGGAAAAATTCAATTATATCAGTCAATATCAATTTAAGTTAAGTGATAAGATGAAGAATATACTTAAATTTGGTTCAGTTATCTTTAGCAGCAAAAAAGATCGCACTTAAATAGTCTTTTTTTGGTAAAATCGACCGCCTGTACTGCTTCCACTGCAAAGCATGGATAATTTAATATCCGAGAAAAATGAAGTTATCGCACGTTTGACATTTCGAGCGAATTAAATCGTATTCTGTTTTAAAAGTTTCGTGAAACGAAATGAGCGTGGAATTCGACAAAAATCTACGTTTGGCAGACGTCGTTTCTCCTCCATCTGCTGTTCCTATTACCGCGGGACCCTGTTATGAACCCCCCCTCGGAACACGTTCTTTTTTTTCCCCCGTGTTCCAAGCAATTCATTTCCGTGTTCCGACAGAGGCGCAATTTCGATAGCGAAAGTTCTTCAAACGTAACCAGTGTACCCATCGCCGTAGTTCGCCGAGAAATAATCAAAACTGTTTTCGCGAGGCCGGCCGACGCGCATCCACGAAGCGGATATTGGTTTTATCGGACCACGCGAAACGAATATTTTCGCGGTTGCCCGCGTTTTGTTCGACCGACCAGAAATTCGATAGTCGACCAATTCACCGAGTACCAGTCTCTTCTCTCTCTCTCTCTCTCTCTCTCTCTCTTTTTTCTCTCCTTCCATCTTTGGTGAAATCCCGCAGCTTCGTTAATCTTGGTCAGAGGGGAATGGCACGAGAGAATCCTCGAGGAAGTTTTAACGAACGATTGGACACTTGACGCGATAAAAATAAAGAGGAGGTGTGGGGACGAGTCGAGAACGAGAGCAAGACGAAGCATCGTTATACGAAAATCGGATGTCATCGTTCCCATTCGAAACGAACGTAACGAGAGTAACACTCGTTCTATCTCGCTAAGCAGCGCGGATCTCGCCTGAAATACCGACAAACATCGCTTCACGTGGATATACACGCCGTTTCTAAAGAGGGTAGCAACGCGGTCGAGAGAAATTTCGGTGGAGGAGAGACGGAGCCACGTGATCCGGTAGAAATGAAATCACCGATGCGCGTTGGAAGACCAAGGTCACCGGAGGGAGAGATAAAGCACCCTCCGAACTTGCGACAAGGGAGTTACCTAGACTACGGGGCGAAAGATTCGGAAAGCGAGAGAATCGCAATGGTTTGCGAGGTTGGAAAAGAGGAAGCCACGAAGAAGAAAAACGCAAAATAGCGAGAGACAGAGACAGAGAACAGAACGACGGAAGGCAGTTAAGTCGTTCGTGAATCTCCGAGTAGTCTCGAAGGATTTCATCTGGCCTCATTGTGCGATCGGAATCGATGTGATCCAATTAACCTTCCCTTAAGGGGGGTCGCAATCCCTATTGTCCCTCTGTACATACTGATTTCGTCTGCTGGGACCAACCAGACCTCCACGGTTACGAATCAAAGCGATATCGAACCAGGCCCGATTGTGCAAAGACCTATCAGAGGCCTTCTTGCTTCCTCGTTCGACTCCTTCGTCTTTTGCCTTCGCACGTATGGTTTCCATGACGGCAGACGTTGACAGGAGTGAAATTATACCGCCGATAAAACGCCGTTGCGTTTTTAGTGATTTCTTCCAATTCATCTCTCGAATTGTCGAACGTGGTAGCAAGCCTCTCCACGCGAGAACGAAGAAAATCGTTCAGAACTGATGTAGAAAAGGCGCGAGTTACGCGCGTGTTTCGCAAGAGAGGCTGAAAAAAAAGGAGGCAAGCTGCGAAACGACGATTGAACCACTGAAGAATGACGGGAGATGACAGTCGAAAGGCACTGTTCCTGCGACTAGTTGACAGTAATACGTCACGCGTTTTATTTTCAATTTTTATTGTTTCCTGTTCCAGCAATCCAAGTAAAATAAAAAAATTGATAATTTCGGAAGTAAATCATTCGTTTCCGAATAACTGAACGTTAATCCTACGTATTATATATGAAAAGTGGAGTTGACCACTCCACGATTCTATTTGACACGATTTTTCTCTCAAGAGGAAAGCTTACGGGGGAGAGGTAGTAAACGACAGGTGATTGAAATGCTCGACTATCGACTCGCAGCGTGCAGTTGTTTCCATACTGCGAGATGCGATCGAGAAAATTAACTCTTCACTGTTTGGGCCATTTTCCCAGCGAGAAAAATCGCAAGATCGCGAGGAAACTCTCGCCTAGCGATCTTACGACGCTCGAAGCGACAGCTAGGAATTAAGATTCTATCCGTGGCACGCGGTGCTCTCAACTTTGAACCGCTTCGTGACACATCGACGTAAATTCAAAACACGTCGCCGCGAGCGGAAGTACGAGGCAGCCGCGTCGCTTGTGACGTTCGCGTGCGCATCGTACCCACGGTCGTGGTAGCATTTTCCAGGCCCGTCAACCGCACCGATGAAAAATCATTGACAAATTACAGAGTTAGCGAGGCCGTTCCCACGTGTCTCTTCATTAACCTTCGGACAGTGAGTGGCTTTGCACTCGAGCATGCACGACGGTGGTCGTCGATGGCCTCGGATTCGGCTCATTCTCCACGTAGCCAGAGGCAAATTAATTGCAAAAGTAGGTAATACAGGAGGAGCAGAATTTGCAATTGTAACATTCGGCAGCGTGAAGAAGAAATTTCTGTCGCGTAACTCTTACTTTTTTAAGTCGAACGAACATTTTGATTTTTTTTTGCGTCTACATACTGAGATTCAACCCATTGCGCTGGCAACTGGTTCGCGGACCATAACGAGTGACCGAACCGTATAAAATAAAATTGTCGCTTTCTTTATCTTTTGAACTCGTCGGTATGCTGTCACTGGATAGAAATTATTAAAACGTAATAAGTTCATCATATCATTTGTTTTACCTGGGTTACATTTAAATATACTTAAAACTGAAAGAAAATGTTGCAATTTGGGACAAAAAAATTCTCGACGTGCGTGGCACGTCATTCCAGCGCAAGAGGTTAATCTCGTTACATCGACAACTTTTACGTCCAAACTTTTATCACAATGTTTAACGATTAACGCTAGTTCACGAGAGAAGACTCAACACGCGAAACATCGTCGTATTTTCTTGTTTCAACAGCTGTCTACCGGTGCGCATTGTTGACCGTTGAACAGAAGAGACATTTCGTCTTATGAAGACGTAAGCGAGCGTAACGCTGTCGGTATTAAAACGTCGTAAGCCACGTCGGCGATGCATCAAGCGTTTGCGTCCAAAGGCCCAAGGGATCGTTCGAACAACGTTCACGTCCGACAAATTGCAATCACTTTTCACTTTGCAGCCAACAAACGCGGATTATTCGCAACGTTCAGCCGCGTTCACGTGGACCGCTTTTCGAGATCGCCGCGCGTGCACCGGGTTTTATCGGCGTCCGAAACCCGGCGTCCACTTTACTTCGCGCCGCAGATGATTTATGAAACCCGTCCGAACGTGCGTTGAAATACGTTCAACCACAAAGATGTGAGAAAAGAGAGAGAAAGAGAAAGAAAGACAGAGAGAGGGGGGGGAGGGAGAAAGTCAATTTCAGTCTTTACACGCTTTCTACTCGAATTCGACGTAGCTGTTTCCCCTTCCTGAGAAAGGATTAATATCTTCCGAGGCCAGAAACAAACCTAAAAAGTTATCGCTAGATCGTGGATAGTTGTCGCTCGTGTGAATTCATTTTTTTTTTTTTAAATATAATCGAAGCAACAAGATCTCATTTAAGAGAGGAAACGTTATAGAAAGCGTTACACGTTTGGATATTTCGTATACAAAACGTTCAAAAGTCTTAGGACAAGTACTGCATTTATTTTAGAGATTCAAGAAAATCAAATAGCATTTTATGCAACAAAGAATCTACGAAGAATTGGTACTTTAACAATTATATGTTACAAGACACACGTGTGTGTAATTAAAAGACTAAAACTTAAATTGTATACAAGAAGTGCCGAGAAATATTAAAAATGAAATGCGTCCAAAGTATTTTAAATGCATAAAAATCCATCGGTCTGGCAACAGCAGCAATAATAACAATCCTATGAGAATTTTTCGCATTTGAATTATTTTCGTACGATCGTGACGTTCGAACGACACCCGCAAGCAGTGTTTGCTCCCTGATATCGAGCAACTAATTTCTCACACGCCGGTTGTTTCCCGCGGTGACTCGAATTGCGTCGTTTTTCAGCTTCTTCGACACGGTCCACTTCTATCAACGATAAATGAAACCGAACGCGAGACGCCGGGGGAACATTTGATATCTGGTGGTTGATTGCAAGGGGGTGGGGGAGCCACGGTCGCCTCGTCACGTCCATTTTCGGGATAAGATGAGAATTACAACCGTTCCGTTTCGGGGATCTTTTTCGTCGACCTCCCTCGTCGAACCTCCACGCAACACACAATAGAAAATTCTGGACGCTGATGCCACGCTATGCTGCCAGGCTTTCATGGGATTGTTCACGTTCTCGTTTACAAGAGGGTTGCCACGTATAAACATTTTCGACAAACGCAGAAGCATTTTAAGCAAATTGTTCCGCGTTAACGTGGCGCGGCCCTCCAACGGCTTCAAAAATCAACGTAATTGCTCGTCGTTCTTCTCGCCGGTTAATTCAAAGAGGGGAAACCGGGAAGGTATCCCGTTTCAGGGTTAGCTAATGTATCTTGCAATTTGCGAGAGTGATTTAATCAATCCTCCAACATTAACGCTGCTCTTCCCTGACAAGACGAAGAAACGCAAAGGGAAGAGCAATAAAAGAACGAGAGGAAACGCACCTAACCCAAAATTCGCGGCATAAAAATCCTCTCCTTCATCGCGATCCACGCAGGAATCCACGCCAATATCGTTCGTGAGAGAGATACATCGGCCATCGATCCTCGGGGTTTCAACGTTACCGCGGCAAATAATGTTTTATCGCTCGCTATTTGCCGGTAGTCGATGGCGAACGATTACAATGGTTTATGGGTCGGTCGTACGAGGGGAAAAAGAAAAACGAAAGAATCGCAGCCAGAGCTTATCGCACAGGCACGCCGTTACGAGGAACAATATCTCAGGAAATCGTTTCACTTTTAGGGTTTCCGTGCGATGTTGGAGCACAGAAAGGGACAGTGCCCGGTGAACGGAGTGCGATGGAACGACGAATGATTCACCCTCGTGGCCGCGTAGAACATCGGTAACCCTCGACTTTGTAATTGATTGGTCCTGATACGCCTCTTTATCTCTTAATCCATCTTCCGCTCCCACGTTCCGCTCGTAGATTCGCCGCTGTTCTGGCCGTTTGTTACGTGCGTGTTTACGTGCGTACGTATACGTGTATGCAGGTTGCGAGTTTTTGTGTATGGGGGGGGGGGGTTCCGCGTGGCACGGGGGTCGACCATAAAGAATCAATCCCTCGGCAATATGCGCGTCACGGTGGATGTAAATATTTGCGGCAATTGTGTAAAGATCGATTTCTACGATGCCGCGTATACCGCTATTACGGTTTAAGTGTGTTCCATGAATAATGGATCAAGGATAACGCTTTTAAATACGCCGAGATGCAAGAGGAGCACTTTCTGGCAACGAGCAGGAACGAGACTAGTTCCACAGATACACAGGGTAAAGTACAGAATTTCTTGATTGATGATCGGCTTACCTGTCGCGCAGTCATTCGGTTTACACGACACTTTGATCACTGTAGCAGCGAGACTGCGAATTTTCAAGGACGGAATATCGCACAGAATGCACGTAATATAAAATACAAGTGCAAGTTTCTGTAAGATTCAGTCCAAAACGTTTCACGAACGATACCTGCGCCGGGCGAAGACGTTTCGTCCAAAGCGATTGATTTACATTACAATCCATCCCCATACTTACTTCGTATTATCACGAGATAAAAATACAACGTTCGAGAAGCGAGACGCATCTGCGTTTCCCGTGTCAACGGGGTTTTTCCCTTCGCTCGAATGCGGGTTATAGTTTATGCATCGCGGATCGATCGCAACGATGGAAATCATGGCCGTGACCAGATGGAGCCTTTCAGGCAAAAAGAGGAAGGTCTCTCAGAGAAAAAAAATGGGGTGGCTCGTCGTCGAACGTATGGGGTTACGAGCACATTCTCACACTGACTTAGCCACGCGCCTAATACTCTCTCGTGGTGCGTGTACCGAGGGGTGGGGAGGTAACAGGGTATACCGTTGCACATTACCACGGTTAAAATGGGGGTGGTTTGTAGACCATTCGAACCAGGATGGGGCACGGGGAAGCCCTTACCTCACGTTTCACTGTAGCAGCCGCCGTTGGCTATGAAACAAATCAATAGTTTGCGCCAAAGTGAGTTAAGGAAAAAAGAGAGAGAGAGAGAGAAAGGGGATGGCGGCGGCGGCGGCGGCGGCGGCGGCGGCGGCTGCGAAATAGATAGAGACTCCGACGAGAGCAAGCCAGAGTAAGGAGAGAGAGAGAGAAAGGAAGCGGGGGTGATGATTGGATGGAGTTGCTCAGAATCCCGTGAAATGATATCCATCGAAGTAGAAGCAGATAACGCTCTTCCATTTTACTTGCTCGTTTGCCTACCGACTGCGAACGCTTATAATCGCTCGCGAACGCGTCGAGCAGCCCGCGATCAACTGGCTCGTCGTCGTCCTCTCAGACTTTGTCCGCGCGACGTTATGGGAAAAGTTTGAGAAACCGGTAGTGCTCTCGACGGAATTTTGGTGTAACACCTGAATTTCGTTGAACAGTTGTCACTCTCTTACTGTGATTCTCTAATTGACGTCTCGATGATTTCCCAAATGAAATTGTCCTTTCTCTGAAATTGAACTAGCGTGGAAGAAATTGGAATTGAGATATTTTACAGAAAGAAAGAAAGCAGATATTTTATAAAAAAGAAAAGAATTTATAAAATTCCTATGTAAAAACTTAGAAAGAAGAAGTTATTTCGACGAATCCGGTAGTTGCAGCGTTAAAGCTACCTTTCCACGTAAAATCGCGTTTGAAAAGTGTTCTTTTGAACTTGGCAAACCCTCCCCTCGATCCACTTGAGCTATTTACACTTTCGACTTCGACGCCGATAAATAGCGGAAGGAAATTCTCGAAATCCTCTTTTTACGGCGGGGAATCAGGCTTTCCAGTGAGTGAATCGTGCGACACCTGTGTCCTTTCGCCGGGAAAGTGCCGCCCCGGTTTCCGCGAGGGCGAATGGCGGATGGAAACGGAAGACAGGAAAAAGGAACAGGTCTAGGAAGGAACGTGCCGCGGAAATGGAAGGGTCGAAAAACGTGGATATTCGAGCGCACTCGTGGAAACACGAAACGACTCAATAGAGAGGTTTGATTCACGGTCGGAGGGGGTTGAAAGGGGCGAAATGCGTTCTTTTCAGGGCAGATCAGCAAGATAAGGCAGGAAAAGGAGTGCGAAGGTAATTCCGTAAATTCGCATCACATCTACGTTTGGAGGGAAAAATTGGGCGAGTGTATGTTTAAAAGTAGAAGGGAAAGAAAAGTGCAAAGGAAAAAGAGAATATATCATCTAGAGCGCGCAATTTAGTAGTAAAACGATTGACATGTAATGAAAGAAGATATTCAGCAATGCTTTAAATAATATTATTAATACTAAATACATAGCTTTGTCTTCGGATTTTTTGTAGAAATTTATATTTTCGTGGAAGTAATTTAACCCTTAATTGGTATGATTTGACCGTTGGTTAATTATTGCAGAATTTAATTACTTCATTTTGACTTTATTAAATTCTACGACTCGTCGATATAAAGTTATAAACACGAGGGTTGAGAAGTAAACCCAGACACAGGTCTATTTCTATAGATACCGTAGTTTGAGTATTTAATGTATATTTCTCATAAAATTTCGCATGATAAATTTGTCATCTATCAAGACAGCTACTTGCAAGCAATGTTGATCGATAATCGTCGGTTAAATATTACCTCTACAAACGAGTCTACGGGTCGAGGTAGAACTACCGCTAACTACTTCATGCTAAGATCACAAGTTGGCATAATTATACGCACAGGTTGCAAGGAACCTTAGCAAAGTTTGAACATCGTTGTACGCGAAGGAACGTACGTGCATACAGACACGCCGGGGCATAGTGACACGTAGAGGCGTGTATGCACGTATATACGTACACGTGGCACGGCTGCTGGAAGTCGGTGACCCAGCTGCGCGCTGACAGTTGTCGACTCTTTGTCAATTTCCCTAAGCGATTAGACCAGACAACGCCCCATCGAATGGCACCCTCTCCGCACACGTTCTGACCCAGCCGTCCGTGTATGCTGCGGGAGCAGAGTAGATATCGCGAGGTTCGAGTGCTGTGGCACTTGTCTATTTTCCCATTAAGCACGTATACGTGATTACAGAGGCAAGTTGAATAAGCTACGGGCCGGAGCTCTGTGCGCTTCTTGAACCCGGGCGACTGCCGTGTTTAAATGGATCATCGATCTGACGCATATGGCTCCTGGACCAGAGTCTCTCTCGATTAATAATTTCATGCAGCCGGCTCGTCTATACGTATAGTCTCCCGGCCATCCAGAGGTGTGTGTGTGTGTGTGCGCGCGCGCCACTGTACGTGTGTGCTCAATTTTCCAACCTGTACCCCACCATATACGGGCGCCAGACGGCCTTAGAATTGACTCAAGATTACGGAAGCGGAAATCAGTCGGTCTACAATCAGAGAAATCTGTGATTGGAGGAAGTCTGGGTCGATGTGCGCGCGCGGTATACGAAACGCATCGATTCCCGGCGAATCGATTAGTGATTTAACGGTGGGTTGCCTCGAACGATAGAAAATTCTTGACGTGACGATTCAACGACGTGCTATGTACCATCGTGTGCGAAACCAGTGAATAGCGTGACGTTTTTTAATGGTGAAATACCAAAGAGAGAGAGAGAGAGAGAAAGAGAGAGAGAGAGGTAGAGATAGAAACGCGACATGATTATCCGCTTTCGTATTAATCACGATGCGTACGTACCAGTTTTATGGACTGTTCCTGCTCGCCCGACAGATATTCGCGCCGGCTAATAAACTGTGAAACGCTTAGGGGGATCATTGAAACGCACTATGAAACGGGATACACGCGAATCAACAAAATTGATACAATTAATACGCTCGGTATCCGTATATACGGTGTGTGCATAGAATCGCAATGTTCCGTTTGTCTATACGCTGCAATTTGCATTGTGCCTTCAATCCACTCGAGTGAGACGAATTATCGGATTTGACCGAGAATTATAAGCACCAAGTTACATCATTACGACAAATCGCGTCTCGGTTGTGCATAGTTACAAACCGAACGTTCGGTATGATAAAACCAGACGGTTCGATTAATCGGATATATACTTTAATCCTCGATTATCCGAATATATACGACGCTCCGTGTGTACCAATTGCGGAGAATAATTTTCAAAGAAATTTGTCCATGAAGAATAAATAAGTATAATTCACTGCAATATATTTGTATTAAACTATGGACAATATATTTATCTATTATTTTATTTCTATATTCGTTGAAGCACACTCAAGAAGCACGTGGAGCGTCCGGCCATGTTATACATACGCTAGTCTTCTTTTCAAACAAAAGATCATCGCCCGCGATCATCGATCACGACATCCACAAACTCTTAGTATATGCTGCGTATTAATAGATGGCGACATCGTTATACAAATGAACTTCTCAACAGTCCACTTTAACAATTTCTCGCAGACTCGTGTCCAATACTTTCCGTGCGTGAAACAAACAGACATCCTCTAATACAGATAGCGACTGTGATCGTTTCGTGTACGTTGCGCATAGAGAATGAAGAATTCAGGAATTCTGATGGTGATTCTATATACAGGAATTAACAAAGTGTTAAATTAAGCATGAAACGCAGTAAAAGTGTATCCAAACTGATTGAACCGTGTCTCGCCATTTCCAAACGCGTGTTCTGTAATTTACGGCACAAAGACAGCGCGCACCACTGCCAGTCGCGCGTAATCCAGCCGAGGCGCGTATGACGTCGCCGGAAACGTGTCCCGCACAATCGCGGAAAATTATAAATGAGCGAATAAATCAATCTAATCGAGTGAACGAGGCTAGGCTTCGTACAATATAAATTACGAGCGGTCTCGCATCCGGCGCCCGGGTCTCGCGAAAATTAGCCCGGGCGCACCGATGGAAAACCGCCTCGCGAGCGCGTCACCACTTGCGCGCGTATTTGTCCCTTGGCAAGGATTGTTTGCGTTATTCGCTGGTTTGTTCGCGCTCGCCAAGGTATTTGCAAACAAAAAAGCAAACGTACGACGAGGGGCAAGCGCGGTTAATTGCCCGGCCAGCTTCGGCAAATACGTTCCCATTGACGGGCGTAAATACGCGGGGAAATTTTACTCTCAAAACCGGTGTACCACCGTCCCTCTCCCCTGCCACCGCCCCCTCCGATGCATAGTGGCGCGCTGTCCGTCACCGGCAAACATTAGGAGTAAAAGTGAAAAGTGAAAGGCATCCGGCGGATGCCGCCTGTTTACCGAAATTTTCCCGACTATTATTTGCCTCGGTCCTCCACCAAAGTCGCCGGGAATTCGAGGAGAAGGAAGCTGGACCGAAAATCAGTCTGCTGGCAACAAGTACTGTTGTTTAGCAGTTGCGCGTTCCTTTCCGTTGGAAATAAATTGGGAACGATGAGCGATAGTGATTGCGACAGAATTGAAGAGAAACTGTAACGTTACGTCGTCTCGCGGAACTCGACAATTACATTTTTTGTTAGCTTCTTGATTTCGTTGTCAATGTTCGATTCTCGTGGAACACGAGTGATTTACTATCGTAAGTTCATTCATTGCAAGATGAGATAAGTAACAGTGAATTCTAAAACTCCAATTCACGTTGTTTGTAATCAAAATTGAAAAAATGTGAAATACAGAACAGTAATATGTTTTCCCAGGATAAAAAAGAATCACATTGCTGTTCAGAGATTCAAGTAATTTAAATCGTTCAATGTCTCATTCAGAGCGACACGTTCCATATTTTATACACTGTAAAATATGACTCCATTTCCTCGGATAAATCCGATCAACTCAATCTCTGCTAATGGAAATCACTCGGAACTCCGATCATCTCGACGAAACGTAACAGGCAACGAGAAAAATGATTGAGCTCCGATTGCATAAACTGTTCGTTCCTCGGCAAGCTCGTAATCCGAATAAGACGTCGAAAGTGCTTCGATCGTTCGAATCCTCGTCTAAACGTTTCACCGACAAGTTCAAGACGTCAACGAGTCTATCGCGCGTAAATATCGTCGTAAACACTCGCGTGCGCACGCGTCCTCGCAACGAGACGCTACCGACGTTAATCTGCAGTTAAAGCTAAAACTCACCGACGCGAAACAAAGGCTCTCCCGCTGCACAGCGAAATATCGCATCGAAAAGAACTCGTTCCATTCGCACCTCGTAAATCGGCCGGCGGCGGTGATTCCGTTCGAACAATGCTCGTCGTTCCTTTAGCAGCGGCACAATCTCGTATCGCGGCGCAGCAAGCCTCGAAAGCCGCGGGATCCCCCGGTGCGTTAAGTATTCCATAAAACTGCCGGTTCGCAGCCACGTTCGCACCTACGCGCAGCTCGCAACGAAATTCCACGAGGCCCTAAGGAGCGGGAAGAGCAACCTGCCCGCGTGGCAGATAACGCGTGCATTGTTGCTGCGCTCGCAGCACGTGTAAACAATAAAGCGGATGCGCTCCAGCTTGGCCACAGTGCGATTTTCGCGCGACCTCGTCTCCACGGTGCTCGAGTCTCGACGACGCAGTAACAGCGCTGGTTAGTTGTATGTTAACGGAGCGAAATTCGGATAGGAAACATTTATTTTCTGTACCGACACGTTTGAAGTTTGAACACCGCTTTTCTACGCTCGGTTTATTATTTCTATTACGTTTTTTATTATTTTTTAACATATTTTTCGACACATTCGTTTTCTATATACGGTGTGTTAAAATCGTTCACACGAGACAAAATCACGTTTAAATTGCGAAATTTCTATGTATTTCGTACATTAGCTATTGAACGTGTATCTGCAAACTTTCGTGTATCTTCTTATATTCATACTTGACATGTTTCGTTTGTTCCTATTAGGAAACTTTTGATTACGAGAGTAAAAAGTATAAAAATTGAACATGCAGAAAAAGTACAAAAAATGTTGAAAAAGTATAATACATAACAAATTGTTGTTTCGACAGTTTCACAACACACTGAGGCAAGAACTACTAAAAACATGTGATTTTCAATTCAAAAGGGAACTGTACGCTAATTGCGCGGATTGCACCTGCCGGCTAGCAACAGTATAAGATCCTCGATCTTATCGTCAAAAATATTCGACAACCAAATACTCTTAAACCTCCATTCGCACGTTCGATTCTTCCTGTTCCAACTTCCTCAAACTATCCGAACCACATCGCGAGGCTCCATTATCTTGCGCAACTCATTTCATCCCGACGCTATCGCGATACCAACAGCCTTAGAGCCTTCGACACTAAACCCGTGATAGTGGAATGGAAGATCGGAGGTGAGATGCAGCTGCAAATTCGAGATCGGACAGCCGAAGAGCGGCGCAGCGTCGGGGTCACGCGAACACGGACTGAACTGTTCAGAAAGTTGATATCGAGGTAACAGAGGGGAAAAGGTGAAATTCGCACGCAGGAGAGAAAGAGACGGAGGTAATCGCAATGATTACGAGCGGCGAGCCGCGATGCCTGGTATATGTAAGAAACGTGTAAACGTTGCTCGCTAGCACACCGTATATAGGCCAGTTTACAACCTGGCCTGTGCACTCTAGCCGCATCTTGAGATCTCCTCCTCCTCCTCCTCTCCGGTTTAACGCTGGAAAAATCTCACTAAATGTTGGAAGAAATTACGAGGCGGCACTGTCGAGGCGATGCTTATCTGCGTAATGTCTCGTGATCGACGCGCTGGCCACGCGTCCCTCGTTCGGCCGAGCGTCGTCCTCTCGCGGAACCTCTCATTGCGACCGCGAGAATACAGGGACGCGAGCCGAGAGAGAGAGATGGTGGCTCGATACGCGGCTTAATGCGGGGGATACGTAAAGCCTGACGCTTTAACCTGCGATAGAGCAATTTCGCGTTCGTCACGGATCTTTACCGACGCCGCGCGTTATCCAATTTCCCCCCTTCCTCCCCCCCGTGAACGTTAGAATTACGGCTCGGTTGCACCAGCCACACGGCCCGTTTTCATGCACGCGCTTTCGCCCTTCGGTTCGAAACGGTTTTCGCGTATTGAACGCGGCTGTTTCGCCAACGGGAATCCCTGGAATCTTCCGCCGCTACGAATCGCGAAGTTCTGTTTCGAGCGGAGATTGTTGGTTCTCGGTGCCAGATTTTTGGAAACGTCAGACGAGAATACGAAGTTATACTGTTGGGCTTGAAGAACGCAGTCAAAGTTTCGTCAAGGATTTTGTCGAAGGTTTCCGTGAAGAGTGACAGACAGTTTGACGAAAGGTTATCGTAGGTACGCGTCGAGTTCTCGGTGTTGTGAAGATAAGAATTCTTTGCTTTCTGCTTTCGTAACTTCCAGAAATTCCTTTCTCGAAACAATTTCGAAACAATTTAAAATTACTTTGTCTGTCTTCGTCGATGTTATGTGACACGATAGAGTAAAAGTATAATCTAATGTATTTTTCTTTTTTTTATCAAAATCCTAGACACGACCATGCGAAGACTAACGAAATCATTGTGCTTCACTGTTCGGAATTTATGCGGCAGTAAGACGACCGTGAATGAAAAGAACTTAAAAAATGCTATTCAACCGTAATTTTCAAAAGATCGCAACGAATGTCGCAACGACGGTGCTTTCTTTCCGCACGCACTTCGCGCTTGAATGCGATTGTGCAAACAGCAGGCCACGATCCATCGTAAAAGTCGTGACAACAACCACTGTCACAGACGTTTCATGGAACATCGTTGCGACACAATGCCACTTTTTACGGCAACGTTTCCGCGTCGAGAAAAAATCCAGTCGCCGGCTCGATAATGCAAATACTCGAAGCCGGCTTTCCTACGGCCGCCTATCGACTCCGTTGATCGTCCGTCTTTCATACCCACGGACAAGTGAACTTTCCCTTATCGGGTCGGGACGATCATCGCTCGACGATTGGGTAAGGATAATCACGTGGCCACTTCCTTTTCAGTGCTTATCTCCCGATTAACCGTCCGTTCGCGCGCAAAGAAAAGAAAAGAAAAAAACGAAACGACGATTCGCGAACGATCGACAAACATCCGCTGAACATTAGCCAACGAAAAGAGGAGTGAAACTAGCGTTGTCCAACCGACAATGGCAAAGGATTGGAAAAAATCTCGGCGGGAGAAAAAAGAATGGAAAGAGAGAGAGAGAGAGAGAGAGTCGAAAAATAACCGATCGCGGGGAAACGTTGTGTTTCACGAGGGGAGAAAAAAAAAATGGAATTAGCGATTCGACGGTTCGGCATCTATCGTGAATTTAGTCACGGTTCGCTGACTCGAACAAATTCTCTGCGAGGAACGCCACTACCGTGGACGATACAATCGGCGTGCACAGTGCACCGACAATGAGAACATAGGCTACGATCTGACGGTGCGTGAGAAAAGGCCCACTGTCGCCCATAAACCTTCCATCCCTCGTGCCAAATTTATTAGGAGGCCATTGTGACCAGAGCCAGAGGTGTGCATACGCGCACCAGGTGCATCGACCCACTTCGCTGACACGTGCTTCGATTCACACAACAAACGAACCCGCCGAACAGTTTCGCAGATTTCTCCTTTTTTTCTTCTTTTGTTTTTTTTTTTTTTTTTTTTTTTATTGAACATCGTGGACACCACATTTCGACGAGTATCGACGTCGACGTCCGGCTTTAACGCGACTCCGTCCGCATTGTCGCACGGCAACTCGCGGTTAGGATTTCTCTTGTGGGAATGGCCAGTGGTGCGACCGCGTCTGCGAGCGCCATAATGGCAAGGCAGCTTTCTCTCGGCTGTTACCTGCGGGAAAGGTCGCCAATCGTTCAATGCCCCGCCTGCTTTTCTATCCAACGAGGTTTGCAATTTGGAATTTTTGGAGTGACAAAAATTTCTACCACTCTTGGAATGCGAATGCCTCAACTCGTCGACTCTGATTGATTTTGACGCATTACGCGTGTGTAACAGTCGCCGCGAGATGTCAAATTCTTTCTACGCGTGCTTGATCGCCACTTAATCGGCGAAAATATTCCAGGACGTTAATTGCCAGACCGCCTCGGGAATCAATCTCTCGTTAATTCGACGCGCCGTAGAAAGCTGATCCGGCCACGAGCGAAAAACAGACAACAAAAACAGAGCCTGCTCCATATCGCCGGAGATCACGCGTCAGAATTATCTAACCTACTCCCTTACAAAAGACCGGCCGTCCGCGGCGAGCAACGAGCCTGGCATTATACGTGTTTCACGGTGCATTACAATATTACATTAATACTCCACGATAAGCCACTAATCTTTCAGAAGAGAGGTCCCATTTGGGCGAAGCGGTGCGTAATCTGCCAAGAGGGTTGCCCATTAGGTTAGGCCATCGAGGGGCAGAAAAAAAAATTGTCCAACCACCCCGCGCGAAGGTACGATTTATCATTCACTGGCTCTGGTTCACCTTCACCCTTCCACCATCGTCGGTGGGTACAGTTTTTCTATTCGATTTTCCACCCCCTTTTACTACGTTTCTATCCCATGTGTCTATTGCTCGATCTAGACGCGGCCTTACATTGACAGGCATTAGTAGAAATGTAATCTTACTTAAGCATATGTCGGCATGACCGATTGGATGGTCGACAGCTCGGATAAATAATAGCGCGATGCGCGTCGTCGATTTTCCCCCCTTACTTTTACAGTCCCCTTACTCCTCTCTCTCTCTCTCTCTCTCTCTCTCTCTCTCTCTCTCTGTCGACCACGTTCCACGTGCTTGTGGGAATTAACGAGGGAAAAGAAAGAAAGAAGAGAGAGAAAGTGAGAGAGAGAGAGAGAGGGGGGAAAGGAAAAAACGAAGAAGAATCACATATGGGTACCAGCGAATGAGATGGAGGGAACAGAACATGCTGGTAGGTTGATTGCGCCAATAGTCATCGATCTGGCCACTAAGTCCTCGGCTAAATTCAAGTACACGCACGAAATACGGCCGCTCGATGTTCTAGGACTTCCTTTTCGATGTACCGTGTACTTTCGCGCCGTGTTGACCGATGGCACGTGTTCGTATCGATCGGGCGCACCGCGCTCCCCTAATTCGGGCGCACAAAGTGCGTATCGAGTGTCGCGTAACAGCCACCGTATGGGGCCAGGAAACTCTAAGTAAATTTCTCGGTAATTTCGTTAGACGTGATTTCGTTGGCTTGAATTATACATTTCCCTGGTTCCCGCTTTTGCAAAGTTGTTGGAATCTGAGGTTCCGCGGGTGTAACCTGCGTCTAATGGGAATTAGAGCAGTCTGAGGAGACTACGAAAGTCGGGAATTCCCGTTTTAACAATAATCCTCTTGCGTTTATCCCTCTGTTCTTTAATCTTGAATTTTGACGAATCTCGAGTGCTCGTGCTACTCCCCATTTTTTATGAAAATATTTGCACCAAAAATAACTATTTTTTATTTTTAGCAAAAGGGAACGCGCAAGTCTTACCTAGTTTCGTTTCAGACAAATCCAAGTGGTACAAAGGAATTATAAGCATCCTGAGGAATTTTCAATATATAAAACATTTTCTTCGCAAGATGTTGGATATCGATGAAATTTGTCGAGATTCTAGGTTCAGAATTTCACAAAGATCTCCGATACTTTTGAATCACCGAATTCACCTCTTTCAAATTGAGATTCTGACACGCGTCGCGTAAATGCACACGACGGATGCAACAATAGACGAATAAACGGAAAATAACGCTGCCCCGTTCTGGAACGACGAAACGCGAAAGGAGGAAGAGAGTGGGAAGAGGCCGGGGATTCCACGAACCGAACAGAGTGCGCCAAAGACAACGACGGACGTTTCAACGACGCATTATTATCCACGATGGCTATTACGCTGTCCAAGCAGCGAGCGATGTAGCAGCTTCAATCGCCGAAAGGAACGCGCGACCACATCGCAACAGGAGGAGGAACAAGCCAGCGGAGTATAATTGAATCCCAGGCCCGAACGTGGAAGCGCGGTAGCTTACGAACAGCGATTACGTAAAGCTGCCATTGTCAGGCTTACTGCCGCTTTGTCCTGTGTACACCGATTCAAAACTACGTTACATCGTGCCGAAACCTAGTACACGGTCGATACGTGTGCGCCGTGTATTAACATACGTTATCGTGACCAACATTCGCGGTTTGCTCGACGCCCGTCCCCCGACCAGCACAAATGAAAGAGGCGCGGAAAACTTGGAAGAAACCGGCGTTTTATTCGATACAGCACCGCGCCGCGAATGGACCGTCGTAACCTCTCCTCTCTGGATGCTGCCAGAGGAGTATCCTGTTTAGCTGTCTGAAGTCTTACGACTTCCCTCTCGTATTAATTATAAGAGACGCTGAATATGGAACTGGAGACGGAGTGTTATTAGCCGGTGCGCTCCGAGCCACGAGTAACCGAGACCGGCGCGCTTTATTTCTCCTTGTAAATTATACCCACGCGGTGAAAACTGCAATTACTTCTTCGATCCCCCGGTGCGTGTTGCTCGCGATGAGAACGGCGAAAAGGAAAAAGAAGAAGAATGGCAGAGGGGGGGAAAAAAGGGAAAAAGAAATTATGTCACCCGAGGCGACACGTTCTTCTTTCTTCCTCGTTTCGCTCGTCTTCCCTCTGTTGCCCGACCATGTATATTTTCTTTTTTTTTTTCTTTCCTTATCTACCGTCGTTTGGCAATTTGCTAACGCGAAAAAATTCGCCTGTGCTCGACCTGTGGCCGCTTCGTGCTCTCTCGGGGTCGAATTGCGCGAGGGAAAAGAAGGGAAAATCTGGGAAACTGTCGGCGTAACACGAGGCGAAACACATGGTCTCCGTTATCATCTACCGACAATCCAGCGTCGCCATCCTTATTTTTCTGTTATTAGATATTTTTCTCTCGACGAGGGGAGGAGTGCGCGCGCGTTCACGCGCTGGCAGGGGCTCGTTTGAAGTTCCCGTTGCCTCCATTTCACCTTCATCGGTCCCCGTTTGACGCTTTCGCTCGACGTTCCTTGTCCGTGGCTGCCTCGGGTTTTTTAAACCGGCGCGGTGGACTCGCAGAGGGGAGAAAAACGGGGGGATGCGTCTGCCCGTGAAAACCGTCCCCACTGAGTATTAGCATCTTTCTGTCGCTGTCAGTTTCTTTTTTTTTTTTTTTTTTTTTTTCTTTTTCCGCAACCTGTCGACGTCCTGTTGTACTCGCAACGTTTGAACGCGTTTATCGCCTCGTGCTTTGTCATTGTCGATTAAACGATCTCTCGACGATTTCGCCGGAAAAGAAATCCATCCGCCTCGATAACAGAGATTTCTTTCGAGTCGGCCAACCTGGTCGAACTGGCCGGATCGTGGCGTTCTAATTGAAAGAGGCTATCGGTCTCACGCTATGAACCCGCGTGGCTTGACGAAGCTTGACGAAGGACTGACAGAAAAACTAGAAGACACGAGCCGAGAGAATTCGAAAAATCGTTTCACTTTATCTCTCGTTCCGAGAAACACCCACCCCTGTACGAGCGACTCGCCTGAAATAACACTCGCTGTGTGTTCCTCGGCTCGAGGTTTCCTTCGAGTCGTGGCGGGAACGAGAATGCGAGGAACGCACCGGGTGTACGAGCGCGGCTCGAAACGAAACTTTATGCACGCGAGATACACACACGCACACACTGACGTACGTGTATATCCGAGTAGACCAGCGGCGCGGATTCGCGAGAATTTCTCCGATGACCTGGTTGGTGCTCGACGATCGTTTTCCCGATAGCAACGCATTGACGAGGAAGCGTAGGGTCCTCCATTGTCTCCGGCCGGCCGAGGCGTGCAGAATCTGTGCCAGGAGTGCATGCTATGCGCGCATTGTCCCAAATGACGTCACCCTTGCGAAACTCGTTTGTGCAGACAATCGTTCGCCCTGTCCGCGGCTACCAGCGTGCAACGTTCGGTCGCCAGCGTCTGGTTAGTCGATCGCCGCCCGCCTACCGGCCAAGAATGCCAAACACACCTAGCCGAGTTTCCGCGAGGGACGCGCATATGATCAATGAGTCACGACGTGGCTGTCAAAGCGTATTAATAGACCGGTCCGACGCCGGTGGAACGAGGAACGAGGAAACGAACGAGGAAAGAGTCACGGCACAGAAACTTTCATCGCCGATGAAAACTGCGCTGGTCGTGCGTTTGAAAGAAAAACGTAAAAAAAAAAAAAATGGACAGAAAAAATTCCGCACAGTTGGAGGGGTTTCCGCGCTGGTTTCAACCCTCAATAATCTGGATCGTTCGCTCGCGAATTTTTCCTTCTTCCGGAAAAATCTTTCGAATATTTGACATTGTGAAAAAAGTCGGCGATAGAATAAAATTAAAGGAAAAACATAAAAACAAAGGATTCTTGGACCTTTTAGGACCTGTGAAGTTCCTAGAAAGAATAAGGGTGCTGTGTGAAGACTATAAACTATAAATGACAGTCAATTGGATTCTAAATTGTAAATTGGATAATTGTATGTTCTTTACAACACAGACGTTGAGACTATAATAGTAGAAATTTTTTAAACAAGTTCAGAGCATTGAGCGAACCGACAAGTCCAAGTTTAATTCGTAAAGATGCGAGAATATTCTTGATCACTAAGTACGATGATGAAAATTTAACAAAATTTGGAGTAAATGTGTATTTTTATTGACCCCCTAAGCTTCCACTTTCTCGGGAGAGTTGAAGCGATTTTACGATCAGCCAATTAGACCGACGAGGAAACAAGAATTCGATGACAATTTCGTCTTTCTACGTGAGCGAACGTATTCGCAAATGGTGGAGTATTGTGTTTCGGAACCGTCGAATGCGTTTGAGATTTATCGAGCACGGGCAGCCCTGGTGAAAGTTGGTGTATCGCGTGTCATATAAGCACGGGCGAATCTGACTGCCGTAATGGGATCAAATCGTCGACCATGCTCTCGGAGGTGTACGTGCGTTCGATTTCAATGATACGTCTCGTTCGTCTTCGTTACGAATGATCCCGTGTTTCCTAGTTGCTCGCAATACACGGTTACGTTATCGCGAAGCGAAAAGGTAGCGTACACACAGCGTTCGAATGGCTGGATAATTCATTGCTGGATGGAATCACGTAGATGAGTAGCGCAATTTTGTTCGGTTTCTGATTCCGAGGGCAATTTCTGGAATAGTTTAGAAAGCTACGTATATAGTGCAACGTATATTATTTCCTCTCCTCGCTCGTTGTTTTACATATTTGCTCAACCCGTTATAAACTTGTAATTCTTCATTGTTAATGCACAGCAGAAACAATTGAATTTGATCTTTATCTGGCATTTGATAAGTGGAGTCAGAAACCAGCAATCTGCCAGACCTTTTATAGCAGTTGTACAACATTCAGTATCAGTAGTAGTATTTCAGGAACGTCAGAAGTTTCCATCCAATCTTCTTGATAACGTCCTCGCAGAACATCTTCTCGCAAAACGTCCAGATACATTTGTATCATCCTCCGCTCGCCAATTTTCCACTTTCGGGCAATCAAGCGGCGCATTTCATCCTCCGTGCCCCACCGAATCAAACAAACGTACACTTGGAAAACGGCTGGCGAGAACGTTTTGACATCTCACGCTCCATCGATTGAGGACAGGGAGCAAGCGAGGCAGACTGGCCTGTAGAGTGGCTAGGAAAGCGGCTCGGTTTCGCCGACTGTATTCTTCAAAAACGAGGCAGGAACTGTGACGCGGACCAAAATGGATAGGACGTTTGAAGTGGACTGAGAAGTTATACTGGAAGCGAGAAAGCATCCGCAGACTGTACACTGGCCCGTCGTGTTCTTGTCTGTCGTGAGGAGAGAGAGAAAGAGAGTCGCGGCACCGACAGTCGGCCAAAGGCGAACCAACAGCTGTCAAAGCGTTCGTGGTCTCGTTCTAGCGACCCTTCTCTACGAGCCAACTCTGTCCGTGTTGTTGTGGTTGCTAATGTACTCGGTCCACGAGACGTATACAGGCAGTCGTCGAGCGACAAGCGCCGCGACAAGAAGAAAGAACCACGGCTTCGACGACCGGCAACACAATATGCGTTTGCCTTCCTATTTAGAAGCCAAACGCGGAGACGCGACGATGCACCACGATGCGAATGAGTCACATCGCGAGAGCGATTATTCCAAAAGTGCATTGAGCATGGATTTGTTTCAGCTTCGATGCGCGGTTGAAGAATTGGACGATTTCGAGCCGAGAGTGTTGATAGATAGATACGCAAGATGTACGAGAATATTCATTTTTCCAATCAGTTGCGACAAATAGATACAAGATAGAGAAAGATATTGAGGAAGATTTTGAAGGAAGGGGTTGAAACCTAACAAAATATTCAACAGAGCCAAATTTCAGGGTGATGAAAAGATCGGTTGACTATTTATTTTTCAAGGCAGTAACAGTAATTTAATTGCCGCGATAAACAGATATAAGTTTGTAGAAAAAGATATAGCCTAAATATTTAATACAGCCAAATTTCGGGATAATTATTTTCTTTTCCTCTTCAGTGTAAATGAAGCATCAAATGAAGCAGAATCGATATCTTGATTTCGAATTGACTCGGTTTCTTACGATACATCCTATAAACAAAATCCATTCCGCAACAGAGAATCGAAAAAATCGTATAATTTGGTGTCTTAACTATAACAAGAGACGGCTGATAATTGGCGCAATCCATAGCACGTCTCTCTCGCGAGAATTTTCATGATTCCTCGACGCTTGATGCCGACGCTATTCCGATGACTGTAATCAATGGTTGGACAGTCGTGGCAGTAGTCTCGGGGTCTTCCGTTCAGGAGGGTTGTTTCCGGTTCAAAGTAAACGCTCGGCGCGCGGTAATCCTTCGTGGTTCCGTGGTCGAGCGGTCGTAGCGACTGCCGCCGAGGCCACGGTAATTTAAACTGCGGTCAAGGCGCCGTGTAAACGAATGAAAACGTTCGCCTCGCAGAGGGTCAGACTCTGCGTCCTCGTTCAGCCCTGGAAATTGTGGTCCAATTCGTCTTGATGGGAAACGTTGGAAGCCGAACCAAAGCTCACTGGGTTAAACGTTCAGCTTGGAAACAAAATTGAAAGTGAAGCGTACGTCGCCTCAGCTGTGTCGCGCTAATCTTCCTCGTCCACAGACATTTTTGTAGAATCACGACTTGGTCGCAAGATCACGTAAAACTTGTTAAACTGTCGCTAATTTCAATGTCCAATTACAAACCAAAGTCGGAACCGACCAAAAAATTAACGACGATCTGCGCGAGACACCACGTGTCTTTCAAACAGCGGAAAACCTTGCGGTAGAAACTGAAAACGTTGGGTAAGCAAGCAATGTAGCTTTGATTCCGAGTCGAAGGATCTAACCGTAGGGCGGAGGGGGGGGGGTAGGGAGATGGTGGCGCCTAATGGGCTTGTCTGGCGCTAAAAATATATGCTGCTTTGAATTTCTACAGCCATCTAGCCGCGGCTGGATACAGCGTGCAGGGAAAGGGAAGAGGGACGAGACGATGCGAACGCTGCCACTGTTACTCTACTTTCGACCGGTGAAAATAACTCGACCGGCGCTTCCCGGCACCGTGGCATTTCTCCGTACTCCTTTGTCGTTGGCGCACGCCTCCATCGTCCCCCGTGAAACGCGGCTGCGTCGCCGAGAGAAGCGGAGGGGAAGAAAAATTGCAAAAGCCAGCCTCTCCGGATAGATCTCGCGAGTACGCGGGTACAGACGGAAACGCGACATATAGGCTTTTTACCCTGTCGGTCTTTGTCACCGTTAGCACTTTTTCCCTCTGCTCGACGAAACGTCGTTCAATGACCGAGCAATCTCACGTCGAGATACGTTATTGCGCGGACTCGCTGGCTTAACGCTGCATCTGGCAGAATTTCTCGGTGATAAAATTTACTTCTCTTTCGCTCTCCCAACTTTCGCAACGTTCCAAAACCTTGGAATAACTTCAAATCAAAGTGATTGTACTTGCTTCGAAACTGACAGAGTTAAGTAATACTATGTACAACGAAATATCAGATGCGCGAGGACGTGTAAATTTAAAAATTTAATTGTCTGCGAGAAACAGCGAATGTGTCAAGTAAAATGTAGGATCTTGGGCAAGAATAGTCTCTAAAAAAGATTAAGAACACACAGAATAAAGAGATGTGTCTTGGAAAGTATGCGATTATGCCCAGTTTCACGAACCTTGCGAAGGAACCAACGTATGATGGAGACATGTCCCTCTACGTTTATAGCTTTGCACGACCAACTCGTTATACCGGCCGAAAGAAAAATGGAAATGTAATTTTTTCTCATTCTCGGGCTATTAAACCGGACAAGACGATTATCCGCGTGTAATAATCGTTAAGCACACAAAGATGAAATTTCCGTCGTTGAGCAATCTCGAGCGGCCGATAATCGATTCTGTACACTGAAACGAGCGCCGCGGCGCGCCGCGTTTCCAAAGAAAGGCTGATTGCTCGTAAGACAAAAGCGTTATCGAGTTTAATCTTCCAATGATCACCGTCCGGTAACCGTGTTTGCCGACGCGCGCCGCAAGAAACGGCGCAGCGACGCGTTAATTAGAAATCCAACAAAAAAGGACGAGGGCATGGTTTACCCGGTCGAGACCCGGCGTTCGCAACGTGGACACGACGTCTCGCAATCTCGTCTCTCGTGTGTGCTCACGAGAGGTGGAGGAGGCACCCGAAAATACCCTCGCATCAGGCGAGGCAGGCAATCGCTCTTGTTCACGTCACGTCGTTTGTCATTCGTTCTCCGGAACAAGCAGGCCCACGGAGAAACGCGGCGAAACGACGCGGTAACCAACAGGAATCATTCTAATCTGTTTGTTCGTCCAAGAGTAATTTCCTTCGTTCTCGTTTTTTTTTCCCTCTCTTTTTCTTCGTTTTCCCCGTCGTGTTTATTATTACCGTGACTTCGGGCAGAAGGACGACGAATCACGAGATTATTATCGTCGGGATGGCAATCACGTCGGGTGGCGCGTGAACCAGCCCCTATCGTCGAATTTCTTCGAACCAGCTACCAATCAACTTGTCTTCTCTCTCTCTCTCTCTCTCTCTCTCTCTCTCTCGTTTCACGCTCGAATATTGGAGAAAAATCGAATATCGTCAGAGAGAAAAAGAAAAGAAGGTCGCGTTACGAAATTCGGATGAAGCCAGACACCGCGGTTCGTTGATTACTTATAAGCGCGCGTAATGCAAAGGCACTTCCCGAGCAATAACGAACGCGTCGTTACCTCGATCGATAATACACGTACGTGTATAATGAGGGCAGATGGTTATGAAAACACGGGGATCGCCGCCAGCCTGGATGCATTTAACGTCCTTGTCGATAATCGACGTGTATCGCGGATAATGTCAAAAGAAGCTAATCTCGGTCTCGCGAAGCTATGAGAAAGTTGTTGGGCATGTCGCTGTGCGTATGTGCTCGCGATACGATACAATGTTCCCGTCAGTGGAAAGACGTGAGGCGCTACTCGATCACCTTGCGCGAAATCCCGCGATTATTTTCTCACGAGCCTTGAATCCGTTTCCACGGGAATGCGTAAATCGTCGAACAGTGGAACGCGCATAGTAATTGCGGAGCAATTTATTGCCGCTGAGTGTCCAGTTTTTACGCTGACGCGAGTTCCGCTCAGTCACACGCGTCGGATCAACGCGAATCACGGAAAAGCGGGTAGAGAAAAAGGTTACTCGCTAACTGGCCTTCGTTTATCCAGAGGCATCTCGGCTGCAATCACTGTTGCGTGCTGATTTGATCAGCGATTACAGTGTCAATGACATCAGCGTTAATCATACCGAAGGTGAAAAACTGCTACAAGAAAGAATATAACTGGCTACGCTTCCAAGTCGCAGCCGAGGGATTCTTTTTCAACGAAAAGTCGAAAAACAAAATCCAATTTATAGGAATGATATTCGACACGGGCAGTAAGAGAGAAGAACTATTCATCGACGAGTCAAACGACTATTCGTCGTCGTTTATCTCTGACGTCTGATACAACGATTGAAATCACTGTTGCCTTATCAATTGTAACAGCGTCAAAGGTGAAGCGAACTGATAAAAAGAACACAAAAGCAGATCGTACTTCGGAACGATTTCTTTCGCTTTTTTCCAACGGAAAGAGCTTTGTTTCATTGTTTCGAGCGAAAAATCACCGACTGACGCCACTCCGTTCCAAAAGTAAAATCCAATTCGTAAGATTTAACGACGCAGAACGGAAAAGTAGAATAGAAGGATTCATCATTGACAAATCAACTCTAACTAAAATTTCCTTCTCCATCGCAATACTGCAGACAAATTGACGAATCAAATCACGAAAAGGCTATATTTTTCAAACTATCGACTGGTACCATTCTTATTTGTTTCCAATCGGTAGATTTTGTTTCGTCGTTCGAAATGAATACGTCATCGACCGACGCGAATAATACCCTTTGAAAAGTCGCGCCTTTCGAAAAAAGAAAGAAAAAAAATCGAATCGAATCGACGGGATTTATTTACACCCGGCAATAAAGCAATTTCCTCGGCAGAAACGCACAAATGGCGCCTTCTCGTATCGAAGCCGGGCCGCCTCCCGCCATTCGCGATATTCAAATCAACCCGGCTGGCAATCTTCGTATTAAATCTTTCGCGTCGCGGATCCGGCGTATCGCGCGATCTGGCCATTTCAATTTTCTTGCCGCGCTCGCCCGTTCGCGCGCAGCGGACGCGTCCCGCGACGCACGACGGTGAAAGAGGGCGAGGGAAAAAACAGGAGACACGACCCACGGTCCCGATAACACAGTCGGCCGCTTGGCAAACCGTGCCCGTGGAAAACTATAAACCGGACAAAAACAACACGGCGGTATGCGAGCCCGACGGCTGCTACAACCCGTATGGATTCATTCATCAATCGTTCGCGACGGTTTCGATTGTCAGCGGTGTTTCGTCGTCGAGTTTTTGTCGACGCGCCTCACAGCGCAGTCGTGAAAAATACGAAAAAATCTCGGTATCCGCCGTGCGCGAACGCGCGAAAATGGAAAAAGAAGAGAAGAGGGGAAATCGCTGGAAAAGAGAAAACGATGAGTCGATCGCGCCAGTCGACGTGTCGCAATTAAAAATTGTCGAACTTTCCGGCGCCGCGTATCCACGATCGTTTTCACGTAGCTTTTCCACATCCTTTCCTTCTCTTTCTTCCCTCTCGTTTTCTGCTCCACCCTTCTCTCTCCGTTGTTTCGCATCGAGTGGCTAGGCGCGAGCTTTCGATCACACTGAAACCCGTATATCGCGCGAACCAATTGTCAGTAAGTTGGCGAGATCCCGTTGGAAAAATCGAACGCCAGTCAGTTTATCGTCGCTCGCTTGCCTTGGATCGTTTTCGTCGACCAGGCATTCGTTTCAGATTATGAGGGCCTCGATACGCGTTATCTGAACGCGGTCGAATGGAAACGCTGCGACAGCGTTGAGAAATTCTATCGTCAAACACGCGTTTTCAAACCTGCGAGCCACTTTGTACACTTTATTCCTTTCTTCCGATGAAAATTTTCTAACTCGAACGAGTAATTACGAGTACGCGCGTGCACATCACGCCTAATAGGATTCATCTATTCCAACATCATCGCGCAAACAGAATTTAATCTCTGGCAGGCAAATTAATTTACTCGTACACGCAGCGTAACGACGCGATGGATCGCAATCTTCGTTGCCTGTATTTACATATTCCACTTGCGCAACTCCTTCAATCGGTGGTGGGGGGAGAGGGGGGGGCTGGAAAGAAAGGGATATTGGTTGCGTGGATCGCGCGAATTCCACCGGCATCGGTAAAATATATTTACAAACGCCACGAGAGGCTCCATCCGCGTAACCTTTCGCCTATCTCTCCGTCGTTGCCGACAAACGGCGGAATTCTCTCCTCTCCTCTGACGTTCTAATCGACGATAATTAACCAATTCGCCTCGAACGCCGATTTACATCGCGCGCCAATGGATATCTATCGCGTGTCACGCGAGATCTCATCGAGCCTTTCTCAATCGACGATCGACGACAAATCATCGGGACGATAAAGTCTCTCCGCAACGATTTCCTCGCTCCCTCCGGATGAGTAACCGCGGAACGATCCGCGAGATTCCCACAAGCGGCAACGCGGAATGGCACGACGCGCCAACGGCGAACGAAGGACGAAGACGTACAATCTCCATCGGGGCAGCGAAATCGAAGATAAAGAGAGAATCAATTTCCCGCCGGCTGGAATTGCAAATTGAGACGATTACTGAGAATTCCATCGTGCCGGCGTATCGAGGCAACCGGGTCTCTTCAAGGTGAGCTCCCGAGATCGAGACTCGAGGAATAAGTTCATTCGGCTTCTCGCGGCACCTACGCGAATCGACGCGATCCGAGTCGACGTGGAGTCGCGCAACGTTCGCCTTTGCAAACTGTCCGTGCAGTCTGAAGAAACGAGAACGGAGAAATAGTGAGAAGAGGGACGTGTGGAAAAATGTGTCCGCAGGTCGAATCGACGGACGATCGAAACACGAAGTCGAGTCAGAGATGGAGGAGTGAAGGAGGACAGGTAGCAGAGACGATTCGCGACGAGACAAGAGACCAAAAGAAGACAAAAAGAGAGAGAGAGAGAGAGAGAGAGAGAGAGAGAGAGAGAGAGAGATAGTGGCCGCGAGAGAATCAGGCCGGACAAACCGCCTAGGCAGGTAGACGCAACCAGGTGTGAGGAGATCAGAGAGGATCGCTGCAAGATCTAAGGAGATCCAAGGATGCTCGCCGGCGAGGCTGACGCGGCGATGGTGGCGAAGGATGCTAACAGCCTCCGAACGAGTCTCTCCCGAGCTACGACGCCAACCTCTACTTCGGCGGCCTGCAAAAACACCTGCCTACTTCTGTCTTCTCCCCTTCTTCTTCTTCTTCTCCTTGCTCCTCTCTCGATGTCGTCTAAGAAGGGTTCCACCGGCTTCGTTCGACCTGTGTGTACACATCGGCGGCGACACGCCGAGGTTTATCGACGCTGTTACACGTGCTTGCAGAACGAGCGGCTCTTCTTATTCTCTACCGGATCGTGATCTCGATCTGATACCGGTGTCTATTAGACGGTTGATGCAAAGGAATTTAATTTGTCCGTGAAAACGATGATTCGAGGGTTACGAACGATTATTATATTTAATAAAACGGAATTAGGAGTTGCAAAAGTTCAGATGTTTTTTTTCTTTTCCCTTCTTGAAATCCACTTCAGAATTCTCTAATTAGAATAGAATAATTTCTATCGATCAGCCAACCAAGTCAAAAGATGCCAATGTGTATCGTTTTCTATACAGAGAAGTTAGTCTATACTTGAGGAATTAAAAACAATTTCGTTCCTCCAAGTCCAATATCCCACTGACCCAATGACGTCTAAATATTTACTCTCGTTCTTTTGTCGCAATTGAAATTAATTTACAGAATTTTTCGACAGGAAACAACAACGACGTCAATCTGTATCTCGACTTCTACGTTCGAGGAGTTGAAGACAATTTCCAAAGCGGCGCGCGCTTTCAGCCAGAAAACTAGATTTACACCGACGACGCGGTGTATTCCTCAAAGTGTAATATCCCATTCAACGATCCGGATCTAAATAGTTTCACTCGCGTCCCCATTAAGCTGGCGCATCCAAGTCTGGCGGATGTCGCGTCGCCCGTCACAGAGAAACAGCCTGGCACGATGAAACCCATAAAGCGAAATCCGTCTGCTCGCTTTACGATTTCATTACGAGAATTTAAAAGCCGCGCGTACGGTGCGCGGCCGCGCGTTTTATTTAGTGCCCCGTTGCGCACCTTGTTTGCTCTGGCCCTCGTCTCATCCCTGATTTACGAGTGCGGCGTGATAAACGAGAACGCCTTCGCGTGTGCTCCGTCGCGTTTCTCCATTGTCACGGGCCACAACGGCCAGTAACGATCAACGAGGGAAAAAAAATAAGATTTTATTGCGCTACAGAGACCAACCGACGCTGCATAAACCGATAGTTTACCTCCTTGAGATATTATTGCACCATTATCGTGCAATTTCGCGACAAAATGACTGAAAAACGTTGAAGTTTATGAACCGGTAGGATGTCGCGATTCGCGAAAACGACCCGAATACAGAGGTGTTTTACGATTTCTTCAACGGCGTCGTTGACGATTCCTAGCGAGACAATCGTTCTGGCCAGAGGTTAGCACTGCCCTTTGGAAAGTGCGTTAAAAAAAAAGAACAGCAGGGTTAGCGTAGAATGAACAAATTTCAACTTTGATAAAAGTACGATAGCGAATGAATACGTAATGTTAATGAACGAACTCCTTGGCAGTGTGATAAAACAAGGAATAAATTAAAAATTTAGAATACAATTGTTCTCATCGTCGAGACTCCTTACATTTTTTGATATCGGAGAATTATTCCAGGAAAGCTTCGTATTTCAGTGTTGCAACGACCAATCATCATCCCATTAAAACCCGCGATACTTTGCTGTATCACACCAGCAAGATACACAAGATGAAAACGTTTCGCAACTATTGCTAATATATAAATTCTGCTTACGCACGGAGATTCTCGGATCTGGACGAGGCAAGGTGAGAACGATTGTTCGTAATCGTAATATTGGAGTCGCGCTCTGGCCGTTTCACGAGTTTTACGGCATATCGGTGCATCCCCGTGTTCGCCTCGTAAAAAGGAGGGACACCGTTATTGCTTCGCTAACAGCTGCGAAACTTCCATTTCTTTCACGATTCTTCCTTCCTCCACGACCGTTCGCGACGATTCGCGGGTGAAACGTTTCAGATCGTTAAACGCATTCCCCCTGTATTTCCCAGCCTTCCCGCCAATTTGAATTTTATTCGTGCGTTTCGAGTTATTCGGCGGGTCGGCGAACTGATGAAAGAACAACGCGACGCGATTGTTGTTTCGACGAGGGAACGATTGACGAGGAAACGCGAGGCAAGTTTGATATTGCACGCATTAATTTGTAAATATTTCAATTCCTCGTTTGATATTCGCGCCCGTGCCCCCCCCCCCGAATTTTGTTCTTGTTATCGATCTTTCGTACACATAATTATTATAAAATGCGAAACGCGCTGTTCTCGCATACACACATACACACACACACACACACACAGCGTGTTAATACAATTTTGATTAACAAGCTCCAACAGGGATAATAATCTGGACGAAATGAGAGATTGAATAAATGAAATTCAATTTTGATCGATCGGTTTACTCAAAACACGGATTTTGATGGGGAATCGTTAGAACAACAATTTACTCGGCCCCTCTCCTACCGCTCCCTCCTCCCCCACCGGGAAATTCAATTTACCTGAAACACATTACTTTGTCGCTCGTTTTATCGCGCGAATTCTGCGCGTATTTGCCCGTACGAACGCCTCTGCCTCCTCGCCGAACGGCAAAACTGTACGAACTTTGTTCACTAAATTCGATACTCACGTACACGTGGACCCGTTAACGCGCACGTGTTAATTAAATTTTATAAATATTGATTAAATCGCACGCGATCTACTTCAACACCTGCCCCGCGTATCGGGTCTAATCGAGTCGCGATCCGTTCGCTTCTCTTTGATAATTCGCGTGACGTATCGTACGCTCATTGTATTTTCTCGAAATCGTCGAACGAAACTCGAAATGCAGTGCATTGTTATTCTTGTCCATCTATGGAGGAATAAAGGAAGGAGAGGGGAAGTGGAAGAGTTGTTGGGAAGGAAGTAGTAAATCTGGCCGGTCGTTCACCTTAAGACGCCGAGAATGAACGTGACAGTACTTAATATGAAATTATGATTGCTTAGAATGGTAGCTGATTTGCATGCGTAATTTTCGCTTAAATTTTCTCTCTCTCTCTCTCTCTCTCTCTCGCTTTGCGTTGTTTTTTCATGCAACTTTAGACTACTCTCGCGAAAGAATGTAGATCTATAATTTTGGCTATCAATTTGGCAAATTTAGCAACAATTTAGCAAATCTTTTAATTACACAAATTGCGATTGCGGCCAATTAGCTCGCATTATTCGTCATATAATTCATAATTGCGTAATTACGTTGTACTAGTTTTCAACTTATGGCCGTGTTATTACACATTGCAATTATTATGTATGAATTACTAAAATTAATCAGTAATGTTCAGACACATTCGAGAATCCAATTCATTGCTTAATTGTTATAAACTAATTAACCAAACCGTTAAATGACGTTTACAAATATTGAAGAATTAGACGAATCATTTCAATTGTTACAAATGAACTGTTAAATCTTATGTGAAATCTAACTGTTAAATATTATGCGACGTATTAATGATTCAACCTCTTGCAAACAATTCTCATAAAAGTTTCAGGTAGTAGGTTTTAATTTAGAAATATCGTAGAAAGAAATTAATGATTTAATTGTCACAGATAAATGATTAAAAGTACCACGTAATTTCTAGGCGTATCATTGACGACAAAAAGTTCAAACGACGATGTATTTTTTTCCCCGTAAACTCGTTTGCGCTCTGACATACCATACCAAATTATCATCTTTAATTACTGTCTAAAAATCGAGTCACAAAGCTAACCTAATGTTGCTGAAAATTTGAACAGAATTTCGAATCGATGGAAGGAGATTTGCTGGGGAACGAGGTACGACGAGATACAAAACGTGGAACGAGTGATTACGCAAACAAATTAGTGCGTGAGAGAAGACGCTTTAGAGAAGACGTAGGAATACACGGAGATCTCGGGAGGGTAACGGATTGAGAGAATCGTGTTGCCCTGGTCGTTATACGTAAATGCCGCCGCGAATGTGAACACGGGGGCCCGCGCAATCCTTCTCCTCCGCTCCGTTTGTGTGTGTAATCGTGGAATTGTGCGGATATAGCCTCGCGTTCTTGCACAGAAACGATTGCAATCCGCCCATTCGCGTTAAATTGCTTCACCCCGTGCCAAACGCGACTGCTGATTCAGCTTGCACGGTTATTTGCACTGGTCGCGTTATGGTTTCATAGACACGTGGAAAGACATAAGTTTCTCTGTTTGCGCTGCCGAGTTTCAGGGCTTCGATTCAATTCGCGCTCGAAATTTATCACACTCCGACGTAATTGAAAGTAATTGATCGTACGACATTCGATCACAGTGACTTTGAACTTTTTTCACTCATTTGATTATTCGAGCAAATCGTTTGCACCGAATAATCAATCGTCGATCAAGTGTTATCAATTTAAGGAATTTCCAAACGATTTTCAATTAAAAATCTCGGATTGGGATTGATAGAACCTTCGAAAGTAGTTGCAACGATCCAAGTCGTGGAAAAACGTTGTCTCGCGAGAGACACAAAACGAACTCGAAGACGAGGCGTATAATAGAGATCCGGCGTCACGAATCCGTGGTGGAGGGAGGGAAGGGATGAAAAAAGCGAGGAAGACGCGGAGCAAACACGCCATCAGGAACGTTTCCTCGTTAGTATCCGGCGAGTGATTCGATTTGAGCGCCGGCGCCTTTTGTTTACCGGCACTCGCGTGAATTCGCCGCGCATACTGAGTCACGAAAAACTCCCGGCCCTCCTATACGACTATTTGCCTCGTTATTAATATTAATACAAGCCGGAGATTACCTGAAAAAAGAGGGGCGAGACCGAAACGGAGGGGGAAGGATAGAAGAAGGGTGAGAGGCGGCGGACGAGGGAATTAACGAAAACAGAGAGAGGGTTCGAAGTTCCTCTGACAAAAGATGGGAAACGAGGGCTCCGTAGCATACATTTAATTATCCGCCTTCCGTGTTCTCTCCCGTCTCACCCCAGTATCGAGCGTACTTTTGCAGCTCGTGTCTCAAAACCGAAATGTAATTCTCGCCTTTCCCTTTGTTTTCAGGTAAGTGCCTGCCGACTGCTGTTGCCCCGAGTGCATTGGGATCCAACAAGAGTGCTGTCGTTTCGGCGTAAATGAAGGTTCGATCGTGGTCCTCGCGGTAGTTTCGTGGGATCGTGGCTCGTACGTCGATAATCGAGGTTAACTCGCGCGGCCGTCGCGCCATGGCCTCACGTACGCGTCGTAAAATTAAAGATAATCGAGTTCGTTTGCTTTTTCGTCGGTACCTGCGCCAGTGAATCGCCGGCGTTCGAGTTAAATCGTTCGTAAACCGCCACACAGGAACTGTACGGCCATGCGTACGGTCATGCGCCTCCTGTCCAAACCGGCAATTAGAACTCCGATATTTGTCTTTACGTCGATCGCGAATCGTCCAGGTTCGGTTTCGTCGCACGAAATCGATACGCCAACGACCACGATCGAGCCAATCGGGTGAAAGCTGTTACACGACGTCGAGAGTAGGTACGACGAAACGATCGAGGCATTCTTCTGCGAAACATCGGCCAGAGACAGAGGGAAAGAGAGAGTATGGTGCGCATCGTATTGCGAAACGGTCACCGATGACAATTTAGATCGTACGAGCGTGCAATAATCGAAACAGCCGCCGGTGCATACACGGGAAGGAGGAACAGAAGTGATTCGCCCAACGTCGCTAATGAAGAGCTCAGGATTAAGTAGCCTGTAACCCGCTTTATCCACGGGTTGCCCCGTTACCCTACCTCCCGTTCTCGTTCCGTGTCCCATCGTTCTGTCGTGTTACATATGTATTACGGCCCCGTCCTTTTGCCCGAGGTACGATAGAAGGTTCGCCAGCGCGCGTGTGTGTGAGTGTTTTTGTGTTGGCGTGTCGATACGACCTGTCACCGTCGTGTGCGAGTACGCTCGTGTGCGACGGTCGTGCTCCGACACGGTATCAATTAAATCTCTGATTAGCGAGCCCTTCGACTCTGCAACCAGCCCGGTCTAGCCCCTTTGAATCTCGTTCGCGATTGTCGCTCGTCCGTGCTAACTCCGACCGATCGAAAACTTCCTCCGCTTCGACCCCCGCTTCGGTCGACGAAGATCAACTCCCGAGATTCCTTCCTCCGGGTCTGGCGAATATTTTTGTACGCTCGCGGCCACCTCCGACAGCATTTTATTTTAGATGATTATCACCGATCGGAAACGGTTCTTCGGCCCTCGGACAAATGTCCCGAGTTTTCGTCCCGACGGAGTCTCGGCTCTTCTCTATTTTGATAGAGTGTTGAGAAAATTTAGCAAAATTGAGAGAACCAATTTCATCAACTTTTAAATCAATAGACACCCCGTGTAACGTGATGGTTACGTACATAAAGGATGTCGCATCACACGAAATACGTGTTACACGGTAACAATAAGAAAAACATAACGAACCATCATGCGCATTTATTCCTGACTCAAACAATCCTACTGTTCGAATCATTATCTACCGTAATCATCGTAATCACCGTCGTGCGTTTCGTAGCTCGGTATGAAACGTCGACATTTTTACGTTCTTTCGCTGTTGCATTAAATGCACAACGAGTTTAATCAATGTTTAAGATTGAATTTTCAGATCTCAGGCAAATCGAATAACCTCACCTTGTTAATTTACACACGTTCCTACGAAAGTCACTAGACATTTGCTGGCAACATCCTTGGACGAACGTCGCGACGGTACGATCAAAAAAAAATCAGAAAGAAGGAAAATCGACGAAACTTGGTTCGCGTAAAAAGCTTCCCATCGACGGGGGAAAAATCTCGACAAAATTCTCCGCGTGTCTGGAGGCCACCGCGCACGATAACCTTAACGAACCGTCGCGGACCATGGCCGAAGAAGAATTTGGCGTCGTATAAGCGTCTCTTGCTGGCCGCCTCGACGGCCATAAATTCTGGTCAGCGCGGCCAGCGACCAAATAAAACGGAAATCGAGATTCTCGGTGAACCACGCGGATCCTCTCCGGGTTTCGGAGACGTTAGCGGCTGTAACTGGCCGTGCCGACGAATAAAACGATCGC
Organism: Tetragonisca angustula; assembly: GCA_036937485.2. Classification (NCBI taxonomy): domain Eukaryota; kingdom Metazoa; phylum Arthropoda; class Insecta; order Hymenoptera; family Apidae; genus Tetragonisca; species Tetragonisca angustula. The sequence goes on along the minus strand of JAWNGG020000054.1, from coordinate 834,689 downwards.
TGGTTCGCGCGCGTACGCTCGCCTGTGAACGTGGGAGCGGCAACGGCGGGGGCAAGGTTGCCGCCGTCCAGGAAAAGCTGAAAAACGTGCAGATTTATGAATGCCACGTATCAAGGCTCGTTCGCTACCCGCGGTGTTCAGGCCGATCTTTCATGCCCGCGGAGACAAGCTTCGCCGCGGCGAGAACTCGATGGTCGGAAGGGAGGACGACGGTAGACAGGATCCTTTGGTAACCACGCTTGTTCGACACTCGGCTCGTCGAAAACGCCCGGTCGGCTCCCGCACGCGCGGTTATTTATGCGCTTTAGCCGATGCCACGAATCCCGCTTGGGTATAAAGTACGGATTTTCGGACAGGATCTTTCCCTCACGTCGGCGTGAATCGTACATTCTACCACGGGAGTCGTCTTGCCTCGTCCTCGAATTGATATTCTGAAGCTTCGATCCGGGCAACCACGGTGAGGATTTACGTTTAATTTTTTTGTTTTTTTTTTTTTTTTTTTCTTTTGGACAAAGTCACGATAAGTTTGAAGAAAGCAGAATACAGAGAGTACTCGGATCGATAAATACAACTTCGCCAAGCATTTGTCAACGGAATGGTTTAGTTACGTCGCATGATTTTATTACAACGGTTAAATCATTCGGTCAACTAACGATTTCCACGATAACTGAAAAGTAACACACGTCGATTTGATTTCTGATCCATTCACTGGCAAACTGGTTCTAGCTGCGCCAATTGCCCCGGGAGCATAGTATTTGTAGATGAAATACCTCTGTTTACATTGTTCCGTGTCTCTCTGTGTTCACGCGCCAAACGACCGCGCTGCAGCTACGCGATTTCATCCAACCACGAGACCTCCACCCCCGCATGAGAAAACCTTCGCTAATCTGCGTGATCGTGTGACTCGCAGCTTTTTCCCATCCGCAAGCTGCGAAGCACCAGGAGAACCGTTCACAGGTCGGTCGTCGCTGGATAACTTCATCCGTCCGCCCACGAGAGTCGATCGACACGGCTCTATGTATCTTGGTTTCCTTCGGAGTAGCGAGTGGAACCTCCCAACGGTGACTCGGCGTCCGTCTACCGTGAAACGCGTCGCCTACCAATCCCAGCCTCGGCCCCAGCCTCGGAGCAGCTATTAATTTGTATCGATAGAGGCGGGACAGAGGTGGAACGTGCATGCACATTCGTACGTTCGTTAGTTAATCCGACGTGGCGAACAGAACGAGCTCGAGGGAAGTGGAGTCGTCGTTCGTCTATGCGAGTAACGCGCGCACAGAGACGAGCGCACCACCACGCGCTCACGCGTGACCGCGATACCCGAGGCGTATAAGTATCGTTGCCGGTCGGGCAACGCTTGTGCCCAGGCTAAGGAAACCTTCCCACACGATTCCACGGCCGGGCGTGTACGTATACCTACGACCAGCCGATGAAACGTGTGAGTGACACGTAGGAGGATGCTCTCTCGGCGGGTAATGATCACGATTGAATGAGAATGAGGCCGAGAGAGCCAATACAATTAACCCCGTAGCAACATGCCATTGCTACAATGCCAAACGCGTTCACCGGTGCACAGCCTCACTCCTTGTGCCGCGCGTTGCCTCGTTCCTTGCTTCACCAGGCCTTGGCTGCAGATAGCGACCCGGGCTCGCTCGCCAGGCCGCAACAAAGACTTCCTTCCTCCGACCGACTGGCTGCCCCTCCTAGGGCTAGCGCAATTATTACGGCATCGCGAGAACGCGTTCATAGATTATTAGGTAAATGTGCCACGCGTTCCATCGTTCTTCGTGCGCAAGCTCTAATTTGCTCAGCTTCTCTTTCTTTCAACGTGGAATTTCCTACGAAACGTCAGACGACGGAGAAGCGATTTTCATCCCGAGAATTCTCGGAATTTAAAAGACTGTATTGTCGATTCTATTTACTCGAGTGGCTCAACTGTCAGATTAAATCGCAGAGTTTCAGATTTTCTTCAGAGTAAAAGTTGCAGCGCTTCGTTGCAATCGGGACTTTCAGAGTCGGACGCTGGTGCAATCGGTTCGGTGAACGGTAGATGAAACTGGTTCGAAGGGAGCACGTGCCTTTGGCTCATTTCGCGGACGCAATTATTGCGGGATCGAGGATCAACTGCAGGTTGATGCGCACATGTACACGTAGCCGAGAAACGTTCTTCGGAGAAGAGCGTCGATGAATGGGATAGACTGCCGCGACTCGTGCCCGATGAATCGCGCCGCGGCAGTCTCCTCTCGTTTCCCCCTCAACATGCTCTTTCCTCTATCGCGAACCTGACGACTTTATTATTGCCGATGTAGCCGCGATAGAGAAAGAGACTGGCGATCCTCCGCGATCGAGGAGCTTACTCGCGCTTTGTTGCTTCCATTACCGTTAGGATCGTATCGCAGCCGGTGCAACCAGGGGTCGCCCGATGCGATCGGGTTCCGAAGCCAGATTTCGCGTCGATGGTATTGAAATTAGCCGCGCTCGACGCTTCCGTCACTTCTCCTTGCTATCGAGCCGAGATTTCACTGGCAATGTTTCTCTTACAACGTACATATATCGACTATCGTTTTCGAGTCACGGGACAACGCTTGCAACTTGCATAAACGAATGTCGCGACTTTCTTCGTGGATTTGTGGGAAATTTAAAGACGCAGAAAGCAGAGTGCAACTACTCGCACTCAATCGATGAGCGAAACAAACTTTAGCTTGCAATCTCATTCCTGCAGTCCGAGTTTACGAACGAGTGCGAAATATGAAAAATTTGTACCAAATTGTACAAACGTAACCGCTACGATTCATATTAAAATATTGTATAAATTTCGCAAACTTTTGAGGACTCGGTCGCAGTCCCATTTATCACAGTTCGTAAAATTATCGTTCGTTTAAAATTGTCAATCGTGAACTCGTGAACGGAAAATCTACGTTGAGACGTTCAACGTGTTTCACCGCGGTTAATTAACTTGGACGAAAGTCCCTACGGGAACGATCGTCCGCGATGGTGAGTCCGGTCGATTCGCTGAGACCAAGTGCATTAAACTCGTACGCGACCGACGCCGATTTAGATTACGGCGGGCATAAAAAAATACGAGGCGAAACGCGTGTAATCCGGCGCCGGTTTCGAACGCATTCGACGTATTGGCCGATTGGTTAAGGGTAATCCGGTTTTCACGGCGCTTCTGAAGTACCTGGCAGCTTGACGATACCTTCGGCTTCTCGAGGATGACGTTTCCTCCCACGTGCCTGGTGATCCGCCAATCCTATCGAGGCATCTTCAATCTGTTATCCGTGTACGTATCGTAGGGGGATATCGTATTTGGGATATCGCTGCACTCCAGCTCGTGGGGAATAATCTGTTCGAATTATAATTTCGTACGGTACGGGCACGAACGAGCGCTCGAAAGAAAAAAGCTCGAGCGCCACTCGGTAGATCCGGCTTTCAACTCGCTCTCTCGTTACGGCGAGCGTTTAAAAATATACCCACCATCGGTTGAAATTGATCGATTAGTATTCCGATCGGGTACTATCTGCAACCGTATCGTTCAAGACGATGGCTCGCCGGTTTTTTTCCTACCGGGTGAAATTGCGGTTCGCTCGGACGCGCATCAACAGTTGAAAGGTGATACGATTGGAAATCTGTTGCGAGTCGATGCAGTTGATATACCGTAACGTCGTGTAACATATCTATATGTCCGTATTTTACGTATACTTGTCGGCTCATTATTGCACCTTGTCAGTACACCGTTACAAAATATTAAAGGACTTGCAATTAGTTACAAGTAGACTGCAAGTATTTTTCTTTCTTTTTTTTTTTTTGTTTTATGCACTTGCAGGAGATTTTCAAAAACAAAATTGCACAGGATGCACGTTGTATAGAATAATATATAAAATATACACAATATAGTGTCTTTTATAGCACTTAGCAAGTGAAACAATTTTCTACTCGAGTCTTTTAACACTTTCACATGGCTGTCCTGTACGTACTAGCCGTTGGGTTGTCTAGAGATATTAATGTAAATAAATAAATAAAAATATCTATTAACACTAGAACAACCGTATCAGAATGTTCTACATACCAATCGTAATTTAAACGAAATTAATTAATTAATTTTATACCCGTTTCTTTTAAGCAGTTTGTAGAAAATAAATGTCTGAAATCCGTCAGACTAATGTCACATTTCGATTCTTATAGCGTTAAAATAACAAAATTATACTGCTATTTATAAAACCTTTGTAATGACAGTCCTAATGTCGTAATACACGCAACATGGGGAAAGTGTTAAAATTACACTCTTAAAAATATTTATTTACACAAAAATCCGCAGTCCACTTATAACAACTATTAATTCCCAGATTTCCCATTGCATTAAATAACTGCTGTAAATAAATGAAATCCCTTTCGCTTATATAGGATTAAATAATATACCGCGTAGGGTAGATATCGTTGAAACTTAGGATGGAGGATGTGGTGTAATCGCGTATTATTGACAAGCGTCGACGATAATTTCATATCAGCCGTGTGAATGATTTAATTAGAAATTGTAACGAGAACGTACGAAGCTCGAGTATAAAAATAACTCGTAGAGTTGGGTGAATTAATTATGTAGTGAAGTTTGCAATCCCACGGAGAAACTCCGGTTACGCAACATTCACCGAGCCTGACTCTCGTTATTAACGAATAATCACCTCGATCGAATTTTAATCTTTCCTGTGGCTTTCTTTGCAGGTGTAATACGCAGCACCTCGTTACTTAACTAATTTCTATAATTATCCCAACCCACAAATCAACCAGTATCAGGTACTTAGTTCTAATTTGTGGTTCTCTCGCCTGATAATTACTCGTGGTTTCACGCTGAATCGTGGCGTCAATGATTTCTACATGTAAATCCAAGTAAACGAATTACGAGTATTAATATATAACTTCGTATTTCTACGAATGCGATTAAAAAAATAAAGTGTTGGTAGAAACTTGTTTTGTTTCTATTAAATGTTGAAGGTGGTTTACTATATTTTACATATTTTTTATGTTTAGTTGCAACCTCAAAATACAGTCAATTGTGGTTATACGAAAGTATTTATTGTACTTGGACGTAATTAATCGTACGTAAATAATGTAATAAGTACAGTGGTGTGCAAACGTTTATTGCAACCAGACTCGTGAAAATATTTCAACACTTGTGGAAATTTAATCCGCAATTTCGTATGATATACCGCAAATTATATTACATTTATTACAAACATATACTTCACAGAAAGCACAAAATTATTTCAACGTTTCATTATTATATCAAACGTTAATCAACGTTATATCAAATTGTTATTAATTACGTGTGCATTTAAAACAATCGTCCGTATCGCACACTAACTTTTCATTAAACGAACGTTTGCAATAAACGCCAATTTTCATCGTTTGATCTCGAAACTGTATTCTTTTCCACTACCTGTTTCAATAAAATTGCACGATGTTTTATACTCGGGAATTTTCTATAACGTACGTTCAAATACTTTCATGAGCCACTCTAGATGAACATACCAACACTAGAACTATCAAAGTGGTCAAAATCTCGACCAATTTATAATTTTCCATGGAAATGTTACATTTCCAAATGCTCGAGTGATTTTTAATAAAATACATTGATAGAAGCTTGTGCTCTTCGTTATTTGTTATTATCTTTCTCTCGTACTTTGATTTTCTTGCCGCTTTATTAAAATATTCTACTTTAGTCGTCGGTAGTTGCAGTGTTCATAATCATAGCAGGATCGAACAGGAGAAGGAGAATTGCTTCTCAAATATGATGTACTTACCGCGTCGTCTTCTAGCCAATCAACAATCCGTCCAGATCCACCCGGTATGCAAGGCTGCCGGTGAGTATATTCACGAAGCACAGCGCTCTCCCTTCCTGCACGATGCTGGTTTTCGCGTCTCAAGGTAGCCCGGTGTCGACTTCCAAGGACCCTCGTCTGTCGTGACGCGTTAGTTCTTGCCTCGTCGATGCGAAGATGCGTGCAGCGGCGTTCCTCCGGGTTCTCCCTCCGGTTGAAAGACGAGGCGGCTGGCTCTGCTTCTTGCGGAAACTGCCGGCACGGCTGCAATTAGCGCGAGAGTTCCCGATAAATAATTGAAATTCAATACGGGGTGCCGTGGTGCACGGCTCGCCAGACGTCTCGGTGAGCGTGTATCGGAATTTCCACGCTCGGCCGCGCGGCTCGAACGTGCACGGAAAACATCCCGCGGCTTCGTCCCTCGTAATTAATAACATAACACGACGACGAACAACGGGGCGGCCCGCCTCCCTTTTAACGAAAGTTCTCGCGGCGGCATCGAATTTCGCTTCGCTTCGCCTCGGCTCGGTTCCGCTCCGCTCCCGCTGCTAGCGGGGAAAATTTTTCCATTTCCCCGACGAAGCTATCGATCGCCGGATACTACTTTCTCTACGCGTTCCAACGATGCTTCCTTCGATCGTCGATCTTTGTTTCGTCGTTGCTCGCGAAGCCTGCATCGGCACGCGGAATTTTCGATCCTGCTCGCGTAATTAGCAGTTAACAGAGTTACCTCTATTTTTCCTCCGTCCTCTCAAGTTCTTTCGTCGCGAACTTGAGCGTCGTTCGACTATTTCATACTATCGTTGTAAATTTGCTATTGCATATCTAGTTTCGTGGTGGTTTAAAATTATTGACGAAAGACTCGCGAAATGGAACGTTTGAATAGGATCGATGAATTCGTGTCTACAATATTCACTTCTGCTGAATGTTTCGTTCGGTTTTCGTCGACTGTGAATCTGCCGTCACAAATGTTACAAATGTTATAATGAAATTATTGACGAAAAAAAGAAAGTGTTGATCGACGCGTGAAATTTTCTGGGATACCGCGCTCGTATTTTAATTCGACTAATTGAATGGACCTGCATCTCTGTTGCCTTCCATTCAAATTTCTGTTTACGCCGCTCCATTGTAAATTTGGTGTTGTACGTTATAAAATTATTATAAGTACACGGTATGTAAATTACTGATGAAAAAGGCCTTGATTGGCACCGGTCATTTTCTGGAGTATCGTGTTTACGCTTTAATTGGGACCTGATCGACGGATCTCTGGTTTTATTTAAATTTCTATCCACGCCTCTCGACTGTAGATCGAATTATTAATGAAAAATGCCTACGTTTTGCAAGCGTCGGTCGTATTTACGCTTCGGTTCAAAAGTTGACCAAAGCAACGACGTATAAATACAAGAGTTTTAATTAGTCATAGCACGGGGAAAAATTCATTTATAACTGGCAATTGCTTCGAACAATCACTAAGAGGTAATTGCAGCGGAACGACTATCGAGCAGCTCCTTTGTCCTCAATTAAATCGCTCGAGGCCGGGAAGACACAGACCAGAAGAGCAATTCGCTTTAGACACGTCACGCGAATGCACTCTGCCAACACAGGAAACAATTCAAATACCACTGCCCTTTAATCGTACAATCACAATTATCCATCTCAGGAATTAGCCTTCTTCGTTAAACAAATACCACAACGTAGCCCGTGTTGTACGAAATATCACGATTCACGATCACTACGGTGAAACGCGGCTGACACGATTGCGTAGGTAATATTTGAAATTAAAATATTAGTCGTATATATTAGTATAATTGTATATCGAGTGTTAAATTCCATCTCACCGAATGCAGAGATTTTTTATTACATATTTCAATATTCTTGTATCTTCTGTGCACATTTTCCAATTTCTTTCAAACTTTATCAAACACGCGTTGATAAAATCATATAAATAGTCAAATAGAATTACTTAAACTACTCCAATTCTGGAAATAACCAAACTTGTATCATATTATAAAACACCACTAATCTTCGAGCAGAAGAATGAGTGTATTTTAGATTCAACAAAAAAAAAACAAAAGAAAAAAATTCTTTTCATATCCAAAGTGAGAAAATGGCTCAGACAACTATATGTTATTCATAAAACATTCTCCCATAGAGGTGTCCAAATACGACAGGTTTAGATTAAAGTTGAATTACGAAAGGCAGGTCGACGTTCACAATTCAGATACAACCCCACGATCAGTGGATTCAGACGAGCACACGTCCGCGTTACTTTGTCTCGAGGTCGATGTTTACGATGCCTGGGAAGCGTCGCGACGCGGCGCATCGGGCTGTCAGACCCGACTCGTCCATCCGCGAAGTTTCGAGACAGCACCGCGGACGAACTTTACATGAATGATTCACGATTGCTCACGGTCGATTCCAAAAGGGAAGGAAAGCGCTAATTGAGGCTCTCGCCGTTTTCAGACCGCCGCGCCGCGCCGCGCTGCCCGCTAATTACGCTTAAGCGAATTCCGGCAGCGTCTCGTTCCATCGGACGCTTCGTTATGTTCGCGGGAACTGACGCGGCGGGTCGCGGTTCGTTGGCTTTTATGCGAGTTTCAAGTCGTGTTTTATACCGGGCCGAAAATCAAAGGGACCAGGTCGCCTTCTGCGTTGAATTTTCGGCAACGGGATGAGAATTAAGCAGCCGAGCGAACGCTGCTAAATGAAAGTCGCACATCGTAAACGCTGGCCCGCGCTAATGACGAGTATCCTCTTGCCACGCTCGTGCTCGTGCTTTCGTGACTGCACACGAACCCACGTATTAGCGGCCGTGAAGCCTTGATGGCACGACCAACTCGCCTCTTTTCGCCCCTTTCCGCCCGGTTGATAACGACGCAAGATAACAGAGAAGCGGAGAACGGACATTTTTTTATACTTGAGGCGATACGTTCACGGCCGCGGATCATTTTTATTGCGCCAGTCGAGCGCACGGGAGCCAAGTGGCTCCGTTGGTTTGATAAAATTTGTGTTCGAGTTGCACTTTTACGATTTTGTCGGTAACACGGCTTAGAAACGCGGGGAAGAGGTATATCAAGATAAGAGTGTGAGTTTCCGACGATCTGTAAACTATATAACGTTACTGGTCGTCACAATATTAATAATTACCTCGTATATTACTTTTGGTGACAGAATTCGGTAATTATAAGCACTCTCCGTCTCGACCGAAGTCGAATGGTAGTATCCGTTCTTTATCCATCTCGAACGAAGTTCACCTTGAACGTCCAAGAATTTTCTATCCAAGAACCTCGCGTTGCTTTTGAATTATCGTTCAAATTACTTCGCGATCGTAATTTCCATGGCTGCAGCTGCCGCGTCCGCGAACGTGACGCGTATCCATTTCCTTAGAAAGGGAAACGCAGTTGCAACCTAGGCGGTACGGATAAATAATAGGCAAGGCTCGTCTGAACTTCGTTCTACCAGCGCGAGAGAAGTTCCCCGACGAAAGTTACGAAAGAAGTTGCAAGTAACAAGCATCCGGCAGTTCGAGCAGGCCGATGATCGCGGTTTCATTTAACTTCATCCTCAGCCCCGGTCGCTTCGGCTATCTCGCGTGACCGCTTATTTTCACGACGCCGTGGCAGGGATCCGCAACGCTGACAGTTCCGTGTTTCGCCGCGGCCGCGGAGGAAATAGGAATCAACTCGGTTGTCAGGATTCGCGAAAGGGAAGTGGGAAGGGAAAGATTCGCGGAACGGACGGAGAGATACCGACTACGAACGCCCCGTGGGTTCACAGTGTGAATAGCAATTTTATTAGAATGGAAGAATGTTGCGCTGGAAGCGGGAATCGCGCGGCTAAGCGCGTACACATCGCAACTTCGTCAAACGAACGAGTTGCGGGAAGCGTGCGCCCGCTCTGCGAGCAACAGCTTAATTAAAGTTGTTCGAATAAAAGTCGTCGCCGCGAAGTCGTTACCCCCCATGTACGTGAGCGTACTTCAATTTTTGTAATCTACGTTCAACTCGAGCCTTGGATCGAGGTTGAGACGTTGAAAGTTGTGCACGTAGCTGTAAACTCGGAATATTTTTCAATAGAGGGGCGTGGTCCGTGGACACATGTAGCTGATACAATTTGTTTTGAAATATGTTTTGCAGTACAGTGGAACCTTCGTTACGTAAAAACAAACCTTTGCTACGTTACGTTCTGTGGCGCGTTTCTTAGAATACACATATTTTCTAGAATACACGTATTTCTTAGAATATATTGTAATAAAAGTGTTTACATATTTTGTGTAGAACGAAGCCAGTGTAATGCTTCGTGTTGAAATTACTTGAACTTGGCAGCAAATTAGCACAAAAACGTGCAATTGCAAAATCAACTATCATAAATATTAAAAAAAAATCGGAAACGTGTTATTGAGAACTATTTAGAGCAACTGCAAACAAATTTTAACAAGTCGAAAGACTTTAATGGCGAAAAACAATTTGAGCGAACACTGTCTTTTTGTTATCTCTTATCTGCACATGCTTGTCTTTCAATTAGTTCATATAATGAAGGTTCTACTGTAATTAAAAGCATTCCTGAACTGTGGTTATATAATACTTTATACTGTGGAGAACAAAAGGAAGTTTGCTATTGGTATTTGTCTATATGACACATACTAATATTATTAATAATCAAATGTATTTTCACTTTGCAAAATTACGCCTCGTCTCGTGCACTGTATATTGTACTGTAGGAATACTTTCAAATCGATTCAAAGTAAATTACAAATTATACCAAATTACGGTGTAATTATTCATTTAATTTCTCTACTTCGGCCCATACATAAAAGTACAAAAATACAGAAACATCCACAGTGAAATTTCACAAGGCATCATAACATACTATGCGTTTAAATACTCACATGAACCACTGCGTGCGTTCAGACAACAGCTATTTATCGAGTCCGGCGTTGGCAGCAAAAAACGAAGAGACGGAGGGAACACAGACGTACGCGGTTTAATAGACAGTCGCGACGCTGTTTAATAAGATATTTAGAAGTCGCGTGGAGTCTCTTAATCTATCGTTGTTACGCTCGCGACGTTGACCGAGACGCGGCATGCGTTCAGCACGAGGGACGCTCGCCTAATGGGACACGTCCTAAGTCGAAATAAAAGCCGACTCGATTTGTATATATCTTCCGTCATTACCTCAATGTTTACGCCGCACGTTCGAGGACAGAATTTCGTGTGGATAGATTTCGCATGGCAAAATTAGTTCAACGAGCGGACTAACTGAAATCGACGTTCATCGGGAACGATTTCGTCAAACTGTGATTACAAACTACGTTGTAATTTCCAGCTCCAACAATTTCTCGATAATCGTACGCGTTCGAACGCGAAGTGAAAAAGAGTAAGCTGGAATCCAGTCGGACGCGACGTTTGTCCAAAGAGAAATCGTAAAAATACGACGTGCGAAACGTCGACGAACGATACCAATTTGACTAGGTACATCGAAAGAACGATGGTTATCACGAGAATTTCAACACGAGAAGCTAGTCACGCTCGTATCTTCGATAGGGCAGCATTCTTTTACCGATAAATCCCTCGGTCGTTTCTTTTTTTTTGTCTATTTCGTAAATTACATCGTCGTATCTACATCGCGATATAACTGGCGCAAATTGCCTTTCATTTAACTTTCAACCTCTGGCTGGCGGTGCTCTCGTTGGAATTTCCGATTTTTATTCTCACCTTCGGCGATACCCATTAAGCTAGAAAATCAGCCTGCCGTGCAACTGCATTACGCGCGCGAAAATAAAATAATTCTCGGATCTGTATGAAACGACTTTCGCGCCAGGATTAATATACTCGAATCTCGAATGTAATACACGTTGATTTCTCTCGCGATACGAACGATCGATCGCAGATCGATCGTGATCTCGCATCCGATGGAAACGACTCGCCCCGGTCTCGCGTCTCGGGTCTCGAAGAAAAAGGGGCAAACGAACGTGAAACGTCTAATCGCCCACGTTGAAGTCACGCTTTCCAAGGCCGCTGTGTTCCGGTTTATCCATTCTCATCTCGGCGAGCGATATCCCCGGGGCGACGGTCGAGGCAGGCTACAGGAAACTCGTCGACGATGAAAGATCAACTCGCTAATGCAATATCAGGCCCACGGTGGTCAGAGATAATAGCGTAACTGCATTACGACACGATACGTCAATTAACGTCCGGCTGGGCCCCAAGTTGCCAGGTCTCCCCGTGCCGATGAGAGGAAACGGTGAGAAAAAGATGGCACGAAAGTCGGAGGAAACGAAACCAACGACGACCAAGGATTAATCGGTCGTGCAGCTGCTGTAGCTTGGTAATCGCGGGCTCGTTGCGAAAAAGTAAATAAACCTGTACCTATCTTGGCCGATCGAGAAGCCCTCGGCTCGCTTTTTAATGAGATATGGTCGCACATTTCTGCATAAACCGCCGATAACGCGGCCGTCCAAGTGCCAAGTTGAATCAAGTTTCGGCCCGCGCCGTTTCCCGTGTTTGTCTTTGTCGATTATGTCCGCGGCGCCGCCTCTTGACCGATCAATTACGCGCGACAGGTGAGATTTCGCATCACAGTCCGAAGAGTTAGATTTTTCAGAAGAGTCGTATATTAATTTCTTTCGGGATATCGCTCATTCTAGCCAGCTTCTGGACAGTTTGAACAGTCACCGTGTGTACCTATCTAAATTCCATTTCCTCGACCCAGTTAGCAGAATTTTTACACCGGTAAATTCATTCGATCAACCTTTGAATTTTTCAAGAGCAGTATGCTTGTTGGATTAAACTAGGTAAACCAACTTCACTATTTGCTGCAACTGTACGAATTTGACATTTATTTCTTATCCTTCGTTCCCCATATTTAATTCTGCTGACATTTATTTCCTTCCCTTTCGGCTCGTGTTTCCTGTAATTTCATTTTTATTCCGTGCACGAATAAACAAAGCTAAAAATTGTACAAAAATCTTCACCACGCGTGAAAGATGCGACAATTCATGAATAAGAATCCACGACTAAAACCCGCCATGTTAAAAGATAAATACGTCATTTCGCCAGCGAAATTACGCGAGCTTTTACGCGAGAAAAGAAAAGAAAAAAAAAAGGAGAAGAGTCGCCGTTAAATCGTCGACAGAGCACCTACTCCGAGGCATTAAAAAATGAAAGTCCCAGTTGGAAAGCAGAAACGAGAGAGAGTAATCGCCAAACGACAAACGCGTCCGGTTAAAAATTGACAAATAAACGACGGGGGGCTGCGGTAACGGTAAAAGCGAGGCGGTTGAAAATGGGAGGCGGGGAGAAGCGTTCGCTGAAAGGCGTTACGAGGTATCGCGTTCAGGTTCGCGCTATTCCTCGAGTTATGTAAATCCGTGGAATAAGTTCCAGGTGCGGTCTGGTTGCAGCTGCGGTCTGGTGCCGCGAGTTTTAAGAAAGAACCTTCGCGACGCGAAGGTGGTGTGTATTGAAACGGGCGAAACCTCCCGGTGAATTATGGAAATGAAAACGGGCGGGCGCGTTATTGGCTGGCGGTGCTGATCGTAATCGGGTAATTGTCGATCGAGAAAGGGATCGTGGCAACGGATGAAAACGGCGAGAGAACGGGCAGACGCGAGACGAGACGTGGAAATGGAACGTTTCCTGGTGGCCGACAGCGGCCACTGTCGACGTGCTCGATAATTTCAGCGTTAAACAACCGGAACCGTGTGCGCAAAGTGTATAAATCACGTGGAAACATCGTCGTCGTTTAATTCAATTACAATTTACAAGATTATGATCTATCGGAAGGGGATCAATTACTCGCGCGTAACACGTGACGTTGCGCTTTGCGTTTTCTTGCGTTTCCCCGGCAAGCATAAATTAACATTTCAATCGATGTGACGATAACGTCGTTCGGTTGTTTCGAAAGTTACACCGAATTGTCCGACAGCCGCGCGCGTGAACGCGGTCGATTAATCGCCGCTGCGATTCTCCGCGATAGAACGACCTGTGGAGAACCGCAGTTGTAAAAAGTACCCGTTGTATGTTAAACGGGAGCACGGAAAGGTTTCGAGATTTACGACGACGACCCGTTATGATACTTTCACATGGAGCGACCGAGCGTGCTGATCAATTAAAAGGAAAAATATTATTTCCGTTTGACAATGTATCTCAGCAATCGATGACACTCGTTTGGCACTTGAAAATTTCTGATATTTTACGTAAATAAACAAATTGAAGACTTTGCCAGATAAGCGGGAAAATCTATACATCAAACGTACACCGTACGTCATGCTATATATATCACCTCGGAATCTCTTCGTGCAATGAAGTTGCATCGCCACAGTAGATTCTGCCCGCTCTAGTCAGACACGCCCGCCACTACCAAGTATCGACAGCCGAACGATCGAGCTCAGACTTCGTAACTTTGCTTCCCCGTGCACCGAAACCAACGAACGACGTGCTAAGTAAGACGTCGCGTCGTAAGCTGGCTGGCGCTGAGGTTGAAATCAGCGTTGGCCGCGATCAGAGTACATCATCGGACCGAGGGCGACCTGCGTGCGCGGTCCAACAAAGCAAATCCCGCGAGCCGAGACGAATCGAGACGCAGGAGGGTTCAATCGGCTCGTTAAGACTTGGCCGTGACGGTGAACACAGTAAGTGCGCGCGCGGCGGTTGCTCGCGACGCGGTCCGGGGACATGTTTAAGACCGGTAGTGGGTTGTTTATGCGTGAGCTCGCGCTTATGGGGAGCGAAACGTAATCCATGATGGGACGAGCGTGTCGGCCCTCTCGGATACCAACCGTCCCGGTCCGCTCTCTCCCTCGTTTCAGCTCTCCACCGTTTCTTCTGGCCGTGTGCTCATCTGGCCGCTGCTTCCTTCGACGAGTCGCGAGTCGCGCTACGTGTCCGGGATATCAAGCGCCGATTCCTCGTACCGACTCCTATATCTTCGCGTGAATACAAACTCGCGGCGCGGACTCGGTGGACTGGGAAGAGCGAGGCGGCGAGGGTACACCGGTGCACACGAGCGACCACGACGCCTAGGAAAATGGGCGAAGCGCGCGTGGTCTTTCTCTCTCTCTCTCTCTCTCTCTCTCTCTCTCTCTCATTCCTCTTTGCTCTATGCCAGCGTGTAGCAGCGTGCACGGTGTACCTTTCCGTCCGCTGACGGACGAGCCGCGGTAGCTGACAAGTTGCCCCATTACGCCTATGCTGCATACGCGCCACCCAAGCGCGGGTAGCTCGCGTTCGCAGCGGGATCCCCGTGTTCGCAGTCTCTTAAAACTCTCTTTCGTCCGCTTCTTGGCCTCGTTCCTTAGCCGGCCATAGCTCCTCTCCTCTCTTTTCTCCTCCTTTCTTTCTTTCTTTCTTTCTTCCTTTCTCGCACTTCGTGGTCGCTACGCTCCTCTCACGATTCCTCCTCTCATCTCTTACCTTCTCCTCAGAGCTTGCCTTTCGCTTCCCTCGCGCAGCTGCTGCTCCACCGACCGACTCCATTTTCTGCTTCCTGTACCCTGGCGACTTCCTTGAACGCGCTGACGCTCTTGACGCGCCTCGAGCTACCGTTCCCTTGGACGGCGTATGCGTGTGTGCGTGTCTCGTTGCGCAGCAAGCTTGTTAATTTCGACGTATTTATGGAGTTACAGTTACGATGTCGCTCTAACTCCGCGGCGGTTATGATGCTGAGGTTGATTGAGATAATTCGGATTCTCGCGTAATTGGGCATTTATGCTGTAACGAGCAACTACTTTCGATAGGAATTTTTACCGGAGGTCGGCCAGTTCTGTCCGCGATAATCCGCAAACGTTGTCGGTCCCGATTAATGTTAACGTTAATCAACCACGTATTTCCTAATTAGAACGTTTCTTCTCCAAACGCACGAGAGTTTCAATTAGCTTTTCAACAAACTCTTTCGACGGTCAACAACCTGACGCTGCGGCAACGTCATTGCTTACCAACGTAGACTCACGTGGGTCACAGTGTTAATTCGCCTAGGATGTTAGAAGCAGTTGGATTTGCTCTTTCCGAATTCAGTTGCAGTTGCCAGTTGCTCGTGAAATCCAATCTTCTCTGCAGGAACGAGCGTCGCGTGCGATTTTTGCCGAATGAATTTCAACGTGAGGAATCGAGATGGGCGAGAATGTTTCGAAGTTGGCTGTTTCGCTCGATATTCCCATTTGCTGTTTTCCCTCTCACGCGCTCTCTCGCGTAAAAGTTCCCTGCTTACCGCGACAACTTTCACATCGACAGACTTTCCATATTCATGAGACTTCGGGAACGACTTGGGGAAATAATCATAACTCGACCGTACACGGCAACGGTGCACGTCGAAACAGCCGATTCTTATTAAAAGTTGTAAGAACCGCGCGCATCCGCGGTTTTATTGCATTTACATTCTCTGTAGATAGACGTAATTCCACCGATGGAAATTTCGTTCCCATGTTGGAAAGTAGAAAACTAGCATCTCGATATCTCGAGACCGAGGTCGTGCTTCTTTTTCCTATTTTAAAAACGTCAAAGGACACAGTTCTTGCACCACCGACTTGATCCGTGCTGCTTTAAAAATCAAAGAGGGACGTCAGGAAATGGAGAAAGTGAACAAAGTCGATAAGCAGTGCCATTTTATAGATGATCTTTCTACCTTTCGTTCGAAGATTATTTGACAGACACTTGCGGTTCATCAAGTTGATTAAATTTATTAAATGCCATTCCACTTAAGGTTTCAAGACTGTCTCGAAGTTACTCTCGAAGAGCTTATTCAGAATTGTACGAATTAACTAACGAAATGTGCAATATACGTAGATAAAATTCGTTCGTTAACAGAGCACCGACAAATTACACCGGAGAATATTCATCTTGTTGTTCATGTATCTTTCGATATTATCGTTGTTGCTGTTGCTAATGTACATATTTGCCTTCGTGCATACGCATGCAAATTGAATCGTTCGTAAGCTCGAAATCCGTGTTGTTAAATCATTTAACAACCCAGTTTTCAACTTCCACGGGGCATTAAAAGTTACGCAGTTTTCTATCAATAAAGAAACGCGAGCACGATCGCCAGAGGGACGACCACCCAACGTTAACCCAATATAAAATTCGCCCGCCCGTCTCGAAAGAAAATCGCAAGTTTCAGCGAAGAAGCGCGCGCAAAGTGTCCGCTTCGTTGTTTCCTTTTTCGAGAAGTTTCGCCGAAGCTTCCTTATCCTCTCCCCCCCCCCTCAACCCCTGTTTCTTGCAATTACACGAAATGTAATGCCGGGCAAAAGTTTCGAGATCGCGCAGGGGTTGCAGCGCGAGGAAATCCTGGTCGCCGGTGTTTCGCGGCAAAAAGGAGTCTCCGAGTCTCGAAAGCGGTTCCGCGGAGCGCGCTTTCGAGGCTCGCGCAGAGAAACTCGAACGGAAGCGGGCCAAGTGCGCAAAGACGAATTCCGTGTCCCCGGCACAATGCCTCCTTTCGCGAGAAAGTTTCGAACGGGACGGAAGCGAATTAACGACAGAAAGACGTCGGAGACCCGACAGAAAGAAGAAGGCTCTGAATCTCCGAGACAGGCGGATTCCTCAAACTTTTGCTTTCTGATCTAGCGTCAGTGTTCCGCATTTTCTTTTCCTTCTTTCTTTTACCCTTTCCTTCTCTCCGTTTTTCTTCGCGGTATATTTCAGCAACTGCGACGTATCATGTTATAACCGTAATTCGGTCGAAATCGATGTTCACTTGTTAGTTTTATCTGCGTTTAGTTTTTTTTTTCTTTTTTTTAACTCAAATTTCAAAGCTACGTGACAAATTGTTTATACGTGCTGACACTTTTATCGAGTACGTTGGACAACGGATAAAATGTCTGGCAATTTATTGAAACGCGAAATTTCTTGCGAAACTCGGGAAAAAACGTATCGACGTGGACAATTCAGAGAAGAGAATAAAATTCAAATGAACGATTATTTATTTACGACGGGTGAAAATTTTCTGAAGTAACGCACGCTTGACGATGATTATTTTAAGTATGATAAATTCGGTGCAGACCTAGATTGAAACAAACCAGTTTTCTGGCATCACCTCGGATAATTGTTCCTCGAAACGACATTTAATTTTTATTTTCAACGGGGAACACGTTCGATGTGGAATATCACTAGGAGAAATTTTGATTGTATCGTCGAAGATAATCGCGAGCAATTTCAATGTCCGCGACAACGCAACTCCTTCGAATTGTCTCGCGAATCAGTTAGCAAAATACAGTCAGTTCCAACAACAAATAACAGTTAACAGTTTCAATTCAGAAGACGTGGCACGTATTCGCTCGAATTTCAATAAGCGACACATTATGGTTAAGGAACAATTATTCGCGTTTCGTATCGTTACCGGTTACCTGCAAGTGTGAAGCGCGCGCGACGATTGCTCTTTAAACAGCTCCGCCCGTATTGTCCGCGAATTCTCAATTTCCCGAAGCCACCGAATGAAAGAAGTGGCAGCGAAATGAATTCGTACAACCGTCCGTGGCGAGCATCGGGATGAATAGGCCGCGAAGAGGCAAAAGAAAACGGAAAAAGAAAAACGAGAAGAAAGAGGCTGAGTAATGTAATTTCAATAAATTCATTCCGGCGAAACAATGGCTGGAAACGGCTTCAATAACGTCTTGCTGCGTTCTCCTGAATCGGCCGGTCCCATTGAAATCGCAAGAATAGGTCGGGGTGGTTAATTAAGAGGGCAAGGAGCCGCGTGCCCGTGATCTCGTGCTAATACCTCCGCCGCGGCTTCTTCCACTCCGCTCGGCTTTCTTCGCGACGGATTCCGCGTCCGCGGCGAATCTCCCATCTCGTGGTTGGAAACATCGCGAGAAGAACGCGACGAAGGGCGAGCAACAGCCAGGGAACAACATCGCGGCGCGCTGCGGTGCTTAAGTTGATTGCGCGATAAGGAACGAGACGGCTCGGGGCCACTTCATCGTTAATTGTAATTTGACGTTTAGCTCGGCGGGCATCGAGGATGCTCCCCGGCCGGTAATTTTAATCCTTTCGTCGTCGTCGTCGTCGAGACGATCTCGCCCCGAAACGGTCGAACGTCTGGTGAAATTAATGAACTTGAAGCGCGATTTACGCGGGTAGGAACCGCTCGTGGGATCAAACGACGAATACCATGAGAGTCGACGGCGACGACGTCGATAAGGGTAGTAGCCCCTGAGAACGCTTAACTTTTAACGATTCTCCCGCGAAAAAAAAGAGAGAGAAAGAAAGAAAGAAATGAAAGAGAAGGGAGCTTGGAGGGGCGGAGAGTGAAAGAGACAGGAGGAGGAGAGGTGGAAGGGGGGAAATCAGGGAAGAGAGAGGACTCGAGAGTACAAACTAACCCTCTGGGCTGGTTCAATTAAGCCCCAGGAATACACGTAGCGTATCTCCCCTCCACGGCCCCGTTCGTTTGCGCGGCTAAATACCGCGAAGCTTTTGGACGAGCGACCAGGCAAGGAGGTGTTGTTCGGGCCACGATAAACTTTTTTAATTAACGAACAAATTATTCAGATCGTCGGCGTTAGTTCGACGTAACCGGTAAATCCGTAACGTCCATTCAGTACCCCGGCCTGCTTTATTAATAATTTCCAGACCACTTGTCTGTCCCCGGCTGCTTGCCGCCGTTCGTGCGTTCGTTTTCCTCTTCTTTTCTTTTTTTTTTTTTTTCCTTTTCTCTTTTCACCGTGACGCGTTTCAACATTACTCGCGAGCCTCGAAGAAGGAACGGAACAGGAATACCGCGCGCAAACAAGAACCAGCACTAAACACCGATCAATTCCGACTCGTCGACAGTAGTTGTCCCAGACGTCGTGCAAGAAGAAACGCGAAAATATTCAACATTTCCATAATCCGTACGCTGAACCGAGCGGTTCGTTACCGGTTTGAAATTTACGAGGGAGCCTCCGATTAGATTCGCCGCTTAGAATTCGATTCCGTTAATCCTCGCGTTAATCACCGCTCTATCGTCTAGGAACGTTAGCGCGGTGCTCGCGCAACATCGTAGATCATATGCGCGACAAAAGGCGACGCAACGAAATAACGAGCGCCGTGCGGGTAATGTCCGTAGGAGCGTAGCGATCAACTTAATAACCAATAAATAAACGTTAAACGCGACCCGTGTTTTGATAAGAAGGCGTCGCCCTCGCTTCGACCGTTTCGGCCATTACGATTTCCTCCTCACCTCGTTGCTTTTATTTCGCCCAGCGGAATCCCGAGGCTCACGAAAATCCGTGTACGTGCGCCGCGTGTACGCACGGGGCGCGTTATTCTCGTCCGGTTGCCAGTTAGCGGGAGCATCCTTAAATCATCGTCCTGTCTAACCGAGAGGCTAATCCTGATTCATACCGAGAAGGCACGTCCGGATCATTCACGGCCTCTTTTCCCCGGCTTTCGGCCTCAAATCACCCGGACGGCAATTATCTCGCGCGACATGTTTTCGGACTGGGACGGGTGTTTCGGAGATTTGGAAATTGAGATACGACACTCTCGGTATGGCGGGATGTCGCTGATCGATTGGAATTTCTATAGTAATTTTCCAGTCAAGACTTTGAGAGTTTAAGACGGTCACGTTGAATAATATTTTAATGACCATCCTTTTGAAGTTTCTTAACCTCTTGCGCTGGAATGAGAATTTTTGATCCCAAATTGCAACATTTTTTTTCAGTTTCAAGTACATTTAACATGCAACCCAGGCAAAACAAATGATAAGTTCGTTACTTCTTAATCATTCCTATCCAGTGATATCATACCGACGAGTTCAAAAGAAAGAGAAAGCGACGATTTTATTGTATACGGTTCGGGCACTCGTTATGGTCCGCGAACCAAACGCCAGCGCAAGGGGTTAAGATGCTTGAATCTTGAGACCTTTGAACTGTGCGTGTCGAGTCATCGAAAATTAGTATCGAAAGTACGTTCTCGACAATTGTTGTTTCGGGCCTAGAGTTTGCAAATTCCGGAAAATTCCCAATCGAAATAGAACAAACAACTTTGCGTCTCTCTGTGCGCAAACGTTCGTGTGACGAAGGATACAAATATTTCACCTCTCGAAGCTCTGGAAACGATTCCTATTGTCTCGAGCGAGCATATCCAAAGAGAATATTACCGGAAACCTGAAACGACGTTCCACTCGTACGGTACGAGATGAAACCCCAGCGTTGATCGTGATACCGCGTTATGGATACCGTCGAAGTTTAATAACGCCGGTATTGTTCCCGTGGCCTCGGTAATTATAACGTTTTAACGCGAAGGGATTCGCGGAGCTTCGCTTCCGCGACAACCGCGGTCGGCTACGATGCCCTTTGATCACGATCATTCCTAACGAAGGAATTAATCGTGATTTACTCACGAACGATTTGCCATGCCGCGGTACGATGGTGTGTGTGTGTGTGTGTGTGTGTGTGTGTGTGTGTGTGTGTGTGTGTGTGTGTGTGTGTGTGTGTGTGTTACCTCGGCGCGTAACCTCTTGTTCCCAGACGTCACGGAACGAACGAGCCAAGCTACAATTAGCTCGTTCCGTTCAGGCAGCTTTCGCGTTCCCGTGAAATCGGAAAGAGATCCCGAAAGGAAGAACGAATCGAGTTAAAGAACGGGCGAGACAAAGAGGCACTCGATCCTCGTGGAAATGAAGAAAGTCACAGTGGTGACTAAACGGGACCGTCGGCGCCTGGTTGCGCCAGTTGCGTGGACGTCGATGGCACTTTTCTCGTTCGCCGGGCTCGCGTTCCCGCGTCACAATGCCCGCTTTTGTTCGTCGCACGTCAACCGTACGTCTTTAGCAGAAACGGTGCGCGAAGAATGGAACGAAAATGTGAAAACGATTAATTCCTCTGTTTGAAGACCACGGAATTATTATTGAAAATTCTATGGCTGGTTTACCAGACTGACAATGAGAAGAATTTCAAACGAGTTAAGCTTGCGGAACGTTTCGCAATGCCGTTTTGTATAGGACCACGGAACAATGAATATTTTTCTTGCATTAAATATCGTAACGCCTAATGCAACGCTTAAGCTGGTTACAGCTTTGTGCGACGAGAAAAATGGGAGAGATATGTCGGTGAACTCGTCAGTTGCCTAATTTTGTTTGAATAAACGAGTGATTTCGTAACAAGAGAGCTTTTCCAATGTTCTACAAAAAGATACAGGTTATATTATATTTTGCTTTATAACATTACACTTGCAGTATATATGTATATTCGACAGTAAAGACACAAGTTTGTACCAGAGCTGCCGATGGTTGTCGTTGCTATCAATTCAACGCGAAACGTTCCTTTATTCTTCCCATTGCGCTTCAACACGCTCTTAAAAATATCGAAACGACGCAAGAAACGTCTCAAAGTTGAACGCTGCCACTCCAGGGTTAACAACTTTCCGACACTGTATTTGCTATTCGAGCTCTTCCCACGAATGTGAGAACCACCTGCACCACCGTCGTTGCAGAGAATATCGGTTCGATTTAACCGGTTACAGTGCTCCTTTTGATCGGGCAGATGGCAAAAAGGCGAACGGAACGAAGCAATCCGAGGAACGTGATCGTGGTTCCGGTGTGTGGTTAACAAAGGGCTTTTTCCCTGAATAAAAATAAGAAGCTAGATCCCGGCGGCGGCCGGTTTCTACGTGGCTGACAGCGAGGCCGAAGTCGACGACATCGGGACGATGGACAAAAGTGAAAGCAGGATCGATCGATCGATCGCGGGACGTGCGTCGACTCCAGAACGTCAGAACGTGCACGATCGAATCCGTCCGCCTTCCGGTTCCCCTTTCATCTCAGCCGGCGTGCCATCGTCCCAGCGTGTCACGCGTCGTCCACTACTCAAGAACATCTGATAAGTTTCGATCCAGCGTGTCCTCTGGAATCGTGTCAATGAAACGTCGTCGTGGATCGACCGTGTATAGAGCGTCGCGGTTCAGCGTCGCCGCGTGACTGACAAATCATAACACACGCGTGTCACGCAGATTCGCAGGCCAGCTGATGAATATTGTTCAGCTGTCAGTGTATGGATCATTGAAAGGATCGAAGAAGGATGTTGATACAGATTGCGGTTGATTTCAATGTTCCATCTCGAAAAGAATCGTCCGCGGTGTATTGTTCGTAATCTATATTCAATATTTTGATTTGTCTTTCGCTGATTGTTATCGAGGTGACTGATTGTTCTTTGGGGGAATCATAATATCGAGTATGATAGAAATCGGTTGATTAGTTTGACGGAAATTTTGAAGGCTGCAAGTTTCTACGACTGAAAACGAGAATGAAATGCTTGCATAAAAATTATTTGCAGCCCAATTATTATCAATTATCGATTTGCTAATATTTAATGCATCTGTGCGACTACGAACAAGAAATCGGCTTCAACTCGATCTTCATAGATCATAGGACGGGACAGGCTGACCTTAAAGATTTCTCGATTAATGGAAGCAAAGTTTGTGGAAGCTCGTACGGCTCGTTAAATCCCGGAGCACGTGAAACTCGCGCTCTCGGGCCAACACAGCGTGGCGCATCATCGATCGGTCGCGATCGGCCGCATTGCCAAGTCGGGGCGGCGTAAGTCACTTGAGAAACGCTTACACAAAATCCTCGACAGCCGGTACATATATAGCCGAGAACAAGAGAAGCCTCTAAACCCCGTGTACCGAATGCCGAGTTAGATGCCGTCACGTAGAGACCGGCAGCCTCCTTTGCCTTCGCTCGTTTTCTCGGATGCCGCGGCGGTTCCAACGTCAATCGCGGGGCGCATAATGCCGTGTACACAAGCAGCGACACGCGGCTGAATTCGCCTGTGCGTCGGCTAATACCAGTGGTTACAGCCAGACATTTCCGCCGATCGTTCACAGTCTCCGCCGACGTAGTTTGTCCAGAAACGAGTAGTTTGTTCTCGACTCGATGCGAAACTGGCAGCCAAGGTTTTCTTGCGAAAATTTCAAAATCCGCAGTAAGAGAAGAGAAGCGTTCTTATCTGGCGATGTATCGCTCGATGGATATGTCGAGAGGAAACGTTTCGTGCCAATTTTCGATCTCTCTGCCAGAGAGATAGCTGTAGGATGGGGAAATTTATTTTCCGGATTATCGATATTACGCAGGCAAAAATTTCGAGACAGTGTAGACAGTGTGGTAATGTACGCTGGGGAATTTTTTTTGCAGACTTTTACTGGAGATATTGCAAAATTTAAATTCAAATTTCGCACTGCAAGTTTTAGTATTAGACGTTTGTTTTTCAAGTGGGCGTGACTATTATCATTTTCAGATCTTTTTACACCGCAGTCAAGGAATCAGAAACACGACCAATAGTTGTATTTCTCAGTTGTTGCATTCTCCTCGTACAGCGAACATCGATTACCTGACAATGAGAATAAAATCGGCGAAGAAGGAAATTAGGTGGAAAATAGGAACTGTAGGTAGCCAAGTATTGCAAATGGGGATCACTCGTGAATTAGTTCGTCCTAGAATATTTATACGCTTAATTGAGCTATTAATCTCTCAAACTGCGATTTATTTAGTAGCCATCTTACGTCCGCCGAAATTAGTGGCTGAATCTTTGATGCTCCTATTTTAAACTGGAACTCCTACCTTTGTTTCTATCAATATTTAAGGATTTCAAATGGAAAGGAGAACATCTCGCGAGGTAAAGTCATTATTACCGTATGCTCTTTTTCCGTACGATTCAATATCTCCAGTCCTTCAAACCCCCTCCCCGTTTTAATTAAGTGCGGTGGGAAACGAGGCCGTCGAAATTAGCTAGCAAATTAACGGGAGAAGTTAAATTCATCCGGACGAACTATGCAACGCAGTTCCCAAACGTTTTGCAATTACGCGAGCGTTTCGAACGAATCGCGATCCATCGAAAAAGGAACACCGAATCCGTGGATCTACCGTTTCCCACGCGTACGTTTAAGAGTTTACGCGCGAAATTCCGACAGTCTGTGAGCTGGCTTGGTTTCGGTTAGGTTTAGGTTAGGTGTAGGTTAGGTTATTAACCCTCTTAAACGAGCGACGAGCCGACACTGGGTCACTTTTCACAGCTGAATTTTTGCTATACTTGCTTTGCACCTATTTTTTTGGTACAGGATGTGTTACCTAATAATTATTATTATTTTAACTTTATATTATTTTTATGTAATGCTTCAACCAAAATTTTCAGAAATATAATCTGTCCTTGAAATATTCTGCTTCTTCGCTACGCTCAAGTTCTGGGTCGAAGGTGACCCGCTGTCGACAACGCCAGGGTTAATAAACGGCCGTTTGTTAGTCAACATCAACAGGGCAAGAAACGTCCGTGCTTCATCAACGACAACTGAACGAAAACGGCAACTGAATATTACCAGCGCGTAAAAGACATATTTCAGCGCTGTAAACAGTCTGCGCAACCGGCGCGCACGTTCAACTAGAATATATATAACAGACTTAATTACCACGGTGTAGTGTAATTGTACGAGAAACTGGTGATAAGTTTCCCTTAATGGAGGGATTACAGAATCGAACGCCTCGAGCAGTCGCACAGGCCGTCCGTTCTTCGAGGGATCTCTTCTCTTCGCTCGCTGGCTCGCGCGCGCCCAGGGTTCACCGAGTGAAAAATTCCGTGGGCGTGCTGCCTCGATAATGTATCGCGCGTAAAGAGGCGGATTAAGCGTGTCCGAGGCGTCCGTGTGTGCTCGACGGTTCCGTTAAAAACTAAATAATCGAAGGGGGGAAGCGGTAGTGTGCTGGAGCCACGAATTCCACGACGAGGACGACGACTCGGTACCTCCATGAATTCGTGGTTTCGACAGTGAAGAAGTCCCCCCCCCCTCTCCCCCTCTACGATATTGCTTCGTAGCGTTTCTCTCTCGTAAATACCGAGATTAGGCCGGCGACTGATTGTGAACGATCGTCTCTCGTGATACGGAGGCGTATCGAAAATTCGGGGGAACGTTCCCACCACGAGAGAAGGATGTGATCGAACGTCGAAGAACAGCGAGCTTGGAACAACTTGGAATTTCATTTAGCCGCGTGTCTCGCGGCATTTCTTTTTCTTTTTTTTTTTTTTTTTTTTGACATTGGTGTAAATTCCTTTGCGAGAGGAATACTTTGCAAAAGGTCGACGTAGCAACTGCGAATTTAAGCATTCACACTTCAGAGTAAAGATCCGAGTGGGCGTTGGATATTCATTCGCTGTTACGCCGTGTTGAATTACAAATCGATAAAGTAAAATCGAAACTGGAGATCGACCGACGTTACGTATAAGAATACGAGCCTCGTTGAATTAAAATCCGCGCCACGAGCGTAAACTGTAACTCAAGATTACGATTTGCAAGCGAAAAAGGAATTTAAAGATTTGTCCAGGCTTTCAAAGGAAATTACTTCATTCAATTTACTTGTACGTATTCCTGTAGTCGAGCTCCATCCAATGCAAAGTACCTGAGACTTTAGATATCCATGCAGATTTAGAATTGACAGAATGTACCTATCGTTTTATCCATTAAACTAGCACAGTTGTAAAGTTTTCTACAAATTTTCTGCAAAAGTATAAAAACCTACGGCCTAGCAATTATCATAGACATAGTTATACCAAAGCTAATAACTCCTTTCAATTTCCCACAAAATCCATAAAAATCTCGAAGTAGCGATATTCAATCACAGGGAACCAAGAGAGCTCCACGCGTTCGTTCAACAGTCGTTAAACCGCAATAACCGAACGAACGAGTAAGAACCGCGGCACGTAAGGTAACGTAAGCACGTGGTACTCTCGGACGTTGGTCGCGTAAAACGAAGGTTTTCATTGGCTGGAAAGGTGGTGTAGGAGCGCGCGGTCGGATTATGGAAATGGCCAAAGTAGCCGTTCTCCCCTTAACTTCGCCACCTTTCCGGCTTTCGGCGGCGCTCGGGCGGACAGGGCCCTAACCCGACTCTTTATTATTGTAATGCCCCAAGTTACGGCCGTGCCGTCTCGCGTCTGGGCCCCCTGATACGAGGCGTAATTTATGAAAATGACGCGAAGTAGGAGCCAACGCGTTGCTATCGCTGCTCTCTGGCTAACCCGAAATTTCTTATTCCGTTCTCCGCCTGTTCGATCCTCTCGCCTCTGTTCTTACGCTCTTGCCGATCTCGCCGGCTACCGGTCTTCCATCCTGCCGGATTTGTAAATCGAACCGTCTCTACCCTCCCCCTCCCCGCCTCATTCACGAAGTATAAGAAGGACGCGCTTAGCACCTACGTTTCGCGGATCCGCGAATCCTGAAATAAAGTGCGATACAAAGTGCGGCCTCGCGCCAGCCTCGGCCGATTCGTGGCCGCTGAAATTCGATGTTTATGCCCGTGGGATTTGTTCCGAAGCGAAAGCTAAAGAGTTAGTGGGCCGTATGTTATGCTTTAGCAGCCAGAACGCCGGATGCGTTCGGATATCCTGTTGCTTTTTCCCTGCTGCTGCTGCGTTCGGCTTCCCGTTTGGTTAAACGTGAAATATGCAATCCGCGGGTATTATTCCGTGACGTTGTCGAGTGCCGAGCACCCTGCATATATATCCTTCGTTGCGAATCGCCTGCTCGCTACCTTCTTCTTTTACTTTCGCGCGTTCTTGGTCTTACGACTCGGCTTTCCAATCCAACGTTCTCGAAGCACTTCTTCGCACAGAAATAAACTTCGCGTGCGGAAATAAACGAAACGTGAAAAGCAGAGTGAAGATCGTCGATACGACGCGCAGAAATGAAAAGTGCAAGTCGTAGAAGAATCTAACGGAGGAAGCGCATTGATTCGAAGCGATAATCCAATTTAAAGACGCGGCCGTGAACGTAGGATCGTGACGACGGTAAATTCGACAAAGTCTGAATATTTCATCGCGCATCGTACGAGGGGCGACACGGTTCGCGAGGCTGTACAGTTACCATGGCCATCGATGCGAATACTTAAAAAAATCGTAAGCGGAAGCGACGCGACTGGGGCGTGACAAATCCTGCACTCTCGTTTTTGCCGATCGTTAACAGCCATCCAATTGCCCCGTCGAACGTGACAGAGATGAATCCTACCGTGCAGCGTGCCCGCTTTCCAATACCCATTAACAACCCTTTCTATTCTAATCCGGCTCGGATGTTCGAAAGATCGTTAAAGATTCACGGGTGTTTTAAAATCGAACGCGGCTCGAACGAGCCGGACGAGTCGATCGCCGATCGATCCGGGGACACGATCAATCGCATGATTTTACAGCCTTCGTGGCGGATCACGGCGCGATGGTGTAACGGCGAGGGTGTACGAGCAACTCTCTCGTGTAGGAGTGAAAGGTATCGGTAAGTGTAATCGTAGGAAATTACCGTGAAAATTACACGTCGGTCGTGCAAGAAAATCTGATACATCAGCCGACGAACCACCTGTCACTACGACCTCCCTACACCGGACTTTTCTCGCGTAATCGCGTTCGACGTGGAAAAATGCGACGCGTGCAGCACCGAAGCGCGCGTCAGCTGCAAGTTTCCGAGCGTCTTAAAACCGGAATGCGTCGTTCCATACATTCGAGTCGTGGCGCTGTAACCTGCTGTTATTGGCACTAGTGGCTCGTGACTTTTATGGCCAATCGATGACATTAAACGTGCCCGCGCGATACGCTCTTCCCTTACGTCACAACAATGTCGTTCGTGACGTTCCATTTTAGTTCTTTTTTTAGAGCGAACTGCTCTAGTCGTGCTAGAATTCCGTTATGACACAGGGTACGTAGAGCTCCATGGGAAGATCCGGAGGACGATTAATCACGGGAAAAGAAGTTTGTACAATAGTCGGATAGAAGAGAACGTTTCAAACATGCCAAAATTACTAAACTGATTAATTTCTTCTCCAATGTTCTTCCGGTATTTTCCTTCTTCTTATTTTTACACCTACTATTGCAGTTTGATGCCTGTTCGACAAAAAAAGAAGGTATTATCATTATTACCGTACCAATTGTACAACGCGATCGCACTGGTGACGTTCGAAACCAATCTAGAAAATAACGACCGCATGGGAAATACTTTCGCGAGCCGAGCTGTACGCGTCGCGCTTTGACGTGGCAGAAAAAAAAAAAGAAATGAGTTCCACGATCAAAGAGTTAATTACTATTTCGCCAATTACGCCTGCCCATTAGAATTGCATGGCGGCGGAGTGCGTTTAAATCTGCCAGTCTCTTTTTAAATTCCCTCGTTAATACCTAATCCGGCGTGTCCCCCAATTTACGCGGCGGGCCCTCCCCTTGTGCATTATTCACGGCCGCGAAACAATCTCGTCGGGCGTGTAGCAAGTGTAATTAGCCTCGAAGAGTGAAAAGCGTGCAGTAGGCGAAGTAGAGTAGGCGCGGGAACGCGTCACGTTCGGATTCCGTTGTTTCTGCGATTTTTTCTTTTTTTTTTTTTTTTTTCACCGGGGTACATCGACCGAAATCAAGCGGAGGGAAAGCTGCGTTATAAAATCGATAGCGACGCTTGTGGTATAGCGACCACGATATTGCACCTCCGGTCTCGCGATGGAAAGGAAAACCGAACGAGAAGTTAAAACCACGCTCGTTACGCGTGCTGCGAGTTCCGATCGCTTCGAATACAATCGTAAATTCGTTTGGATCGACGTCTACGGCGCTTATTACCCGGAGAAATATGTATTTCGTAATACTGATATATATATATATATATATATCGAGAAGGAGAAATTTTCCCCCGACAATGTGCGTACGTACGTTGTTAGGCAGGTTTTTATCGTCGATTTTATCGTGCATTTCTTTTCAAACATTTTTATAGCCTTTTAAACTAAACGACGGCAGAGTGACTTTTGTAAACAACTAATTAAATTGTAGTTTCTCTTTATCCGATTTTTCTTTATTTTCATGAAACGAAGAGTTCGCTGACGAACATGTTTGGTCTCGGCGGTTTTCCCAGCATTCATTCCATTTTCTTGGCAAGCAACGATAATATTCCGCAATGCACGAAATTCGGGACAAACTCGCCAGAGTTATAAATAAGCGTACAAATATCTATTGGGCAAAGTAAATTGAACAATTAATTATGAAGGACAGAAAGCCACAAAAGATCGTCTTCGTGACTAGGGTAGGTATTTCGCAGCAGCTGAGAAGAGCTGCTCGGCAACAAGGGAATCTTTACAACGAGGCGAGCGAAACGTAGGACGAGAAGAGAGAAAGAGAGAGAGAGGTTGGTTGAAAATTTCATTAAACTACAAAACAGCGGTATTAACCGGCGGAAATCGTCGACGTCACTGAAACGATAAATAAACATGGCTCTCGCGATGCAACTCGCGAGATACTTTATTTCAAACGCCATTTGTCGCCATCGAGATACGCTCTACGCGGAAACAGCGAATTCGAACGAGTCAACGTCGGCAAGAAAAATCGCGCGATTCTCGTCCAATATTTCGCGCAAATACGAGGGGAGGAACAATAAGAACGAAGAGGGAGGGGAAATTGCGGGAGGGGGGGGGGCACGCGCAAAACGAAGCCGCGGCAGAAAGAACTGCAACGAGCGAGGAAATAAAGCAAATCGGGGAAATAATAACCGCGGCAATGCGGATTTATTAGTTTAACCAGCGGCGAACCGAAAACCCGTATTCGCTCTCTTGGCCGAGAGAATACGACGACCAAACGCGTGGACAAATGTTTGACCGGGCCAAACAGCCGCGCTAAATTTTCGAACGACCGGTTATACCCGGTCGGAAAAGAGTGGTACATTTACAGGGAAGGGGTAACGGTTGGCAGGAGGCTGGTCGAAAAAAGAAAAAAAAAAGGGGAAAAAAAAGAAGAAAAGAGAAAAATCACCGAGGAGGCCGCGAACGAGGTCCGGCTCGAACGCCGACGGAGTAACAGAGAGCCGATCGCTGATCGAACGCGAACGACGAGGAGGAAAGAGGCAGGAGGGTGCACGGGAAAGAGGGTTAGACGACAAATAAAACATATTGATGTTTGCAATTAAATCGGCCAGACAATGGACAAATACCGATTTCATCGGTTTCGCTGGGAAACCACGGTCCACCGTCCGATTTAATAAATATCCACCTATTAATTTTCTCTCGCGATTCTCCGGCTTCCGTTTCTCCGTCACCGCCTCCCCGCCGCCGCCTCTCCGCCCACAGCGGACTCGACTCTTGGTAACGCGTCAACCGGGCCAGCAGAACTATTTTATTCGCGGTAGGCCGCGTATTTGTCCGCGCGTTTATTTTGCGCTTGTTACCGGCGTGGCGCCGCTTTACGCAAACCCCCGCCGGATAACCGGCCGCTTCCGGCGCTCGTTTGCATTTCATTAACTTCGTCTCGCTGCCCGACTCTCTTTGCGCGTCACGATGTCGTCGATTTTGCCTTGCGACGCGCCGCGGAATTACCACGGAGGGACCGGCCCCACCGTCTACGCACGATAAATTGTTTTTCTCGTCAGGCCGGATTAGCGCTACGAGCCAGGCTCCGGCCGCGAATTCCTTCGAAAACGTCGCGCGCGACACGCCACGTTGCCCCTTGAGCGTGTCAACGCTGATTGATTTATGGGCGGCGTGTAACTAACTTCGCTTCTAATAAGCTTATGATTGCCCGGTGATTCCTTGGTCGCTTTCTCCCTTTCTCCGCTTCTTTTTGCGACGGATTGCGAACCGGTCGTTGGTCTTTTACGTCTCGTTGCATTGTTCTTTCAAATTAGGCGCCGTGCTGGTTGCGTGCGTCCATGTTCCATACGAAACAGATTATTTCTATTTTTCGAAGAGATACCCCGTATTCGCGCGAATCGTTCGAAAATTACCATCTAGCGAAACTTTTATCTTCTCGCGATGAATCGAGCCTCACGACTTTCCGAAAATCAGACATTCATCGCGTACGCGCAGTGAAATTAAGTGGACAAAAAGTTGATCGTCGCACTTTCACGGTTGCACAGTACCTTAATGAAACTTTAACTCCCTGTCTTACAGTCGCGAACAAGATTGAGTAAACTCCAGAGAGGATGATCAGCTGCATCCTGGACCGATAAACGAACCAGAGAGGTTGCTCGCGATTTTCAAGATATTAATACCAGATACTTTGCGTCGAATTTCCATTGACCAAACGCGAAAAAGGAGAAGAAAAGAGAAAAAGAAGAAACGAGTCCGCAAACTACAGAGTATTGCAGAGTAACAGCAGCGGCAAGAAAACGAACGTTCCGCGCGCAACGAGTGTTCAGCAACGTCGTTTCCACGCAACAAAAACCGGGCCCGGTTTCAACTACGAGTTGAATCCAGCTACAAATTTCCCTGTAAAACAATCACCTGACTAACCATCGCGCGAATCCTCGACATCGAGCCACGAAAGGGCATTACTCGTACGTACAGAAAGTCTCGAGTAATTTCCCCCTGTCGAATCGATGGACTTAATTAAACACGCATCGACAACTAGATCGCGTTTCTTCACGGATAAGGCGATGAAGGGTGAAGAAAAGAAACTTTTACTTAATCGCGGTAAACTCGAGAAACGTCCTTTGGTGGACCGCCGCAAAAAGGGAAGCACATTGCGTCGAGCGGGACGGCGCAAGGCATGAGCCATGGCATAAGCCACGTAAAAAGGCGCAAGGCACGAAAGCAAGGGTGGACGAGAGAGAAAGTCTAGAACAGCCGAGTGAGCCGAGTCGAACCCAGCCAGAGGGAAGCCCCTTCCGTACCTAACGTGCAACCGATACTTACTCGCAACGCCGACTTGTACCCTTCGGTTATACCCCGCTACCGTGACTATCCGCGCGATACTTTTTCCACGCGGTTCTACGTGGGTTTCACCAACGACAACGTCCGTGGAGCGCCGTCCGCACGGGGGCTGCGACGAACAGAACTCGCAGGAACGCCACCCCAGGCCAACACGGGGGATCGGACACGCGCGTAAAGCAGATACGCGTAATAGCGTTACCTGTCTGTGACAACCCTCCGTGCACCATCGGTCTGTTTTTCATGCCGCTCCTTGACCCTCGTTATCGCTGTGAGACGTATCGCCGTGCCCCGTTTCCTTCCAACCCCGGGGGATTAACCGGGCGACAGAGGACCGTTTGCTACCGTTTGCCGACGATAGTCCAGGATACCGGCACACACCGATGGTTATCTGTAATTAGAAAATTTATTGCAACAACGCGGGCAGAGTTTAAACGAAGAATATTGTATTTCCTGCACGCAGACTTGAAGAAGACTTGGGTGTTTGACTTATTTTGAACAACGAAGCTTCAAGTTCTTAACGATAGGACGTTTCAGTCAAGGAGAGGTAGAGACAGAAAGATTGTTCTTTTTCGTTTGTACGTAACGCTACTCTCGCCTATCCCGTTCGCTAACGATTGACATTTACACACGTCGGTATAATGGCGGCCCGCTGTATCGCGTATCCCGCCGACGACTTTCACCTTTTTTTTCTCTCTCCTTTTTTCCTTTTTGTACGTACGTAAACGAGTGTTCGAGACGCGTTCGAATATATTATTAAATTCGTGGCGCGCGCGAGTCCGAGATGTAAAAGGCTCGTTAGAGGTGTCAACTCGGACAACGTGCTGATTACAGCGGCTCTCGACGAACGCCACGTCACGCGAGAGACAAGTGACAGTCGCCGGACGTTTCCTTCGTCGGTGTATCTGAACGCTGAAAAGAAAGCTCACGACGAGGTAGCCGTCGTGATATCGCGCTCGATGCGTCCAGCCCCTCCCTCGTCGAATTCCTCGCGCCATAGACGCTTCCGCCCGTGGGGCAAACGATTATTTTCGAGTCGTTTCGAGGCCGCTTCCTCGTTTCGGGGCGTCGTGGAGCGAAGCAAACCGCCGACCGTAATTCGTACGCGCGTGGAACGCGGTCGAACAAAGGGGAAACGTAAGAAACGCAGCAAAATGCGAAGGAATGGCGCGCACTGGCTAATTTCGTCAGAGTTTACCTGAGCGAAATGAAAATGATGTTTCGCAAGAGCGATTATTACATTTCTCGTCTGAATGCCGCACTCGTCAAATTTGGTTATTACGCGAAAATAACGAGAAAGTTCTTTAGACTCGTAGACGTAGGAGAAAACGGAGCTAAATGTCAAAAGATCCATGAAAATGTCGTTCGACAATTCGTTTGCGAAAATTCGTGCGGGGGAAGGAAAAGGCAGAAGATGCGACAAAGGGACGATAATGTACACGCGCGACCAGGAAGCGACGTAGCCGATACAAGGCGACAAGCGTTAATAATTCCAAAACGGAACGCGCGACTCTCTTCAATTTGCCTCTCGCCATTCAGCTCCTTCCTCTCCCATTGCCCTCCTTGCTTTGCTTCTTTTACTTGCTCGCCTCGCGAGCAGGCCTCACACGCCGCGAACCAGGCAGTAAACCGTAATTTATTTGCGTTTACCTGAAAGAGAACCGACGAGGCTGGACAAGGAGGACAATACCGGGACAGCGAAAGAGGAACGGACTTGGCCGACGAATAGAAAAGGAAAGAAAGAATTCCTTAACGCTCAACAAGGCGTTTTCGAACGTGATTATTCGCATAAATCAATAAATAACCCGCGCGGCTCCCCGCCCCTTGCGCGGTGGCAGCATTTGGCATACATTATCCCCGGCATCTTGCATCAAGGGGGCCTCGATGCCCGCGAGCGACGATATATTATCTATGCCGCTTTTGGTGGCTGGTTCTATCGCGTAATAAAGCGCCTAATGTCCTGAAAGTTGGTGTATTTGGCCGACACGGTGGATCGTTTCAAAGGTGAAAACGGTCCCGGCGATAAATTGTATAAGCCGGGACGGTACCGGAGGATCATCGAATTATGCTAAACACGCTCACCGGCTGTGAGCGATATTATTTGGTTAGCCGTGGCACGCTCGTGGCTGTTCGTCTAACAGACACGACCGCGGCACCTACCCTCTCTCGGATTCGTCCCTTCACGCGCTTATCTCACGCGCGAACTCCGCAGATTTCCGGCGAGAGGGGCGAGAGGAACCCTCGGACCTTCCGTATATTCGGGTATCATCCCCCTTCTCGGTTGTGCAGCGACTAGGGGATTAAAGCCGGTGGGAACCGGCACGCGAAAAGCTGTCCCGCGATTTAAACCGCCCCGATTCTCGTAGAGAAGCAGCTGGCTAAAATGTATCACCGCGGTTATTAAGTTTTAAGGATAACTGCGTTGCGCACGGTCGAGTTTTCAGGAAATTGACGCCAACTGGCTCGGATTACGTGGTTTTGATTAGGTCATTGAGCACGAGCGAATTCCTCGTCCTCGTGCGTTTCAACGTCCGTTATTGGGAGAGTTGTTGACGAGGATCTATTAGCGTTGCTCGGTAGGGTGCGAGATTTCTTAACTTGTCGTACTGAAATAGCGTGGAACGTAGACGAGTTGAACTCTGAGCGAGACGTGAACTCTCTCCCTCTCTTGCAACTTACTATCTTACAAGAACTCTCAACTCACTTGTTAGTCACGCGTGAGATCGTGAACGATTCGCCAACAGCATCGAACGAACGTTTCGAAGATATCGATTGGTAACGTTTATTAAAACGTTCAACGATTCGGGATAAAAGGAAGCGAGGTAGGCCAATGATTTATCTCTGAACGCGAGGGATCGATTATACCGTGTCGGGAACTAATTGCAGAAATTTATTAATATCTATGAATTATCCGTTTCGGGTTAGGGTTCATAGGCACCCGGCTTCGACGAGCAACGGTCTGTAGTTTATATCCAGCCACGCCTATCTGATCGAGCAGTGCTTCCACCGAAGATGTTAATCGACTACATACCAACGATAATGAGAACAAAACGAATTAACGGACTCGTATTTTTTTTTTTTTTTTTTTTTTTTGTAACGCAAGCATGCATCAAAGTCCGTACAAACCAAATCGAGTTCGGATTCACTCGTTCGCTTCAAGTTCCATCGTAGAATCGATTGATTAGCCAACGATTTTCTACGGCGTGCTCCTCTTCCTTTTTATCTGTCCCCGTGCGCGGACCACTCCGTCCATTTGCGGAAGAAAAACTAACGCAACCACCTTGCTCCGTCGGTTGACAGAGTCGAGGCCTCGACCGGATTTCTCGGTAAGTTCATTTATTTCGTCGCGTGTCGCTGTAATTTTTCTGCGTTGGGCAATCGCCGTGGCTCACGCGACTGTGATTCGCGCACGACACTTTTTCACCTCCTAACACGGTAAAAAAAAAAAAAGAAAAAAAAACCACACGAAAACGTCGCCAACCGGCAACGTTCGTGATTTTTAGACCCCGTCTGCGAGCTGCTGCATAGCAGAGGTCGAACGAAAGCGAAAACACGCCGGTGTACAATTACTTTATCGGCAATTAACGCGATGTTACGCGGTGTAAATGCAACGGCCGGGACAGTCACGAGCGCTCGTTGACTTTTAAACGAGAGGGGCAGAGAGGGAGGAAGGATTTCGTGGCACGATTAAGCCAAGCGAGAGACGATTCCGGGTCTCTCTTTAATAAAAGCGTGGATCGCGTGATTCACCGTTCCTTACGGTACGCTCAGGCACGTATTTTCTTTTCCTTCGACAAGCACGACGCGGGCACAAATAACTTCGTCCCGAAACTTTCTCGCGGTGTATCTCGCCGTGCTTTCGTCCTTCGCCTTTCGTCCGCCAGCCGAGACGAGAACTTGCGCGAGAACGAGAAGAATGAAACGACCGGCATACTTTCACTTTACGCGCACGAACGGACGATAACTCGAGCGTAACCGCCGGATGGAACGCGCGTGTGCGGGAAGACGCGATTCCGCTTGCGAGTTTGCAGTTTAACGACGATCGGGTCCCCGCACACTCGCGCCCGCCGATCCCGCCCGTTCTATATTTTGTCCCGTATCGACGCAAAGGCGACGTTCGATAGGAGACGACCGTGAAACCAACGGCGAGGCGAAACTTCTTATACGAGTAACTACTTACGCCCCGATAACCGTTGCCATCCAGACTCCTTACGCGGCTCACTTCCCCCTCGTCGGATACCATTTCTTTCTCCTCTGTTCCCCTTCTTTTATTTTTATGGCGTGTACAGGGACGATCGACCGTGCACGAGGGAACACACGGACGCGCACGATAATCGCGAATCTCGGTTCCGGCCAACGGAATCTTCGTGGGACGTCAAGCTTTATTGCGGATCCCGAGACGTTATTCTTTTATTGACGCGTTTTGAAAGTCGCGATGGGACGGGGGATATACATACATACATATGTCTGTGTGTGTGTGTGTATGTACGTTCCTCGACAGTCTCGAAACACGCGAGGGAATCGTGACTTTACGAAACGCGAGACGTGAAATCGTTGAGGAAAGGTATAAACGAAGGTGACACGTGTCAGAGAGTCGCAATGGTATTTGATGGCCAGCTTTTTCGTGCTAACTTCAGCTCGCCTTTTACCTTCCTCCGCGCCTCCTATAAACGCAGGTGCGCGGCTAGTTGCGTTAAATGAGGTTCATCCGGCGTGTCTACAAATTTTTCTGTCGGGACGAATACGCCACGTGGAGTCGAACCGGAATAAATTACTCTCTCTCTCTCTCTCTTCTTCTATCGCTAGATCAGATCTACTCGAACTAATAACTCTATAGCACGCAGCCGAAAAAAAAAACTGTTAATTCCTCCTAGATAGCAATCGACTAATAACTTTATAGCACACGGCTAAAAACTGTTAATTCCTCGTAGACGGTAATCATTCAATTAAAAACAATCAGAGAGTCGCACGAGCTACGGTCTACTTTTTCCTCCGAGAGACTGGACGCGGACAGATGCGTCGGTTTCTCCTTACGTCGTCCACAGACTCCGGACCAGACATTCAGACTCCCGGCGGGGAAAGAAGGACGAGCCAGCGACAAAAGAACAAAAGGCTCGGGGCAT
This sequence comes from Tetragonisca angustula, assembly GCA_036937485.2. Taxonomy (NCBI): domain Eukaryota; kingdom Metazoa; phylum Arthropoda; class Insecta; order Hymenoptera; family Apidae; genus Tetragonisca; species Tetragonisca angustula. The sequence continues at coordinate 797,137 of JAWNGG020000054.1, read as the reverse complement.
AAACGCAGGATATGCCCATTGGCCAGCCGACGCCATTTGTCAATATTACACCTGGACACCTGCGCGGCGCGCTGCGTTTTCTGTGATTCCCGGTGCCGCGGTCATTGATATGCAAATGCAATGCTAACGCGTATCAGTTTTCCAACGGGTTGATTAATGCGCGTCCGGCGTATGTGTTTCTTTTTCTTTTTTTTTTTTTTTTTTTTTTTTCGACGAACGCTGCCCAAGATATGCCTTGGAACGAGAGAAGTTCTCGTGTCTCTGCGAAGGAGGTGGCGACCTCTGCAGACGGCGATACCAAGCTGACGTCCATCACCAGACGACGCAGCATCGCGAGAAAGAATTCCTCAACTATGCGACTGTTCCGAGTCAGCCACGAACCGAAGCACAGAGAGGGACGACGACGGAGAAAAGGTACAGGCACCTAGTAAATACCTGTACTAGCCAAGCAGGTCCACTTCGAGTCAAAGGCAAGCAGCCTGTTCCTCCTCATCGTTCTCACTCTCTTTCTCCGTTTCACTCTGTCCCTTTCTCGTCCACCACCGACGCTTACCGTTACGACAGTGCAGAGTACACGACGCGCGTCCACGGCCATGTACAGCACGCGGCCTCTTCCCTTTTCATTTCCTTCGCTGCGAGATCGTTCCATCTCCCCTCGGGAAACCGCGGCGTGCCCGAGGTGTCGTTCGAGCCCCTTTCTTGCCGCGCTGCGTTTCCGATGATCGACGCGGTTGAATCGGTGACCGGTCTTTTCACGCCGAGACCGGGTTCGAACGACCCCGGGCATTCAAGAGTACTTTTGCGGAGAAACGTCGAGAACCATCGGGGGATTTGAATGGGCGAGAGGAACGTACCATATATATGGTGATTTCGTACGGTATTAATGTTACGTTTATCGCCTTAGGGTGGAGTCGCACCGAGAAGACGCTGGATGTTTGTTTATTCGTATTTGTCACATTTAAAGACGCAGACGCCAAATTTGTTCGTCTGATAAAGTATTAAAAAGTGAAAGAATTGAATTTCTATTTAAATAAAAAGTTTTAGTCCATTTTTAGATCAAAATATACGAATTCGCAATTCCACTTGTAAATATTCAAGAACAATGAGAATGACGACGACTAATTTGTATCCTAAAAAAAACGTATCCTACATTGTTAATGATCGTCATAACCCAAACGCGCGACGACACTCGGTGCAACTCGAGCCCGTTGAATTCCGAGCGAAGTTTCCTTCCAGCCAGACAGGCTGAGAGGAACGGAAAGTCAGGTTTCGCCGGTGCACGAGCCGAAGGTATCTAGCCGAAACGCCATATCTCTTCGTTGCACGTCCACGGTCAATAGGGGCGAGCGTCGTCTCGAGAGGCGTAAATTGTACGGGACGGCAAGGTTCGCTCGGCATTCGCCACGCGAGCAACGCGCGCGACGACAGAACGAGCGAAAACACACACGGCCAAATCGGGACAATCGGGAGGGGATAGGCCGGGAACAGAGCGTAGACGACGACCGGTTGCGTAACCGTGCATGCCCCCGCGACAATATCGCGCGCGCGCGCCGCTTTAAACGCGATTATTTATGTCCGCATGTGCGTGCATACATGCAAAGTAAGTGGCGCGAGCAGCTGAAAGAGAGCTTAACTAACCTACCGTATTAGAAATATGCCGGGTACGCCGGTCGTTGTATGGCGTGGCTCGGAGCGGCGTGTGGAGTGCGGTGTCACCCGTTCCACCGTATATAACGAGGCGACATACGGCGCGACCGTGTTCGAGCAAGAGCGAGCTCGCGGTAGAAATCGCGCGCCCTCCTCATCCTCCGCCTCCTCTCCTGTGGGGGTTGCTCGTCCAAGCGTGCGTACTTTCGCCGTGCCCCCGATCCCGCGCCTCCCTCCCACCCTGTAGTCCCCCTGTGCCTGGTACACGCACCTATGCATGCGACAACGCATGCCCGCACGCACGCACTCACACACTCGCCCATTGTTATAGCAATCTGGATATGCACGGCGGCGATGCACGCTTTCGAAGGCGCATAGTTGTGCGCGCTTTCGAGAGAACGCGAACACGGAGCTGTCGCGCTGCCGTTGTTGAAGAGGAGTGGTGGAGATCGAGGGAACGAGCAACGGGGAGAGCAAAGTTGAAAAAAGACGGAGAGAAGGGGCAGGCGGATACGGCGGGGAGGGTAGAGGATGAAAGAGGCTCTCGTCCAACGCCAGGGGTGTCGCTAACAAGACACGCACCCCTACCACGATGGGGTACTAGGAGCACGAATACACAGGGACGACGACGTCTGTGCGTGCACGTTGCGTGCGTAACTCGTAACTCGTCGCTGCCTACCTATATATGACCGTGCGTGTATACGCGACTCGACGACAGGCATCCCCTAATGACTTATTAGCAGCCGCGCGTTAGTTAACGACGCGACAGGATTACTCGCCGCGCATTGTGACGGCCTCTCTCTCTCTCTCTCTCTCTCTTCCCTCCTCTTTATTCTTGTTTCCTACGACTCCGCGCACTCCTTTTTTCTCTCGGCGTTCTTCCGTTTCTTCTCCCTCTGTTCTCCGCGTCTACTTCTCCTCGCGTTCTCAGCTTCCTCCTTTTTTCTATAAATCGCATATGCCATTCCTTTCCTTTCCTTTCCTTTTTCTTTTCTTTTATTTCCTTCGTGTCCTTTCCACTTCTCTCGCAGACTTTGTTCTCCGCTGCCTCTCGCCATCCTTCGTTCTTCTGCCCGTTCTTCTGTATTTTCCTCCTTCCTCCCGTTTCCTTTCTTTCTCTTTTTTTCTTTTTTTTTTCGTTTTCGCCGGTATTTTTCATGCGACACGCATTTCCGCGCGGCACTCGTGCGTTTCCACGCAGGTGAGCACACAGACGCCGGGCAACGCACTCGCCACTCTCGTCTCGGCAATGCGTGGGCGGCTTTGAAAGAAGAGAGGCTGCAGTCATTTCTCGCATCCATTAGGGAAATTAATGATTTTTAATTTTCACTCCCGCAGCTACGCGAGAAAACCTCGCCTTTGTGCCGCGACACCGGCCCTCTTTAGCAGTAGCGCAAGGCTTGTCGCGCAACGCTTGCTTCCGCGTGTCAGCAACGAGGACACGAGCAAAGCCCTTCGAATCGCTAGGAAACGTAGGATTTTTATTCTCAGCTGTGAATATTTCATCCCGTAATCTCGTAATGCGAGACCATCGTTTTTAATATTTTACAATTTCCACGAATCGTCAAAAGTTACGTTTGCAAAAGATATAAACCCACGAACGTCCATACTTCGGAAGTTTTCGAAAATCGATCCCTCGATTGTCAGATTTTTAGCAAAATTCTACTGTACTTGAGAATACGATTACTCGATGTGAAATTACCAATGAGTAAAAGGTCACGGTTTAAAAAAAAAAAAAAAGAATGGACATTGCTCGCGCGTAAAACGGATGAGAAACCTTAACGAGAAGATACTCTTACGGGATAATTACAAAGTTATTAAATTGCCTATTCACTGACTTTTCGCCAGCGAACCGCCATCGGAACGTGTCATTTATTTAATTATCCTAGCCGCTCGCTTGACCTCAGCGCCCAATTTGCTACCGGAGGCAGACAACGAGCCCTCCGCCCCCCCCCTCCCCCCCATCAAACTCTCCACCGGACGTCCTTGCTGGCTTGATTCGCACAAAGGAATGCCAAGGAGCATTTCCGCGTGATCAGATCAGATCGGTACGATCGATCGTTCGGTGGATCATTATCGTCGACACGTCGTGACGCCTCGAGGCTCTGGTCGAGACTCTGATGTACACGCCGCTGGCGCAGGAGGGTGCGCGTCGAATCGACGTGGCACGATCGATATCGTTCGAAGCCGCCTAATTACAAACGCGTCCCACCTACGAGCCGGCATTCTTCGCGTGACAATTAACGATTTGTAACCCCTAATGTTTGGATTAGATCGACTCGGCCTTTTCGCCCGTCTCTCCCTACTCATCCTCGTCTCTCCCCTCTCTCCCATTTCGCAAATTCTTTCTTTCTTTATCGTTCTTCCTCGTATTGCTCTTCTAACCGTCTCTCCTTTCATCGCGTTATTTTTTTACACCCCATCAATTTCATTTCCCGTCCCGTTTTAATTCCATGCTGTTTCTCCGCTGCGCTTCAATCCCTCCTTCTCGAGCTGGCTTTTTATTAGCGGTCGAAGTTTCACAACTCGTTCTTCTCGCAGCTATCACCTTCTTGTTTCTTACAGTTTGCCCTTGCACCGCTGCACTCGATACCACGGTATTTTCTCCGTTCATTAGTATCAAACGGTTCTTCTTTATTCTTCGGCTATGCTTTTTCAGCTGGTTCAGCGTTGTCCTTCCTTGGTGTTTTATTGCCCGTAAGCTTTCGTTGTTTCTCTGTTTTTCGTTTTCACTGCTCCTTCGTTTCTGCCGCGTGTACTGTATCCTGCGGCTAACTAAGGTACGAAGCCGCCCCCGTCTCACGCCCCGCCCGCGTCGTCTCGTCCCGTTTCCATCGGGCTGCTATCTGATTTGAATAATTCGATGCGTCAACATGCTTTAGGTGTATCATACCCACGCGCGGCTGTGACAGAGACCGGTACACACACGTGGCATCAGCCACGCAGGAAACGACGACCCTGTTCTGCTCGAACGCTTCGTTCGCTCTTCCACGTTGATCACGTCGCGACGCCACTCGTACACGAAACCGCTTCTCGTTAGCCAGGGAGAGGGGAAAAGGAAAAAAAGAAAGAAAAAAAACGAAGCCGGTGCTGCGTACCGGGGAAATTTTGTCGGTAATTTCTTCAACAGACGCGATGGTTATCGCTCTCAGCTTCCGCGGCGTCATTTTCCCCTTTTGGAACGTTGCGTCTTTATTTTCGTTCCCCAGGGTCGCGCGCTTCGAATCTCCTCGTCTTTGAAAGCGTCGGATTATTTTAGACATTCAACTTTATCGCTTCTATTTGATTTCGGCATAATTCGGAGTACAGCCGATAAAGATTGAAGCAAGTCTCTGATCATTCATCGCGTTCGAGACGGTAATTTCTATACTCGTAAAATAATTCTTTGACTTGAAGGGTACTTGGCATCATTCGACTTTTCCCAACTTTCCGTAAATATCCTCGAGATAAAAGTGGGCTCTTTCGAAATCTGTTAAAACACCTCCGCTCGAAACCGCGTCGTCGAGATTGCACATCTCCGTGCGGGTTAATTGTTTCTATCGTGTTGCTTTCTCGCCGCGGTACACACCTGTCGTTATCGCGATACAATTACCATCTACGTTCCTCCCTCCTCCACCTCCCCTCTCCTCCCCCGCCCAAAACGTTTTAACGACCGCCAGCAATAAACACGCGCAACCTACTGAAACTCCATACAGCCTGTGTAAAATCGCACAGAAGGTACTTACGTGCACGGGCGTCGATTACGCGAGGAATGTAAATTCGCGGACACGCGAGCTAGCCTATTCCACCTTCCTCCGCCTTCGCGCCGTCTCGTTTCCCCCGTTTTCTCGCTTCTTCGCGTCAACGTGACGAAGACAGAAAACGAACGCGAACGGAAAAGCAGCAGAGGAACGAGAAACGAATTCCTGGTGGACAGAGGCGAGTGTAGCGTTAAGTTGGAACGGATGCGCGGTTGAAACGACGAGAGGGTGACTCGCGGTTCGTGAAAGCGGCGGGTTCTTTGATAGCCGCCCCGGCCGAAAAGAGCCGATACACGCAGTTACCGCAACGCGGCCCCTGACAACGTTCAATCGAACGAAATTGCGCGTAATTACGTGCGAGCGCGAGCTTAAACGTCTAAGATTGAAAGGAATCCGGCGCGGCGGGCATCCGCCAAGCCCGCCTCGTGTGCACGCTCGTCTTGTTCGCGCTGCGCTCGCGCGTAATTACGCTTGCATGCGTGCGACGAAGCCCGGGCCCCCTCGCGACATCGGCCCCCCCGGCCGACCGGTTCAAAGCGGCGTTCAATTAATATTAATTAAAATGGCGAGACGTGCCGCCGGGGTGGATATAATTATTCCGTTCTTTCCCCGGCGGCACGTTTCTCCTCCTTTTCGAGGGCCGGAGAGAAAACCGAGCGAGGAGTCTCGATGTGTGTGCTCGCGAACGCGGAAAATTTCGTTGTGCCTCCGCGATTTCGTTTCACTGGAAATTGCTCTGTAGAATTTTATGGGGATGGGAGACGGCGGGGTACGTGCACGCCCTAGTGTTCCAATTAAAAGAAACGAAGAAAAAAAGAAGTGCACGATGCGCTGCACGCTGAAACGTTTAAAATAACATTGACAAAATTTTGGATAAGAATGACACATTTTGTCTAATGACAGGAGAATTACAGATAAATTTCAAGTGTAATATTTCACTCTCCATCGACAGTCTCGAAGCATCTCGTTTTTAATAAAAAAAAATTGAGCATGAATTTTAAATTGTAGACAGATTTTTGGTGAAAATTGTTAAAACAGAACAGAATACATCTTCTTTGAACTGTTTAATATAATTCGATTTCCTTTTAATTTTAGAGCAAACATAACTGTCTCGAGATTTATAAAATCATGTTTGCAGAAATATAAGTATCCGCAGTTCAATAATATCCTACATACGTACGAAATATTCATTCGTACGAATTATTATTAAATATCGTACACGATGTTACACGTTGCGTGTAAGAATACTAATCGACATCTGATTGAATTACAATTACACTGACACCTTGAATTGTCCAAAGTGGAAGGAATTCGCGTCTCTAACGGTGGATAGAAATTACGAGGAGCGAGGTGAAAGCGCAGGTGTCGACCATGCGAAAGTGAAAACTGATCGGCCATAGGTGTTGACAGTCTACCGGTGGAACATTTGCATTCAGTTGCACGGAAATAGGTCTTTTCAGTGGCAGACAACGGATTCGACAGACAGTTTCGCCAGGTGTCTATACGCCTGCGCGACGTTCGTCGATTCGATTCATTAAAACAGCGTTCAATCCGTATCAATTGAACGCGGTGAGCGACTCGACAAGCCGGAAGTAATACTGTTTATTCTTGCCGGCAGCCACGGAGGAGCAAAATAAGTACTCTGACAATAAGTGGCCAATCCAAGATCGGCAGAGGCTCGGTCTGTTTAACAGGGGCAACGTTAACGCAGCGCAACGTTAATTACTAAATCCTATTTGGGCCCATTACCGCGACTGGAAATGAAAAACTGTAATAATATTAAGCGGGATGCCTGCGGCTCGTCGCGCGGCCAGACAAAGATACTTTGAAAATGAGCAGCCGCGGCTGATTATATTTAATCGGACTAACCGTTGAACGTCGTGCTCTCTTTTCGAAGGCAAACGAGATAGATAAACCTGCCCCCACCACCAACTTGAGATCACAATTAACAATTGATGCCTCTCGGTGTCTTATTTAATTAGCAATCCAATTACAAAGTATCAACGTAGAACTACTAAAATGAACGTGATTAATTTAAATACTATTGTTGGATGATCAACCCGGATAATATTGAATGTATGCAAATACTGACAATGAGCTAGCAACACATACAAGTGGACGGTGAATAGTTTTAGTCATAAGGGCAAGATCCAATAGTTGGTCATCTATGCTCCACTTGATGAACCAAATATATAAGACATGCTTTAGAAACATTAGACAGCATAAAACATTCTAAATCATTATATTCTATATCATTAAAAGCATTCTAAATCATTCTACATCATATTCAAGAGCATTAAACATTGTAAATCATTCTATATCATTCTATTTCATACACGACCACGACTGTAAGGGAATAAACTCTTCTAAATTGTAAGCGTGTTGACTCCGTTACACGGAATCCAACACTGCTAAAAAAATATCAAAGAAGTCGGAAATAAAGTACCAGGAAAAAGGTGACTCTATCAGTATTATTCTTTTCAAGCTCATCTCTAGAGTCAATAGACGAAACAAAAAAAAAAAAAAAAAAAAAAAAAAATAGAAAATTAACGAAATACGGTGTTTAAAGGTATTGGACGACGTTAACTCGAAACTCGTGACTCGTACCTCAAGCGATAATGCTCGAACGTCGAGCGCCGTCGAATTATGCATTCACGAGAAAAATCACAACGACCGGGCTTTCGTACGGCCGATCCAGAGATGGCGGCGTCACGGACAACCGGAAGCGGAGGATTCTATCCGGCGCTTACGATTCCCAGGCTCGTTATCGTGATATACGCTTTGTGTGGCAGGTCCACAAGCGGGTCCACTCGTACCGTTCTAAATGCAGTGGACCACCGGGGTTGGTCGAGCCACATGGCCACTGTACTTGGGTACAGCAGCACGCCACGCGCATACACACGCGCGTGCACACGGATGCACGCGTAACGGCACACCGGCACGCACTCTTACGATGTCGTGACAGAGAAGCACGTCGATGAGCTGCAACTCATCCCCGCCAGCTCGAGAGAGGGCACATAAGCGATGCTTTTAATTATCAGCTCTTCGTTTCCTTATCCCCGTGCCACGAGTGGCTACAGGTTCCTTGCGAAAATGGCATTCTCCGTAGACATCGGGGAAAACGGTTGCACCGTTTCGACGCTCGATACGCGGACATTTCCACGACGAGGGAAATAATTAACACTCGCCCGTTCGGAGAAAATTGCCGCCTGCGTTGCGAGCCGAAATTAATTATTCCCGACACGCTGTACGTGGCACGATAATTATATATTTGTGAAAACTCGCTGAAACTATATGTTTCGTGGAACAATAGTTTCGTTGAACGCGAAAACGTTTGAAAACCGTGTACAACAGCGCGGCTGTCACGCAATTTCTGCAATTTCGCGCTGAAAATAAAATTCAAAGCCAGGCCACTTGACCGGAATTTCCCGAACGCTCGAGCATCGGTCGACTCGGTGTGCTCGTCTCGAATTTTCTCCGAGTCGCGCGGCACTGGAGAAATCGCTGTTAGTCACGAGTGACTGCTCGAAAGATGGCGACGATTACCGCTCGTTGTCGATAATGAGCTTATTGTTGAACGTTTGCGAATTAACGCAAGCAGAGATAGATTGATGGATAGATCGTTGTCGTCGTACGATCAACCACGAACAGAAACGCCACGAGTGCACATATTTTCAGATTATCCGAAAAATCGTCGATCTCGCGTGCGATTGGGTGCGATGTTTCGCGGGTATTCGTCCGTGCGGGACGTAATTACGTAAACCCGGTTTGAAATCCGGGGCGAGATTCGCGTCCATTTCACAGACAAAGACGTGTGAACGCGATAGCCGATATAATTAACCGTAATCGGGATATACGAACGATATGATCCGATTGGATTTAGATCCAATTACTCTCGGCCGATGTGTAATTAGCCGCAAACGAGACGGGAACTGTCTCCGTAAAATCGTCGCGAGTAGTCTATCCATTCTCCGCTCCCACCTCCTCCCCCCCTCGCCTCTCTCTCCACCGGTCGCGTCGATACGATTAATTAGAGCGACTAATTGCTAATCCATCACGCGTGCAAAGTAACAGTTGCTGGATCCGGTGTAACGTCGATTCGATTGGACGGTCGCTAGGGAAAAGGAGGAAGTGGCGCGACACGGCGGAACGTGGCGTTTGGTAGCGGAAGCTGCAAGATCGCCGAGTTATGCCGTATTCCCTCCTAACGTGCCCGCATTACGCGACTCGCGGTGCGTACCATGCGTAAGCACCAAGTGCACGCGTATACCGCGTATATTTATTTTAATGAGTTCTCCTCTCGTCGTCGCACGCAACGAGTCACGCACTTTTCGCGTTTGTGCATTCCCTTCGTCACGCTCTCTTTCTCCCGCGACTTTTTTTATCATTTCCCCCGCGCGCCCTCTTTATCCTCTCTCCGACACGTACACCATCGCGCCGAGTAACGGAGACCGACATCATCTCCCTCCAACGTTGCATCCATCACCGTTAACCGTCACCGCCACCCGACGTCGTCGTCGTCGTCGTCGTGGTCGTCGTCATCGTCATCGTCCTCACGATGGAAATCCTACTTTTCCTCGCAACCCCTATGTCGCTGACGAGGGGTGTTATACCTGCCTGCCTGCGTACGCATATAAGTGCACGCGGGGACATATACGTAAGTACGTACGCACGGTCGAGAAGGGTGGGCGAGGCACGGCAGGGTGAGAGAAGCTGGAGAAGCGAGAGGTGCAGGCAAAGGGACGAAGGGAAGAAAAAAAACGGGGTAGAAGGTAGGGCACCCTACGCACAGCCACCGTGGGATCAATGCACCTTCAGGGTGCACCGCCCTGGCGAGTGCTCGCGCGCATCGTCTATGCATCTTCGCATGCAACCAGAACCCTGTTTCATCCTCATCAACCCCTTTTCCTCCGCGTCACGCCACGATTCCCTCTCTCTTCTCGCCCGGTGTTTCTGTTCCGCTCTCCACGTCCGAGTAGTACCGTTCTCTTTCTCTCGTCCATCTCATCCCCCCTTCTTTCTCTCTCTCTCTCTCTCTCTCTCTCTCTCTCTCTTTCCCTCTGCGTGTCGCCGCTCTTCCACTAGTCCTCTTTCTCACCCTCCCCAAAGACACACAGCTCGTCTCCCCTTTTACTCTCCACCCTTCACATGTGTTTTCCATCTTGCACCAACCAGCCATCCGTCCGACTCTCTTTCTTTCACCCTCTGTTCCTCTCCTGCCCTAGACTCCCTCTCGTCCTAGCGACCCTCCTCCTCATGTCCCTTTTCGCACTTTTGCACTCGGGCAAAACCCTACCCTACCCTAAGAATAATCCCTTCCGCGCGCGGTGTATATCGCGCGATCTATACGTATATCTAGGAGAAGGCATAGCACGTAACCCCGAGCAGCCAACCCAGACCGACCTACCCCTCTCTTTGTCGTCCTACTGCACCACCTCCGCCACCCACCCCCTTTCGCTCGCTCATCTACTACTCTAGCTTCTCTCTTATGAGACTGGCTGGCCGGAGGTACGTGCTGGCAATACCGACGCGTCGTGAAGCACCTAGAGCTGCGTGTGCATGCGTGCACGCCTGCAACCCTTCACCGTAGCCGGGGAAAAGGGTCGCTGGGTGGTCTAGATTTTTTTTAAGTGCCTTCCTGCTGCTGCAACTCCTCTTCGGTTACCAAGGCGAAGAAGCGAGGAGCACTCGTCGTCGTCGTCGTCGTCGTCGTCGTCGCCATACTTCTCTGTTCTCCTGTGTTCTTCCTGGTCTTCTTCCGTCCCTTTGGCTCCTTGCGCATCTTCTCTTACTGCTGTTTTCTTTGCACCCACATCCCTGTTACCATGCACGAACTTAATCGAGACACCCTGTGCCCTGTGCCCTGGTTTCTCGCCACTCGATCCCACACACGTCGTGCTACTTCTCTCCATGCTTTTTATCGCAACGATGCATAATACTTGACTCCCACCTCCGTCCCTCTGATCGATCTTGTCTTATCGCGTTCCAGAGAATTCACTTACTCGCCACGAGGCCTACACACGGAATCCCGGTTCCCAACCGTGCGTGTTTAGCCACGGTTTATTGCGGCCCCGTTGCTTTTCGTTTACAGGGCGTCAAACCACGATTACGAGGGTGAAAAAACCTTCTAATTGGAAGCAGAAGCTCGTAAATGTGTTTTAGATGCAATCTGCCGCGAGCCAGTCCATTAATTGCCGGTCCGCGCCGATTGCAGCACGAAACGCATTCGCTTGAAAATTCGCGGAGAAGCTTGTCGCTCAGTAACGCGTAACTGAAAAAAGAGAGAAAACATACCGCGATAACGCGTGGAATTCCATTTTTCCGCGTGATATTTCGTACCGCGGCTAGTCGCGGCAACGAAGCTGCGGAAAGAGCGTGCGTCGTTATCGTAGCAAGGGCATCGAGCGCGCTACAAATAAGGAAGAAAACACCAGGCGGTTGAAGAAAATCGCAACAGGCACGTTCTGCCGACGTGTACTTCATCCTTTCGCCTCGTCCGTCGGTAGTCTAACGACTCCCACTGTTGCTGCGTTCAATCCGACTCGCGTTATCGAACTCAAACAGTCCTCGAACGGTCTTCCTTGTTGTTCGTCTCTTCGCCAGTGAAACGCTCGATAATTCGCCAGTTGGTCGTAACGCGGTTCCTCTGACCAAGAAGAAGAAGAACCGCGGACGTGCCGCAAGTGCTGCAAGATCGGTCGCGAGAGATTCATTCGGAAGGGGAAAGAGATCGCCAAGGAGGAGAGGCCAACTAGACCGAGCCAGGTACGAGCGAGTCTCCTTTCAGCCTCTCCGCGTTTCCCTTCTCCGGAGTTTATCTCTCGAGCTACGTTTGACAGGTGACTGGAGGAACACCCTCTACTCTCCCTTTACCCGTCCCGTCCGTACCACGAGCGAGGCATCACCGTGAGTGGACTCATCGTTCGAACGGCGTGCACGAGGCTGGGAATCGCGTGGCGTATTCCAATTTATTGCCAACTGCTGGTCGAAGAGTTGCGCGATCGGACGAACCGAGTTCGTAGGCACCGAGGTAGACCACCTGAGGTGCATCTCGGTCGTAGTCGGTTGGCCAGCCATCGAACCTCCGTCCACAGACCCGGCAGTGCTTTATACCCGCTCGTTTTCCACGTCGGACCGTGCAACGGTTCCTCGTGGTGACGGACGCGAACCTCGCCAAACGCTCAACAATCGCGCGATCCGAGAGAAGGACGAACAGGGGAAACGTTCAGCGTGCTGACTGATCGGCGGTCGATGCTCGCCGCGTCTCGACACTGCGAAATAACGTGGACGACGAAACGTTCGCAGGCGAACGAGCGACAGGGTCGTTTTAATAAATCGAGATCGCCTGCGAGCGATACACCTGCCTGAGGTATAATCGACCATGATTATATCGATCGCTCGTGTGAGATACTTCGTTTCGCGAGTCGTGAATGTTGGTGACTGCGGGTCAATTCCTTGCTAGTTGCTCTGGTGGTTTCTCGTCGATTACGACTATTTGACGGTGCTGTTGTGTTACAGTAGCATTAATACCTATGTACCAACTAGATAGATGGAATGATAAATACTTTGGTTTTTAGTACAAGCGAGATGTTTCATTAATCGCGTTCATAAAATTTTTGACACCTTAACTTCTTACGCCACGCACGTCGAGAACTTTTTATCCCAAAATTGCAATATTTTCTCAGTTTTAGGCAAAACAAACAATAAATTCATTAGTTCTCAATAATTTCTATGCAGTGATACCATACCGACGACGTTCAAAAAAAAGCGACGAATTATTGTATACGGTTCGGTCGCTCGTTGTGGTCCGCAATCAGTGCAAGTGGTTACTCTACTTATCGAGTGTCGTTCAAAATGAACGATTCAAGAAGCGTCAATGCGTCACTTTCGCGCAAAGATGAAAATACAACTAGGCATGCACGGATGCTAAAACTACACACCAGAAAAGGAAAGTACCCCCCGCATTTGCTGTTAATCATCGATAATAAAGCCAGCGATTTATTCCCGCGGCGGATAATCGCATTCAAGGTTCGTGTAACACGTACAGCCGCGTCCGCGAAACGCAGCCGATCGTGTAAAATACCACGTCCGTTTCCCTCGCGAGCTAAATCACCGTCGCGATCATTACTTCGCGATATTTTCACAGCCGCGGCGAACACGGGCCCTCGGTTATCCGAGGGTCACGCGCCGCGCGCCCGCTATGTCGCATTAATTCCACAACGTGTTTGCGTACGCATAATCGCGTACACGATATCATATATGCGCACGAAATTCTCCGTAATGGATTACGGCAATGACGTACATCGTGCGCGCCGATACACAAAGGCGAGGCACGGGCCAAAGATACGAGCGAGAGGGAACGGCGAAAGAAGAGAGCCGGAAAGATCTTGCCAGAGGGAACGAACGAACGAACGAACAAACGTCGCGAAACGGAGAGAGAAAGAGAGAGAGGGAGAGAGAAATGAACAGAGAGGAGAATCATTTTCGAATCTCATGCAGTGTCGACGTTGCAGCCGCAACAACAACGACGACGACGACGACGAGGAACGAAGAGAAACGAAGAAGGACAACGACGGCGGACGAGGGCCACGACGTCGGATGGAAGCGATGCAGAGGAGACGACGAGATGATGAGAAAAGAGGTGGATGACGAGCGCGGGGAAACGAGAGACGTAGGCAGAATGGTATATCAAACTGGATGGCTTCCATCCTTATTCCGTATTCGGATGCGCATTCGATTAACATACAGTTGCACCGGGACCAGGTTGCGCTATCCATCCTACTCCCTTTTCGCATTCTGCCCCGGTGTACGTTCGTGCGAGTGCGTTCGGAAGAAGAAAACGGATTGGCTCGCGGTGGATTCGGCGAGAGAGGAGAGGAGAGAGACAGACGCGAAACGGCGGAAACGGTGGCGGAACGAAGACGAAAGAACAACGAAGAAAAGGAGAAGATCGTGAGCGAGAGACAGAGAGAGAGGGGCGGGGGAGAAAGAGAGCCGGGTGAAGGAAGAAAGCAGAGAAACGAGAAAAAAAGAAGAAAGAAACCGAGAAGAGAAAGGAAGGAGAGAGAGAGAGAGAAAGAGCGCGTACCGACAGGCACTGTATATAAAGTCGACAGGAGTATAATAATGTTTGCGCGACTATCCAATGCGCTCGCGTTTCAAATCGACTCGAGTGGGCATTGATCTTTGATCTTGAAGCGGAGGCATGCTTGCTTACTGCATTCTCTTTTGCTGTCGTGCCACCCCCTCGTACCTAACTCCGATCCATCCGCGCCCCTTCGCTCCCTTTTCTTCGCCGCGTCTTCGACGAGATCCCACCTCTTCCTTCTTCGTCTCTCCTCATTCGTCTTTCCTCGTTGCCCCGTCTTTACTCCCGTCTTTGTCGACAGATCTCCGGACACTTTCAGAATCCGCGCGTATAGAGCGTGCGGATCGATTCGTTGTAAAATACCACCGGCCTTCAAGGTCTTCGATATCTGACCAAACACAATCCACGACATTGTGTCTACATACGCTGCGGTATAGATATATATATATATATATATAACTCGTCTATAACTCGAAACTTCTCATTTCGCGGAGGAATAACTGCGATCTTGCACATCGTGCGAGGCTATCGCGAGAGAAAATGCCTCCACTGTGAGTCATAACATCGGCGGATCCGCCGGAGCTGTTCGTTGCGATATTGCTCTCCGCGCGGGGCCTGAACGACCGAGTCTGAACGATTGCGCGAGTTTTAATTAAACGAAACCCGGCCCACACACGATGGACTCGGCCAAGCGACACTTTAAGATACCGTTTCAATATCCCGTTTTATGCGCCATAACTCGGACGGGTAGCAAACGAGCGGTATCTGTCTATTGTTCCCGAACGCGCGGTTCATTCCGTATGCCCGAAATTTATCGCCTCCCACAACGCCTCGCCGCGTTATATCGCACGCTAATATTTTACACTCTTGTCTGTTTCAGGTAAGTAAACGCCGATCCATCGCCGAGGCAATAATCGACTCTGTCGCATCGTCGCGCAAGTATAAACGGCGTAAGTATAAACAAGGATTACCGGATACGAATCTACGTCGTGCCGGATGTAATCGACAACCACGAAAATGGCGGAGATGTTAACCAAAGTAATCAAAGTCGAGTCTCGAACTTCGACGTCGTTCGGTCGGCAGCTGTGTAATAATAAATTATTATCGATTACAAAAGCACGACTCGCTCGAGCAAGTCGAGTTTATCGATGGACGCGGCGAACGCGCGAAATTCAAAACAGTTTCGTAAAACCAGCGAATGACCAATGCCTGTGTGTGTGTGTGTGTGTGTGTGTGTGTGTGTGTGTGTGTGTTCAAAGATTTTGACACAGATAATCCATACCTTTATTGATCTTTTACAAGGAAACACGACACGCCAAAACTTTGCTGCCTAACCACGAATCTACGACTATTGTCGATACTAATAAAAATCTCTCGACGATTACTTTCGATGGGATTTTTATTCTCTGGTCGTCGGCCCGGTAGGAGAGTCGAGAAATTTCAGACGTGTTTTGACCATCGTTACGCGTCGCGTTATTCAGATGGAACACGGTGTCAATCTTCTGTCAAAGAATCAACGTACCGTGCCTCGAGATGGATGACATCGTGAAGGAATTAAAGATAGGATTCTCCCGATGGTTTCACACAGTGGATCACAACAGAGCCGGACGTCCGCGACGGGATTAGGCGAATAAATTAGTATCGAATTATACGAGACGTTTGTAGGATCGGCCCGAGGTCAACGAATTTCGTGAATGTTGCGATCGATCGATCAAGGGAATCAGAGTACTTCGTCTTTCGTGTCTTGAGTCAATACGAGAGTAATTGCGATAAATAATAGGGCAGGAAACGAGCGTGTCGGAGACACGTGAAATTTTCACGCCCTAGTGGACGCTCGTTCTCACGGCTAATTAATTCCAATTTTCGTGGTCCGCTTTTCGACGATTCGGCAGCGGAGTCGAACCGGGCTGTGCGTTAATTGGTTTCACCGCGAGGCGGGTTTCATTAACTTTACGCGGTGCGTCGTTACGTAGCCGTAAACGTCCGGCGAAATTGCGTCCGTCACCCGTCGCGACCAACGAGAAAAATTCCCCGGCCGATCGTTAACGAGTAGTCCCGGGACCGCAATAATTTCCGAATAACTAAACAGAGATCCGCGCCGGCCGATCGTGATCGCCGCCGTGGTACCCGCGTCCCGGCAAAAACCGAAAGTCGAGTATCCGCGTGCGTGCACGCACCGCGATCCCCCTTTACGTGCATACGTGTACACGCATGTGCGCGTTTCGTTTGCTCTCGCGAGCGAGGGGCTCCTCGATCGGAGCGCGCGTGCATACGCGCCCTTGTCGAGGCGTATGCCCGCCGCGGATGGCCACTAAATTAAGGCAAAAGAAAAAGAGATCGGGAACCGAACGAAGGGGGACGATGTCGAGGAGGGACGGGAGATAGAGGTAGGAACGATCTTGAAGACGAACAAAAAGAAAGAGAACGAGAGAGAGAGAGAGAGAGAGAGAAGAAGAGTGACGGAAAGAAGCGGGAGAGAGAGAGAGAGAGAGAGAGAGAGAGAAGAGGACAGAAGGAAGGAGCAATGCGCATGCATAGCTCGGGCGACACGCATCGATCAATCATTCGCTAATTATGCCCGCGATTTCTTTCTTTCTCGTGAGGCTCTCCGGCATCGCGAGCGGCCATCGACCCCTCGCGCCGAGGATGGAACGGCCACGACGGATACGTTCCCTCCTCGTTCTCGTCGATCGTCCTCTTCCCGTGAGTCCTCCTCGCGGCCAAGTAGAACCGTCTTCTCGAGAGAAGACGGGACGTCGCGCGCGCGGTAGAGAAAGAGGAAAACGAAGATTGCGGAGAAGGAGGCTGACGGTTCAAACAGCCCAGGGAACAAGAGTGGAAAGAAGAGGAGACTCCTGATCGGAAGAGAGAATTTTTAGACCAGAAAGAAAAAGAAAAAGAGAGAGAGAGAGAGGGGTGAGGGGAAGAGGAACGAAAGATGAGAAAGAAGAGGGAGGAGTATTAAATGAAATTAAGCAATTAACCATTTAACCGAATTAGCACACCGTAGAGAGAGCGTGGATACGCCCGGAAGAGCGGCGTCGTCCGCCGGACGAGACGCAGCGTTGCCTCGTTAATTAATTAAGGTCGCCTTTGGATACGTCTCCCGTCTTCGCCCTCCTTTCTACCCGCGGCGGCAGCCACTCGTTTTCTTCTCCACCGCCGGAGAAACACCCCAACGGTGAAAAAAGCTGTCGGACGGTCGAGGTATCCCGATCATCTCCGTCCGTGCCTATTCTGCGGGGATCGGCCTGTCGTTGCACGTTACTCGTCGTCGACGATCCGTTTCTTTGCCACGTTTCGATCCTCCATCACAGACGGTCATCCGGGCGATACGTTCTCGATTTAATTGAGCGATCCTCGATGACTGGGCGTCACCGCTCGTAATGAACCACGTTTCAACAAGATTCTCGAAACAACTGTTGTTTTCCGGATCGACGCAGTTGATCGAACGATTTCTAGAGCGAAGTTTCGTCTACGAATTTTTCTTTCTATCCTTTCAGCGGCCGCGCCGATACACCGCGATTGCCTTTGTCTCGTTCGAGATTTTACGCCCCCCCCCCCCGAAATCGAATAAATCCTCCATAAATCCTTTCAATCGATATTTATCGCAAACCAGAATCATTGCCAATGCTTTCATCGCGGAAAGTATGGGTAGAATTTACGAGTGTGCCCACGTGGACGACGTCTCGCATTGCGGTATCGCGTCGCGAGGCCCGACGCGGCGAGGAAGCACGAGTCCAACGTAATATATTATCCCGCGAAATGACCGCGGCGTGACAGTAATGACTGGTTGTAAAGCAATTAACGGTAGTAATAAACATAGCTTCCCGTAGAGCTACTTACCACCGACAACCTTCCACAACGGTGCCACGAGTCGAGTCTCGCCGGAGAGGCAAAAGGAGGAGGATCCATGGGATCGAAGTTGAGCAACGATCGCGCGAATCGAACGCGCGATGGATAAAGGGGAAGACAGAGAAAAGAAGAAGAGAGAGAGAGAAAGAAAGAGAGAGACAAAAGGAGAGGAAGGAATAAGATAAACCGAGAAGCCCACAGTACGCCGAGAGAAGCGATTTCGCTGGCGAGCTGGTCCCCAAAGAGAGAGAGAAAGCAACAACCAACCGGAGCCGGGAATGAAAAATGATAATCCTTGAAAATAAAGACACAGCGGACGTTCGCGGAGCGCACGCTCGGAAATCGTCACTCCAACGAGTTATCATTACTCACCGACGGGATCTTAATTTATTCCGGCCAGAACGAGCGCCGAATCACGTCGTCGACGTCCATCAATATCACTGGAAGCTTTAATTTATAGAGACTTTACACGGATCCACGGGCACCGATCGATAAATTCATCCGAGCGAGGGGTCCGCTCGCGTGGCCGTTACCTTCGCGCCTGCCGTCCCCCCCCTCTCTCTCTCTCCTCCATGTGCCACGCTACCGATCCTAGTAATTTCGCTTGCAGTCGCGTGGTTAATCGATCTGATCGATCTACGGCAGCCTGTATTAATATCGGCTCGCCGCGAACTTATCCGTCAATGAATTACTCCATCACCTCTGACAGACACTCGCGAGCGGTAGGCATACGACCATCTACCTACCACAGAAAATGCGACCGGTATCGATTTATCGGCAACGTGTCGTCGATAGACGTACAACGTAATCGCTGCGACAACGGAGCATGGCTCCACAGATCCGAAAGTTGTCAAATTTTCCAAGATTTTCCAGTTTTATTATCTACTTTGTTACCAGCGCGCAATTTCCCCGCGCTAACGATATTAGCCGCGAGTTTATCGCCAGTCGTAGGGTCGCACCGGTGAAAGGTGGAGAGCACGCGTGGGCCACGGTACGCTCCATCGGGAGACACTGGCGGCAGCCGCAACCACGAAAACCTTATCCCCTCCCCCTCCCCCTCCCCGCCACCTCGCGTGTATCGTCCGGCTATTTGCCTAATCCGATTTGACAGGGAAGTGACACGGTGTTGTGACGGGGCTCTAGACGTCGTTCTCTCTCTCGGTCCCCGGTCATTCGATCGTGAATTCTATCCGACGCCTCCGGTTCCACGACGCGTCTCCTCCTTCTCGCACCGCTCGCTCCGACACCTTCTCCTCTCTCGTTCCCTCTCGCTCCCACGAATGCCCCGCCGCTGCTGTAAGTCGATCTATTTTCTTATAATAGGACAGCCGTTGAGCTTCTTCGTGGTCGTGAGTCCTAGCCAAGGATACGAGAGTGCCGTGTTCGTTCACGAGTACGCGCGCTCAGGTATCCGCTCGGGTCTCTCGGCTACCTGTTCCTGCGCTACCGCAGAACCCTTCCCCAGCTCTGGCGCTGCTCCTCTTCCTACTTGAAAGCCGCGAGAATCTCCGGATCCACGCGGCTAATCCGTGAAACCTGTACGGTGTCGTTAGATCGGAATCGGTCGCTGCGGAGTTCCTCGCATTGTGCACGCTCGGTCGACCGCGCATAATTTTCTGTTTCACGGTTCGGATCCGCCGCTCGATCCTTCCGTTTCCCTCGTTTTCTTCCATCTCGTCCTCGGGGAAACGGGGTTGTTCCTTTCGCTCGTTCCTCGAACTGTGTCGGAATGAAATCGAGACGATCGCCGAGAGCCGCTGCTCGAACCGTTCGAACAGCAGAAAAGCAGAAGCGTTGTTTTCACCGACAGCGCGTGGAATTAACCCCGTTCACGGCCGTGTGTGTTTAATTCCATGACTTCAGCAGCTTTCGCCCTGGCTTGCAGGAAGCGTCTAATTTTCGCGTGTGTGTTGATCGCGTTTAAAAAGAAAAATTCGTTCCGGCCAGTCATCGCGTCCTCGTCGCGGAAACACGTTTTCACGCTTGTGAAACGCTGATTCTGTTTTATAACTGGATCGTTTAGGACAACCACGCGCTCCCCTTCGGGTGACGAGGATCGTATGAAAACTCTACCCGTTTAGCCGTGAAATTAAACTGTTCCTATAAGTCTCGCGTTCACCTTCGCGAACGAAGACTCTTTCGAAACTATTTAAATGAACAAAGAACTTTGAAACTATTTAAAAACTTGCAATTTTTGCTGCGCGATACAGTGGAATTTTATCCACCCAAATGCTTGACGGAAAACAGACCTGATTGAAGATCGTCAATCTTACAGGTTATCTGTAATATAATTCTTTCCATTCACGTAAAAAGAATTCACGCTTGTGCAAGTAAATTTTCATAGAATTTAAAAATGTTACAATAACGAACTACCGCTATAGAGTAGATAGTTTCTACAACTTGCACGTGTAGATTTATACACAGTTACTTCCAGATTGAAATTTTATAATAATCGTCTCGTACGAATCACCCACCAGAAACCAAAATATCTCATTTGCAATACTTTTCGATTAATTTGTATTATCACATTCCGCTTTACAATATCGAAGGTTAATGCAATATTCGACCGATTGTACAATTTTATGAAATTTGAGGAAGATTGAAGTATTTATAACGTTGTGATCAATTATTTCACGGCTCGTAACGGGTTGAAATGCCAATGAAATTTCGATTCATTTTACATAACACGCGCAACGTGAACATAAAAGCTTTCTGTATAATGGACATTTAGTTGGACATTACTATCGTGCGCTGGAGGTAAATAAACGAATAACTACAAATACAAACGAACAAACAAGCGGATGAAATTGTCATTTAAACAAACTGGAACAAAGTACTCGATTGTAAAACTGGCGCTGTAAAATATCACGCGACGCTCGCTTGCGGACTCGTCGATCGAAAGATTTGCGATCAATCATTCTGCAAATTTGCAATCAGGGCGAAAATCGAAGGAAAAGAAGCGAAACAATAATGATCGAGGAAATGGCGGACGGGGCGTTTAAGATTAAACGGCGACGATCTAACGATTTAATGCGACGTTTGTACCGTCGTTGTTGCGTGTCAGCAACAGCGTAGCTGCTCGACGAGGAAAATTACAGGCTACGACGCGGGGCTTGTACACGCTTGTCGTGCAGAAACCGGCGCGACGTATTTTTCAGTTACCCCTAATGATCGCGGCGAACGCCTCCTTCGGCGCTACCTGTTTACGATTAACAATAATCATTCAATTATAGCGCGTGACGTGCAGGCCGGCGCGACGCGTATCATTGAGCCGCTGCTTAATCTCGCTTTTTTTGCGCCTCGAACTGCGAGTCAAAGGGACACGAGTGGCCGAATCAACGGCGGATTTCGTGCGTTCGGAGACCTGAGGATTGTCATACCTTGGTGAAGGGTATTGGAACGCTGTGGACTGGCTGGAAGACCAGGATGATGAAACGTCGACCAAAGTGAGAAAATCTGCAAAGGATATGAAAGATATTATACAAGACAGTTGAGCAAGTTGTGGTTCGTTCTGTATCTTTAGATGTGGAGATAAATCGAAGTGGTCGTGTATGTAGAAACACGGTTTAATTCATAGGTAGGTAGGAAAAGAATGGGTTGTAAATTAATATGTTGGCTAGTTGTTTCTAAATGCCCACCATGTTTGATATTCACGCCCATAGGAAATGAAATTTATTACTACGCACAGCTGATGCTCATTGTGTTCCATTTCAGTGAATGAATCACCGATTCTTCATGAATGAATCATCCAATTCGCCGATCGGATGAAACTGGGATGTCCTTGATACGAATGTCATAAAGACGATACGATGGACACGATACGACCTTCGATACGCAATATCATACAAATTTTCTATTCAAATACTCGACGTCAATTACAATTACAGTCACATAAGTAGACTATCCACTGAAACTAATGTACGATACACGACGTCGTAAGAGAAACGTTGCTGCAAAATCGTTTCTCATCGATCGTACACGCCACACGCTCGGGAAACACGAAACGTACAACTTGTTGCAATTCCCACCCCCCGAGGAGATGTGAAGGAAAAAACGAAACCGCGAAGCGTCTTAAGGAAACTGCGCGACGCTTGGCGGAGGAACGCGAAATGGAAGACGAAGGAACGGAGATTTGCTCAAAGGCTGGTAAAAGAGGCAATCGTGCACGTCGCGGCACGAAGAGGAGCGAAAGGCGAGGAGCGTACGCGTCAATGCGGTCTCTATCTTCAATTCTATTTCAGTTTGCAGTTCAAGGGGATTAGGATGTTTTCCCGCGAGTCGTCTATGGCTGTCGCGCAGCAGCACGCGCGCGCGCGTGTGTGTGTGCAACGTTGATCGCTTGTGCAGCGGCTGCACAAAAGCCAAACGAGCTCGAATGTTTGCTTAGCTGTCTCCGCTCTCTCCTCTTTGTGCCTCGTCTACCTGCTCGTTTGTCTCCTCGCGTTCGTTTCGAAACGCGTATTAAGCAAACAGCATTAATGCTCGATCCGTGCCGGAGCGAGTCCCTGGCCCTCCTTCCCCCTCTCTTCTTTCCTCCTCGCTTGACGCATCGACGTCGCGGATCCACGCCGCGTTGCCACGCGATCGCGTCTTATCAGGGCGACGCGAGGAATCGCCTTTCTGACGCGATAACGCCTCGCGGAGCAAACCCAACCCGCCGCAACGTACGAAATCCAGTCACGTACTCTGACTTGCAGATGCGCGAGATTGTCTGCGCGAGCAATCGCGAGCATTGTGAACGGATTTCCCCGCTTCTGTACCGAGGCGAATCCTCTGCGCCTCGTTTGCGAGATAATGGAGAGATTAAAAGGCGCTTCTTGGCACTGGCGCGTGAGACAATTTCGGCGACGAGTGTTTGACGAAAACGCACGGGGTCGTTTTCAGTGCTTCGCGACGATTTCTGCGAAATGACAGAAGAACCCTGGATTCTCCGTGGGCACGTTTCTACCGTATTTGCATTTTATGCTCTACACATTTCTTTTACTTTTCTTTTAGAAACACGTTCGTTTCCAGTCAAAATACTCGAGGAAAGGAAATTGTTGTTGATATTAAAAAATGTGCATTTCGCACATGTTGGATCGTGCCAATGTCCTGCGTGTTTGACAGAGACACTTTTGAGAGGAGCTGATACTTCAAACTTTTGAATTTTCAAACTTTGCAAAAGACAAAAATAAATCTAATTTTCCGACGCAATCTTTATCTTTCTAACAAGTTTCCAAGCCGTTTGAATGAAATAAGATCAATTTAATAAATATCCGAGAAAAGTACCTACATTTTTCGCTCTCATATACATGTAGTAGCGCGCAAATGGAAAACTTTGGAAAACCATTTAAAGACAACATGTAAATCTCTCTGCAAGGTTTTACTCGAGCAAAGACTAAAAGTCTTACTCGATTTCCTTGTTAAAGATTCGTCGGTAACGATTCAACGAAGAGACTGTCACGGGGAATTAGCATGTTCCTGCTTGAAATTCAATTCCAAGTAATAAAGAAATCAATGAAAGTGTGACTCACCGTGAAACTATTTAATTTAACCGGCTAAGTCGGCTTAAGCGGTGTTCCGCGGGATGGTTGCATACCAAAACAAAGTTGCCTCACGGCCGATGGGCACGTCCTCTTTCCTACATTCTACACGATCCAGACAGTCCCACTTTCCGTTATTCTTCGCCGTGGCTACCCACACAACCACTGTGTTTCGACTCTCACGAAATATCTCACATCTTAGGCGCATTGTCTATTGTCGAAGACAGATGAAAGGTGCATTTTACGCCGTGTCCCCTTTTCCGCACGGTAGAGCCCTTGAAATTAAAAATTTATTGACGCGCGCCGTTGCCCCGGCCGCGCTCGCATGCGAAATAGACAATGGGCATTCATATCTCGCGTTTTAATCCCGAACATGACCGCTCCGTTTCTCCTTTTGCCTGGCGGTGCTCGCCGAAACAAGGCCAATGCAATCAAAATCGAAGACATCGGGGACAGAAGAGTTTCGCCGCATTAATATTGTATTTCGATTTCTCACGAATCTCTTCGCTGATATTCTCAGTTTCGCGTTAATTTAACAGATTTGGAAATGGAGAATCGATATCTAAGGTCGCGATGGAAGGACGTTCGTGCAAATTCAAATTTTTAAGATCTAGGCAGCGAGACTCAATTCGATTGTTTTCTTCAAAGCATTTCACCAAGCAAATTCATAGTTTTTTTACGTATTAGGATTCAAGAAGTCAAGAGCTAAAGTTCGACTTGTCACACATGACTAGCAGTACAATTCTGTTTTCAATCACTCAATTTCGTACAAACGCTCAAAAATCCGTAGCCCGCTCGTTAAACCCTGATCGATCGAAGTTCACGAACTGCACTGACAAACTAATTTCCACAGATATCCCGTATCTGATCGATGAAAGTCGAGCAGAGGCTGAGGAAAAAGGATGAAACCGACTGAAACTAACGAACGCCTCGTCTCGAGGGCAGAACGCCGGGCCCGTGACTGGAACATACCCCGAATTAATTAACCCGGTCCCCCGTTCGTGTTCACGTGCATAACGATAGGCGATCAGTCGCGAATTTTAACGCGGTGCCCATCGAAACCCCGGAGCGTTTCGCTCTTTTGTCGTGGCATGTCCTGTCGTGTATGAGAGACAGGTCCTCCGGTTCGGTCCAGTGAACCAGCGCCAGTGCTGGCAACCGTGCAAAGGAAAGGAAAGCAAAAGCGAGAGAGGCAGGAAAGGGCTGGCCCCGTTCGGCCCCGTTGGTCCCCGTTGGTCCCCGAAGTCGGCTGTCTCAGATTACATCGTGTCACCTCGGTTCGGCCGGCTTGGCACCGACGCTCGGTACAGAACACACGTGTTAACATCTTGTCGTTCGAAGCCCCCCAAAAATCTTCGGTGGACCCTCTTCGTCGGGCCCGAATCACCACGGCCAGATCTCTCCCCGGTGACTACTCTTCCCCCTCGCCGCGGGAATCTCGGCACGTTGAACCGGCATTTCAAAAATCTACCTTAATGATGCTGATTTCGCGCGGACCGTCTCGAGCAACCGACGGATTTAGCGGAACGCTTCACCGCGCGAATTCACCTACCAGCAACGTTTGATCCAATGATTTATGACCCTGGTCCGAGGGCTTCGAAACGATTAACCGTACTTCGTGTTTTTCTTCTCTCCTTCCTTTTTTTAATTAATTCTTCGTTTGTTTGTTTGTTTTTTTCTTTCAATTACATGCGTTTCTTTCTTTCTTCTTTCGTTCGAGTGAATTAATGGTACGATTCGTGGCATTTGTCGGAACGAATCAGGAGAAGAGGAGTC
Source organism: Tetragonisca angustula (assembly GCA_036937485.2). NCBI lineage: Eukaryota > Metazoa > Arthropoda > Insecta > Hymenoptera > Apidae > Tetragonisca > Tetragonisca angustula. The sequence goes on along the minus strand of JAWNGG020000054.1, from coordinate 771,509 downwards.
TTTGCTTTGCATTGATAGTGAAAGGTGATCGATCGATGGGCTTCGAAAGTCTGAGACAAGGATCGGAGCTAATCGTCGAGACGAGTTAAGCGCTTTCGCAAATGGGTTTCGGGTACAATGGATCGACGAGGGGACGTCGGACGGTGGATCGTTATGGCAGTTAGAGCCACGCTTTCACGCGTTTATCGTGCATTATATTTTTATTGCGGGGGCCCGGCTGCGTTATAGATACAGCGAGGATTAGCCGAGGATGTGTACGCAGCTGAGCACCAAACGGCCGCGTTTTCACTTGCCCCGTGGCCCTGTTCAAACTTTCTAGAATCAATAGCCTGGCAACGACTTCATCTTTCAGCCAGGAAAATCGATACTGGCCGGATTATTCGATTCGACAGAGAGAGAGAAAGACAGACAGAGAGAAAAAGAAGCACGAAACCGTGAAATAATACATCCGCATTATGCGAGAGAGTTTGGAATTTCAAACTTTGTCTCGTCGGATTGAAAAATCTCGAATTCGATTTGAATCTTTGAACCTCCTTTGGATCCCCGATCTCGCCGGTGATATCGCGAAAAAGTCAAACATTTCTAACTTCCACTTTCACGATTCTTTCTCTCTTTCGTCTACTAATTTCAGACGAATCCAAAAAAGCTCGCACGATATCACCGTAGCGTCAAGGCGCACGAGTTCAATCGATAGAATTTAAGACTAGCCGAAAAGCACGAAGGTGTGGAAAGAAAATTCAGAGAACCGAAAGTAATTCAATGGACGTGATATTTTACGAACGAACCAACAAAATGAATTTACAAAAAACATAATGCATCTGATCAAATTCTAATTCTCCAAATTTTTATTCTTTCGTCGTTAAAATTATTTAACACAGAGACAGATTTTGTACAGAAATCATTCCTTATTCCGTAGCGTAAGAGTGCTTCTGCGAACAACGAGATCGGTAGGGGAACATTGAACGTTCAATTAGAGGATCGGTGAAAATTATTATAATAATTTCGGCGATAATTATCGAGGGAACGTTCTTGGAGAATCGTTCGCGCGGCGTGTGCCGATGGTTTGCCGCGTGAAACGTTAACCAACGTTGGCTGACGGTTGACCAGGACCGTCTGAGAGCTCGCAGTCAGGGCCGTAGGCCACGCTGAATAATTCAGGCCGCGTTTCCTTCGCGCCATTGTTGCTTGAGATACCGTGGCAGCCGTGTTTTACGATTAAAAATCGAGAGCGGAATACGTGGCGGTGGACGAAAACGCCGCTCACGGGGAAATTCGCGAAGATTTTCACCGTGTTGCCATTCCCGTTAAAAATGAACGGGCTCGATGCATAATAGCAGTGACCCAGTTTAGCAACCAGGTAGGGAAGCAAGTTGCGCACCGACGATCCTCCAATTGAATAAAGCATTCGACGGTGAGGGTACGTTGACGGTGTATCGATTGGAAATCGATTTCCAGCGAACGTAGGGATCCCCGAATGAGCAACCGAGAGAAACAGTACTGTGGAAGTGCTTCGAGTGAAAAGTTTTTCCAAGAAAGTGATGTTTCTTTAATTGCGATATAATGGCACGGACTGTAACGTACAACTTTTTAAATGGAAATCTCTCAAGGGAGCAACAGACTAACGATTCAACCGATAATTAATTTGGACGAGTTCAGTTCGAAGATTGCTGAAACGTGCCAACGCGCGATGTGTTTCAAAGAAACACAAAGGATAATACGAAAGGAAGATGCGATTCGTAAAGAACCGAATCAAGATTCAGAGACAAAGAGACGACACCTATCTACATATTCCGATAATAATATATCACATTTCTGCCAAGAGACGAAAGCTAATCGAAATTCGTCGAACCCGTTAGTCAACGGCTTATCGAAGGAACACTCGGGCGATGGAGGAATCGCGAAACTAAGCGAAAAACGATCTTCGGATGCAACCTCGCCGCCGTACCGTGGGAGATATCATCGTAACACGATCCGCGTTTCGTTGATATCACGTGGGTCGACGGGTGCCCGGTGTGGGTCGCGTACAAAAGCGAGCGCCCCTCCGAGACATTTGCATCTGGGAGGACCCAGAAGCATCGGTGCCAAAAGGTGATACGTACCTACGCAGCGAGATTGCAATGTAATCGATGAAGAAACGAATGGACGAAAGGATCGAGATGCAGCCGCGTGATAAGCTAATGCCACGTCCGCGATGGCATTATAATACCGCGTGCACTCTCTTCGATGCATACTCGCGTCTCGGTCCGGACGCGCGGCGATAAACGCGAGCGCTCGCTAGCGCGCGATTCTCCACGCGCGATTCGCCCGAACGAACCGTATTAAAAAGGCTTTACATCGAGAGATCGGAGATGCGATCATCTCTGGGCCACTGGCCCCCGACTTCGATTCCCGGTCGTCATCCCGCCAACGTTCCAACTACGAACCGCCAGTTTCTGTTCCTGTGCCACGCTCTCCTTTCGACCGATCGTTCGCGTAACCGTCGTGTTTCTGCCTCGTCATAAAGCTGCTGGCACGAGCAGAGAGAGTTTTTTATTGGTCACGGGACATGAACTTTCTTTTCAGTTCTTTTCAGTCCGTGCTCCGATCTAGAGTCGTTGGATCGAGAAAAACTGAATCAATTTCTTTAACACGTCGTTCATCAAGTGTTTTTGAACTTGAGACTTGGATCGAAATCGAATCTTTGTATGAATTTATGAAATTCGTATATACGTAAATCGTGAAATATCGAGATTGAAACAAATCTCAATTTAGATTCCACTTCTTGGCAAAATAAAATAAATTTGCGCAAACGGCAATTTCGTATCGTTGCGAATTTTCATTGGAAAATATTTCGCAGTCAACGACGCGTTTCTTCTATAGAAATCTACATAGGGTCTGACAGCACGTAAAGTCTGCCAGACCCGACATTAATAATTAAGATAAATAGCAAGAACATGAACTGCGATGATAAAACTATCGTCGAGGAAGGACTTACTCGATTCTCCTTCCCGGAGAAACGAAACAAATCCTCGTCTTTTTTCTCTAAATTACATTGTTGTCCGCGTGCAACGTTGGCGCTATCGCCGACGAAATACGACGTTGAATTTCGAGGTGAATAAAAAATTCACGAATCGCTGGTAAATTCCGTCCGCATCGAGACAACAAACCGAGAACAAAGCGATACTGCGCCGCCTACGTGGCGAAAGCGGAGAAACCAGCACCGAAATGTGTATCATTGACTAACGACCGATGATAGCAGCTATCGTTGCCAAGTCGAATGAGCTACCGAGGCGGTCAGAAGCTCCGTCTCGGCATTGTCGGTAGCCCTCGCGGAATTGTTATCTCGCACTTTCGAGATATAGAACGCCGCCCCGAACGTGTCCTGCGGTTTCTATCGCGAGACGTATTTCGTCCGGAACAAAAAAAAGAATCGGATATTTCCATACAAGATATTGCAAAATAACGAATCTTGAAGGTTTCGAAAGATTGTTGACATCGAGGGTCCTACTTTCAATGGGGAAATATATAAAATTTAACGAAAAGTTTGTTGTCTCTTCGAGCATATCTTCGATTATATATCTCCTATATACATATATATATATATATATATATATATTATACCTCGATTATATATATATATTTTTGATTGCTGAGCATCGTGTACGAAAAATGGGAAGAGAAACTAAAAAGTACAACGAAATAGAAAATCGTGGTTGAAATACCACGAGTCGTACAAGTCGCGTTGTAATACAGGTCTTATCGCTCCGCAATTTTAATCCATGAAAGTAATCTTCTTGATAATTGTCTCCCCTTCGCCGAACGGAAATTCAATTTACCCGCAACGGCGTCGACTCTATTTTTCCCATAACCGCGTAGAAACTCGATACACCTGGTTTTCTTCGGCGTGTGGCGTGTTTCACCGACGCGAACGGGAGGAGCGAGAACGGCGGCGACCGGTTGCGCAAACGTGACGCAACGGCCGCGAACACATCCACACGCCACGGGGGAAAATCGTATTTCAGCGATTTCGAAATCCGGGACACTTTCCTTTTTCCCTGAAACGACCGTTCTGACGTGCATATACGTCACCACCCCCGTCGTCGTGCTACGTTCGGCCCGATCAAACCGGCCAAACGTGGAAGTGGTCTCTAAAACCCGGTGTAAAAAGCGGCCGGCTGCTTTATATGGCCACCAAAATAATCGATTCGCCAAGTACACACGTTTACCGAGCGATTTCTCTTGGCGCGCGCGCGCGCGCGTGTGTGTGTGTGTGTGTGACCGCGCGAACGAGCCTCCTTCGATCGCGAAAACAATAGGGGGCTCGGCTTCTAGGAGAGACCTTTCGCGCCCGCGTTTACAACTATTCGTTCCCCACGCAGCAGCAGCAACCCTGATCCACTCTCTTCGCCCCTTTCCTATGATTCTCTCTCGTTCTCTCTTCCATTCGCAAGTTCGTGTCGTTTCTCTCACTCTCTCCCTTTTCGTATCCGTCACTCTCTTCCACGTATCGTGGCGTACACAGCCAGCGTTGCACAGCCTAACGTGTACGCGAGCAATAATAAATGTTCCCCCTTGTATACACGGTAGGTTACGGTGTATATACCTGGACGCCGAACGCCGCGCTATCGGCATTCAGCTTCGGCTTTCTAATACGCGAGACAATGACTCGACAAAGGCGCCGACCCGCGTGGCTACTAATTCGCGAATCATCCGGCCACCTTTCATCTCCTCCTCCTCTTCCTCCTCCTCCTCCTCGAGTCTGCCTTTCTCCATCGTCGTTTAATCTCATCGCATTCCGTTTAATTTCATCAATTTCGAGGGGCTATCTCGAAATGAGCCCCGGCACCGACGACCGACCGCCGTTGTTTCGATCGGGCCGGGGCACGTTCATTTAATCGAACGGGCCGAGGGGAAATTTTCTCGGGACAAACGACGCATGCTGCGTGGCTGCACGTAGGTTGAACCGATAACCACCGCCCCGATCACGAGGAGGCTTGAACGCCTCGCGAGATCATCGATCGAACTCGAACTGATAATCGTTCGTTGGATCGACGGTAGGAGGCACGCGGGGGATAATCATCGGTTCTGCCCGGGTGTACCGATTCGCACCAGAGGCACCGGTACACGCAGAAAGTTGCCACGGGTAAGGTCGGCTTCCTGCTTGTTTATCGAACTGCGTATCTACGCGCAGGCGGTATCGGCGAAATAGAAAATAATTATTGGCCGCGCGACCACGGGATATTTAACGGACGTTTAAACGGCACCGCGACCTCACCTGCCGCGAGAACATTACGGAACGATCGTGCACAATATCCGGAAGCGGGCTTGCTCCCCGGCGATGTAACTCGATTTCCTTTCACCTGTCTCTCTCGTTCAGTCGTTCGATTACACGCGTTTCTAATTCCAGGTACGTAGAATTGTCGCTTTGTGCTTTGTGCTTTGTATCGCTAATATAACGCGTTCCCGGCATCACCGTTCGAGTATATATTGCATGTACGTACGTATGCGCAATATAAAGCGAACGTAATTTCGGTCTGGAAACGTGTGACGGAAACTTTGCGACTCGATATGGAAAGAACAGGACAGGCAAGTAAGTACCGACGAACAGTAAGATAATTCTAATCTATTTCAAGTGCCGGGCAAACCTGTTTATACCCGAACCACGCAGTCTTCTAATTAACGATACGGTTAATTTACATTTGTTGAGGCAATCTCCGACTCGCTATCGGAATAGAGGTAGTTTGTGTTACACGGCTGTCGGAGGATACGACGATGAATTTCAATATCGTCGGATGTAATTAAACTAAAGTGGAGTTAGTTATCGAGATCGCGAGATTATCGGTGTAATTTTCTATCAGTGTTGTCCGGATTCTGCCCGTGTTCGTAAGCAAATAATTGGCGAGGCGCAAGCGAGCAACCGCAGAAAAGAAATGGCAAAACGGCGAAACGCTGTTTCCTTTTTTTTTTTTCTTCTTTTTTTTTTCGGTTCGTTTGAACAACCGTCATTCCTGGCTCGTTCGGCGGTAATGCGAATTGTGTTCGAAGCAAACAGTGCTCCGCAGTAATTCCAAGCAACGCTTAATACCACGACACAGTCGCGGAGTTTGCGTCGTTGCTACGCCACTGTAAACGCGTTTACGATCTCAACGTGGACCGAGTTTACTTAGCTGGGTTATGCACGAGGACACAAAGACCGCGCGCGCCAAGGGTGAACGTACAAGTTGCCTTTCAGGCGATTATTACGCGCTCTGTTGTTCCCGGCCGTAAAAGTATGATTCGCAGCACACGCGCTTCCGCGAACGAATCCAGAAATTACGACTATTCTCGTTTTTCTACCTTTCACGATTTCCGCGGGATAATACACGTACCAGCGTTTCAATTTCCGTTCGATTGAAACTTCAGATTCACCATCGGCTTCAGTCGTAAAACTAATCGAACCAGACGCTGTATCACGTAATCTTGAAACAAAAGTTGCTCGAAGCGTCCGGGAAGTGTCCGTTTCGTTTACGTCTATGAGAATCGGACGGGTCGAGGATCGATAGGGATAACGACGCGAGAGAAAACGAGTCCCCCTGGTGAAAGGGATGAATTAGTATTCGTGTAAACGGTACGGCTCGCGTGGCATTATCTCCGATCAATTAATTAGAAAATTCGTGCAACACACCCGGCTGAAAAAGGGTAGAACTGAAACGAGAGACGGGGCGTGTTATAGGAGGCTGTCGGCTAATCGATATTTCGAAGCGGCTCGGAGAGAGAGAGAGAGAGAGAGAGAGAGAGAAGCTCCTCGCCACCGGCTAATATATTCAAATGAGATTTCGTCTAAACAAAAGGTAGCGGCCGCCGCCTAAATATCACGCTTCGTAATTAGTTTCGGCCAGAAGTTATAGCTGCTCTTTCGCTCTGCACTCGCGCGCTCAACCCCCTGACGTCTTGCCACTTACGTGCCCTCCCGACGACGGCCAGCAGCTTAGGGACACCGTCGAGTCCCATATACGAAGGACACGTATATTCACGCTCACTTCACGTGGCACGTTCGCCGCCCCCGTTTTGCCAACGCTAACCTGGCCTGTACGCTCTCGCGCACCGCAACATGAGTGCAACATTAGCATAACCTTGTTCGCACACGCAAACCGCCCTTTCGCACGTCTACGCTCCTCCTTGGATCTCCTTCCTTTGACACCGACCTCCTCTGACCAATGGCGTGGCTGCTGGAAACCCCAGGGTAATTCGATCTATCGGGGGCCGCGCGCCACGGGGTGAGACGATATTTTCTCTCCCTCTCTCTGGATTAAAAAAAGGAAAAAAAAAGAAATAAGGAGAAAGGAACGATGCCGGTCGTCGCCGGCTAAGGCATCGACTCGGCCTCTCGGACGAATGAACACCCTTTTTAATCCATTTCTTGGTCGTTTTCTTTCTGTGGTGCCGGTAGCCTGCACGAGGTTCCGGAACGGTAGCGGCGGGATCGGTGGATTAGGTTCGGCCCGCTAAAACGAACGACAAATTTTTCGCCGGATAGGGTGTCTCTTGCTATGATGAGACCCACTTCCCCCCGGGACCGCGGTACACGCGATATCTTCGCTCGAACACCCTGTATTACGCGGCGGATCACCCACGCGCAATACCGCCCCGACACTGTTCGATCAACGAGCCTCGGCGATGTTGAGGCGTTGTTGAAGAAAAGTATCGAATACCTTTCTTTCTAATGTGTATTGGCTGAACCTTCGCCATATCCAACTTTACATACCACACACCTACGAACGCCTATGTTCGAAAAGTAACAGTATCCATCGTACTTTCACAATAGAGAATATCGGTAAATGACGTAGCACGGAGGAATGCCGACAGTTCATCGACGATTATTCAACCATCAGTCAAGATTATCTTTTTCCAAACGAACCACTCCTGAAGTGACAATCGACGACGAGGTATTCTTCTCTTGATACAAATGACGCGGGTAAAGGAAATCGTTGTAAACGCGGTGAAACGTTAAATACGGTGGTTCGAGCAAAGGAACGAAGGCGCGGCTTATAGCCGCCTCCCGCCAGTCGACTGAAATAATATCCATTTACCCTCTTCCGAACATTCACTCTCCTCGAGTGAAAAAAATAAATGGTGCATCGGTTTGAAAAACGATACCGACGAAGCGGATCGAGACACCGGCAACTTGATAAAATCTCCGTTTTCTCCGAACGTTTTCTCGCAGGTAAGAAGCAACGACACCCCCGGCGAACCTGGAAAAGTGGAAAACCGTGACAGAACGGCAACTGGCCGAGGGAGGACGCGTTTATTCCGATACGTTTGTCGCTGCTCGACGAGTCGCGAGTACCACTAATAGTCGCGCGAGTCGACAGACGTCTTAATAGGTGTTTCGTTTCTGAGACGCGCACACTCTCACCCCCGGCATCGCTGCTTCTATTATGTCAGCGTCTCGTGGCGCGCAGTCATCCGCCCTTTGTGCCTGTCATTGTTCGCCGTTCCATCGCCCGGAATAGGGAGGTAAGGTTACGCGTGACAAACCGGAAAGCTATACAGCTTTTTATTGTCGCGACACATCGTGGCGTCTTTCATCTCGAGCCGCGAGATCGTCTCGGCGATTTTCGTTCGGAACTGTTCGGCGATGACGTGGAATTACAACCGACGTTAAAGCGAAATCAGAGCCACCGTTATGGCGGGAGTTGTTAAGATTTTAACGCTTCCGACATGTAAGCATCAAGTTGTAATTATTTTAATTATGTCGGATGCACAGGACATGGATATAATAATATAAATAAGCCTCTTTGATACACTTGTTCTGAATAAAGTTATCCAAATTTTCGATCGATCTGAAAAAAGTTCCATCGGTAGAATGTTGATGTTACAACTTACAATTATAATTTTCTCCAACTTTTTCTATATACAGAGAATACTACTTCGATGTATAAATAAACATGTTTCAACTAATTATAATACACTTTTCGATAATCACTAATCGCTCAAAGTCACATAAAGCTACGAAAACGTCACGACTCACATACATACATAATATATCGTTCAATTCTCAAAAAGTTGCCACACACGTGCGTGATACGAATTGCACGCTACTTTTACGTTGGAATTTTCAAATGATGATTCTGATGGCTCAAAGGACGGCAGAGACGGTCGAATTATGTTGAACGATTCATACTGGGCCGTGTGAAAGGACGATCGTCCAGGGCGATTTCGAAGCGTTACGAAGGTATTTTCAAACAATGGTATTGGAATGGCCAGTGAAAGAACATCGATCAGATACGTATCGATAGCCTTTCCTCCGGCTTTCCACTAATTTCTCCTCGATCATCGAGACTCCGTGATGTTTCAACGGTTGAAAGAGATCACCGACGAGATAACGGGAACGCAGGTATCCCGAAACAAAGGTGAGGCTCGCGTGTCCCAGCGAATATATTCGTGTGTACGCCCATCAGACCCAGCTGGTTGACTCATTTCTGCGTTCGGAGTCGCATCGATCCTCAGAGATGCGCCTGTTCTTCGAAACTCCTCTCCGAAACTCTTTTCTAGGATACTCTTCGAAATTACCTCGCAACCTTCGCTACAAGAATTTTAATCTCGGACGAATCATTAACCTGGAACACCCACACTTTGCGTGTTTCCCACGAAGAACGTACTTGCTGCGAACGTTCTTAGAGAGAGCCATGAAACAGCCTCCAGCAGCGATAAAGTGTAAGAGAGCGACGAGCAGAGGAGCGGAGGGAACCAGCTGCCAACCGGGAGGAACGGAGATAGTCGTTCGCTTTCGGCTACTCGAAAAAAACAGGTCGACGTTTCGCTTATTAAGACGTTTAATGTTTCCCATATAATCGATTATTTATAGAGGTATTTAAATCTGGCCTGTGGAAACCAACCCGTAGCCGCACGACACCCGACCGCGGCCGCGCATGAAGACGTTCGTCGGCTTTACTGGCAATTTCAACGCGTGATACCAGCCACGCTCTTTGTAGGAGCGTTTGAATTCTATTTTTCTCCCCTTCTTCCTCTTCTCTTTTTTTTTTTTTTTTTTCGTTCCGCGAAGACACCCGCTGATCGCGCGGGGTACCGATCGCCGTGCAGGAGGTCCCACCGTTGGGGACTGACCGGACCCTTTCGTAATTCCGCGTTAACACCGATTTATTGGCCTTATTAAGACAATCTACCGGCCGTCACCGGGCGACAAGAGAGAGGAGAGAGGATACTGGTTTCTCAGGTGTAACAGTGTTGCAGTTTCCGTTTACGATATCCGCCGTTTTAAGTAGAGTTTATAGAACGCCCAGGACTGGTTTCTCTGGATGTGAAGGCCGTTACGTTACTCGTCTCCCTTACTCGCGATACGCTAATTACGATATTCTCACAGAGTGTGCAGGTCTCTCGAATTTTTCATCGGTTTATCAATTATCAAATAAACCAATGAAACACGAGCCATGGGATTCGACAGAGTATTTAGGTTTTACAAATATCCGAACGCTCGGTTCCGCTCCGCTAAACCAGTTTGCGTTGAATTAAACGACGGCCAAGTGAATTCCAAGTCGTATCGGAAAATCGAATGTACGTTGGATCTGAAAACGGTGCTTAACTGTGTCTACAGTGTAGCACGAGTACAATATTATAAATTCTAAATGCATATATATATTTTGGTATCCGAGAGCAAAGAAATAATAGCTTTCTAGGCAGTTCGTTCCAAGTTTCACGTTTTATTACACCATCAAAGCAAATTCTAAAGATTCGTTTGATACGTTTCCTTTTTTTTTTTTTTTTATCATTGTTTCTTTTGTCTTCGCGTAAAGTCCCGAGAGATCGAAGCGTTCGTAATATTGTCGCTCGCTCCTTAATGGGTTAACTTGGAAAGTAAATTGGAAATATCTGGCGACGAATACCTTGAAAATGTTCTCTCATTGCGATACGAAGGAATCCTATTTACAATGTTTCATCGAACAAACAAGAATTACTGTCCCACGTAGGTTACGTACAGTTCCACGTGGGCGTGTACGAGACACGTAACCGGTGTGTCGGTTATTCGAGACCCCGTGGCCGGTTTTCGCGCGGTTTCATTCTTTGTTATGGCAGTCATCTAGCCGCTAATGACCGCGAGGAGAACCACGGATATAGCCAGCCGTGGGAGTTACGATGTCCCGCGCGGACCGTTAGTGATTGTAATGTTGCAACGATACGCCTGTTAATACACGGACGACGCGTCTCGCGGGTGTGCGCAGCGAAAGCGATATCGTGCGACCGAGTCGCATCTTGCGATAGTAACCAAGAAGCCCCAGCCCACCATTCCGTGGAATTCTTCCGCAACGTGCGACGCATTAATTGGCCGTGGCCAGACCTAGAGATCCTTAATGGAATCACTCGCGGCTCGTTCTCGCATTTCTTCGAGAAATAACACAGGGCAACGCTGAAACGGCATGCGATATCGTCGAACCTGTCATTACTCGCGGCAACGAAAACTACCGCGAATCACGCGGGACGCGATACGTCCACCGTTAACGAGCTTGATCGCAGGTCGTAAATTTAATCAGGCTGCTCGAAATATGGGATTATTCAAATCGCGGCACTCTAGAGCAACAATTCCGCCGAAACATTAACCCAGAATGTATAAGAACGAAAGCTTCGAATATTGAAAATTCGTCGCGAGCAAGTTTCGGATATTTTTCTCATCTTTCTGCAACGAAACAGTTGATTTTTAAATATGATTAGTTAAACTGTATTAACACCACTCGGGTATTATTTATCTTTCGAAATTTTAACTTGCACTTACTACTAGCTACCTTGCAATTAAATGGGTCCGTGGCTGAAATTTACGCAAATCGAATTGAATTTCGCCCGCGCGAAGTCATTCTAACGAAGAAATTTTATTTCGTCATTTCTCTCGTGACACTTGTTGAAACGATCAGCATGGATATACGATATACAAAGACTTATTTCCACTACTATCTCGAGTCTACTCGTTTTCAAAGGAAACCAATATTCGTTTCTAGACATCATTCGCAAATCAATCCTATTTATCCTGAAATCATCGAATATTTCGAGGTCACGGGTGGAAATTGAGTTTCTCGATTCGAAGACGAGCGTCGACAAGCGAAAGCATCGGTCAACGGCGAGAGATCGTCAATAACTCGCGTTTCGCTCGCAGCTCACGAAGAAGGGGCTCGTTAACGATCATAGAGATCCATGGAAATGGCCAATCACCGAAGATACGGTGCCCTTGAGAATTGTCGGTAATTATATCTAAACGATCGGCTGCACCGATACAGAACGACCTGGCAACTCGTTCCCCTGCGCCGGGGAACGCGGGAAAAGGAACGCAGATAGCCAGTATACCGGTTTTGCGAGCAACGCGTTACGTTATCGCGATTGCTTACGCCCGTTCGCTGGCGCTGTCTCTCCGTGCACGCGCACCACCACCGGACTCGGAGAAGCGTTTAGACCGCTTAGGGAAAATTATCGTTACACCCGGCTAACACGCGAATCATTTTGCCCCGACGATGCGAGCTACCCCGACGTTTATCGCGCGAGCATCTACCACCGGGCAACCCTTGACGCGGTATCGGCGTTCGTAATCGATGTCTCGACCGAAATCGGAGTAGCCGATTGTTCATCGGTTGCCGTGTGACGATCTCGTCTCTGGTGGCCCAACTGTCACTTAACGTAGGAAACGAGAATTTCACCCCATGCGCTGGCAACTGGTTCGCGGACCATAACGAGTAACCGAGCTGTATACAATAATTCGTCGCTTTTTTTTCTGAACTCATCGGTGCGATATCACTGGATAGAAATTATTAAGAAATAATAAACTTCGTCATTCGTTTTGCCTTCGGGTTACACTTAAATATACTTAAAACTGAGAAAATGTTACAATTTGGGACGATCTCGTCTCCGGTGGCCCAACTGTCACTTAACGTAGGAAACGAGAATTTCACCCCATGCGCTGGCAACTGGTTCGCGGACCATAACGAGTGACCAAACCGTATACAATGATTCGTCGCTTTCTTTTTTTTCTGAACTCGTCGGTGCGATAGAAATTATTAAGAAGTAATAAACTTCGTCATTCGTTTTGCCTTCGAGTTATACTTAAATATACTTAAAACTGAGAAAATGTTGCAATTTGGGACAAACAATTCTCGACGTGCATGCACTTCGGCGCAAGAGGTCAACGACGCTGATCCTGCCAATGATTGCAACATGTTTGCTTACGAAAGCTGAAGAGAGATCGAGCAGCGATACTTTAGAGTCAAGGAAAATATTATTCGGTAACACGTAGATGAGAATTTAAAGATACCATGATAGTCCAGGTTACAACACGCTTGCCTACCTGGCTAGACAAATTAAGTGGTAATAGTTTATAGATCGATTTAACAAACTCAACAGCGGATTAATGGTAGAGATTCATCCGTTGAGACTCGTCTCAAGATCGTTCTCAGGTACAGGGGGTTGGCTTCTTAAGAATTTCGATTAAATTGCTCGTTTTTTTTTTCTTCAGCTCGCATGCGTCGCAGATTATGGTGTATGATTATACAGAGGAGTATCCACGAATCACCCGAGAGTAAAGGATCGCGCACCGGGATTAACGGGCAGCGAGATTTCGAGCAAGTTTCCTCAGTCGCGAAAGCCACGAATCGCACACGCGAGAGTAAACGACGTGAAACGAGCGTGCACGATGACACGATAAGTAGAGCAAAATGGAATTCACGACGCAATTAATACGTCCACTTGTTGCGGGACAGTCTGGCGATACTATGTAGCAGGATAGCAGGGAATAAAAACGGGATATGTAGATGCACGTGCGTGTCTATAAATATACGAGCGCGCGTTACGATCGTGTCATTAAGACCACGCCTCCCCTCTACAATGGCCCATAAACACTATAAAACATTGGCAGTAATGGCGTAATAGGAATTAAATCATAGCAATCGTAGCAATAATTGCCGGACAAGGCGTCGAACGGTGCGCACCGCCGGTTAGAAATCTGCCTGTCTGTACTTATATCGTATCGGAGATTTACCGGTTGTACGAGGACTCGGAACGGTGCTTAAAGGTCTCGTTAACTAAAACCGGGCAACCAATTACTAGGTGGCCCCGCAGCGTACCGGGTATTACGCGTCTGCAATTAATTATACAAGAGAGCGTTTTGACCAGCCACGAAGTGCTTCGATCAGCTTGCACGAAAGACGAGATAATACGCCGACGAATCGACAAGCTGGTCCCTTAAGAACGTAATAACACGCCGGTTCGATACAAAATTCGAATTTCTGATCACCGATTCTTTGTTGCTTACTCGGGTCAATTTCGGGAACCTTCTAATTTTATTAATCACAGAGCTCTTATCTCCCGCTGCGAGGTGTCAGTAAGATAGTAACGTAATAATGTAACAAGACGGAGATCCTGGTTCGTTTCAATGACTTTTCATGACTTTTCGTAGTTACACGAACATCTAGGAACTATACTTGTTTTCTTCTATCACGACTGACAATTATCTCGCTGAATTTTTAATCAAGATTAACAAGAAATACAGATTCTAGAGATTCTAGAGACTATTCTCCACTCCCAACTTTTCCAACCAACGTCTGTGTGATAATCCAGAATAATCCACACTTTTGTCTTCAATCTTACTCATTTAATATGAATCTCTATTACACGAAAGAAAGAACCGTAATAGAATGGACTCCAATTATATAAACTATTTGTCGCACAAAATTTAAAAAAAAAAATCTCATTTTTCCAACACTGCTGCTCCCCCCTTTACCTCAAAATTCTCAACGCGAATCGATCAAGTAACGGAGGAGGAACAGCAGCACCGCCGGCAGCCCGTTGCAAAAGAGCAACTGCGTCGCGGAACCTTCGACGAGATAATCCGCGCCAGTCTGACAAAGCTGCCTGCGTTTCATTAATGGCCGGCCATACGTATAAAACCGAGGGGATACGGGTGTATCGGTACACGCTGGTGTTCGGCCGCGTGTACCATCGAGGCGGTCTCTCATCTCCTTAACTTCGTCGTCACGGACATTTGTTTTCGCGATTTTACAAGCGTATAACGTGTTGCGAGGCGACGATAATGCGAGGATAGTTTATTTACTCGAGGTACGCGCAAACCTTTGCCTCCATCTCTCGCCGCTCGCGTGCGCGACGCTTCGAATCCTGCACGAGCCCATCTTCTCTCACCTCTTGATCAGACGACACGCTTCTCGCTCGCGATGCCACGCATACTTCGTGCACTCGCACGCGCCCAGCCTACAGCTATGTAACGCATTAACGTTACAGATACGAAAAGAAGAGAAACACGAGACACCTCGCCAGCCACCAAACCAACAACGATCCCTAACTTTTAAATCTCGCGCATTTGTATTCCTTCGAGGCCGGAGGTGTTGGGTATTCTGCTCCTTCCACGTTCCTTGGCGAGGTTTTAAATCTGACGTGTTGGCGCCGCTCGAATTTTTACCGAGATATTCAGGGATTTTTGCTGCTTTGTGTCTTGCTTGGTAAAGTTTCAAATTTTAGGCGTTTGTATTCCTCGAATTTTTTTCATCAAATTCCTTTGATGGATACGTATAAATTTTGCACTGCCGATGCTGAATCAAGGCATTCTTTTCCTTTACAATTATCTTCCTCGTTATTAGCATAAACCTTTTGTATCTTTTCAATAGATTTTGTCAAATCTGGAGCGGCCAAGACGTAAAAATGTATCGTCTACAAATTTTCGTAAAAACGCAATGCGTAAGATTCGTCATGAATCATTCACGAATATAAGAAAGTTCGACTGCAAATGCTTGCGAATCGTTTTCTACGCGAAAGTGTAGGAAAGAAGTTTTTTCTAAGGGCAAAAGGGAACGTGGAAAAAAAGAGGGGGAAGGGGAGATCTAGAGTGCACAGAATCGGAAGCTCGGTAGTCATTTTTTCACGGGACGCATGTGACGTTCGGGCGGCCGGAACGGTTCGATTCCCGTGGGAGAAGCGGGCGACAACGTCGGCAAAAAGCCAACGACGTGCCAGCATGATGCGTCGGGATACGGGCGCCACGGGAAAAAACGCTCGCTCGCGTCCTTTATTTTCCGCCACCGTTCGCGAAGATAATGGAATCTCGTTGACACTTTTTGCGCGGGCTTCTCACACGACCGCGATCAACCGAATCGATACGGGATTTGTTTCCTAAAATCCATACCCGAAACACGCTACAGTTCTATAAAAAAAGAAAAAAAACATAGAATTCTTAATGCAAGGACAATTCTCAAATTCGCGTTATTAACTATTACATCTATCGTCAAATTCTCAACAAAAGATCGATCTCTAGTGAAAGTTACTCGCGAAAGCAGCCGTATTTATCGTAACGTTGATCGAACTAAACGTGAGAAATTCGTTTGCTTACAAGATATTCAGCCAACGTGTTGAATAAAGTTCCAATAAACGTGATACGCGAGAGTTGAAAAAAAAAGGGGGGGAAGAAAGTTGCGGAGCGTTACAGACGCTTGCAAACGCGAGTGTAGACGCGCTGTTACCGAGTTCCATTGTGAAGTGGAGACTATTAGCAACGAGTGCGAAACAGTTGGTAGAAACTAGGAAGCGAAGCAACGATGTGTACGCATCGTCTAATAAATAGACCGTGTCGCGCGGCGTGTCAGCGCGCCGCTCTTGTGTAATACGCGACAGAATTTATAGATACCGCACGGAACGGATAAATCATGGACGATCCGGTCGGCAAGTCGCGAGTTGCAATTACACCGATGGAATGTGTTTTATATCATTTTCTCAATTCCGCGCGACAAGATATTGGCCAACGCTTTAAGTATCCGGCAACTGGCACATTTGTAATAGCGTTTCGGCAAGAGAGAAAGAGAGAGAGAGAGAGAGAGAGAACATTGCAGAAACTGTTGCCGATGTTATCTGCAAAACGATCGTCGTGGACCGTAAAGCAGCTGTCTCGAACCGCGTATACGCTGTACGTATATATATGTTATATATAAAAGATGATACACTGCCCTCTTCTTCTGCTCGAATATCTACCGACAGTCGTTCACCGCATTTGCATAGAAACCATCCACGGAATGGAATATTACGATCGTTTTTCGTTCTTCACGATGCTCGTGCAACGCGCGTTACAAGTACTTAGTTATGTGCTCGTGTATAGGGTGACTCTCGATACTTGTCCACCAAGGAGGAGAGACATCCTCCATTCTTAAGCTATTTGTTATCACGATCTTGCATTTTCGAATCGAGTCCCGACGATGGACGTTCATTTTGAGACTTTTCAGTAAAAACTATCGTAGCCATTTAGTTGATTCAGAATTCGAGTAATTTAAGAGGGTAGAAAATTTGACTTAGTTTACCCCTATATTTCTCCAATTTCATTCTATTTATTGATTCTGACATTGCTGCATGATATCGTCGTACGCTACACTGACATCAATTGCCAATTATTTGAAGAGATTTAAATTCAACCAAGGGAACTACTATCCATCCTCTCTCTCGGTAAAAGGTTCGATCGATATGAATTCCCGGTAACTTTCCCTCGAACCGTCCTCACCACAACTCCCAACACAATGTCACTCAGCAACGAATGATCCACGTTCCCTTATGAAATCGCCGTAGAAAGCGAACGATCCAGCGGCGATTACGTAAAGAAGCACCCTATATAAGTAGGTGTGCTTGGAAACGGAATTCAACGGGGTCTCGAGCAAGGCATAAAACCGGCGGCGGAGGCAGTCCGCGCGGCGTTCGACAGCAGAGCAGATTTATGGGGATCCTATGGCGCGCGCTTGTACTACTCGAAACAGGAAGATCTTGAACATGCGATGACGATTAATTACGGGTTACGCGCGTGTGTTGAAGCGGTGCCCGCGGCGCTCGAGCCCGGCTGCTACGCTTACACGCTGCGATTACGCGTTTCCACGGCGTGTACTCGCGTCTTCGACCGGAGTTTGAGACAAATGGGATCCTTCCCTTCGTCTCTTCGACTTACTTTTGAATTGCAACCCAGTTCAATTATCATCAGTGTCGCTGGAAAATCGAGAGCTTTCTGTTTCGTTCTTCGAACGCGCGCCAACAACTCGCGACAAACACGGCTACTACGTTATGCATCAACTGCACGTTCTTGGTTAACGAGCTGTCCCTCGTGGCGGAACGACGTGCGAACGCGTGGGCGTCGTCGCATAAATGCCAGAGCCAAGCATGATCGATGGGACGTGGCCGAGCCGGTGTCCCGAGATCAGCGTCTCTTGAAAACTTCGGACACGGTGGAAACGCGAACGACTTTCCGTTGATAATACCTGAATGATAAGCCGAGCCGGTATCAGCCAGCGATATTCTCGATGCAAGCGATTACGAGCTTAGCTAACATGCCTCGGGCGATATGAAAGCCTGGGACCTGGATAAGTCGTCGGCTCGTTTGCGCGCCGCGAATCCGTGGATACGCGCCGACAATCGTTTAAGCGATACCCGCGGAGCTGTCATTACGTACACTCGTGTGGCGCCGGATTGCCTTTCGACGTTGAATCGATCCTTATTACCTGGCGGTGGAAAGATTGCAGCGTCGTCGTGGAAAACCGTCATCCACGTTGATGAAACGTCTCCGAATCGGTTGTAATTCGTGAATTAGAGGACGCATAACGCGCCACGTAACCGAGCCGTGTGATAGATAGAAAAAATCCGCGAGGATGACAAGAGAAAGAGAGAGAGTGATAGAGGGGGGGAGGGAGGAGAGGGAGAAGGAAGAGAGCAAAAACAAGTTATAATTTCGAGAATAATTGCAAAGGAGCTGCGAGTCGAGTGAGTTCCAGCCACCGGTGGCCGGACGCCTGGCGCGCACGGTGTAATTTCTCGAGTTAGACCGCGTGAACGAGGCGAGCCAGACACATCGCAGGCATCGCGGTTTGACGGCCGGGTGAAAGCATGAGAAACGAGCGAATTATGCACCCGTTTACCATAAGTCATAGACGCTGCCACGGATCTGGCTACGCTCGGAGATTAGAGGCGGAGCTGTTGAGAGTCGAGCGTCAACGCGCTCGTGGAACTCGAGGATCCCCGTTGCCAGCGAGAGAGCAACGCGCGCCCAACGAAACGAATCGACCGTCTCGAATCTCGTCTCGCCATTATCGCCGCAGAGAGACGCACCTGTGACGCGTCTCTGTGACGAGCGCACGGCTTTCAGCCGCGTTCAAAGAGCTACGAGAAATGCCCGAGAGACCGGTTCCTTAAATCAAGAGGCGGGAGACAAGAGGATTTTCCTCTTTGAGAAACGGGGAACGGGATTAACGCTGTTCGAAGCGTCCGCGTGCATTGTGAAGAAAGGGCGAGAAGGCAAGTTCGGGACACCTGTTGTTCCCGAATGGAATGTCTTTTTTTGAGCTTTTTTGAGCGGAAGAACGAACGAGCGTTGGTGGACCGCCTCTCCTCGTACAAAATCCGTTTACCGTTATGGCAACGAAGGGAAAAACGGCTAATCCTACAGCCGGATTTTACCACTTTACTCCTGTCGACCTGTTTCCCCGACGACGCTACTACGGTTCAAATCGGTTAATGAACAGCGCGGCGCGACGCGGAGAAATCAAGCGTGTCCTCGTTGCGTAAGAAACGCTGAAAATGGCGAGTTTCCGCGAGAGACGTCACGCACTTTCGGCACGACTGGTTGCAACACGCGATAAGCAGACGGGCTAATGCATATTTCAACAACGGGCCATTCGGACTCCCGTTTCACGTTCTAACAGAGTTCACATCGTTTATGCTAACTTATTCACCTAACAGCGTCCTCCGCCGATGAAATTTATTCAATTAAAACGAAATTTATTCCGTCCCCATACGTGATCTTCACATATTATGCAAATGTTCAGAAACTCTCCCACTTTGCTTCCACAGAGAGCGGCGTCTCTCTCTCTCTCTCTCTCTCTCTCTCTCTCCTTTTCATCCGTTCCTTAAAATTCCGGCGTTAAAGGACACCGTGTAGAAATCGCGAAAGTTTTCTCGCGAAACAGGAAAACACGAGGCGAGGCAACGATGCAAATGTTACGCGTCTCTGCAACAATTTTTACGACGACGCGGCGCTCTGCCGACTACTCGCGTGTCCACAAAGCGTTATAAAGCGCGGAGGACATCCATTTTAATAAGCAAATTAACGAAATGGAAGGGGCCATACGTGCATACGCGCGGATGTCCGTCCCTCGAGAGTGGAACACGCTCGCGTGCCACCGGTGTTTGGAGCTTGGTTTAACGCACGCAAAAAGGCCAATGCCTCCGGAGAGACCGCGAAGGGAGAAAAGTATGCAGGCCGGGGCCAACTTCTTTTCGGGTCGCATCTCCCGCGGCTTAGCCGCGGCCCCGCGTCGTTACCCCACGAAAGATATATTTGTCATAAGCCGCGGATTGACAAATGTTCGTTCGGGCCTTGGATCGGGCCACGAACGCCCGACAATTTACGAGCGTACTTTGAATTATTCAACGAGCTCACAGTATCCTGCACATTTTTATATTATTGTTTATGACCGCGCGGTTCAATGCGCGCGATACGTCTTCGATCGTCCGGCGCAAAAAGGCAGCATGCGCGAATCCGTCGGCTGCTTTTCAATCTCTCTCTCTCTCTCTCTCTCTCTTTTTTTGTGAGATTACTATCTATAAATTCAAAAGACAAACGACAAACTTGATAATATGCAATTAGCAATACGCCAAACATTCTCCACCGAAATTTTCCAATTGCAAGTTGATAGACAGTTTGATGGATCGAGGACGTAGTATTGAGAGAAAGTAGATGCAAACAGAAAATACAACGAAGAAACGTAAGGGAAACGTCGACGAACGCGCCGCGACAAGCGTCTATTTCGTAGAAGGCGGGGAATAGAAGAAAGACCGTGGCGCGTTTACGGAGACTTCGATGCGTGGTAGGTAAGGTCGATCGGCCCGAATCACAGAGCTTCCATCTCGCGGACTTCCAAGGAGGAACGAACGGAAAGCGAAGCTTGTTTCGCGCGTGCAGGAGAGCGACGAGGACACACTGGAGTTGTGAGCAGGGAGATACGCAGACGAAATAAGGAAAACGGAGAGGAGATGTTCTCTCGTCGATGACGATGTTAATGCCAGCGGAGGTGAACGCGGACCGTGGTACGGCATATGTTTGACAAGGGAGGCAGAGCAAACGTGATGCTAGGCCTCTCTCGGGCTGCGATGCAATTTATTACACGATACGACCTCTCCAGTTAAACTCTGGTAAAGTTAACGGGTATCGCGATTGGTATCGGTGCGTTTCATCGACGTGCGTTCTCCGTTCCTCAATAAACGGCCAAGTTTTTACTCGATTTTCTTTGAAACGTCGCTGATCGTCAAACGCCACTTCGGTGAACAGATAAGCGCACAGGCGCCGTTCAACGCGAGATAATGGCGCGTTACACAAGCGATAATCGACGGAGCTTGCGTCCTCTCGCACGTAACTCGACGATAATTACTTACAGAGAAATCACAAGGCGACCGTTCGGAAATCAAATCGATACAATGCCACGAGCCAGAAGGTCTTCGTTAGAGACACGATCCCTTATCCGATCCATTAAGGCCCGAGTCAAAGGAATATTTCGCGTAACGAGTGGCGCGGTAGCGAGTTTACGTCGAAATAATCTACGGTATCTTACTTTTTTCATAGCGGCCGGTCGGAATTAATTGTCTCATCGTGTGTGTAGTTAAGATCTTGGATCTCATTCGCGCCGGCGCGGACCGCCTTAAATTTCCACACGGTACGATCGGCACGGCGCTGCGTCCCGTTAAAAGGTACGAAACTCGTCGTTGCTAAGCCCGTGTCGCCAGTTTCTTACACTTTGCTCGTAATTAACGCCGCTAACTCGAATTTAAATAACCCCTTTACATCCTTAACGACGTTACCCGAGCAACGCGATCCTCGACGCCGCAAACAGGCCTCCATTTGTGTCCCCCGTGTTCCAGAGCCGTGGGCCGTTTTAAACAGGCGGTCGTTCACGCGCCCGTATTTGACGCAACCGGCACGAAATCGCGATCGATCGGCGTAAACATCTCGAAACGGGCAACGATCGTCCGTGGACGGAGCTTAATTAACCAGATCCCCGACGCGCGCTGCGTGACGCGTCCTCGACGCGCACGCGATTACCTTCGCGATTTTATTCGCGTACCGCTTGACAAAGATGTCATAACGCGCGTGGTAGGAGGTGCCAATCGGTGAGTCGGATTCCACCCGAGATCCGTAGAACGTTGTTTTCTTCTACGAAGACAGGCTCAGGTCAGCAACATCGTGGCCGAGTCGTGCGAAACGGGAAACGGAAACGCCCCTGTGGTCAACTGGAATGTCTAGTCTCTCCGTCTCGTCGCTGTTCGTCCAACTCTTTCGCTTTATCCCAGCGAACGCGCGCGTGCATGTTAACGCCACGGGGTTTCAATCGCGCACACGCGCGGAAATCGTCTTTCTTTTTCTCCGAAAGGATCCGTGAGCAGACGGCCGATCATGAGTGTCAATCTTGCCTGACGTTGTCGACTACCGAGAGAAAGAATCAGCCTGGTCGTTTTGTCCTCTTGACGTTTCCCGGCGGAATCAACAATTACGCCGAGTAATTTGCAATCGATGACATCAGCGAAAGTGTTGTCGAAAGTGCCGTGTTTCGCGGCGAATGTTTTCGGATGATTTTGAAGAATCGTCGTTGGGGAGAGACGATGCGTGGCTGGTGGCTGAATTTTAATGTGTGTAATAAACGGAACGGAAGGGAAGGAAACGAAACAAATGATCGGTGCAACAGAAATTCATAAATAACCGGGAGGGGGAAAGAGATCGTCAGTAGCCGTCGGAGACGTTTAATCCTTGTCGAACGTATATTATTCGATCATTTGCGGAACATGTCCGCGAAACTCTACGCGGGGACTAAATAATATTCACGCGTGCGCGTTCGATATTAATCGGTGTATCGGTGCCACATTAATTAATACCCTTCGCTTGAGAAACAGGCGCGTATTTGTCCGGAGGGCCGGCCACGACCAGTGCCACGGTCACGCGAAATTGACTCATTAAAGAATTTATCGCGCTGTTTTAATTCAAAGCAGCCGGAGCGTTCTCGCCTGGCGCTCCCGTTCTCTTCCTCCTTTTCTTTCTTTTCTTTTTCGCTTCTTTTTTTTTTTTTGTTTTCTTCTCGCCCCTCTCGTACGTTGCCTTTCGGAAGGCATGCTTGACTAATTGGCAGGACACAGACCTACAAGGCGACTCGGGCAAAGTGTGAACCTGTTTGCGAATCAATGACCTTACCCGCTCCGCGCGAACCAAAGTGAGAAATTTTGCGTCCCGCGTAATTCGACTTGTAATTTCATGTTTCGCTGGCGGATTTTGATGCAATGTCGTTCCTGGAAATGTGTCGTGTCATCCAATTCGCTTTCTTTCTTTCTTTTGTTACAAGCGCGCGTTCGAAATGGCTCGAAGGTGCGAAATTTCTATGTTTCGGGCGGTTCGTAGAAACGCTACATATTCATTGGAGCGGTGTCTCACAAATGACGCGCCAAACTTTTCGAGACTACGCGCCGACGCGTATCGATACCCGACGAGCCGTACATACAAATGATTTCACCGGGCGAAAATACGATTCGACGCATCGTTCGAACTTGCCGCACGAACGTGTCGTTGGTTACACGTGTGAGACGATCGTGACGATGAGTGACCGTTTTCTTTGTTCCATTTCGTAGACACTGTTGCTAGAATAGGATGATTGACGGGTGGAACGGGCGAAGAAGAACGTTCGAAAGTGACTTTTGAGCGATATTATTTCAAGCGCGTTGGTACTCCGGTACGGACGGATCGGTTCCACGCGTCAGTTAAACGATTGATCCCGTGACGCTTCTACAACAGTCTTCCACCGAGACTTTTACATCCGACAATAGCGGCGAGAACACGAGAATTAAATTACCTCGATCGTGGATTCGCGACGGACGTCTCGCCAAGTTTCACGGGCTCGCGCGAAAGTTTCCCGCGCGCTGCTTATTTGAATTTCAAACCTCGCTAAACCCGCATATCCATCCAGCTGAATCTCGCAACACTCTGTCTCGCGCGAAAGAGGTATAACTGTTACCAGTTCCCCTCAGTACGCTCAAATAATCTCATCCAACGTAATTGAATGTAACCAAACGACACGTGGAAAAAATTGATCGAAAGCTCATGTATGACTGAGGTATGACGCGGTGTATAGAAAAGACAAGGAGGATGACGTTCGACGGCCTGCCGCGACCTTCCAGTCAGGTTTTCACGCCAGATCCGCTGTCTGCAAATTCGAATTGAGAAGCGTGAAAAACGCATTCCTCGGTCGTTATATCAACGATGCACGCTGCTCGGGCGCCTCTCGTTCGCTTTGACTCCTCCCCGAATCACAAATCACGCGAATGACGTTACTATCAGTCCGAGGGACAGCCGGCAGTAAAGCCTCGGCACTTTGGTTCGATCCAGGCGTGAACTATCCGCGGCGGAGGTCAAGCAAGCGGCAGTAACGAAGCCGAAGAAACTTCTGGCTGCCCGTTTCGCACCGTTTCGTTGTTTCTTCTCTCTTTCTTTGGTCCTCGCTCGAGCGTGTGAGACTCGCAACGAACGGCAGCTCGAGCTATAGAGACATCGGCGCGCACGTAGACTCGAGACTCGCACGCGAGAGTAGGAGTCCTGCTCGCGGGTCAACAGGTGCATAAAATTCGCGGTACGCGGAAATTGGCCGTAAAATCCGATGTATAACGATGTGCTTCGACGCGTTCGCCGCGATAAAAGGGGAAGATTTAGATTCACCGTGGCAGACTGGGCCCGGGTATCTTTGCAAATTGATCGCGGCGAAGGATATTAACGGCGATGGATCATCGGTTCGTTGAATCCTCAAGCCGTCGTGGTAAATTATTGGCATAATATATTACGCGGTGCCGGCTGAGAACGAAACAGGAGTAAATCTTTTGGGCGAGCCCGGACGGCCTTAACGCAGCCTTCTTTCTCTTTCGCGCATTGTGCGCCACGCAACGCGATGCTAATCGCTCGTCTGCGGTTTTAAGGAACGCGCGAGGTAAGAACAAGAACGCGCACACGCGTGCAGAAATATAAGTTGATTGCTTCTGCGTGGCACGGTATAAGCGCGGAATGAGATTCCAAGATTTCTACACTGTTTTATACACGCGCGGAGTCTTTTGTGGAGATTTAGGCTACGATATTCGTTAATAGGTTACCTAGCGGCATTCACGCTGGTAATTGGCGAAGATGTCAAACGTAACGATGAGAGGTGCGGTTACTACCATGTACGGGGAAATTGATCATGCGGTGCTTCGTATACGAGTGCATTGACGGACGAACGAATGAACGGTTCGTCTGTTCTATCCGTCATTTCTGTTACAAGTCATCCTGCTAGGACTGTGAAAGTTCGTAGAGTTTAAAATCATTAAGACCATGCAATATCCCATCATCGTGCGATTGTCTTCTAAAAGTGAGTGACACTGAATATCGAACGTTCGAAAGAAGTACTTCAGTCGTTGGTATCTATCCTCTAACTATTTACGTTGAGAAAATAGAAATTCATCGATCTCTCCAAACATCTTTGGAAATGTTACGTTTCCGGTACCGCGATAACCGTGTAACCACGTTCTCCAAAAAAAAAAAAAAAGAAAAAAAAAGAGGAAAAGACGCCCGACTATCGCGATCGAACAGGTATCCTCGCCTGTACGCGCACCTTCACGTAACTATTTACATAGTTGCGCGCGAACGTTCCTCCGAGACGTACGTAAGCACGAGCACGCCTTCTCGTGTACGCGCGCGTGCACACGAGCAGCAGAGGCTCTATTCACAGCGGCGATCACGCGAGATGTCGAGAGACAAGCGGGATTAATCACGGTTACTGATACAGCCGTTCTTAATTGGCAGCGTTGCATTGGTAGCGTGACGTATCTATTAATGGCGAGCAACGACCAGTTCCACACAGCCGATTCCCAAGATTAGGCAAAGCGAGACGGAGACGGACGAGACCGAGCAAGAGTAAACGCCGTGTACGCGCGACACGGCGCTGGATACGCGCCGCTCACTCAGGATGAAGCACGGGACGAAACGGAACGAGGATAGTTACGCTCTGTCTCCGCGCGGCGTTTGTTTCTACCCGCGTGAGAGAGATGAAGAGATTGAACGAGAAAAATGGTATTCTCTGTTAACATGCCTGTTACCGCTCAGAAATTAATAGCGGCTTCTCTAATTGATACGTTGAATGACCGTTGGATGTCTCCGTTCGAGCCTCTCTCGCTCGCTCCTCCGCCTACCTGTTTTCACATCTTCCCCTTTTATCTGTCCTCCACGATCGCACGGATCGTCCTCTCTATCGCGCCCGCCTCTTCCCCTAGAACCACGCGATGACTCTCGCTCTCGCACCACGTTGTCGTTCCACGGTTTTGTGCGTCCCTTTGCATACCGCACGCTCGCCTATACGGATTCGAACTACGGATACTGGCAGCGGATCGAGCGAGCGAGTCTCCAGTCGCGCGTGTTCACGCGACTTCTCGCACCTCTGCGCGCACGTGCGTGTGTGTGCACGCGTGTACTGTAGGTACGTCTAATCGCCGGCGAATCCGCGCGGTATATCAAAAAGATAATCTCGGTTGCCGTCGAATTTTCTCGAAGGCAACATCGCCGACGGTAATTCCCCGAGGATCTCTTTCCGCGTTGACTCACCGACCGACTCGTCGCCCGGGCTCGTTACAGCCTCGTCTCGTCTCGTAGGCTCGATGATCGCCGTTAGCTTCCACATATACGCGCGTAATTAAAAATTATTCTTCGCGCCGTTGCTAATTTGTTTCCAACGTGATTGCTGTACGATGTAACGGGAAGCCGAGGCACGTCGCCATGAATTGGAGTTGAAGCACGAAAATTGTTCGGTATTTTTCGGTAACCACGTCCAATCGTCTCACTCGAGCTTCTATTTTCTTTTCCTCGAGTCTGGTCGTGTTCTTCGTTACGTCGCTTACGAATTACGTAATCACTATTAGCAGATCAAACACATCGAGAATGGCCATACATCCCATTATGGCGTTCACTCGTGACACGTCGAGGGCAACCAGCTCGTAATAGTTCAAATTAATTCAAAATCATCGTCGCGAGCACGGTAGCCGACAATTCGTAACGATCAATGAATGTTCGAGTGATTAGTCGCTCGACATCGTCTTCGAGGATTTGCTCGCGGCCAACAAGCGGCCGATTCTTTATCCTAGGGGCGACATCCGCGCCAGAAATAACGTCACCCACGCTTCCTGGTATCCTTCTTTCGCCGTGGGATCCACGAATTCCGTTCGGCGTGTGGATTTTTTTTTTTCAGTTCGAATCGCCGGGGAAGCGAAACGAACGTTTGCTTACCTTTCGACGTTCCCGCAGCAACACGCACGTTTCTTCCATATTCCGCCCTCTTTCGTGGAATATGTCGTGCTTTTACGAACTCGTTTGTATATATATATATATATATATACATTCTGCTTGGGCACATGCTGCCTCGACGTTGCCGCTTCACCGGGAACGTCTAGCGGGACGACGGTGGCGGTGTCTTCTTGATTAACTGCTGCACCAATAAGCCCGTCACGAGAATTTGTTTGCGGATTGCGGATCGTCGCGGACGATCGGTGGTCAACGACAGGCCGTCCAACCATTTTTCGATGTTACGTCGTTCGAAGAAACGCGAAGAATTTCACGTGGTGAAGTTCGACTTTGACGTTTGCCGAGCAACCGTGCCATAAATGAAAAAACATCGTCCACGCGACGTCTTAAAATCCCGAATGTTTGCTCTTGGCACCTAGACAGTTCCGCTGGGGAACTGCCGCGACCGAGAGAGAGCAAATACATACTTCGTTATCACGGAAATTTATCTAAAGAATCCGAGAGTGACTCGACGGACAAAACGTTAATCCGGATGCCTGCAGCGTACCGAAAGCTATCTCAATCAAAGGCAAACTCTCGTTATCGAAATGCTCGGAGATTGTCACAATAATAAGAGAATTATCGCTTCACTCGAGGCGAGAAGCGTTATTATCGTTGCAATGAACAAATAGCATACATATATATATATATATATATATATATATATATATATATATCGTGGACTTGAATATCAGCTCACGATCGCGAGGATTACGATCACGAAGCGGCGCGTGATCGCGTCCTTTGTCGTTGTTACTTTCCATTTTCCTCGCGCGTACGTGGAACGTACGTGTACAAAGCCTCTTTTTGAAGGCACGCGCGGATCTGTACTGTTTTTTAAGAGCCCAGGCGACGCCCATAACGGCGCACTTTCCACATACGAAAAGACACGACAAGAGAGAGAAAGAGAGAGAGAGAAATGAAAAGCAATAAAGCAAAACGACATCATTCTGTCCACAAAGGGTGACTGATTCGATCCCTCGAATCCGGCAACGTCGACGCGCCTCCTTTTCGACTGCGGTTTTTACTTTTATTGCCGCTGCTGGGAACCGCGTCGTTCGATGTAAACGCGTGTGAGAAACGACGTTTTATTAGTTTATTTTTCGTAGTTCCCCTTCTCTCCCCCACTTTTGCTAGAACTTGCGACCGTATGTGCGGTCGTCGTACCGACGTCGCTGCTTCGAATCATTCCGTCACGAGTGGCGTCGCTGTTGTTTAGAAACTAACCGCAGATTAACGGGAGCGTCTTTTTTAAGGTCTCTCTCCGGCTGGTTTGGATCTGTAAGCGACCTACGTAAAAAGGACTCTTTCAAACGGACAGTCTGCGTTGACAATTTCTTCTCGATCAGTGAGAAAACTTAAGTTTAAAATACGAGCATTTTAGTACATAGAATCTCAAAAAATCTGATCGCCACTAATATCAGAATTTTTAGACTGGTTTCCTCGTCAGTTTACGAGAACGGAAAAACGTGAAGACGTTATCTTTCAAACAACCAACTGTTACCGCAAAATCTAATTTACTAGACTCTAACAACATTCAGATCTGTGCCAATAAAACGTCTGCTTTTAATTCCGATATAACGAGACGATCCGAGAAATCCACCAGAAATCCTCAGTCTCTCGAAACTACGAAAGCAGCTATCGTGCTTAAAACTCCAAGTTACAGAAAGCTATGGGACGAGGCGAGGCGCGTTCGAAGCTAATACGACGATAAAACGGCTTAACGCTCGATCACGCGGTCCTTATATAGGAAAGGCGTTTAATTAACATTTCTCGATGACTACAGGCACAGCCGGGCAACTGCGTCGTGCCACTCTCGTTCGCGCTCTCGCGCCGACGCCAATTGCTTAACCTTTCGATCCACCGCTGTACACGCCGGATAGAAAAACGAGTTTAAGAACCATTAAGACGTTGCAGAGTTTGATCAACGTTTTACCCAGCCGTTCGTGGAACGCCGCGCGGATCTGCGCTTAAGATATGTACATACGTTCGCCGAGAAACGGCGGCGCGTCGTAACCGCGCCAGTCACGTGAGGCTGCTCGCTTTTGGTAATGCCACTCGTAATCGGCCTCGTTAATGAACGACGAGGACGTGAATGAGCCGTGGCATCCCTCGGTAATCAATGTCAATCAATATCGCGTTTTTTCTCGCGATACGACTCACAGTGCCACGTATTCGCGAAGAGAGAGAGGAATTAATCGTGAGTTCTCGACAACCATCGGGTTTCGTTCCAACGAAGCGAGTCGTTCTCCAATCGAAACACCGACCTGCGAGCGTATCTCTCGCCAGAGGATGTTTCCCTTCGTGTAAGTTTTTAGCAACGCCAGCCACCTTCCTCCGTGTTTTTCCTCTTTCGCTCCAACGAATTCCCCGGAGGGATGCTCTCGACAAGCTGCTACGAAGAACGGAGAAGCTCGCGCGAGGGTGGAATCGAGGGCGGAGCCGAGGAGGAAAGGCGGTCATTCCGGAGCGTTTCGGGCGAACGCGCCCCGTCTGGCCCCCGTCGTTAATCAACTAATTCGGCCGAATGTTAAATTGCACCATCCCGCGCGCACGTCTATCTATCTGTCCGTCACGCTGTCTGTACACGTAATCGCGTGTCCGGTGATTATAGGACTCACTACCGATATCCACCACTTACACACCTGGAACCGGGCATTACAATAAGTACCGCTCTCGACGATATCGCGCCTCCCAATTGCTCTCTTAAAATACACACGCTATACTGTTATACACACACATATGCGCGTGTATGGGCACCCAGTGTGAACCCACCAAGGATCAACCAAGATCCAAGATTGGTAATTCACGGATCCACGGACCGCTGTGCACGGATCGTAAATCTCTGGCATCGATTTCACCGGTTTTCGGCTAGACAAACGGCCGACACGCTGGCCGCGGCGGGTCGGCCGCATTAAGCGGCGAGTTACAACTGTTAGAACACGGGAACAACTCCGCCGGGTCCCACCCGGGCCCCTTTTTATGGCTGCTCGTGCTTCTCTGGTCGCCTAAAACGGTTTTTTGCCGCCTCGTTTGGAATTCAGGGCCCCCCTACGCAACCGACTGGCGCGAGCAAGAGACGATCCGTGCGCGGAAGAAGGGTTGCGAGAACGGGACGGGACGA
The DNA here is from genome assembly GCA_036937485.2 of Tetragonisca angustula. NCBI lineage: Eukaryota > Metazoa > Arthropoda > Insecta > Hymenoptera > Apidae > Tetragonisca > Tetragonisca angustula. The sequence continues at coordinate 741,018 of JAWNGG020000054.1, read as the reverse complement.
GAGCAGCAAAGGAGCAGAAGTAGACGCGCAATGGGGAGGAAAGGAGATGGGCAGTCATTACTCGTTGCTTTTTACCCGGAATTCGGTCGAAACTCGCCACGGGACGCACCGTGTTTCGTGCTCGTGCATACGCGAGAGGCGGCGACCAAACAGACCACCAAGAAAAAAACGAGGCCTCGAGTGAAAAATGTTGCGCTCCGCGCGACGAGAACACGTTGAGTGCGATACCGACCTCGGCAAGGTCGGGAATTTTTCGGCCTGAACATTTGTGCAATCTATTTTTTTTTCTTTCTTTTTTCGTTGTTGTTGCATGAACGTTCGTGAGACAAATACTAGAAGTGTAATATATCGTTATCAGTACGTTTTGACAATAGTTTTTCGAAGAGTAGGATACGAGTTTGCTTCGATAAAATAGCAAGTTTCGTGTAAAATAAATATATAAATACGATTACATAAAGATTCATGTAGTCTTCAGTTGGCAATTAAATGCGTACTCCAATTTCTCAAAGATTACTTTAAAGTTGAACTTTTGCAGAATCACATTTTGCTGAATAACGCATACCATTGGAAGAGTGAGGAAGAAGGAATAAAAATACATATCAATGAAACAACTAATTTAACCATTATTACGTATATACAAATCGTTCTCGAAAGACGATCAAAGGCGAATTCTGAAACAATCAAGGTAATAGCTGTGTCGTGACTGCACGATGAACAATCCACGAGAAGATCAACGTAAACTCGTCGATATTACAGACAGTACTACCGTTTAACCTGGTTCCTCGGGAATCGAAACGTGGCCGTACAAAGTGGAATTTACAAAGGGAAGAATGTAGCAACTGCTTATTTCCGTGTGATTTCTCACTTGTTGAACGTTGTTCGGCCGCGGCGATCATCGCGATATAACCGAACGTCGCCTCGAAAAAACCCGTTAGCTTTCGCGGTGTACATGTCAGTCGATATCCCTGAAATAACAGGCTTGCTTCCGGTGATCTTCGACGATGTTGCAGCGGCGAACGGGGCGGCCGCAATCAGCCACAATTGCGATACTTTGAATGCGAAATTGTCGCTCGTTCGAGGCTCTGGTGTGCCGTTATGATTGACTTCTTCGGTTAGACCGAAGGCTTGCACGTAACTTTTGAACCGCGAGCCCGCCTAATGCCACGAGACATCATGGCTTCGACAACGTCGGTGTTAGTTCGAAACGCCGTACTGCCTCGAGAACGGATACGATCGATGATACGTGGCATTTCTTACTGGTTATCCCCGATATTGCTCGACGAAATTAGCGGTTTGCATGCGAAACGCCGTTTCGTAATCATTGACGTCACTTCATCGGTAAATCCTATATGGAAGACTTTCGCGCAATAGGAAAATTGAAACCGTTTCTCTCTTTCTTTCCCGATTCGACGTACATACACCTAGATAGATAAGAACGCCAATGTTCAAGGCTAATTCGCACGTGAAATCGTCCATTATAAGATTGCCCCGATAGCGGGCTTAAATCCCTCCATAAATCTACCGTTCGCCGCTTCGAAGCTTCAATTTTCCTGAAACGTAGATATCGGGTATCGCGACACGCGGTAAAACGCGAGGAGGACAAAGGGAGGACGGCACGGAACGTATTGTCGTCTAAAATATATTTCGTTCCGCTTATCCGCGGTGCTTTTAGCAATAGCAATACGGTGCTACGGACGTATCACGGATCCAGCGACTTTCGCCATTCGACGGAGATAGGTCGTTACCGGAAGCAAGGGGCCGCCGCAGCGCCGGCCACGTAGAGAGAACTCGCGAGCCGCACTCCTCGTAATCGACCGATCATCGGGCCCACCAATGGAGAGACATTATTTCTCCGGCCCCCTCGAAATAGGTCGTGTAAGTGCCTTCGTGGCCCACGTGCCCTCATGGTGGACACTTCCAGGTAGATATCGCTTCGAGACGAAAAAGGACCGATACATCACCAAGACGGAGAGAAGAGAAGAATCGAAGGGAGGGGTGGACAAAGAAGAGGAGGACGGTGGAAAGGGATGTAACGGCGGAGATAAAGACGGCAAGTGAAGCAAGATTCGTGGAGAAACAAAGAGACGGAATCTTCGAGGAGGACGAGGGAGAAACGAAAGAATCTGCTATCGGGCGCACGCCTCTATTCCTGCAGCTCGCAGAGCCCCGTGTCACAGAGCTCGAGGAATGACGTCCCTTCCGGATTATTTATTGCTGTGAAAAATACTTCGAAGCATCCCCCGCCACGACTCGGTTCGGCTCGCGATAAGAGACACAGCCTCTCCTCTCCTCTCCTCTCTGTTTCACTTTGATACAGCCACAGCCGCGACCCTTCGCGTTCGTTCGTTTCCCTCTTTCATCCGAGGTGCCCCCTTATCTGAGCTTTGTTCCCGACCGACGAAGAACCCCATTCGCCCACGTTAACCCTTGGGAATGGAGCGATCGTCTTGGTTCTTCTCGAGAAAAAGGGCAACGTAGGGGACGAAGCAAGAGGCAAAGGGACGACGCGACGAGAGAAGGATGTCGAAAGGGGCAAAGGTGGTCAAGCCATTTCTTTCTTCCCTGATTCTATACCCTATTTTCTTTGCGACGAGATACCGAGAAACCTCGTTGACACTTAAATTCCACGATTTCTTGTTTCTCTCTTTCGCTCGTCCTTGAATCCGTTTACACCTCCTCCTCGTACGGATAGATACACTTCGGTTATATTAGCCTGGAAATATCGCAACAGCTTCGTCTGTACTTCGCCCATCGTGAAACGTTTCAATATCACGAACAAGTATTGCAGAAACTTCAACCACAGACTGCAAGAACAGCCGGAGGTTCGCTTCTTATCGTTGCTTTTATGTGGCCCTCCATTTCCATTGTATCGCGAAAGAATTCGTTTTATTCGGTACAACGATCGAGAATCGTTTGACAAGGTCGCTGAGATTGCTTCGGCATTCGCGTGGGTGGTCCCCCGACGATGACTAGCCACAGTGTTTCGCGAATAATCACGTATCTGTGGTGAAAAAAAAAAAAAAAAAACGTACGGGATCTGGCGTCACGGCTCTCTGAATCATTGTCATCGATATGCAGCCACGCGCGGCTCTCGGCACACGCGCGAAATCTTTATTAAACGTTACGTTTGCCGTTCACGCTTCTCCCCCCCCCTCTCTTTCTCTCTCTTTTCCTTCATCGTTGCCGAGTATTTCGTGGAGAGGCGTGAATGCTTTTTCTGGTACGCGCGTGCCTGTGGCTAACCTCACGGCCGAAAAACCTGTTCGCCGGAGACTTCCTTGTTCGGATCCTTGAACGCCGATTTCTTCGGAGACGAACATCGTGAAGTTAAATTCTAACCGCTCGTGAAACTTGCTTCTTACTTCTGATACGAGGTACACCAAGTGTCGCGATCGTGACAGCCGCTTCGTTAATAGCGACGCTAGACTTCCTCAAAGTGCTCTTACAGCGTGATTTAAAGACTCCGCATATGCAAGAGAAATCCATTTCCTTGCTTGGAGATACCGATATATGAGAGACGGTCGGGTAGATTGGATGAAATTTGCGACGATGGTAGTTGGCGGAATTTTACGAACTACGATTAGAAACGCTCGTTGAAAGACACGACCAGGCACTTTCAATTCGACGATTTCTAATCCCATTTAGATAATCGTGCAATCACATTACAAGTTCAACAAAATCTCGCGCGATTCAAATGGTCCAAACCTCAAACTTTTCACGTTCAAACGAAGAAACATTCTTTGTACAGAGCAGCGTACGTAATGCTACTCGAATATATACTTCCATCTGTCGCTCGTTAATCCATCGTTCTACGTCATCCATTTTGATCCTTTTCGTTCCTCTCGGCGGACGCGAAAGAAAGTTGCAAATCAAACGTCGTATTACAACTCGAAAATGTCGGCGATCCAGTTTGCGGGAGTGTAATCGACGTATTAACCCCATCGGAATATCTGTTTCGAGTAACCGGACGAATACGTGGTTGGTGATCACGCGAGGGATTACTGTCGAACAGAGCAAATCGGACTGCTTCAGCGTGGACGTGATTCGTATAACGTGCGAACAAGTCGCAGAATCGTCGTGCCGTTCCCTTTTTCGCGCGTGTCCCAACCGGAGATACGACAACCGGGATTAGCGTCAAACTAGAGACTTTACGCCAACTGATAAAAGCCCCCGGTGTCTCTGTGTCTCTGTTTCGTTCTACGCCGTGCTGCTTTTATCCTGCTGTCCCCTCCCTCCGTCTAAGTTCACCCGTTCCACGATGTACAATTTACGACATATTTTTTAACTTGTCACACCGTTGGACCCCGTTCTGCCCGATAATCCTCACGCCGGCGAGTTTCTGATTCTGCATTTTTATTCAACGCGATCGCCAATACGCTGGCTGCGCCGCTTCTACGTAAATTTTCGAATTATGATCACGCCAGTTCCGTTTGTTCTCCGTTTTGTTCGTTCCCGGCGATAATTCGCGCGTTTTGCTGCAACCTGGACACTACTTGGCTCTCCTTCGATTACTTTGTGTTTTTATTGGTTATCCGTACTTTCTGCTTGGCTCTCGGACTAGAAAGTGAACGCGTTCACTTTCCGATATTTAAACGTAACGTTGTTCGAAATGTAGCAGAGATGTCGGTACGTTCGTCAAATAACGTTCGTAACTGTGAAAAGTATCGTTTGAAAGGAAGATTATTCGATAAATCGCCGAGCCACAAGAGGAATTAGTCACGAGACGTAATTCGTTTTGTTGTCTTCTCGTGTGCTTGGCGTATCGCGAGCTCCGCGGAGCATCTTAATTGAGCTATTCCCTCGAATGAGCTAATTGTACGAAGTCAAAGGGGTTCAACAAAGCTTGTCCAAAGATTCTTATCGATCGACTGCAATTCTGATCAGCTGGTGTGCAGCTTAACGAGCGTGCTCGTCGCCGCGCCAACGTCCCGAGACGTTCAGTCCCGCCCTCGAGCTCGCGGGGGTGAATGTTATCTGGCAACGTGCAATCCGTTCCGGATATCCTGTCGAAATAATCGTAGGATCAGAGACACGAGATCGGACTTCCCCATCGGGCAGGAAACGAGCGTTGGGGGCCAGAGACCAGTCGTTCTCGCACGCAGATAATATCTCGTTGACAAAGTGTCGCGATCGTCCGGCACAATAGATCTCCCTTAATTAGGGTATAATAACGATTAATCGGGGAAAGTATCGCGTTGCAACCTCAACGCAGCGCAGCACAAAGGCCATCGTGGTCAGTGGAGACTGAGAGTCGCAGAGGATGTCGCCGCAGATGATATGGCGATTGCGAGACATTGTATCCGAAATTGCCTGGTTTGCTGGAAATTGTACGGGGATCTCTTTCGCGATAATGTACTCGTAATTACGTACTGGGCGGGTCAAATAAAATGTTACAAGCTATTCTCCTCGTAACGGCCGGTGATATTAATTTACATTACTCTCTTACATCAATTTACAAACTCTCTTGCATTAAACAAGATTAATCATACTCAGAGTGTAATAAATTTAAGGGGTAGCGGAGACTTTTACGGGTCACCTCCATTTTCATTCGGCGTAGAATTTTGTTCGAGTTGAAAGTGGCACGAAAACGTGGCACGCTAGAATGCAAGGGATCACACGATCAGGAATGCATGTAAAAAACCGAATGAAATTTTATGCGACTCCGAGGTGGAAAAAAAAAACGTCGTCACGCAGGCGTTCGTTAGCATAGCCGTGAGCACCGTGAGAGATAGCGCCGGATAAACGAGCAAATCTATCTGAATTGTTAACGACGGGAGCACAGGCATCGACGTTGATAAGGAAATTAAGATCTTATCGATGGTTAATTCCATAAATCGGTCTAATTAAGTCGAACGATTGGCGGCTACCGATAAGAACGCGGATAAAGCCTGGCCGGATGCAATTGATCTCTTTGGTACTTTCAATCTCCCCGTTCCATTCGCCCGTTCTCGTGGAAGCTCGCCTCCGAAAGAGTCACCGAAAGAGACGAAGTAAATCTACGTTCAATCGCGATACACAATTAGCTGTTTACCAGAGAGGGGGGAAATCCCACGATTCGTTCACTGCGCGGAGGAACCTTTGACATCTGTTATCGGCGTGCCACAATGCGGGAAACTAGCTGGGACGAAACGAGAAAGAAAACGCGTCCTTCGGTCTCGAACGTTTCGTCGTTTTGTGCGTGCACAATAGGGGGACGAACCGACGTAGGAAAGGTAATTTGTGGACAAGGACGAATGAATCAGAGTAATCGAAATACGAGATACCGTTTCTTCGATTATTCAGTGGGAACGTCGAAAGTTTCGACGGAGTGTCGGAAAGTTTCGAGGGAAAAATGGATTGTCGCGAGTTTGAAATTTTTAGTAAAAGTCGCGTTACAAGCGTAAGAATTAATTGAGGGAACGAAGGAAACGATTTGTTTGATAAATTAAAGGAAATGGAAGTGCGTCGTTAAGCTTTACATCGAGCTGCGGCAGCTGTGTTACGCTGCGCGTTGCAAAAGTAATAGCCTCCGGTGTTGCTTGATGTCCCAAGGAAATAACTATTACACTTCGTTACATCCCGGCGATTTTCACGAATTAATCACGACGAATTATTACGAAATTATTAATACTTCGATAAATACTTCCAATCGACAGAAACAAGAGATTCTACTGCCTATTTTCGAAAAAGCAGCTAACAGTCTGTGAAAAATTCGTATGAAACAAACGTTCTTGGTTAATTTCGAAGAAAAAGAAATTGAAAGGCAACTCGAGGATGGATCTACGTTTCAGAGGTTTATCCTGGGAATCAGAAATCCCCTCGCCGCGTCTGTCACCAGCGTCGTAATCGCGTCGCGCCATCGGAATACATCAGCCGCGAACGAATAACGCCCCACTCCGCCAGGCAGAGGTACTACGTACGCGCGCGTACGCTCGGTCGCGCGGCTCTTAAAGCGTCGTTAAAGACACGATCACATGGGTTTTTTTCTCGTCTCGGTAAACCGGAGGTGGGATTTTTCTGCTAGGAACCCGTGGCTTGTAGTGTACCGCGGGGGAAACATTTCCTTCTTGAGCCGTCAATAGGCACCGACACGTCGTCGCCGGTGGCTCGAGGCGGTCAGGCCGGGGAGGGAGGCTAGTTTGCTACATCCGATCTGGAAAGAGCAAAAACACGTCTTTTTAACGCGGCCACGAAGGCGACGCTCGGTCGGTCGAACAAAACGAGCACGAGCCAAGGCAGATTCGGAATATCGAACGAGCGAAAACGCTTTGTAGAAAGCCGTGTGCGCGGTCCCCAAGTTCCGAGAAAACGAGATCGAGAAGAGATCTCGGCGCTCGACGACCACTCCGGCTCGTTTCCTCTTCTCTCTCTCTCTCTCTCTCTCTCTCTCCCTCTCTTGTGCGCGCGCGCGCACGCGCGAGCTCTGTTCGGCCGCGAAGCACCACGACAAACCCGACGACGTGTCTCCACGTCGTCCATCTCCGTGTCGTTCTAGGATTCGCACGATCCTTCCTCGATCGCCGACAGATTCGTCCTGATCCTTATATCCTCCCTTGTCCCTTATCTCTCCGCATCTGTCCACCGTAGCGGCCCTTAAGTGTCGACGTTTCGACCGACGTAACAGCGGTGCTGGACACGAGGAACGCGAGGGGACGGAATGAAAAAAGGAGGAAGAGGGCACCGGTTCCACCGATCGCGATGCGACGACCATCCACCGTTGAAGGTCGTTCTTCAAGGACCGCGGCGCTCGCAACAATCTTTTCCCGCGAGCGAGACGCCCGCAAGAAACCTGGATCAAATTGACTATTTGCGAAACAACAAAGCAATCTCCGGAGCGAGATATCCAAGTTGTAAGGAATTCTTGCTAATTCATCGTGTCTTTGCTCGTTCAAGATGATTCGAAGGAAATGTATCGATTTCTTTGTTCCGCCATTCACAGACGATTTCGCCGTGAAATACCGCCGATATCGCGAAACAGAAGTGCATCAGCGAAATTATCAGACGATCATGCATATCGAAACTCACTCGTTTTTAGCACGTGCAGATTTATTCCAACTTTTCCAGTCGCGAATTAAAATTATGATAAGTGAAAATATAGGACGACCATCTATCAACCGTGCATAGTCTACATCTAATAATTTGTTAAAGAGACTAGGTCCTAAATTATGGCAGCTAAGAGGTAGACGTTAAAAATCACAGAAAGAACAAACTTGCTGCAAAATCGTGAAATAACCATCAGCGGTAATAACTCGATTTAAAAATCGATCATCGACCAATCTCGAGCGATCGTCTGTACCTCTTGAAACAATGAGATTCCCATGGCGTCACGGATCGGACCACGTCCACTGGATATTGCGCACGATGATAGTTGTGAAACGAACGAACGGATAATAGTTTAGCACGGTGGAAATCCTGGCAGTGGTTCACACCGTGGCTACGTGTGAATCGCGTCTAACACGGGCACACCTGCGTGTACACGGTCTACGTACCGGTGCCTTTCACGCATTAATGATAATGACACGAAACCTCGATGAAGGACAGACTGGTTTCACGCTCGGAATTCTGAAACGTGCCGGAGATTTATTGCCTCTACTTCGCGCTCGCTGCGCTCACGTGTTAATTCGCTGCATTCCCCGAGACGACGACGACTAAAACTACGACTACAACGACGATGACGACGACGACGACGACAAAGAATAAAATGAAAAAGAAGAGGCAGAAGAAGAAGAAGAAATGTATATACACATACGCACACACATAGTTTCGGCTAACATAAGGGGAAAAGCAGGAGAATGAACGCCGTCAGAGGATTCCATCCTCCTTCGCGCCGCTATAAATTCTCCCTTTCGATTCTCGGAATCGGGAATTTATTAATGCCGTGCGAAGGCGAAGTGAAACTTCGACGATCGCCGTCCATCGAGGGAACTCGCTCTCAGAAAAACCGTAATCTTGAATGTGGACTGGTTCTGTAAACCTATTTCGGTCTTTTGTTGCCTTTCACTTCTACATTATACTTTATTGGTAATTTCTCTTTAATCGTTCGACGAAATACGTACGTTACCTGCTAAGCTGGCAGGTATTATGGTTTCAAAATTAAATTCGACGCGCGGTCTTGCAGCGTCATCGATTCCATAAATTAAAGAGTTAAGTGAAAAGATACTGCGCGAAGCAAATGCCTTGGAGTTTATGTTTATTCATGTCGTCTCGCTGCAATAACTAAACAAGTGGCTGCAGAAGTTATTCACTTCCCTGGACCACTAATCACGCACGTGAATAACGAAATTTACGGCAAGTCCAATGCTCGCGCAAGTTCGTAGGCTTTAAGTTACGAACTTTATTGCGTCTTATATTATATGGAGAGGCTATTGTTCGAATAACTCCATTCAACGTTGAGCCTGACTCGTGAGTTTATTGCTCCAGTTCTAACAATTCGTTCAAGGAGCGACAACTCGATAACATCGTCGTTTCCACTCGAACACGACTGTATCAAGTTTAGGGCATCGTAACGAGTAGTTGGATGCTCGGTACCTGGAATCTAGAAAGTTTCTTCGGTGTACTTACATCGTTCAAATACAGATAAAGAGCGCGATAGACGTACACTCGCACAGTGCTTTGTTATCACGTTGAGTAAATGCGGAAAAAATGTAGTGTCAGAAGGTTTACAGAGGTGAATCACTCGAAAAATGAAAGAGCCGCCAGGCCCCCTTCATAAAACATCTCAAACACACGCCTATGTGTGTTCACATACGGGGAAGGCCACAACGCGAGTCGAAAAAGTTCGTAAAACGCCTCGTGTGTTCGTAATAAACGAACGACCTACATTCTGTCGCTCTCGTGCATCGACTACATCCATCTCATCTCTCCGTTTTGCAAAAATTATCCTGCAAACGAACCAGTTAATCGATCTCGCGAGACCGCCACCGTATGATCTGCTTTAACAAGCACGAGTCGAGTTTTTCAGGTTAAGAGTCCTTTTCGAGGCACAAGCTCTCGACCGAACAGCTTCTTTCGCTTTGACGACGTTCCTGCCCGTCAACAGGCTTAGGTTTGCTCTTTTTTCTCGAATAGCTAAAAACGGATTCGCAAGTCAACGAATGTACCTTCGTTCCGACTTTCACTGATACGAAACATAGACACAGTGGATTCGATTCGCTGTTTCCTCGAGTCGTCCGAGCACCTGCTCCGAAGACCATTCTATTCCATATTTATCACGAGCAACTGGTCGACTAGAGCTCAACTAGAAACACGCGCATGAGTCGTCAGACGAAGACGTGGTTTACGCTTGTTCATCATCTCAGGCAAACACCTAGGAAATCGTCTATCTTCTTTTTTTTTTTTTTAAATTAGGAGTTCTCGGACTTAAAACATTGGTCAGGAAACCGAACTTGAAAGGGTTCCACTTAGATCTCGTTGGATTTCCTCGAGACACGATCGTCGCATTTAGTTAGATGAAAGTACGATTAGATCTGATTTGTACGTTGCCAGCCGTGTTATCGTTCTATTAGGAGTTATTATTTATCGCGTGCACGAAATGAACCGTGCGAGTAAAAAACTCGACCAGGGAGCTGCTACCGGATGGGGGCAGGTCCCTGGTTCGACGTAAAACGTGACTTTGTGCCTGTTGCGAGCCGACTTGTAATTAACAACGCGCGACACGGATCGAGATAATGTATGAGACGCGTCGTGACTAGAACGTCGGTTTGTAATAACATAGAAACCACTTAGTTTTTTCCCCAGTCGCCCGACGAGAGCCGCTCTTCGGTGATTTTTCATTCGCGCCGTCGGCATTGACCCCTTTTTGGGGGAACGACGTTTCCTCTTCCGCGGCGCTTTTTCACTTATTTTTAGCGGAACAACGAGCGTTCGCGGGGAATGTCAAGTGGAGGCGTTCTCTCGGCGCTTTAAAAGCGAGGAATATGAAGCAATCTGTTACAAAATTTTATTATTTCGTGTGAAATAATAAAGTGTACTACTGGTCCATAGAGATTGAAGCCACGTGTAGAGTTGCTTCGAACCTGATTCTCAGAGGTACATACAGACATTTAACAGATCAAAAAAAGAATTCGTATTTTTTTTATTATTATACTACTGTACCTATTATTCGACGAATAACACGTAAATCAAAAGTCAAAAAGTCATCATTGATAATACAATTAATTTGACAAGATTCGTAAGATATACCACTTACTATTATGAAATGAAAGTCTAGTTAGAAGCCAAAATTAAATAACAATCAAGAAATATATTCAATTTGCCTCTCAAGTAACTCAGATATAGAAACCGTATTTATCCGTAACGAAGTTTCACAGTATTCATTCTTGGAACAGCATTAATCCATTTCTCCGACTTACTCCAAAACACTTCAGCCGTCAATTATCGTTTCCAATAATGATCGATAAATCTTTAATGCGTTCGCGTGACTCGACTAAACGATTCGCCACGTCTGACGCTAATTCGTCGTCTCACTTTCGCTTCGACGGAAAGATTCAGCCCGTTTCCGTCTCGGGGTGAAAAAACATATTATACGACGGGATATTAAACGAGAGGGCGGGAAGTGGAAATCTCGATACACGCACGTGCCACGATCGATAAATCACGAGGTGCGGCGTGGCCGGTCGTTGGTGCACTTAGCCGACATCTAATCTATTATTGAGAGTGTCATTCTGGCTAGGCGGCGCTAATGCGAGCCCGCCGCCCGTTTAAATGTCAGCCCGATATTTCGAGTGTGACCCGAGCCCGCGGCAGGATGAGCACCGATGGCTTCTGATTTATTTCTACCGATGAGATCGAATGCTTGTCGCGTCCCGGATGAGCACTTAACGCAATACCAGTTCCACGTTGCCCCTCTATGGTCTTCGAGGCTTCTCTCTTTGCGTCTTTGCGTGGCATTCCATGAATGGTCGTCGAGAGGACGCCTGTTTGCCTATTATCTTCTGAGTAGGTGAAAATCACTGGGTGTTATTTGATTTCAGTTAGGTAATCCTCGAGGTACCAGTGAGGGTTTAGTCGATGGTAATCGCCTTGTCGTGCAGCAATTGTGGAATATGTTAATATAATTTTTAATACACGAGCATGGAAAGGAACACACACGGGCAAAGGTTACGTTTATATTCACGAAATATTCCACAATATAGCTGTCAGCGATACTGATCGACACGAGTTAGTTGTGTATTACGTAGCCAGTCTCCCTTACTACGTATAATCAGACAGCACGACGTGTATCAAACGACGTTGTCTCGTCCTATCATTTTTCACTCGACCAAAGCAATATAATCAACACTTGACTATAACAGCGAATACAAATTACAAGGTACTTCGCAGTTTATCAAGAACGAACGCCTCATACGGGCGTCTTATTCATTGCTCTATCAAACACGAATAGTTCGTACCAACTTATCTACATATATATATATATATGTATGTATGTATGTATGTATGTATGTATGTATGTATGTATGTATGTATGTATGTATGTATGTATGTATGTATGTATGTATATGTATATGTATATGTATATGTACGCGTTCTATCATCGTGTACATCTCTTTCCATGAAACTACACCCAGTTGCACAGGATACTGTAACAATACCGTCTTCTCTTCTTTATTCTATTACTTCCACGAAGGAGGAGATCAAAACATCTAAGAGAACGAATCACTCGCGTTGTTTATAGCTGGCAGCGGGACGGATTCTTCGTAATTTCCATTCTCCATCGGCCCGATAAGTAGCTTGAAGCGACGATCTCCGCAGCGGCGGAGCACGGGGAAAACGTATAAAATCGGGACCTGGCCCGATAGCTAGTCGGCATTTCCGTCGCGTGTTTTCTCCCGAAGACGACAATTTATTATGTGTCGCTAGAAAGTGAACGCTCCTATGAGCCGTAATGGGCGTAATTTGTATGCATACCTTCGCGCCGGCAAAAAGTCGATATCGGTTGGCCGCACCGTTGAGAACTTGTCTTCGATAACGATTCCTAATAACGCCTGGGACGCAACTCCGCGTCACCGACGATCACCGTGAAGCGGACTCGGTTACCGCGCGCGCCTCCGCCGTTCTGGTGAAAGCACCGTGCACGCCCGTATAAACGCTGTCATCCTGTTTTCACCTTAAGCATCGAGGGCCCATTAGATCCGACAACAGTGAAACTGACCGCCCGATCGCGACACGGCTGATCGATATCTTTGCGTCTGGCTTGATTATCCATCAATTACGTGAACATCGAACCTTATTTTCACCACTGTCTCGCGGCCTAACGAGAAGTTACTCGTTGTCTGTTGACACGATCTGGTCTCTTGATCGAATCGATCGGGCTAGGTTTGGCCAACGGAGGTGATTGCTATCTATGGTCGGTTTGCTAGAGAATTTTCGAAGCACGGTTCGTTAGAAAGAAGGCTGCGAGTTAATGACGTTTTCAAGTTCTAATTTTGAAATCTATGATCGAATCTGTGCGATAGGCAAGTTACCAATGAAAATGGGAATTGCTACTGGTATAGAAATATTCTTGTGAAAACGCTGTCACAATTCGAGTCTGAATAACCACTATCTTTCAACAAATATTTTAACAATCAATACTGTCCTCTCCAATATTTTCAACATTCTAAATCCACAAATAAAGAAAATATAAAATCCCGGGAACCTACAAAGACGATCAAAGCTTCGAAGATTTTAATATTTGTTGCAACGTTGTTACGTATTGCCCCGACTTTGCACCTTCGACTTCACAGACTTTCGTCTGAAACCTAGTAAAAGGAATCTCTTTCCTGTGCACGCGACCGTTCGAGCAAAAGAGTTCTCTCTGTGCAACGTGCATACTGATAGCAGCTTTGGTTAATAGTGTCAGGGCAATACGTAATACAGCTGTGACATATGCATTAACGCGTCTGTCATTTCGAATCGAGCTCACAGAGGTAGCCGTGTCAATAGGCGAGAACACCTTCGCATTGCCGAGCACCGTGCTCAATGAAAGGATATAGGTGCGAAAGGCGATGCAATGATGCATCGTGGTCAATAATAAATCAATGAGTAATTAAAGGCTAGCGGTATAAAGCAAATGAGCCTACGCTGACCACTAAGCTCGGACCCGGAACGGGATCGTTTCTCTCATTCCAATGTATTCAGCATTTCACCGATGTACGAATGATTTCATCATGAATGGTTATCCATCATCGTTTCGTCTAGCAGCGAGATGTTTGATGATGCCGCGATTTCTTAAACGCATTTCGTGCTTGCTGTTGTTGCACCAGCAACAAACAACTAGCTGTAACGGAAACGCAGTTCGATTTATTCGAGATCTGCACGTTAAGTGCAATCCTGTTGATTGAGCGAGGAAGTTCGCAAGAAATACCGACAGATAAGAACACTTGGAGAAGTATTGAAAATGTTGCAGCCTCTTTCATACGAAATATTGCTATCTGGTTGCTTCAATGAAAGCGGATCGACGTTTTCGTTTGTGTATTATAAATACTACTGAAGAGAATTTAAAAATTCAGAAATTGAGATATTATAAGCATCGGTTTTTTTCTTAAATGAAAATGAAGTGTTAGTATTTTAGATCAAGATGAAAGATCTTTTTTGAAATCTTGTAGAATGTTAAAAAGTAATGACTTAACGAGTCTCTGATATATTTGAAGCACGAATACCTAATATTTTAGAAATTACAGTATTTATCAAGATCGTAAAATATTCAAAACAAAAAATCACAAAATTTCAAAGCTGCTGATGATATCAATAGCTGGTTTCACGAAACGAAATGGAGTCTTTCTCAAGGTCTTACCAGCCTCATCGATTATTCATACTCAGTACTGCTCGTATTTAATAACAATGATTATTCGATGATTACGACTCCTGTAATCTTTGCATAGCCGTGCATAATAGGTGGGACTTGATACAAAGTATCATCCAACGTACACGCAAGTGAACATGCGTTACGCGGCGATTGTGCAACAGTATTTAAGTGTGCAATATGTTAGTAATTTGCATAATAAGTCCACCGTGTCGTAACGCATAACGTAATGCGTATCAACAGCTTATATTCCTAACTAACCGAAGAAACACCGAGAGAATTTTCACCAAGAATAATAAACAAGCGTAGCCTTACATCTGCCTTATAAACAATTTTCGTGCTCAATAATCCGACAACGCTCGGTGGACATAACACGAAAAGAATTGTGTGTACTTTTGACCGTAAAATATTCGACTCGCACATCTTTGCGTTCCAGCGAAGTAAATGCACAGTTAATCGGTAATAAATTATTGAAAATTCTTGCAATCTTTGATAATATCGCATATTTAGTCGAAAATGGCTAACGTTAATATTCACTGAGGTGAATATCGCAAACAAACGAAGTGATACTTGATTGACTTCCTCTACGAATTTCAAGATCCAACTTCAAAAAAGAATATTCTAGCTGGAAATTATTAACTTCTACATCGTAGTAGGATAATATATCTATGTCGTTGAAATTATTATAATTCTAATGATATATTAATACGAATATTTCTTGTGATATTTGTTAATCAAGTAAAAGTTACTCTATGATAAAGATACATTCTTTTATTCTTTAATCACACAAATAGATTAATGGTTTTTCCGGAAAATCTTAGAGACCTTTCCTTACGTAGGACCTAGTTTCAGATATACCTTTACTTACGTGAGATCTTTGTTCCTAGAATCTTTTACATACGTATTAAGAATAGAGTAACTTTTAGCAAATATGATTCGAATAACAAACGATTCAGGACTGTATATTAATCAATAATTTTCATACGATATCCGTTCTTTTATCGTAAAACTTTACATACGCACGTATTTCATACGAATTATCACGAAATATCTTCTCGAAATGACGTCTTACATTCGACTGACATACCTCTTACGTCACACACATAACCTACAAGGGCATGTCAACCCGGATGTCGCGTCATGCACAGGAAACGTGTTAAACAGAAATAAATCAAAGGAAACATTCATACCTGTAACATTCTCACTGCATCCAAATCAAGCGAAATTCGTGCACCCATTCTTTCTGCGTCATTCATACCAACAAACACACGACACACGACTCATTCAGACAGGCACACAAAACTAACATCTTTCGGGCGTTAACCTAGTAATTTCCTCGTTTACACAGTATCACAATAACTCGTCGATTCGTACAACAGTGCCTAGCAGCAACATTCTATCCGTATCTGCACGTTCGCGCGAGTTCCACCGCAATTATACGGCCCTTGTCGCGTCCCAATTTCCACTCACGGCGTGTTCCACTAAAATGGCGGGCGCGAATGAAGCCGAGCGTATAGGGGGCGCTGCGGATTGTGCCAGAGATTGCCGGGAAACGCGAATTCAAAAGGCTCGCGCCTCCCGCGAAGGAAGTGAACGCGAATGGCGAGCGAGCGTCGCGACGCCGAGAATCAGTGAACAAGCGACGCGTAATCATCGACGACGAATCGTGCGAGTCACCGAGCCTCTTTACCCTCGAACAATACGAAACGTTAACACGGGTTGCTCGCGCCACTTGACAGGTCCAATTACACGTAGCTCCGAGTGGTTCCTGCGAGGTTAGGGCGCCAGATTCGTACCAGCTTCCGCGCCTTTAGAATTGCGCAGCTTTGTCACAACATCGACATCCTGGCAAATAGATGCAACTTCCTGCTTCACTTCGTTGTCTCACAGGTTAGTTATTTACCTCGTTTCTTTTTTTTTGTTGTTTGATAATTACAGAATCTAACACTTTGATTATTTAATATCGAACAAAAATTAGTTTTTTTAAAAAGCGGTTTCAAAGAGGTTATGTTACCTCTGCTATTCGTCTTTAACGCGTTATGAACGTGCATTTCTAATATTTAATACTTACAGCAATGATATTAACATTAATCTATAAATCTAAAAATATTAGATGAAAAGACTAGAAATACTTATCGTGCATGTAAAAACTTTGTTATATGTGTACAATTTGATACAAGTTTTCGAAAATTTCGAACGTAAAATGAAAATACACGAACTAGGGAAAGTACTCGAACAACATTCGTCAAAGAAATTTGTGACAAAAAATTTGAACAATCTCCGGGGTCGATTTCTTCCACACGGCGGTTCTTGCAAATTAGCCGCATTCCACTAACAAGACGCGTTCACGTAGCAAGAAACTCTCGCCGCCCAGAGCAAGGGAATGCACTTATCCGAAAGAAAAAGCGAAGCGCAGGATCACGCGAACAATCGGCAGGTTCGACTTTAACCATTCGTTGATAAAATCCGTTTCTTCTATCGTGGTGAGGGATCGTAGCGATCGGTTGATCGATCGATCTACGATCACGATCGGGCGCGATATCGTCGGAGCCCAATGCAAACGATCGATCGGTCGATCGTCGAACGATTTCACCTCGCATGACTATGTACTTCTCTCTGTATTTTCTCGAACGATCCTTTCGAACGTCGAGGATGCGCGTTCACCGGCGTTCGACTGTAGCTCGCTGTCCAGTGTCGAAAGAAAGCGAGCGATTTCTACGAGGAAGGAACGCAAATGTTCGTGAGATTTCTTTGTCGTTCTTTATCGTGTCGGCGTTCCCAAGCCAAATTTCCGTCAATCATTGTTCCGCATTCCGGTGCATTGACGCTCGTGGGAGTGGCTTAACATTCGAGCTCACTGGCTCTTATTCTGCTCGAGTTCGAGAATAATAGAGGTCTCGCGAACGACCTCGAGGCTGCGATCTCGAGCGGTTCTCCTGCGATTACGCGGTACAGCGCTGACCATCTTCTAGTGGAAATATCGGACCTCGTACCAGAGATGATCGGCTAGTCTAAGAATGCCTTCTTGCACAAATCCAAGCGTTAATTATCCTCTATAGGTTCGAGCTTATCCTGTTACAAAGTACGCTTCTATTCTTGGGTATCAAAACACCTAGATACTAGTCGAACTAAATTAGATCTCAGGGAAACGATTGGTGCGTTTGAACCAAGATAAAGTACTTGAGAATTTATGGAAATTGTTTGTGCAGATAGATGACAATGAAATAAAAATTCCTAGCTTAACTCCATAGTTGAAAATGATTTACTTTTATTTAATTTTGTTATTGAATTCTTTACAGGATAGTTAGGATAGCAGGACAGGATAGTTAAAAATTCCTATAATTTTTCAATAACTTCCACGTCTTCTCAAAAATCCCAGCAGCATAGCACCTACTTACGAATGTGAAAAAGGGCATAACGAAAGTTTCAATTTGCCGCCGCAATCGCGGCAAAAATAGCAAAAAGGTAGAGTTCGCCGACCTCTTAATTCAACCATTAATCGAACCTTGGCTGAAAGCGCAGCCGTCAGCCCCGGTAACGAGTAACGTCTGGCGATTCTCCGAATCGCGATCGGCATGGAAAACTAATTAAGACACGATTAGCCGAACGTAGCGGGAGCATCATGATCGATTAGTCTGCCGATAAGGGATCGTGGTTCGCGGCGCAACCTTAATTAGCGTACGCTCCGGTCCGATTTCTTTCTTTCCTTGCCCGTTCGAAGGCCGTTCCAACCAGCAAGCACGTGCTCCTCTCTTCTTCGTGACCGTTTGCTCGCGACGGTGGTCCAGCAGGATCAGGTTTGCTAGCCAAGCGTAAAAAAGTACGTCTATGAATCAACGGTGCTTTGGAATCGTTAGAGTTCCATTGACTGGCCGGCGCTGACAAGAAAGCGAGAGCGAGCCGGCTCGCCTACGTGCGAGCATAAGTCGCGGACAATACGAGGCTAAATCGTTTAGTAGCGATAACAGTTTCTCTGCCGCGAATCACTTGCATCACGGCGCGTCGTCGGCACGCAAAAATGTGAGGAAAGAAAGGCGAGAACTTCGATCGAAGGAACAAAGTTGCAAAGTCCTGTTTGCGTTCAACGTGTGTGAAAATCGTCTTACGTGTGTCTTGCTCGGAGAAAGAAGGTTTAAGCCTACGCAAGGAATGAAAGGAATATAAATGAATCCACTAGTGGATAGAATTCTGTGACTTGAACGCGATAAAGTCTCTTTTTTTTTTCTTTCTTCGCTCATTATTCGTGATTTTTCTGTAAACAATGGGTTTAAACGAGGAAATTGTTAGATGGCAGGAAATGGAGTACAATGTGTCTAGAGTGTGTATTCTATGAAGTATTTAGTAGAATTTAGTAGAGCAGACGAAATACTAGGAAGTTTGTGTAATATTAGGAAATTGTTGGGTAGTACGAAGAGGCTTAAATGAGCATAATGTAGATAGAATGTTATTATTAGAGCAAAGCAGAGAAGATGAACGGTTAGAAAGCTCCTGTAATGTTAGGAAATTGGTCTATACTCTGCAAAGGCCTCAATGAGTGTAACTTGGTTAAGATGTTTGCATTTTACTGTAGTTTGCTGTAGCTTGGCGCAGCGGATGAAATTTGAAAAAAGTTTTTGTAAGATTCGGAAAAGAACGTGATTTAAGCTTCATGGTACGTCGAGTAAGAGAGACTGAGTTGAGCGTTGATTTGTTAACCGTTGTTAAGGAACTTCGCTGTGACTTTGTTGAAAGTTTGTTTCCTCGTGATGAAAGTTCCATTGAAAGCTGCACAAGATTATGTATAAAGAGATGTAACAAAAAGTGTAAGCTACGGACTCTATTAAACCTCGGAAATTTTCCAGTTTTAATAACTAATTTAACGTGCTTAAACAGTCGTTCTTCACAGTTCCATTGTACTCGCAATTGCTAGTTTTCTGTTGCGCTTTCTTTTCCCTTTCAGTCGCAGGATTTATTGAATCGATACAAGATGACAAGTGTGATATTTCAAGTATATAAGGGACTGTAGAACTTAAAATCGTAATCTGATTTTCATTGGGCAATTAAAGATCTAATCTGGAGCCGGATTTGTTTAAAAATTGATAAATCACATCACGATCGCGAGGCGAACTGGCGAAGTATTTCTTTTAATCACGGCTCACAACCGCAAATAGGTCATTGGTGCAATAAACGTGTACATGGCCGATTGCCAGTAGGAAGATTGCACACGTACGTTGATTGTGCGAGGGTAGATTAGACATTCCACTGCACCCCCATAGAGAAGGCAGGAACACGATATGACACAATACAATGCGGCATTAACGACCTATGTGAATTATAACGCGCATATTCTCCGCGCTCAAATTTCCCACGTGCATATCATGCTTTAATTTAACTCTTCCACCTCATAATATCGAGAAATATCATTTTCAAAGGCAGGTTACCGAGATTAAGCACGAATCTCTGGAGTAACCTTTCACTTTTCTTTCCTTTCCTTTCCTTTTTATATATAATCATAAACGGTTGTAAAGAACAAATGCCTCTCGTAACATCTTGATATGTCGAAATTCCCGATGACGATTGCAGACTATCGAAACTTCTGATTAAATGGTCGATAATCACTGTTTCCAACTAGCGTCGTTTCGTTCTGGAAATTCATACACAAAAGATTCGATCTCGGGTCGTTGCCGGGTTCGTTCGATCAGAGGGCTGGTGATACAAGCAGTAGGTAATTATAATCGACATTGATTATCCGGCTGGTTATTTATGAGAAATTTATGTATAAGCCTGAAAGTCGAGCCAGTCGGGCCAGCCCCGACTGAACGCGTGTTTCGACGCTACTATGTAACGTGGAACAGTCAGGGTGGAACGGCAAGGTGAAGAAGGAAGGAGAGGTAGCTCGGAGAAAAAGCCGAGGAACGAGGCACGAGCCACGCCTTCCTCTGGGATATACGGTATTTAAAGTCGTCGTCCCTCTAGCCTAGAAACGGCATCTTCGCATCGCATCGGTGGGAAATCTTTCTTCCCAGTTAGATTCCCGCCGGCGCCATTTTTAATTAGCCCCGATTGTCGATAATCGGTAATTTAAAACTCCTCCGCGGGCATTCGCCGTGATTGCACGCCGTTACGAGCCTCTATCCGCTCGGTTCCACCGATTCTCCCGAGTCGTGGCGTTGCCTGCGTCTCTGATTCGAGTCTGGCAATCGACTGGTCACCGAGGATACACAGGATGTTGCAATTTAATTACCAACCTTGAGGCAGCAATATTCACCTCGCCATATTTGTTTTTTCGTCTCCGTTCAAATTATACACGTTTGAAATACTTTTTTTATGTAACCAACAACAGGCGTATTTAAATATAATAGGACATCGCATGCGTATGATACTAGGTTAATGACAGGATGTGGTAGTTTTTTTACACATTCATTAAACGGCGAAGAAATGCCGATATTTCAACATTCTACTTTGGTTTTGCCATGTGATCTTAATCGTTTTAAGCTGTTTATACGTGTAAACTTTTAGACGAGAAACAGAACGAAGCGTAAGATGAATCGCGGTTACGTGAAAGATTCGATATTCTTAGGAACGTAAGAGCTATCTCTATTTATAATTTAAGTAGTACCATCATTTTCAAACGTCCGCGGCCACGAGTAACGTGCGTGTGGTCCACAGGGAATACACGCGCGGTTAAAAATAGCCGTTCTCTCGCGGGCAAGTTTTTAGTTGCTCGATTAATAAAACGATAATTGGAAAACACCCGTATTAACCACGAATCGCGCGCACGTAGAAACGAAATAATTGCTTTCGACAGAGAGCGTGTCGCATGATCGTTGGGGAAATGCAGCCACGGTTTCGCAGCGGCGTTAATTAACCGTTTAAAATGATCGTCGCGAAACTGCGGGTAATCGAATTAACAGAGTCGCGGATTTAATTCGCTGCCGATTGAACTCGCTGAAACGCCGATAAATTATTCCGCGAGTTTATATCTAAATAGTGGAGAGCGTGCTCGCGTTCCACCGCGACTAATTAACGACGCGGACAACCGGGATGCCACTCGGCGAGATGCCACTCGGGCCTCGAGGCCCGTGAAAACAAGGCGAACCAGCTACGTGGAAGAAAAAACGGAAAAACGTCTGGTTGACGAATCGAAGGTCGGATCGAAGCGGACATGTTTCGCGATCGCAACGCGGAAGAAATCGCCGGCCTGATTAATCCGCTAATCAGTCGCGACAGCTACCACGTAGCCAACAACAGTCGGGAGAGCAGTTTGCGTGTTGCACGTCGAAACGAAATAGCCTTACGCGAATTCGCGTAATGATACCCGATGTTTTATAGCGATTGCTTTTTAATGGACCGTCCGTCCGATATTATTTTCGTCCGTGGTTGTTTCGCCGAGGAGTTTTCTCCCGAGATAGGATCCTTCCTCTCTCGAGCTCGAAGGTTGTTACGAGCGGCTCCTTTATTTCAGTTACATTTACATGCACTTCAATTAGAACTTTATTCGGTGTTCCGTTGCTTTCAAAAAATTAAATTACAAATTCACCAACATGAGATTGGATCTTGGCGGGGAATTTTTTTTTTTTTCTTTTTCATAGAATGCAATGTCGGCAGTCGGGAAGTACGTTGGAACTTCGTAACGTTGCATGATGTATAACGCGTATGTAAACTCGTTTCTGCTCATACCTGAAATGCCAGAGGATCGACTTGCCACGTCTCGTTTCCACTGGAACACCCTTCCTTCTAACATCTAGCTCGACAGTTCAACCTTGTTAAGCGCGCGAACTCATAACCAACGGAATTCCCAGTCGACAGAGGCTGCACAATGAATCACCGCACGCCGCGGCAAGCGACTAATTTGTTTTGATTAGCATTAAAGTTCACGATCGTGTAATTATCGCACGATCAACGGTGGTAGAAAGAAACTCGTCGTTGATGTCCAGTTGAAACGACACGTATTTACATACATATCGACGCTATATCGTCTGCGTTTGTTTCAATTATGGTACGGTTTGTTCTCCAACAAAGATTTATTTCTCGTTATTTCATGGTGGAGAGAAAAGAACGAATTGTAATTAACAAACTCGTGAAGGAACGAGGTGAGAACGACGATTATGCCTTTCTTTATTTCCATTATTCTTGGCACAGAAGGCAAGCTCGCACAAGCGTAGCCTCGAGTGCTCGCGAAGCTGCTTCCTTTGTAAAGGTTTTCTTCCTTTGAAAGAGCGCGTATCTTCCCGCGAACGCCCAGGAAACGAGAGAGAGAGAGAGAGAGAGAGAGAGAAACGCGACAGAACAAAAAGAAGAAAAAGAAAAGAGGGTGGCGGTGTCGCAACGAGCGATCTCGGTACTCCCTTTTGTCGAGGTAATCGTGATAATTGAGCCGGGCACCGTGATTCCATTCTTTTCCTCTTGGTCCTTTAACGAAATGTTTTCATAGGTGTTATATCGTTCGTTATATCCATTGTAACGGGGGCTTGTCAGGGAACGGAGACGTTGTTATCGGACAATCGTATTCGGTAATAATCGTCGCGATAGTTAAAGCGGACTTAACGTTCGTATAATAGAGTTTCGGGATTGCAGCAGGCACCTTTATGGCAGGAATATGGATATTACGCCCAATGGGAGCGTCTCCTTTCCAGTTAAATGACACGTGCGCTATTCGAACGGACGACACGTGGAGCAGGGAGGTTGTTCGGGGAGATAGGGTTAAATCGTTCGAGTTGAAATTAAGGAGAATCCACTTTACGAGCGAATCTTCTCGACTATGTCAGAATAATTTTGCGTTATATCTCTCGGGCAAGAAAAGAATGTTGTACGAGTGAAGTTATTGAAAGAGAGATAGAACATCGTTGTACCAGTATTAATCGTGAAAATTACGAAGATCGCGAATTAAAAATTATATATCTCGGTTGATTAACGTTATTTACTAAAATGTCCATTCAATTGAAGAAACTTTAATGTATAATAATTCCTATTGAACCTATCTTAAACTCTAACAATGAGATATCCACAATTCACAGTTCGAGCTTCGTGCCGCTTCATCGTTACGCTTTACAACCATAAGAATCAACCTACATACCGACCAATAGCAACTCGAATAGAAAGAGCTATCGTATACGCTCCAAACTTTTGCAGCCAGAAGGCGCAGTTATTCCCGTCTAACCATTGATTCGCATACAACCGCTGTAATAATGGAAACTTCGAGTCTTCAGAGAACCATAATTAAGCCACGATTACAGGACGACCCGAACGGAGCTTATTGTTATGCAAACGATCGACTCTCCTCCATCTTCCTCTCTCTCTCTCTCTCTCTCTCTCCTTCTCTCTCTGTCTCTCCATTATATCAGTTTCGATGGATCGCGTAAGAAACGTTTGAAAGAGTTACAGGTTGTTGAGGAGCGCGTGTATCGGACAAATCCGCGGGCAGTTACGATAATGTCCGGCCAAATTGAATGTGTAATTAAATCGAACAGACGAACGAATGAAATAATGGGTGTCATCTGATAATAACCTCCCTCGTGCTGCCAGTCATGGCTCAGGTATCGTGCGGCGAAACGCGAGATTAAAGTCACGTCCCTTTTGTGATCCGGCGATACTTTGACTGTACCCAGGGGTCGATAATTAATTAATCACCAGCCCGTAGATATCGCTCGTCGTCGGGCATTGCCATTAGTTACCACTCGGACGTGTTTTAATCGCGGGTTTCTCCGCCACGCTTGTCATTAACCCGTGGTTGAAATCGTTCCACGAGGAACGTTTCTCGTACTAGAACGATACGAACGTCGTGAAACGGAAAGACTACGGGTCGATGTTAGATAAGAGGCACGCAGCGGCCCACCGTTTCGCGTTGATCCATGAACGAGAGTCGAGAAATCGGTGTTCGTGCGCAAGAGGTACAAATTCGCGCGCGATAAATGGAGCCGGTAAATTGACAAATAGAAAGAATGCGCGTGTCATGTATGGAATTCAATTAAATGAACGGTGAAAGCCGCTTTCTACCGGCTGTCTACGGAATAGGAAGCGATGGATCGCTGATCTGTGAAACGTCGCGAAGTAAAACCGGAGCGTTGTACGGCTGAACGAGAGCCACGTCGAGCAATCATCAGTCATCTGTGCCTCGAAATCGTCGGCAAACGAGTTCGTCCGTAGTTTCTCCAGGTCGAGCTCGCCTGTAAAATCGACACGGAAGTCGACACGGGAGGTGGTAAAGAGAGAAAGAAAGGAAAACCGTGGTAGGCTGGAGAGATGGATCAAAGTTACGATGGGCTTGATCGATCGATCGGAACCATCGGTTTCACAGATCGGATACCGAGCACGAGGCCTTACGAGTGCCCGACGCCAACGTGGCAGCGTGAAAAGAAATAATGGCAGATAGTCGCGGTCAGATAAGGTGAACTGACACGAGCCATCACCTCGAGCTCGTCCGTTGTCCACGGACGAGAGAAGGCTTTTGCCTTCTCTCGCATCGGGGGTTTCCGTTTGTGTATTCGGTTACCCTGTTCCCACAGAGAGAACCCCGTTGTTGCCTGTTGTCTCTGTGTTGCACGTTACACGTCTTTCCCTCCGTCTAACGCCCGGCTGATGCGCAAAGAAGCGTGCATTTTCTAGTAAAAGCCTAGACCGCGGACGACAGCTCCTTCCTGTGTATCCTTTCAGGTCGCAGCGGTAACGGGTAGGAGAAGGAACGGGAAACCGTAAATGGGCTGATGTTATCGAAAGGGCCCGATTGTTCGTTTACACCCTGTTTGCTCGGCCGCGCGCCGCGAAAGGGTTTCCTTGCCAGCCAGGAAATTACTATTAGCGCGAAAACAGGTTCATCATCGGCGAGGAGGAGGGAGGAGGGGAGGGGGGACGGTGGAAGAAGAGAGAAAACTAGCTGGAACGTTTCGTAATGACAGTGTTTGGAAACAAAGTTGAGACGATACGCTCGTGTTCTCGCTTGGAGTTTAATCTTTCTCGAACGTCTAATGAAATCTACGATCCAGCGTGTACCGTAGCTATCAGTGGTTTCCAACTGAGAAAAAAAAAACTGTTGGACAAAGAGGCATTTCTCGATTTTCCGGTCTTTTTACACGAACCAACCATTTTGTATGGTTTACCGAGCGAGCATTACGTCAGTCAACATTTGAGTTACACGTCTATCCAATTACCGGGCCGACTGCATTTAAAAAAAAGGTGCGTCATTGAAAGCGTTGAATACTCGATCAGCAAGCCGAAATAATCGAGCTCCGAGCCGCGTCGGCCGCGTTAAGAATTTCCTTCAATCCGTCATTAATGCTCGATTAAATCCCCGAATCCGTACAAGTACCCCGGGAAAAGAGAACGACCGGCAAAAGGGGATGAAGAGGAACTGCCGCGGTGTACATGAGTCGACGCTTTCTTGTCCGTTCGCCAACAACCAGCGTCACCGGCGTTGCCACCGGTCAATCAGAAATTTTATTCAGTAGACCGCCGCGCCTTTAACCAGTGTATCGCATTAAACGGAGTCCTCTGCTTGTTGTAAACCCCCACCTTCCTCCCCCCCTCCCCCCTCTAGGCTTCAGTTCGTTCGCGAATGAATTATTCATGGCCTCGACTCAATTCTGCAAGGGGGTCCGACTCTCTGGAAGTCAGTCAGAAATACAGATCCAGATTATAATAGAGCTCACCCGGTCGTCCGAGTGCTCCGTGAAAACACTGAAAACTTCGCCGTCTCGACAGCCCCTCGGAATTAAAGGGAGGACGGCAAGATGGCGGCCATTTCCATGCGAAAAGTCTCGCGTCAAGTGGTCCTCTTAATCGCCCACGTCGCTGGAAATGTATAAATTTCCAGCGTCGTTGGATTGAATCGCGATGAAAAAGAGTGGCACATTCAAACCGGAGTTTATGCCGAGGAGTTTATCTAAGCGTGAATATGGGTCAACGAGCGTCTCACGATCGCGAGAGACGCTCGTTCCTCCCAAACTTTTTATTACTTATCGTGAAATTTTTCAATTAAATCGTACCGAGCAAAGTACTCGAATACTTTTTCCACACGTAATACGACAATTGTTTCTTGCGTGATTTGAACAGTTTCGAAAGACAAGTCGATCGTGGAAATTAACCAGCCACCTAGTGTATCTACGTGTATGTTATAAGAAAGAAGAGAATAAATTTATTAACGAGATCGAACGAAATCCTGTTCGAGGATTCGGTTACCAGTCCGTATTGTAATAATCTCTGTAACGAACGAACGCAATCTTCGTTGAAGGGAACTGCTTCTAAATACATTTTGTAAACTGTTCGCGATCTTTTGGGGGCGATCGCCATTATTTTATACGATAAAACGAGCCACTCTGTTTTTTACAATATGGCTGGCGCGCGGAGGCTCTAGTTACACGCGTCATCCGATGGCCTTCCAGCGAAATTTATCGTGGCAACTGGCTTAATTTGAGCTTAATACTCGCGAGCCATGCGAACGATCGCGCGAAATTCAACGAGTATCGCGAGTTACGACGTCGATCCGGGCATAACCGGAATAACCGTGAATCGCGTTGAATTCCTGGACTCTCGGCTCTCTCGCCCCGATGATCGATGCGCCGCCATCGATACGGAACCAAGAATCCAGTCGTGTTCCGCGAACACGCGGCCCACGATGAAATAGAACGCTGTCTGACGCTAATGAATCGCGAACGTCGGTTGAGAGGCACGCAAAAATTCCTCAGGGATCAAAGATACCTTGAAGTACCACTCTGTGTTAAAAGTGTTTGGGAATATCATTGGAGTTTCGCGTTTTGTCTTAACCGTGCAAAGTGTTACGTTAGGGGGGCAGGATTTTCCATATAAATGTAAAATAAAATGAATGTTAACATTTTTCAATTAAATTATCTCAAAATATTATTTCTTTTTGTCGTGTCAGATTTTAAATGACTCTTTCTATTCCTCAGCAATTTCTATTACGTCTACGCCGTTTCTCTGCTATAAATCAACGAGATTTTATGACTTTTCTAATATTACACAATAAACAGCAATATTTCTTGTTCCTCTGAGAAGCATCGTAGAATATTATAACATCCATTTTGCTTTACTCGAAAAAAACATCGTCATTAACTCAGTAATCGCGTTTGTGCGTATCACGAACAAAGATTCATCCAGATTCATTCTCTGACGTCAAAATCGCACGCGAGGTATCAGTTACGAATTCGAAGACTATCATCGTCTGGAAGTGCGTGAGGCAACAGCTCTTGATTAGGATAGGTTAAGAGGATTGCGCTTGATTATGTTACTCTCGTCGATCGAAACCAAAAAAAAAAAAAAAAAAAAAAAAAGAAACCGAGGAGAAAGACACGGAACGATAAGTGAAACCATCTATCGCAGTAAAGATAGATCCGGCAACGAGTTTAAAGAGAGAGAGTGGAGCGAAGGAACGTTCCAATTAACCACAAAACGTTTCGCATTAGAAGAAGACATTTTTCGAGAAGCAATTAACCGCGGCTGCCTCTAATTGACCACCGCGAAATCGAAGCGATAAAACGTCCCGACGAGGACGTGTAATTGCAGAGGCAAAGGATCGAATCACCTTGGAATCACGAATAATCGGAAATCTTGTCAAAGGAGATTTACGATGTAATAAGAACAGACGGCGCGTGGTTCGTTTGGTCACGGAACGTCGTTTCAAAGGCGATGTACAGCATTGTCTCTCAGAGCCGTTCCGCCTGGTTTCCATCGTTTCTGTTCTAGGATAATTACATAGTCAGTTGAATACTTGGGATTGCTGTACATTCCCGGCGGCGCAAGAATGTTTAGAGAAGAAGAATTTAGGGTCGAGTCACGTTTAGAAACTTTTCAAGTCGAAATTACGTCGAGAGCGAGAGAGAGAGAGAGAGAGAGAGACGAAAGATTAGAGGCAAATTTTCAAAGTCACTGTAATTGATTTATAACCTCATTTTTCTGCGATTCAACTTAATTAAATTCTGAGGTAAACCCTGGAACGATTCATTAGGAAGATATGAAAATTTCGCGAATATTCGAGGGGAAGAAAATTTCTATTAATAATTAGAAATTTCTATTGATAGAATTCTTAGTTACAGACGGAGAGGTGTTAAAATGTTCGGGAATAATTCGACGCGCTCGTCTCTCTCAAGGCTGTCTCAAGTCGCGCTCACCTGGCTCGATTCTCACCAACTGCTGACCGAATCGCCAACCAGACGAAGGGAAGTTATGCTAATTTCACGATTACACCTCGGCACGATTACCACGCGCTGGGTTGCTCAGCGAGTTAAACACTCTGCACTGGATTTCAAAGTGTAGGCTACTTAAACTCTGCTTTTCTTGCAGCAATCTTTCTAAACAACTCAGAGTGAAAGTGCATCTCGACGGTCATCTTTCTGATGGACTTCTGCATCCTTGAGTCGCAGAAATACGATAAATGCGGGCCGCGTTTGTGAAATACTCGGGTGATTGGTTTTCAAGTCGAACACCCTTCCGAGTATTTAACTTTAAAAATGTTTCCTTCGTAGCTTGTAAACTAATCTGAGAAGATTCAACGTGATTCGTGTAGTTTAATCGATTAGAAGGATGAAGCAAGAGTAAGATTCGTATTGAAGTACTAGTTCGATTTCTAAGTATCGCAATGTAGTTGTGTAATCTAGCTAAACGAAGAAGCAGGAAGATACGAGGATAGATATTTTTAGAGTTGAAATTAACTTCCAATGGAAAATCAAATTCGCGAGATATGTACTTTGAGAAATGTACGTTGAACTTCGGCATCGAACTATCGCTTGCCTAAAACATTTGTTCATTACGATTAGTACAACTCTGTCTGGATATTTCAAACTTCATACTATTTATGGCACAAAGTACCGAAGTTTAATATTCAACCGTAGGTTGACGCAGAGGAAACAGATTTCAACCACGATGTTTCACGCGACGTTCACGATGAGGCAAAAGATTGTAAACGCAACGACTGTAAACGCAAACTTCTTACATTCGCAAGTGTTACGGGGAATTACTATGCGCGTCTAATCGATGATTAATGAAACGACGTACGCGCGTTCGCGTAGTACACGCGGTTATCGGCATTCACAGTTTTCTGTTAACTTTCAGTTAAATCGGAATCTGTGCACAGTTGAATCTTGCGGTGAAGGCTTAATCGCGAAACGTACCAGGGAAGATTGATTATTTCCAAGATAGGAGCAGTTACAAGCAACCAATTAACTATCGGATTCCGTTTTCCTCCTTCCTCGGTTTCCACGGCTGGCTCTTTCAATCACCGCGAACGATTCACCGGTACAAATCTGTGACGCAAACCAGTCATTCTGACTCGAACGGCCAATAAATCCGACGCGTTTCGTTTATTAATTTTCAAGGCAGTCTCGTACAGGGGCGGCGGGGAGGGGCTGCTCGTGCAACTCGAGTTCGTGTTTGCCATTCCCAGATCGGAACGCCGCCGCCGGACCGAATGAAATAGTTTAAAGCGCGATAAATCGTCTGTTCCCGATTGCTTTTCCCTTTTCTTCCTCCTGTGTCCCCCTCCCTTCGTTTCCCCTTTTTATTTTTTTTTCTCATCGCGGTTCACGGCTCCTTCACCTACCCAGCGACGACTCCCTCTCGCTGCTCGGCATCCCTCGAATATTCGTAGACAGATAATTGCGGCTATAAATCCAAGATTAATCGAGCCCAACGCGGCCTGTCGTTGCCTCCTCCTCGCGAAATCCATTTCGCATTATAAATCAATCGGCCCCGGTTTCTCTCGTTCTCTTCGCGCGTACGCGCGTACCCACCTCCCGATGAAACTTCGACATTCTCTCTCCCCTTTGGCAGAGAGATGATGCCCCGCGAACTGGATTACATCTCCCCGGAACTTCGAACCCTCGAACCTTCTCTCCCTCTTCGCGTTTCTTTTCTCTCTCTCTCTCTCTCTCTCTCTCTCTCTCTCTCTCTCTCTTTTCCACGCCCCGACTTCTCTCACCGATCGAATCTCTCAATTTACGCGCGTTTCGTTTTCACGCCGCCTGCACGAGTCGGTCGCGGGGTGCAGGGCTCGCGAAAGAAATTAAAAAGCAAATTCCGTTACGATCGTAGAATGAATTGGAGGAGAGTGTTTCTTAACAGATTCCCTGTACTTTAATTCCGAGTACTGATTCCTACAGCACGGTAGCAGTGACAGTTTTGTAGAGAAACCGAAGACATATTTTGTTTCGAACAGGAACTGTATTAAAATATTGGCTGCTTTGCAGAATTTCACTAGTCATGTTATTACCTTCGCGTTAGTAAAATCTTTGCTTCTTCCCCAAGTTTCAGTTCTTTTCAAATTTAATTAACCCTAGAATTACTAAGAAGGAACTTTGTAATAGCTTATTTAACAATCAGAGTGAACTAGCCGGTATTCAATATTCAATTTTAACGATCGAAACTCCCTTGTCTACAGACAGCTGATGAACCAAGAAACTTTACTAATTTAAAAACGTACCCATAAACTTGTCTAATGTGTTCGTCTTGCAAAAGATCCCCTATCCCTCGGAGCAGTCGTTAATACAAAGGATCGCGTCCCGAGCACGCAACTCGGTTCGTTAATCGACTAATTCGCGGTTCAATAAGTCACGATCGGTGTAAATTCGAGAGCGGGAGCCTGGACCCGGGAGAAAACAACGGGAGACGAAACGTGCGATAGCGTGACAGATAGAAGTGGTCGAGTCCCGGAATGAACACGCCCTCCGAGCCTCGATCTCGCGCGATTTAGGGCTCTTAATTATATGTGCGTGCATCGGAGGAGCGCACGATCGAGGCGAGGGAGTCGATTGCTCGTATGTAGACGCGCGTTCACTCGCCACCCTGTTCCTGCTTCCACCCCCAACCCCTTATCTCTATTGCACACGGCGCGCATTATGAATAAGTATACACGCCGTATTGACGCGTGTACGCGGGGCGTGGCGCGCCCCAAGCGTTGACCGGCCGAATCTGCGCGATCTTTTTCCTTCCTCCTTCGTCCGTTTCTTACGAAGGGTGCATCTCTCGCTTCGGCCGATGCGTGAAACGATCATATGCAGCGAAAATTTTATGAAACGGGAGAGATTTTTTGATCTTTTCTTCGTTTACTGGCTGTAGAAAGTAATTAGGAACAGGTAAACAAAATATTCCGAGTAAAATATTGATAAAACTCAACTCTCCTGGCATATTCCAAAGTATGCAGAAAGCATATTTCTGCAGAAATTTGAAGCTTTGCATCGCTTGAAAATTCCACGGACTGTTGAAATTGCAATTGAATTTCTTTTTGGGGACAGAAGTGGTCAATTATTTATTTCGCAAGATGAGAAATATCAGTTTGAAACGAGAATTGATTGGGAATATCTATATTGAGAAGCTTCACATTGAGAAGTCCTATTAAACATTACATATTTCGCAAGATGTAAATTTGAAAGAGGATCGAATTGAGTGCATATCTATTTCATTTGCATGTCATATGAATCTAAATTTTTCAACTTTTCATTAGACACTGACCACCCAGTTTTAGGAGATTCTATATTTATATAAAACTTTACGCCAATTTCACTTCTCAGCTTCTAATTTCACTTTGAACTGTCGACATTTAAATGTCAAATGTGTCATACTCTTGCTGAAGCCGAAGAAAGTCCGTACTTATATCTTTCATTCGGATCTATTTATTGTCGCACGATCGTAGATTCTGACCGCTATCTCACGAGTTTCGCCAACTTACATTTTTTTCATATCGTCAATCATTTTCCTACATTGCTAACATGCGTGTACCAAAAGTCAAACGAAAGATCCCGTTACCCCGTTTTCTGACCTCGTTACACCCTCAAGCAAGTACAATTTTCTTATCGTCGTCCTCCCTTTCTTGTTCCATTTCCGCAAACAACGCTCAATTTCCTCTCGCCCACCGAGAGCTATCGCCATTCAAACAATCGAGTCTTCCGTAGCTGGGATGTAATTCTTGGCGCGCGAGCCCGATTGGCGTAAAGGTTCAGCGATTAAGGATCGCCTCGCGGAAAGACGAATGGTATCGATGATCGAGAAATCGATCGACACACTCCGGCGGAACGCGGCGATCGAGTCGTTCCGAGAGATACAGATCCGTGAAATGAAATCGTGAGCATCGCTGGTGGATCATCAGTCACACGTGTGCGCGGAGCGTCGCGTTTCGTTTCCGAAAGCGTGCAAATCATCTGTTCAGTAGGACCTTCCGAATGGAAACGCTTGACTTGTAAATCGCGTGGCTGGTACATAGAGTGTCTGCGTTCAAGAAATCTCGGTGGATCGACGAGCGTGGATCATTCGCGACAGCTCTCGAAGCCAATCGATCGATCGATCTTGTTTAGGGCGGGGGCATGGGAATCGATCGGACAACGAAACCACCCGAGTTTCGTCGTTCCGCGGGGACGATCGTCAATCCACGGTATCGGAATAACAAGCTCTTTGATTGGATGGCATCGCTTCCGTGAGCAGATTACCGAAAGCGCGTCATCGATTTGCACCAGAGTTCGAAAGCTCATTGACGCGCGTCCCTGCCCTATCGTCTGACAATTCGCCGACTGATTGTTTAACACGGGGCCCCGGCGATCGAATTAACAGCGTGATCGATCGGTTTACGCGGTCCGCGCGTCACCATCATTTCCGAGGCGTTCCGCATTTCTTATCGAACGTTTGATCCTCTCGGTTGCCGTGGATGACCCCTCGCGTGGATGGCGGCTCCGCTGCTGCGGAGGAATGCCTCGGGTAATGGTTAGTTAAGTCATTCAGAGACGCGGCACGTAACAGCCTCGCCGCGCCTGGATGATTCCGTCTTTAATACGTAATCGATCGTCCGCGACACGTTGCATCTGATGCGCTCGTATCGGTAGAGCGATCGCGTCGACTCGTTTGCGATTTAAATGCCCGAGTTTTCTTGTATCTTTTCGCATCGAAATAAGCAAGATTTCCAACGTTGGAATTTCGAAATATTCGACCGTTCAGATAAAATGTAGTTTGTTTTCTCTTTAAAGGAATACGCGTAATCCGAGAGTATCGTTGTCGAAAATATCGTATTGGTGGACGATTAAGCGTTTAAAAGGCAGCCATTCGGAGGTATAAGCCCGGGGCTTGGAGTTTTACACCGAACATTCGGACACGAGAAGAAGCCGCGAAAGAGCGCGGAGGACGATATTAACCCGTGGTGTGGTCTGTCCCGGACAAATCGCGTATTTATGATCTTCCACTACAATGGAAGGGTTTTTAATCCCTGGCTCGCGAGGACTTAGCAGAGGCGGTCAGCCGCGTCGCGTTATTCGTGCTCTCGTAGACCGGCGAAACGCATACGGTTGCTTTCTGTTGCGGCACGCACGCGCGAGGAATGGACCGGCACGGTGTACGACGGGCGACGAGAAAACGGCCAAGAGGAGGCCGACGTGTGTACATAAACATGTCAAGGAGCCATTATGCAAATTTTTAAATACGACGGGACCATATATCCAGCCGCCGGAGTGTGAAAAATAAAATTAGCATTGCCACAAATGTTTTTCGGCTTAAGACCGCTCGGTTCGGTCCGTGGCGCGAGGTACCTGAACAAACTCGCACCGTCACACCGTCAGCTCTCCCAGCCATCGGGGTTAATACGGAACTGGCTAGAACGTGAACGTTTGAGGAACCAGTGGAACCCCCCCCTCCCCTCCCCCCCTCCCATGCTGCTTCTGAAAATTATGTTCCTCTTTCGGAGAAAGAAGTCACGCGCGGTTCGGAATAACTCCTACCCCAACAGCATTGATAACAAATTGAAGTTAAATTCGATTATTTACCGTTGTCGAAGTCACGTTTGAGAATCATCACTCGGAAAATACGAAATCTCAGCTCGAACGTAATTCGCGCGCGATACAAGTTCCAGCGCCGGATATCTACGTCCTTGTATCTTACGAACCGGTGAATTGCCGATGTTGAGATTTCGCCCGCGTGACGTCTAAATTTCGTCTGGTGCGGTCGCGCCGTTGCCACTCGAGACGTGCCGATTCTCACCTTCGGAAACGAGACTGGCGACAGAAACCGCGGAGCATTAATTCGCCCGGGGGCCGGAAGCTGGGGAATTCTGTTCGACAAACCGCGCGAATAAAGATCACTGACAAATTGGACCTACCTGCCGGGGAATTTGTCGCGGTTTCACGGGGCCAGGAGGAGTGGAACGTGCCGCGTGCTGTACCGTTTATTTCTTACCGCGAGAGAAATTCGTGGAAACGTGCGGAATTTCAGGCGGCGCCAGGCAGGCAGGTCCCCGCATTAATTTTGACGCTGGTGGAATTGATAGCGAGCCGCTTGCAATTTGTTTAGATCGCGATAACGCCGAGAGAAGCGAAAATCGCCGGCTATCCGATTCACCGGCACTCGCGCTCGAGGACAGGCCCTGGTTTCTCTTCTGATTTGTATTCGCGCTTTCTCATTCGGTACACGGCGAGATCGCATCCGCGACGCGATTATTCCTATCTCTATAGTTATATTGCGTAACGCTGAAGATTCCATCCCAGCGTCGGTCGTTTCCGGCAGTGCAGAAAAAAATCGATCGATCCGACGTGACACACGCAGCACGCCAGAATCCGTACGACACTATCGTTCGTTCAAGGTTCGAATTATAGCTTCAAATAACGAAAATTGATTCCGTTTGACAGATTGAGTACGGGTTGGCTGAAAGTTGCATCGGTTCTCGCCGACCGGGGGTATTTAATGGGCTAACT
The DNA here is from genome assembly GCA_036937485.2 of Tetragonisca angustula. Lineage (NCBI taxonomy): Eukaryota > Metazoa > Arthropoda > Insecta > Hymenoptera > Apidae > Tetragonisca > Tetragonisca angustula. Next base: position 705,609 of record JAWNGG020000054.1, on the reverse strand, counting down.
AGAGGTGGAAGTCGCGATTGAAATTGTTGGGCTTGAAACTTGTCGAGGAACTGCTGTTGGGTATTACATAGTTAGTAGCTAGTCCCGTGTAAAGGGAATTTAATGGAGTGAAAGCTTGTGTCTCTGGATATTGAGAGTTAAGAAAGTTAAGGGAATTTCCAACCCTCTTTCTTTCCGTCTCGCTGGTCGACAAAGTGACCGATTTTTCTACCTGGAATTGTGTCTTCACTGTTCCCCGTGTGTAGAAAATGAATGGAAAAATATAATTTTTCATCAACAGATATTAAAAGATGGGATCGAAATGAAATATCCAAATGCTGTACTCTTCACTACAATGCTACAATGAATATATACTTATAATTATATTTGCACGTATCGAGCACTAAAAATCTACCTCAAACTTCACAGAAATTTACTATATTTAACAAATAGATAGTTCAAGGAGCCTAAACTGTAAATCGAAAATTTCAAGCTTTTAGTTTGAACAACTAGCGAAAGCATATCAATCGCTGCCCGCAATGAAACTCGAGCATTATGAGATTACCTTATTATCCTCTTCGACTTTCTAACTTAATAGCTCGCACTGGCAAAGAGACTGACAAGGAAGTACTCGCGCAGAACAATAGATGAGGTCAGACCGAGTTCATTAAAGTCGACCGTTCGAGATGAGTTTGTAATAACAGTTAACAGAGTATACATCCTCGAGCCATGAATTTCATTCGGTCGTAGACAACCGAACAAATTAGAACACGTTGGACGTTCCGATCGTTTAACGTTTCGCGGCCGTGCAGTTCACGCTGATCGACCGTGTTTCAACGTTTTTGTAACGGCGCTGATTCGAGAGGACTGACGGAGCTTACCGGATGCTCGCCGTCGTTATTCTTTTCTCCTCCGTTAGACGAATCGCTACGGCGAAACGTATCGACAAGCGGAATATAATAGGCGAAAGAAGTCGCAACGTTTTACACGTGTTACCGTTAAACTCCGCAGCGAGTTGGAAATTTCGTTTCTTGTCGTAACCTATCGTCCGACTGCATCCCGTCTCGTCGATCTCCACGCGCATTTCTTACGGATGGGATCTGTCAAGATCGAGTGGTCGGTATGCGAGGACAAAACATCGTGCGTGTAAAAAGTCGCTTGTAATTTCTCCAACAGTTTTAAATGGAATAATTTCAATTTAACCTGACAAGGGACGACGTTGCGCTCGATCGTTTTCAACCGATTCACGCTATCAACTTTTATTGTTTAACATTGTTGTAGAAGGAGTTTCCAAAAGGAATTCGCCATTTCTTCCATTTCAGATTTGCAATTTTATAAAATTTAAAGATGTTGAAGTATTTAACTATGGCGTCTCGTCTAGACAATACGAAACAAGAGACTCTTACTTTGCTTTTGCGTTACAAGCGAAGCAAAGTGTAGATACGCGTTCATCTATGAAAACAAGCGTATTTCCTTCGCAGATGAACGGCTCGTTCCCTCAGCATAACCCAGGCTCAATGTACTTCCGAAAAATACGTGAATCACCTCCTGAAACTGCGCGCGCCGTGGAGAGATCGACGGTTTACGAGACGAGGCTTACCATAGCCGAGGAACCCAACCAGGGATACCCGGCCGAGTCTGCGGCGGAAATGAAGGAGTTGATATATCTGCCGGAGCGCCATAACTCACTTAGTACTTGCATATAACCCTCGCGTTCTCTCTCTCTCTCTCTCTCTCGCTCTCTCTTTCTGTCCCTCTTCTCTTTCGTCTCCATCCTCTTCTCCTCTCATCTTCCTGCTCGCCCTTATCTTCGCCATTCCACAGTTATTCCTTGCGCTTTCTCATAGACGCGCGAGCATAATCTCGAGGCCGTTTCCTCGTATTGGCCATGGACTAGCAAGCGTATGGTGAGCGTACGTGGGAGTCAGTTAGGTACACAATAGGAATATGCGAGAACCCAAAAATATTGGGAACCCGATGGTCGAGATGGAATCGGGTTTCTCGAAAAAGTCGAGATTCCCGAAAATTTCGAGAACCCGGCTACTCTACAATGCTGTATAGCAGCCTACAAAATATGTAAATACACAGTTCAATTTCTTCTGCCAGTGAAGTTATTGAAAACACGGATTCTAAGAATCGTGTGACCTGATGTAAACGAACGTGCGACTGCGTGCTTAGTACTTGGACATTATGTCCGCTGTTGAACAGTATCGCTGAGAAATTCGGAAAGCTCAGACGTATATTTCAAAATCTATGTAAATTTAATAAAGATTAAAAATCTTTGAAAAAAAATGTCGAGTGATAGTGAGAGTAAAGTTGTGGTAGCAGGAAGTAGTGCAGAAGATATCGTGTAAAGGAAGAAAATGAAGAGAAACTCTGTTTGGGAACATTTTCAAGAAAAAGATGATACAAAGGCGGAATGCATACATTGTCACCATGAATTTAAAACTAAGTATACAAGTAGTACTAGTTTATTACGCCATTTGAAACATTTGCATCCAAACATAAGTACATGTACTAGAAAAGAAACTGAATCGATATGAAATTTGTCGCATGTACAAAATGATACGCGGAAGATTGTTAAACCAAAAGATATAACAGAAGGAATTGCTCGAATGATGGTTCTAGATCTGCGACCTTTCGATATAGTTGAAGGCGTCGGCTTTAACGAATTATTTCTTCTTGTTACCAATCCTTTCCCGAGTCCCAACTCTTTCGAGAATCTCGAAATTTTCGAATAGCCGTCCCGATCCCGAAGAAATTTCGCGATTCCCGCCCTGATCCGATATTTCGGGTTCTCGCACATCTCTAGTCCACACGTACGTACATATGCGAACGCGATGTACGAAACGAAACGCGACGCGAGGAGAAGGGACCCGCGGACCTCTACGCTACAAGGAGTGATTCGGAAAGACGGAAGAGAATCGTGGAAGAGACGTCGATCGTCCAAGGAAGAGGATCCAGCGAGGAAAGACGATTACACGAATGTTTAATGCCTCACACTAAATTATGCAATTACCTTTATGACCCGGCCGAAGCCGTGTGGAAGATTGGCTGGATAGGCGCGCGTGCACGCTCGGTCACACGCGAGCGCAGAATCGATGCACTCGCGCGGACACGGCTTCGTAAGCGTTGTTCTATCGTGCTAACCAAGACGTATGCTCGATGTTCCGGTATCTTCCGTTCGAGGCCCAAGAGCGACGTATATCAAGGCTCGCCCCGCTATTACCAGCGCCGTGGCGTTGTCCACCATCGCCATTAACGATGTCTCATGGGTACCAGTGCGACACATACCTACCCACCGGCTAATATCGTCGTCGTCGTCGTCGTCCTGTTATTATTTCCGCCGACTATTAGCGGCTGCAACCAGTCGGACAACGCGTTGGTCAATGGGAGCCGCGGTGTCGCGTCCAGTTAACGTCGAAACGAACCTATCGTTCCGACAATACACGTAGGTAATACGGCAGGCGAACAAAATGTTCCGCGCGTAAAGATATTGGCGAAGAACGGCCCTTCCAGCGCCTAGTACCACTTGCAGTTTCATTACGCGGCTATTAACGAGCCTCGTAACGAGTACACCGTGACATCGACGTTTGATTATACTTTGTTGTTCGCCAGTAACTATCGTTGTCGGGCTTTTGTGTGGTAGCCGCGTTGCAAACGGGCTGTCTCTCCTTGGCGAGTATTTCGTCAAAACGGATGAAGCAACGTGTATCCAAAGAACTTTCCCAGCGAAAATATTGGAGAAGACAAAGGAACGACATCGGTAGATCTATTATTGCAAAAAATGAAATTGAAGAGTGGGTAGACTGCGGCATTTTTATACGTTTACGGTAAATTTGAAGGTACGCAGAAATGCGTGCAATGTGCAAAAATACGCAAAACGTGCAAAGTAAAGTATTTGTTATAACGTTTAGTAGATGGTAATTTTCTATTTAGGTTCTGTCTCTTTAATTACATCCGCGTCAAGACAATGTACAACCAAGAGACGATTCCAGTTTCAAATGACACACAAAATTTCCTTGATTTATATATATAATAAAATTACTGTTACTTCGAAATCTTCTTCCTTCTTAAAAAAAAAAGAGAGAAAGAAAGAAAAGAAAAGAGACAAACACTACGTATACATAAATGAATACTTTCGCGAATACATCGATGTCTCAAACACACGAGGTTCGCCTAACAGTATTTTACAGTATCTCTCTAACAGTATCGTAGCGAAAGACGATGATCGGCAACGCTTTTACCGTAATAGAAATAGGTGGAATTGGCGACATACGATCCATAGAGAGAATAGGTTGGCTGTCAGGCATATTTTAATGAAACATCTGAATTCCGTTATTTACAGGCGTGTTGCCAGCTAGCAGTGAACTTTGTAGCCCGATAAAACACTGGCAAAGAGCTCGGTGTCACCGTTCGGTCTCCGCGCGGCAATAAAATATTACCATGTGCGCCGTGGCTCAACGGGCGTCGAATGATATTTTATTATCAAACGTACGTTATCCGATTATTTGAGGCTCCAGTCGGTTATCGTGCGGATGTAACGCGGACGTAGGTGTGTCAGTACGGCAAATGGAAACTGTAAGGATCGCGTTCGCTCCAAGGTCCCCAAGGTGTTTCGCTGCCTACACTCGCAGACGTCTTAGTTCGAGCCTCGAGTCGCAGATCTTTTTTTCCACCGACGGATAATATATGTAATATCTGTTGTATCTGGAACGGAGAGAAAACATCTCGAAGACAACTCGACGACGTAGCACCGATGTAGAGACTCCTTGGAAGGGAAGTTGCGACGATGAAAAGGAAAGTAACGCCTGTCCCGGGCTTATACGTTGAATACATATCACAAAATTATCCGAATGTAGAAAATTCTTGGAAAACCGGCGGAGCATCGTTGGGGCAAGTTTGCTACAATTTATACATACACCTGAATCTCTCTCTCTCGTCGTTGCACCGAGAACGGTAACACACAACGTGCACGCCACGATCCGACATACCACGTTCACTTTCATAAAGCGGAACGACACAAAGGACATTTAATGTCGGAGATGAAGTACACGTTCTCCCGTCGAGCGCGAAACGTTCTAGAATCGACGAGAACGAACGAACGAACGAACGACAGACTGGAAACCGTGATACATTCCAGGCGCGCCCACCGCGTCGAATCGGCAAAAATTGGAATCAATTACTCGAGACTAAAGCTAGTTATTAACCCTTAATTGACAGGGTAAGAGACTCGTTCGCTGTCTGACAGGGTGGAGTTAATTTGACTACGCTCGTAAAAGAAGAAGAAGAAAAAAGAGAAAGAAAGAAAGGAACCGATGGAATACGTTTTAGCTTTATCGGAGTGTATCGGAATCATGTACTGCGTAATAGCTATAGAAACTTATTAACGAATAATAAATTTTATTTACGATCACCATGTAGAACACGGGCTACTACCTGGGTATCTTGTTCTATAAAGTATTGTACTGGGAAGTTTCTCCGATTTCATGTTACGTGTTCGATTGCTTCTTGTTTTTATTGACGCGTTAACTGATTTATTGTACATTTTATCGTTCTGAATTTAATTGGAATAGATGCATGGCTCCGGGTGAACGAGCATGCGCGGTCTATCGTTGAAATATATGTTTCGCTGCAGTTATTTGTATTTCGCGTAGCTATACTTTAAGCAGATATCTACGTACACACGTAGTCTATTGCAAACTTTTTTTTAAAAGTACTCTTCGAATTCGTTGAATCTTGAAGTCGACGTTAGAGAGACACAGACCAAATGAACGCGGTGCAAAATTTTCAAGCGCGAACTACGGCGAGTACCTAGATATAAGTCTAGGGAAAAGTCGCTGAAAGTCTTTCACACGGTCGGCACCGAGCGATCGCGCGCTCGTCCGGTAGCCTTGAATTACGAAAGACCTTCGGATAAAGCATGAAATATGTACCCTTTATTGAATCTAAAATAAGATGGAGATATCGCTGGACCCGCGCGTGTCATTTTAAAGCGGCAAGGTCAACCGTTGCACGGTCATCCGAGATGATCATCTCGGATGCTATTATCTGGATAATGCGCGATGCGCCTCTGCAAGGAAATACGTACGGCGTGCAGCCAGGACAATGAATTACCCTCGAAGGGTGCATCCTCTCCTTCGTCCTCGCCTTTTTCTCGCCCGCTGCAACCGCCAGCCACCGTGCATCCTCCATGGAAAGGGGGGGGGGGAAGAAAAGAGGAACGATCTTTGACCCTCGGTTGCGTGTGCACCATCATCGATCCCCTCGTGCCTTCGAACCATTGTTTATCACACCGATAAAATGGATTATCGATCCGACGAGCGAAACAGCTCGTATCGGGGAAATTCGGAAGATCCGCGCGTGAAAAGATTTCACGATATTGGAGAAAATTCGGTCTCTCCTTTAAACTTTAGGTTTTTGTCTTTCCTCGGAGGTAATGATGTAAAAAATTAACGCGACACGTCGATTTGACATACGGAGTTTATTTTAAATCAAAGACGAAGCACGCGTTACGCTGGGATACGTGCAATTTCTGTTCGAATGCCACTGGTATTAATATTGGAATTTCTATTAGAATTTTGAGACAGCAGTGTCAGCTCGAATGACAGCAACGCCCTCGATTTCGTAATTATCTCCCCGACGCGAATGCTAATTTCCGTTCGGATCCAGTTAAATGACTCTTCGCAACTCACGTTTCTCTGCTGCCCACTAGGATCTGGCTCCAGATACGTATCGGTTAGAATACTAAGGTCCGCTTAATATCCACTTCACGCATCGTCCGACATCAAGCACATTATGCATATAAACACCATTTATTCCAGCCCATTCTCTCTTAACCGCGCAGGCCAGGCTCGCGTTCTTCTTAAAAAAAAATCCCCCCTCCTCTCTATCTCTTATCTACCAAGTTTATTCCATCGGCGTGACATACCCTGCCACTCCTTCAAGGACTCGAAAGTCATTAAGGGATCGAAACCAGATCTCAGTGTGGCTCGACTAATCCAGCGTGCACCACGGACAATTCAATAACAAGTGCATTTACGGAGTACACCGGGGCCCGTACGTTAGAACAGAGTAGAACATAGTTTCTAATCGGACCAAGAAGCTCGGCAGCATTCCTCCAACGCCCGCGTGCAGTGGTCGCGGATTCCACGGCCATCTGAACGCATCAAGGTGTAATTCCACCGTTAATTATCAAAGTCGCGACACTAGCGAGTAGCCGAGTGCCTCGGCTATCGGAGAGAAAGAAAGAGAGAGATCGGTCCGATCTGCCGCAGATTGCAGAGTTACCATCGTGAATTAAGGCGGGATTTCCTTCAACTCTCTCAACTGGCCAAAGTTCAACTCTCGGAGTACTTTGACTTTATTTCGTATTTTGAGATCGGTGCAACGCTATTTAATTCTGTATAAAATTATTATAAGCCTCGTTTTGCTTTATTACCCTTTCTTTTTCTTCACCTTCTCCTTCTCTTCCTCTTTTCTTTTTTTTTTTTTGCTACCCTTCCCTACTCTTCCCTCTTCTTTGCCATTCTCTCCTCCTCTTCCAATCTTTATCACGTTTCGCATTTCGCATCAGCGGACACGTCGTAACTTACCCGTCCCGTATCTCCTTGTCCCTTATCTGCCAAGCTCGTCGTACATTCCCGCGGCACCGACGCTGTTATCTGCGTGACGTATGCGCGACGACTCAACTCTTGCTAATATACGGTTAATGAAACATTAAGTCGTGCACGCGTGTCGTCCACGGGAAAATCTCGCCTTGTTGCGAACATCACCGAAATCCTTGCAGTGGCGAAATTTCCTATAAGCCTCAGACATAGACGTGTGGCAGATTTTTTTTTCGATTCGATTCGTGAAAACGGGGCTTATAAACTGCCAAAATTGAGGGGGGAATATATTCGAGGATTGCGCCCCGTGTCGAGGGCCACTCGTAGCAGACTGGACGAGTCTCCTGGAGAACGTACGACGTGCGGATAAAGATCACTGGCCACTTTTTAATCCTGTCTTATCTCTCTCTTTCTCTCATTCCTTCTTTCTTCCTTTCCACTGTTCCACGCGTGTAGCGTATTCTAGAACTGCTTGCGGATACATCGGGATCATTAATTACGCCTTTGTGACTCAACAACTACAAGTTTTTAGACGTAGAGATACATACTTATGTTTGATGTTCAGTTTGAAAACACTCTTTAATATTTTAATGAATATGAACACTGATTGCTTCTCAAGTCGAATCATATGTGTTATATCCTCAGACTTGCGTCGAATGGAGCAAGAGGCGTTGCAAGAATAAGAAAACATTCTGACGTGCATTGAATTAATTCAGGAATTACTAAAAGAATAATTAAAAAATGATAAACATGTAGATATAATTTTATCGTCGTCTCGCAACAAAATCCTGGCGAGTAGGTATCGTATATATACCTGGTTTAGAAAATTCTTCGACTAGCATTGACTTCGACACTGTTAACTTTGACTGACGTAACACTTGGAAACGTCTATTGTACCTCACCTACACGTTCTAATTGCATTTCGCCGCGCGTAACGGACGGCCAATATAAGCTCCGCTAGTAGCAGCTTTTATCCCGCCTCCGAGCCGTGCGCCTACACAAAGAAAATCCGATATTGAATTCGTGAAATGTAAACGCCTTTTCTCCGGTACGCGACCGAAAAAAGTTGCAATTCTCATTGGCCCCGGTCCTCAATGAAAGAGGTTCAAAGCGGCTGGAAATATCTACCGGCGGCAGGGCCGACACTCCAATTACCCGCGATCCCCGAAAGAGAAACAAAGAAACCGGGAGGAACAGGGGCGTGTATCGGAGGCAAGAAAAAAAAAGAAATCGCGCGGGGCCAAAATAACCGGAGCCACTCTCCGCGCTCTGATACATTTCCATTCATAAATATACACCGCGGGCTCGTTCGCGAAACTCCGTTTATCCGGCTGCGAAACACGCGAGCCACTTTCGCGGGGTTGGTACGCTTGCCTGTTCGAATCGGTGGAATCCACGAAAAATTCCACGACGGCCGCGCGCAGCCGTGAAACAAACGGCGCACCGAGATGAAAAGGTTGAAACGCGAGAATTCGCACGAACAGCGAGAGAAAAAGTTGAAACGCCTAATTGGAACTCTTTAGAACGATTTCGTCCGTGAATGGTGGTCCCCTTTGAAAAAGTTTGGCTACTTGTGCGTGCATCGTTACACGCTCGAAACGGAGAAATTAGCTGTACTGTAACTGCGGGCGAAATTAATTGGCCGCTCAAGGCTACGTTCCTCGTGTTTAACATAAGCCAACACGGAGTAGGCAGAGTAGACAGTGAACAGGATGACAGAGCGGTTAAAGCAATCAACAAGAAACTAATCGATCTGCATAATTAGAATTTTTATTCATTTTCTCTCTCTCTTTTTTTTTTTTTTTTATTTCGTATGCAAAGTAACATCGATCAATGTTGTCGCGTTGTACCAACGCAGAGTTCGTAAGGAAACTTTGACTGTGGTATCACCGTGAAGACAGAAACCATTGAACTTATGTAATACCTTTTAAAAGTTTTAGGGCATTTTTTAATTTTCAATCCCGTAACAGTATCGCTGAATCGTAAACGACTGTAATAATTTATGTTGGATTACTATTTCTTCGTTATAGGAATTACATTCGAAATTAGAAAGAACCAAGTTCTAAAGTGAAGAAAAAAAGGAAAGAAGAAAATTCTAAAATTAAGTTGATTCTCAATTTAGTCTGATGACGTCAATAATCATTATTCGGCCAAAATTTAATACTCAGTATTCATAAGTAATTTCTCCATCGCACAAGTATTTCATAATGCAATTATTCAAGAAATTGACACTCGCACAAAGTATTATTCCATCTCTCTAATTTTGAAACAAACGTAGTACCAGACCTAAGTCTGGCGAAGGTGTATCCGCCGATCGATCAAACCATTCATTGATTACGCTCTTTCTCTCTCGTTGACAATTACGCTCTAACGAGCAACGAAATAATCACAGTGATCGCAGAACAAGCAAAGAACCGTGCTCACCTCACCGTTTGCGGATGCATTCGCGAAATTGTTTCACAACGCCTGAGTATCTGATAGCGGCACGCTTGTTTCGCGTCTGAACCTGATCGTTTCAACAAAGTACTGGAGAGCCAAGTGGATATCGTCGGCTGAGACGACTGGAACGTCAAGCGGGACGAGAACCAACCGATCACGATCCAATCTTGGACGGTACGCCTCGCTACTTCCTGGTTTAGTGTCGTTAACGGCGAAAACCACAGAGATCCGCACGTTTATTGGTTCGTTACGAGATCGTAGATTCTCAACGGGGGGCCGAGGTGTGAAGATTTCGCATTGTTCCGCCGTGCAAAACCGTAGAAATTGACAATCTAACCGTGGGTGTCGACAAGTTCAAGGATGCATTAGGACCTCTTTAAATGATAATAGACAGCAACGGACGTGGTACTTTCTTCCTCTTTTATAACAGATGCTTTTATAGATTTATTGATTTATTGATCTCGTTAGTAGTTAGTCGATTATCATCCGATCTCTTGGATCTTGATCCAGTTGTAACTGAGTTATATATATTCATCAGTTTTTATTCTCGTAATTATAAGAATAATATTGAAGAATACCAAGTCTCAATCGGATAAATTTCAAATTCGAATAAAAATATCGAAGAAGATATTCGCAGAAAACAAACGCTAGAAAGAACGAGTGAGACAAAGTCCCCCTCGGTCATTATACTTGTACTACGCAACTCTTCAACAACCTCCCTGGACACAGGTCTTCGCTTTAAACAAACTTTCCAAGCTCGCCTCGCTTCTATTCTTCCTCTGATTCTCCAACGGAATCGTACACGGAACTCGCGCGGTATGAATATATAATTAACTCCAGATGGACATACATACACACATACACATGCAGCCACGGAGAACTTCCGGCGACCTCTTCTCTACGTCCGTCCTCGCTAATAGTTCCTCCCCGACGTGAGATTGCAGCCCGAGCCCGCGCTATCGTGGCCCGCGGAATTTTAATTCGCTGAAAGCCGAACGCCCACGTGCCGCGGCCCTGGGTAATTGATCGCGATTTAGAAACGACCGGCGGTAATATCCCGCAATTTCTTTCCCAGCGATGATTTGTAGATCCGTTGGTTTCCGCGCGGACGCGGAACACCTTGCCAACCAAACTGACGGATATTTACGGCGTCATTACGTTTCGTTGCGGCGGCTGAATATATGCTGAGAAAACTCGTCGCAATTCGTTCCTTCGACGTCACGAAGGAAAGATTCGCGCCGAAAGGATCGCAATGTCGAAAGCGTCCACAGGTGATGACAAGTTCACGGACGTGGCGAGACACGGTAGAGACCAATAATCGCGTGGATGCGGTGTGGACGAACCCGATTGATTCGATCGAACGATCGCTCGGGGCGTGAACGTGACGGCGACGAAGGTGGATCGTTATTAAGAATCTTCCTTAAACGGAACGGGGCCGATGTACTTATAACGGATAGGTCCTTGAGAGCAAGGAGACTGCTAGCTCCGGGGCTGATTACCTGCCCCCGTAGAAACGCGGCGAGCTGAACAGATCAAACAGTTAAAGACTAATTGCAAACCAGGACCCGGGGGATCGAACCTTCCCCCCCCCCCCAGAGCTGTTTCGCATTTGGGCACGTCGTGTTTCTTCCTCCATTCATCGACAAGTGGGTATCTTTATTTTCGTTTCTCTCTCTCTCTCTCTCTCTCTCTCTTTTTTCGCTGTGGCAAGTGGCTGAGAAAAGCGCGTCCATTGTGAGACTGGTTAACCGGTCACATTAGCATTTTCGATCAGATAGGAGAAAGATATTGATTAGATTTTGCAGACCGTCTTTTCGACTGGTTTGTTGGATAATTCAGTTTGGTACTTGTTAATTTTCAACGAGACAGATCGTTGCCCGGATGATTAATTGACAGGCCGATTTTCGAACGCGAGGGGATTTTTGCGCGACGCGTACGAGGTAACCTGACCGATAATTGAGACAACGAGAAGAAATACTTTGTACTTTATACGTTGCTACCCATTTGAATCAACGTTAAAAAATCTCTTTAATTTCTTTCGAACGGAATTTACGATCACGGGCAACTTGCAGTGGAACAGAATTCTCTATCGGTCGTAAATCATTTTGATAGCCTGCTTATTGGGCTAATAAAGTCTATTTCGCCATATTAAAAAATTCATTCGAAACCACCGCGTACATTAACTACACAGACATGCACGGACAATTAATTAAACACTGATATAAAGAAAAATCCGCAGTATCGCTGCGATAAAATAATTACATTTCTCAATCTCGAACGAACTAGAAATAATAACCTTATTGTACATTACGATTTACACAGCGTTTCTAACGTGTTCCATCGAAGATTAACGACTCTGCTGTAAAATATTCCCTTTTGTCCCCATAGAAGGCCTGTCGTTTGCCAAATGGATATTCGACGAAAACCGATTTGGATAGAGAGTCTGGGCCGCGGCGAGTTCATTAAGCGTTCGGAGGCAAGCCCATCGATCCTCGTTGCTCGCGTTATCAAGCCGTTTTTTCATCTTTATCGTCTATCAGAGGGGATATTGTTTTCGGAGGCGTCGATCGTTTAACACTTTCAATATGACTAATGCCCGGCGAGGAATTCGCTCCTCTATCCAGCCGAGACCGCAGCCGAGAGTGATGATTTATCGTTTTGGTATCCTTTTATCACGGCCGGCTGCCCTTGAACATTTGTCTTTGGACAAGGCGCAGAATCCACCGGCGTTGTTGCGAATGCTGCGAGCCCCGGCTCCGTCCATTATTGCCTTTTTCCACCGCGTAAAATATCTACGCTGTATTGCTTTTGACGCTCGGATCGATCCGCGTGCGTTTCTTCGTGGATCTTTAATCTTCGTCACCGATCACTGCGTGGATCCCTCCAGCGTAGCTCGAAGCAGTTTGGTTCGGCAATCGATGCGTGAAAAGCTACGATATCGCTGAACATTATAATTTGACGCCATTGCCGTACCGAGGATTTCGAGAAGATTGTAAAAATGTATTGAACAAAATTATTACAATGTTCTACCCGAACCCCATTTATGAATATACACGAAATCGCGCAATGATCCGCAGTCTGGTTGTCAGTTTAAAGGAATGCGTGTCGAATCGAACGAGACAGCGATCTCAAATAGATTCAAAGTAGGAGGGACATTGGTTGAACTAGATAGACGGCGATGTATCCACCGTGTTTTCGAGACAAGAACGCGTAAAAGTATCCACGGCCTCGAGTACCCTCATCGATCATCGTCAATCATCGTCCGTGACCCTCGTAGAAACGACGAAACTTTTCGTGACACGCTTGTTCTCTGTTTCTTTTTTTTTTTTTTCCTCCGAGTAACGACACCGAGCGAGATACGTAGTTCCTTAATTAAAGTCAGGCGTACGGAGGGTTCAAGGCCGAGTCTCCGAGGAACCGGAAGCAATTACCGGAGATTCAGAAGAATTTATTAAACGTTCCTTCGGGCCAGCATCGGTCGTTCTAACTCCTATTTTCCAAGTCCCCTTAATATCTGTACATAATTTATTACGAGAACGGAGGCCAGCGTTTTCATTAGGGCTATAAATACTGCGAAGCTGTGTTTTATAAGACGGCGGGATAAAGTGGGTCACTCGGTACTGTAATAAAATTTCATATCCTGTAAGTGTATACGTGGCAAGTACCTAAAGGATAGTCCACTAAATTGTACATTACAGCCTCGGGAATGGGATAAGTTATTCCCGCCGCACTCAGGGGTTTTTCAACTTTTGCACCGAGCGCGAACGCGTCGATCCTCTCCACGCGCTTGAATTTCAAATTCACGTGCCCGCGGACTCTCAATTTTAAAACGTTGAGAACGTACTCGAATTTTCGAATGTTTTGAACTTCTAACATCGGTAACTCTCAAGTACGTACGTATTGTTTCGTTATTTTTTCACGTTCAAACGTTCAAAGTTTCAAAATTGCGTTTGAAACTTTACACCTGGCGCACCGTTTAAATTTTTAGCCAGTCAATTTTCCAAATTTCGCGTCACCAAATATGTGAATGCCCGCTGGATTTATCTTTCCAAGCTTCTAATTTCAAACTTATTATATTTTCGAGGCTTTACTGAATATTGAAATTTCCAAGCTCTCCTCCCTCGCATAATAACGGAGGATTCTCCAATTTTCAAATATATTCAAGTCACAAAATTTCGAACCATTCTCTCTACGTTTGACCTACGAATCTCTTTACGTTCAACCATTACGAATCAAGCTCGCCTCATCAACATGTTGCGCAGAACTTTCCAACGCGGCATATTTTAACCCCCCCCCTCTCTCTCTCTCTTTCAATATTCACGAGCAAACCGCTTCTACCTGGACTTTCATCTTACGCTACCGTCTTCCCAAATCGGAAATCTTCGATATCCCCGTATCCCTTTCGCGGTATCCTTCTCTCGCCTTTTCGGGCCCGATTCCCGGAATCCATCAGAGGCTGCAATTCCGCGGCTCGGTGAATATCGTTGTTTCCCGTAGACGAGATGCATTATATCGGACGCGAGTCGCGGGTTCATTGTGCGAACTGCACGACGAGACGAGACGAGACGAGGCGAGGCGAGGGTTCGTTCGGCCCTCGTGCACGTACACGTACGTGACGGCCGAGGCGTGCAGTAGGTCCTCCCCGCAGGTATACGCGCGCACGTTCACCTGTTGGAGCCGTGGCTGGTGTACGCGGCGCACGAAACCGAAGCGGCCGACAGCGGGAGAAGACCGTGTGAATGGGCTACCGTTCTGTGGTCTGCGGCCCACAGTATTTTTCTCTTCGTTGATCGGAATGCTTCGAGCTGCCGGTGGCCGCCGACCGGGCTGGGTATATCGGCCGCGGTAGAAGCGGAAGAGACTAGCGCGATTGCTCGAGCAACGATCGCGCGAGAGAACGCCCCGAGAATGGCGGGGAAAGAGAGAGAACCTCCACGAAACCGAACACCGAGACAACAACCGGAGAAATCTTAGGCGTTCCGTTAACCATCGGGCTGCGATCACCCGAGAAATGTGCGACCGTGACCGCGCGCGACAGATCCAGTTCTCGATAGGTCTCTCCCGGTGGGAACTCCGTGACCGGATGACGGACGGAAACGCACGCTATCGGGAAGTTGGCGGGTGGGAGACGATCAGGATGACCGAGCGTGACCGGTTACGTGTAACGGTTTGCGTTTAATTAAACCGGCGGCGTTTACTCTTTTTGAGAAATAGTTGTCGGTCACTCTGGTGTCTGTAATCCCGAATACGAGAGCTACGGGATCCCCGTTTCCTCCAACTCCACTTGTCCGATCTTTGAGATCGTAGGCGATATCTGATTAAACGAGCTCGCGCGGATTGAACGTGGTAGATGAATCTCTGGAGCCGGTTCGAAGCTGCGGTGGAATCTCATTTATTCGAACGAGGTTTCACTTAGTGCAATAGATGAACTTTCGACGAGTGAATCTACTTACGTATATTTCAAGGTGAATCACCGTGAACGAAAAATCGCGGGTATAATGAGATGAATCTCGGTAATCCTCTGACATGCGAATTGCTTGTCCTGCGACATGATCGAACAAATCTGCAGACGGTTGAACACAAAATACAAACAAGTCCATGATAAAATACTCATTTTACGTAACCACGATTGAGAGTTGAAAACGTGACTCGACATTGTTTTATTGGACACCTTGTCCCGATTGCGATACAACTGACTGAGAGACGTTAAACGATTCTGCATATTCGAAATAACAGGATGTACAACGGAAACAGGATGTAATCTCTCGGCGTGACAGAAAACTCGAGATCTCGATTAAAGTGATCATCTGGCGGATATATTTCCCGGCCACGCGCACGATATACTGTTGTCGTCTAGCTGTTATTCGTGGCTCGATCCGCAACATTCATAGGTCCGATTTGCAAGAATTGAGACTGCCTGTTATCGTCAGAAATCACAATCCTGATAATCGTTCGAAGTTCAATTTGAGCTATCGATCGTCTCGTACTGACTAATTCGCCGTTTGAATCGCGATATATCGAACTTTCTATCGTAGGGATGAGAGAGAGAGAGAGAGAGAGAGAGAGACGGTCCCCCGAAGAGGCGGCTGCTAATTGCATCCGCTTTGGCGGACGATTTTAACAGAGGAGAAAACAGGCCGATCTTTCGAAAGCTGCGAGCAACGCGGCAGCTCCGCAGAGAAACTCGCGTGTACGCGGGTTCCACGCGCTCGGGATAACACGGATCAACGAGTCGTACGCCAGTCTGAGGCCAGTTGTAACCAATTATCCGCGGCCATTAGAGCGAGTAACGGTGACAGCTATGGTATCGCGACAAGCGCGGGCCGAGTGAACGCCTTTAAATCGTTTCCGACCGAGGTTGCCGCATATTAATCGGTAGAAAGCAAGCGGTACGGCCAGTGTGGGATCGATCATGGCTCGACCAGGAAACTTCGTTCTCGACCAAGGAACTCGTCGATGAAACCCCGGCGTGTGGCGGTCGGGAAACGAACATTTACGAAGGTCGAACGAAGTTTACATTGTAGGAAAGGGGACAGGAACGAACGAAATGGCTATCGTCGTCGGAACGAAACAATCAGAATCGGCGGATCCGCGACAAATAACCTCTGGCGAAAATCGTTTTGATCGCCTTCCCCCAGTCCTCGATCAACACTCGGCTCGAATGCGGTTACACGCGGCTCGTGTTTTCAATCATTCCCGCCGATGTGTTTTAGTTTTGCCAGTCTGCGACGAGGACGATCGAGAACGGATTGGCGGAGACTTTTCGCTGCGGCTTTGTTCTTCTCTTGGGCCTCGTTCTACCTTCGAGCTGCAAGAGGAAAAATCGTCTACTCTCACGGGAAGCAATTAGGTTTGACAAAGTCTACCCTGATGAATTAGGTATCTGGGTCCTTTGATGGCGCGAGCTACTCCGTTTTACACTGTTTTACACGCTCCTCCTCGAGAGACGAGAAAAAGTAATTTGCATCTTTACGTAGCTCCATAGTATCTACCTTAATTAATAAAAGAATCCGAGAACGTTTCACAGAAGTCAACATATATACATATATATCAGTTAAATTTCAAATATTCCATACAGGAAATAAAGTGTTTCGAATATTTGAAAGATATTGAAATTTACAAGTTTATGTAAACCCTCGTGGCACATGTGACGTTCAAAAATTCGAAGCAAAATATAATGTACGTCCCTCGCAAAAAAAAAAAAAAAGAAAAGTAAAGAAAACAGAAACAGAAAGATAAAACGTTCAGGGAAATATTTGCCAAGCCTAGTTCCCCGTAGCGGGACAATAAGTTGCGAACGACGGTAATAATCTCGTGTGACACTCACGGGACGTAAAAAACCGTTACGGCGTTACAGTGTCGTACATTTTGATTGGAAATGGACCGGGCCCATTCCGCATTTAAATCGGGATTTCGCGAAGTGCGTGGTGCGACACGATATCTTAATCACACGAGCGTCAGGAATATTCGGGATAAGAGAGCGAGAGATTTTCCCATAGAGTGGCGGCAGTAATGCTGGTGCCGTGACGATCTTATCCGGGGAGCGAGTTTTGCAAACCATGAAATCGAATGGGGATCGATGAAACACAATGCGGTTTTAAGAGCGTCGACTTCGAAGATAATCCGAGAAACGCTTGCCGCGGTTGCCCGTATTTGCATCGTCGAAAGTGATAACGCGCCGCAGCCCGCGGAGATTCGCAGAGATCCATTCGATCCTTTTGGAGTATGTTTCTTCCTATCGTTGTTTTGTTTCATCTTTGTGATATCTCGAGAGTTTGTAACGTTTTTGGTACATGCACTTCCATGTATTTTTAGTCATAGATATTTTTAATACATATTTAGGTTGAAACATTTATATTTATTAATACGGAGGAAATCTTCGCGTGAATATTTGAAATGAATGATCCACACTCCTCGTGGTTTCCTGTATTCGCGTCATTGGAAATAATAATGCGCAACAGCCATTCGCAGATCCATTTGATCGTTTCAAGCAGATAGCACATGTATTTTATTTTATCTGTGATGTCTGAAAAAGTTTAAGTGTTTTGAATGTGTTATGTTATGTTTAGCGTATCGCGGATATTTATAGCATTTAGGTCGATATAATAGTTGTTAATATAGAGGAGGGGGGCAGGATATTCACATCAATATTTGTGATGTATAATTAATTGTAATTGCAATAATAAATTATAATTACATTAATGTATAATTGATTATTGCGTGAGATATACAAATAAAGATAGAAATTACATATAAACGTAGACTCTTCTGGAAAACGATTGCCCTATATTCGAACGAAATACGCGAAATTTTGTTATAAATTGTTCCCATTGTTCACAGTTCAAAGGAATTGGATTGTTGGAGCACGATTTAAGAATTGTTACCGCGGTACCCTGCTGTGTGCTCAGCAATTAAACAACCTACGCCAGCTAACTGGACATTTATTATCCGAATCTGATTTGATATTCCGACGGTACTTGTATTTTTCAATCAGCGACAAGGATATCGATATCGTAGATAAGTAAATAACACGGTAGATCTCTCTGCCAATTTGCCGGTTGTTCAACGAGAGAAGTGAAAGGGAAGCAAAAGAGCGAAACAAATATTTCGTTCTTCCCTCTTCATCGCCGCGTTCCACCGTATCGAACGTTGCCACACGTCGAAGTACTTGCACACACACACACACACACACACACACACACACACACACACACACACACCAACGCTCAGCTCCTTTTCACGAAAATATGAAACGGTTCGAACGGCTCAAGCATCGTCGGATATCTAAAGTGGAAGCTTATCTCGGGACACGTTTTGCACGAGCATATCCAGGTAATCGTGCCTAGGGGAATGCGAGCGCCGCGAAAGCGCGCACGATCGATCGATCATCCTGCGCGCGGGGACGAAACGGGTTCCCCGGTACGTCGATCCTTCGAACGCCTTTCCTTCACGCCTCGAATCACAGCACGCCGTGTAAAGAGGCGTGCGATAGCGTGTAGCGCGTACACCTCTCTCGAGGTATTAAAGAATAAAAAATAAAAAAAAAAGGAGAAGAAGAAAAAGAAAAAAGAGAAGCTAAGGGGAAGAGAAAGGAGAAGAGAGAGAGAGAGAGAGAGAGAGAGAGAGAGAGACGTACGGAGATAAGCGAGACGGTGCGTTTTTTATACATCCAAAAACAGATATGACGCGGTGCCGGAATCGTTCAATTTTACAAAAGGTGTCCAGCGACACGTTTATCTGTTGCTGCTTGAAAGGGTTAAACCACGCACGATACGCGTCGCATTCCGAGCCGCGAAGTAAAGATAATACGAAGGTGGTTCGATGCAACCGTGGCCCGTGAGAATAGTGGGGACGGCCGGTGTCGAAAGTGACGATAACGATTTACAGCGTTTTACCGGGAGATTACGGTGGAGAGAGAGAGAGAGAGAGAGAGAGAGAGAGAGAAAAGGGGTGAATAACCGTGGTATATATTGAAAGACGAGTATTAGTTTTACGAGCGGGCGTGTGGCCTCCTTTCGTTGGATTTTCCCGTTGCTCGGCAATTCGCGGTGTCGCCAGGCCGTGATCTAACGGACAATCGGTTGCTCCGAGAATCGAAAGAATCTCGGAGTGAACTGGCGGTTCGAAAAGGAATCTCTGCCGACGCGTTCCTTTTACTGTCCCGGGCAGACACTTTGCAGTGAGTCACGGAAATCTTTATTTCCCTTCCATAATCGTAAAATCCCGGTCCACCGAATAATCTGTGGAGCTCGAGGAGAGTTTCGGGCAAAGCCTGTTTTCAAGAACGGCGCTGAAAATGAGGGAAAGCTGGACGCGTTTCCGATAGCCAGAATGTGGAGCGGGGGGTACTCGTACTCCGCTGTAGGACACTTTTCTGCCACATTGAAAAAAATGTTTCAAAGCTACATGGATCTCTAGAAAATATCAGTCGTGAGATCAAGATCGAGTCGTGAAATCAAACCGACTGATATTGGCAAGCCGGAGTGAAGCTCCGATCCTTTATCCCCAGCTATAAAAATATGAATATCTCTCGGTCGGTACATTTGAAAAGACACGCGCGTTTCAAATAGAATCCGAAACCTAACTAACTAGCGTAAGAAGATTTCCACTGCGCTGAAACTACGTACCACCGTCACACAGCGAACGCAAGAACATTCAGAGATGGAACGAGCGACGATGGTTGCAGAGAAACTACAACGCGCGGGGAGACGGAGGTTTTGCGCGTACCGGCGCGCAAAACAGCTGGTGGCAAGCGCGGGAGACGGCCACGGTGGGTTCTAAATCACGTCGGCGTTTCCAACATCGACATAAAGACGTCTCGAATTCCTCGGACAGGTCAGCGCGAGACTGGCGGTTGCGCTGTTGCGTCGCAGGAGGCGCATCGAAGACGAAGAGAAGCGACGGGGTGTGTATGTGTCTATGCACGCGCGTACATCCTGAAAATTTAAAGCCACGCGGTGCTTCGTTCGTGCACGCGCTTAAGGGGCGTATAAAGTATAAACAATGGCCCTGATAATCTGATCTCGCGACACGTTCCTCCCGCGGCCGCGACAACACGACGCAGTTCGACGCAGCCGCGCGTCCACGCATCCTCGAAGACGAATGTTACCGTCAGCGAGCGCGCGGCGGGACAAAGAGCCAGCAGGCTACGCTCCACCGTGTGCATCCATGCTGGACACCGGGCAATTTTAGCATCATTCGCAGCCAGATCGCCTGGAACGTTAGTTAGAGATTTCGTATTTACGATCGCTGGGGATTCGCTTCGAGAAAGATTTTTCGCAAGCGTCCTACGTGCTTTCTATGTATTACACTACACTGTATGATTCTAATTTGGTGTATTTGTATCTGTGAGTTTTCATCAACTGCGGAAACATTTAATCAGTTTCTTCGTTTCATCGGAAGAATACGATTGATATTCAATTCTCGTGGCAACAGCGTGTTGAACTTCAAGAAACGGTGCTTGTAACATCAGTTTTCTGTAGTTCAGATCATTGAAATTTCGTTCGCTCGAGGAATGAATTCAGAAATCATTCGGTTTAAATTTGAAAGAATTTTTAACGATAAGCGTTATTATTCGTGTTGGGAATTGAGGAATCGAGGGAAATTTCATCAAAACTCAAACGACATTAATTTGACGAACAATCGTACATCAAGCGTTGGAGATACCGATCACGGATGTTCCGCGTGGCACGTGAACTGCGAAAAATTCACATTTCTCCACGGAGGATGGACTAATTCACCTACCGTAGAATCCCGCAAGAAGAAACAGCAACCATACATTCACTCGAAAAGATAGCAATCTTCGAAACCGCTTCGAATATGCAATTCTTTCACGTCCACGGCGCACAAAAGGGGAATGAAATATCTTCGACCACGAGACCCAGCAACCTCGATTCGCGAATAAACCGGCGTTGCAAACTGCAACATTGTCCATTGTCCGTTACGACGTCATTCTGACGTTGCTGATCATCATAAATCCGTTGCGTTTACCGCTGGAAAACAATCATAGGTCCGCGGAGTTGGCAACCGATCGGGCTCGTCGTTCTTTACAGCGGAATTTCCAGGTCAGCCTCGCGGCGGAGACGCCACTTAACGGGAATTCGCCGCCGGCGAATTGAAATTCGTCGCGGGTCCGCGACTGTCTCGCGGCAAATCGAAAGAGACAGGCCGATCTGTATTCCAATCGCGGGGAGGGAGAATAATCGCGTCGCCGAAGCGGAGCGTTGTTACGACCGATTTACGATAGTAATAGGCGCTGGGCACGCCGCTCGACCGTGAATGCTAATACGCGTTCATAAAGTGGGCGTAGCATGGCAAATCCAATCAAAGCTACGGGGACGAGAAGCTCCAATTTACGCTTTGCGGCCCGCGTCAACTGTCGTCGCGATTTTTCATCGGTTACGTTCTGCCTCGATCTCGAAGCGTTTCTCGTTTTTGCGCCCCCCTTTTTTTCATACATGCATAACGTCACAGAGGAATGGAGAACATTGAGCATCGGTTTATATCGTTTCAATTGAAATATTAAAATGAACGTAATTCATTATTCATTTCTTCGTAGCTGAGGATTTTCAAGCAAGTGCAAGAACTCTAGTCGAGTCAGAGCTGTCACTGGACAGAAAACGTACGTTCCATGATTTAAAGAGAGTTTGTGCCCATCTTGGTGACGTAGTTTTTCACAAAAAAAAGTGGCTAATTAAATTCGTTGAACCGATTATTTAATTCCTCTTTAATCGTCAATTAAATCTTCTGAAAGTGAGCGCATTCCAAAAATTTCTCGTTCCTCTGTCGCATCCTGTATAATCAACCAACCTGCTGTTCCACCTGGACGTTAATTTGAATATTTTACAACGACGTGCATCGACGTACTTTTTTTCTTTTTCTTTCTTTCGTTTTCGTCGAAAGATTCGATGCGAATAATTTGGCACCGATGAGCACGGAGAAATTCCCCAATCATCCCCCCCCCCCCTGATGGAGTCGGGGGAGCTGCGCGCGATGACGGAACGATTTAAAAATGGTGAAAAATCGCGGGGATCGGGACGATTCGTTTATTTTATTTCGCCGGCTGCTTCCCAGCGACGTTCGTTTCCACATTCGTCGCCCAGGGGACGCATTATTAATTGTCAAATATTCATTCGACACGACGAACAATTTATCCTCGCCTCGACGAGAGTAAACACTCGACTCGGGAACCAGGACTTCGAGCGTTCCACGTTCCGAGTGTGTCGCTCCGTTTTCCGCCAGCCCGGGTCCCGCCCCGGCGTTTGCCAATTTTCCAAGGAAATATTCACAAAATTTCGCGCGACAATCCGCCCAACGCCCGTGCAAACGAGTCTCTTCTTCTAGCTCCGACGACACACTCACGGAATCCCGACGGTGTCTAGTAACGTAAGATTGTTTGAGTTTGCGCGAGCTTTGACATCTTGAAGTTCGACCGTAAAGTTTGCTTTTATCTTTAACGTGACGACGAGAAGATACGCAGAGAGAAAGTAGGTATCGCGTACTTTGGATTCGATGAGAAATAATAATATTCTCTGTAAATGAAAATTTGCTGGCGTGAAGTAACACGCGAGATATTAAATTACAAAACATCCATGAGAATTATTTCTTGGGGAATTTTCTTCTTGACGAAAGATCAGAAATTATATTTTCGTAATCGTATTTTCAATTGTTATATTAGCAATATATACTTCTGTCACACGAGTACACTTTCACACGATTTTCAATGATTTAAAGCTAGTTCGTCGTCGAAGACAGAAACTACGTATCTACGTATTTTGATTCAAATATCTTTCTGATCCAAGCAACTTTACCTTATCCTGGCCGAGGGAAAATCCGAAAAAAAGCAGAAAAAGAAGGAGCGGATGACGCGAAGGACGCGAGGAGAATACGAAACGGGGAAGCGAGACGAGCGACGAAAAAACGAGTCGGAGGAAGATAGAGACGAGATCGAAAGCGTCGGGACAAGCCTCGAAGAAGAAAGAGCGAAAGGCCTGGCAGGGACGATCCAATAAACACGAGAGTTTATCGAGCTGTTATGCCAGTCGTGGCCGCTTATCTCGTGGACACCCACTTAAACCTCGCCCGGAGTCGTCCGAGTGAACCGCGTGAAAAACCTCACACGTCGTCCGACTCGCTTCGACTGCCTATCCTCGCGTAAATGCATAGACGCGATGATGCGGACGCGCGCGAGAAGCGTTTCTCCGCTTCACAGGCGTGAACACGCTCGGTCACGCGTGCCGCAGTCACGTATGATCTGTTGCCGGACGGTTGGCTGGCTGCGCGACGATCTTTTCACTTTGAAACACGGGACGTTCTTTCTCTTTTGATGGAGCGGAAAATTCTGCACCTCGAGCGGAAAGTAGGTTCTTGTCGAGCGGTTTTTTTTATATGGAGATTCAGAATCTATGGAGGATCCGTTGAGAGTGGGAATTTATTCATTCCTCTGTTCCAACGGCATGGTTACGTGTTTAATACCGTTCCGTTGTGCAACTATTAAATTTAATAATATTTATTATTGAATCAATTAATAAATCGAGACGAGTTACGTGCTGCAAGATTTTTTTTTTTTATTATTAATTGGGAACATGTAAATTTTGTTTATAAAATTTAATCTTCTTTGTTGGGAAATTTGTTAAATATAAATTTTAGATGGCATTAACAACATAGAATTTCTGGCTTGTAAAACTTCGCTAATATCAATTCAATTGTGCGACAAGATTCTAGACTACGTAAATTTGTAAAACTAATGGGCGTTAATCATTTTGCAATAAACTGTGTCTCTGCTTCCGAATTATTAATTTCCGTCGAAGTCGAAATACGATCATTGTGTATTTTATAATTTTAAACATTTAATTTCGAGATTTATCGTTCGACCATTAAAATTCTGAGATGGAATACCCCTTTCGCTCATTTATATTTCACGTTTGTTCCTAAACGTTCATTTAAAACTTTTATTAGCACAATAGACGATACAAAATTCTGTACAAACGCTTTTGATAGTTAAAACATTTATGAAAGAATTAAGAATTTAGGACTGAAATTATAAAAATGTTCGTAAAAGTTGAAATGTACCTTTTTTTTTTTTTTTTTTGTTCGGTATTATTCCACTTCTTTTATTCTTTTTCTGTATTGTAAATAATTCTGCGATGGAAATATCGAGTATGAAATGGCAATTGCCTGGCAAGCTGCAACATTTATACAAAACGAATATGAATGATGTAATAGGAGGACCTGGAAATCCCTGCAAATTCACGTTCAGCGATAAAAATATAACAAGCACTTTTCTCGCTGAATAAACCATTTGCGACCGAATACCTGGTCACTTGGTCGAAAAATATCGAGCCTGGGGAATAAAAGTTCCCCAAAACTCTATCCAGATTCCATATTCCATGAAATTTTGACAATCGTTTAGCTGTGATAATCTTCTGAAAACTACGGTCCAACGATATATTATTTATGTCGTTTATTTATAAGTATTGTTAATTAGAAATCTCCTCCTTTTGTTGTTATTACTGTATAATACATACGTAACTTTTATAAATATATTATACGTATTACAGAGAATTGTTTGTAATTCCATTCATATTGCATTGGGAGACAGTTGTCTTCAAAGTAGTGGTAAAATTTAAAACGTACGTATTAAAAAATTAGTGTGTAACCTAGATAATTGTCTTACACTTTAATTTGCGTGAAAGTTCTTTTTCGCAAACCACTGTACACGTGAAATACACATATCTATATATATACTTAATTCTTCCCTCTATTTTTCGTGAAACGAAATAAATCCAGTCTTATTTACGCTCGTACTAGCCCGTAATGACGGATAATAGCCGAATAATACAGAGTTAACGAGCAACTGGTATCGAGAATGACGGTTCCCCAGAAAGCTACCGTTATCGCAGAGTTAGGTGAGAAGAAGATTCACCTAGGCGACGAACCGCCTGTTTTCGAATCAAGTCGACGTCGGACTTGGCGCCACACCGTGAGTCGATCGTGGGATAATAGAAGAATAATAGACCGTCAAAGAAACACGATAGGGGATAATGACGCGCATGGGCACGCGTGGATATTTTAGATATGTGGGTTTCACGTGGCCGAGATAATGGGGAGGACGTGGACACGTGTATACACTCTTGGTCCAGTGCGGCGACGTAAAAGTAGTAACGTGGGAATGGTAGCCTCGTCCTACTATTTTATGGAGTCCCTGTGCCACCACGTAATGGGATGCTGATCGTGGCGAGGTTAGCCCCGCGCGAGTTATGAGTTTTTCAGGATTTGTGGCGACCGGTCGAACCGACCGATTCGTGGAACGAATGGCCGAGATTGTACGTGTGTAAAGTTATGCGGTAATTAAGTCGACGTATGGGGGAAGACACGTGTTTTATGTTTATCCCCTGTATCGCGCGAAGTAATAGCGATCTTTATGGTTTATCTTACGGGCCACTGGAAATTACTTTTGGCCGTATCGATCTCCCGAAACGTCCTAGAGATGCTTGCCGCAACGGTTTCGTCACGTTCAACGTACACGTTTAATTAGCTCGAGAGATGTTCTAGAAATCAATTGAATCGTGATTAAGATTTAACTGATTACAAAATGGTACATTATGTATCTCATTTCGCATTACATTTATTGACGTTTATTGAACATTCCTTTAAATTATTATATCTCAATCGCCAAACAATATACAACAATATATCAATAGGTAATGGAAAATAAATTTTACAAACACTTCGCGAAACGAGTGAAAAAATTACACAAGAAGCTCACGCAGTTTAGTAATTAGGTACGAAAACGGTATCCATCCCCCCCCCCAAAAAAAAGCGCAAACAACCCTTACCGGAGTAGTAGCTCCAGGACAAAAGACCCCTTAACTCATTATCACTTTTCGTGCCTCATCCAGATTCATCAAAGGCATCCGCGGAAATCGTTTTCACCGAGAAGTCACCCTCTAGCTTCGCACCGCTAACGATCGCACCTAAAACTCGGCGACAAAAGGCGGCACTCGTGGCCTCGCGTTTCCCAAACAGCCCCTGACTGAGGAGAGGTGCGGTCGAGCCCCTCGAAAATCTGACGGGGAGAGAGAGAAGCTGGGAAACGAGAGAAGGAATCGCGAGTAACGTGGGCTTCGCCCTTATCCTTGTATCACCGCTGAAAATCACCTGCTCACAGCCAACGTTTCTCTTTCTGTTTCAGGTAAGTGGCAGCTGCTTGAACCTTTCACCGATTCCCGATAACGTCGACGGCACTTCTCCGAGCATTTCCCCGCAAACGTTGCTCCTCGTCGTGGCAGATGTTCGCGCAGCAATAACGGATGGAAGGGGAGCTGCCGTTTGGGGTGTGTTTAGGGTGTAATTAAACGTGTCGGTGACGAGGCGAATGGCCGTGGAAAGGGCGCGAATGGGTGAGAATCTCACGGCGGAAATGCGCACGAGCAGACGAACAGGCGAAATCCCGTCGAATTTTTCGTGAAAAGCCCGCTCGATTCCCGATCGAGCAACACGTTGCCGTCTCGCCCATCCGTCACTCGCCGAGTGACACGCGAATATCGAAGAACCTCCTCGAACAGACAAACACCACGGTTAGGTTTCCGCGATAAGCGCGTTGAATACGAAACGCGTTGAAGATCGATCTTCGTCGACGCTTCTTCGTCGCTATTCACGATTCAGCGATTCAGTGTCGAAGAAAATTAAATTCTCAAGAAATTTTACGTTTACATTAGATTAACCACTTGCGCTGGAATGACGTGCCACGCACGTCGAGAATTCTTTTGTCCCAAAATTGCAATATTTCCTCAGTTTTAAATGTATCTAAGTAAAACAAAATAGGCAGAACAAATAATAAATTTATTACTTTTAAATAATTTCTATCCAGTGATATACCGACGAGTTCAAAGAGAAAGCGACGAATTGTTGTAAAACGGTTTGGGTCACTCGTTATGGTCCGCAATCAGTTGCCAGCGCAAGTGGTTGAATCGAACTCATTTGAAACTCGACGAGATCTTTCCTCTCATATTTTTCCATCGTTGCGATGCCGTAATTTCTGAACAGCGAATAAATTGAAAAGAATTTCGAAGATGAAAGTCTACTTCCGCAAAGTGAGAAACCGGTATAATTTCCGTTTACTTCTTTTCTTCACACTTCATTTGAAATTCGGGTTTATGATCCAGGTTGAATAACGATAGAGAAAGGCTATCGTGGAGAGCGTTTCGAGAGCACGCTATAATTTCAAATAAGAAAAAGTGAAACACACTCCATAAACAAAAGCTCGTGAATTAGTCATGGCTGGGTAATATTATTCCGATATTGTAAACTGCTCGCGAGCACTGTTTCTTGCGAGCCTGATTTAAATGAGGTGCAAATGCATAGAAATATCAACCACGCCGGCAGCAATAAAGTGGTCGATCGGTATATCTTTCTAACGGGCCGCTGATCCGTAAAAAGGAAGAAAAGAAACGAAACATTCATTATTATCGCCGCTGTCATTAATTATTCCGTTTCTACTTTACCGCGTCGTTTCATTTCATCGTCTATATTTCGATGCGCGCGAAGTCCAATAGATCCGGATTTCTCTTTCAGAGAATTCAGTCGCGAGTTTTATTCAAACGCCATCCTTTTAATCAACGAAAATGTTCGTGATTAAAGATTCGATGATCACCGCAACATTATTTACGTTGAAATTATTCAAATTACACATTGAAAGTATTCGCCGAACGTTGCCCGTTGAACGTATATTTCACGAATATTTTGAAAATTTAACAGGCACTAAGTTACACGTTCGCGAATTTTGAAAACGAATCGGTGAATGCGTGGACATAGAAATCGCCCGAGTGATTAAACAATCGACTGTTCGTTACGCCGTTAAGCCGTAAAGTTCGTTTAATAATCATATTAATATACACCGGTAATATCTGGGTAACTTTAGCTTCGATTATACATTCTGGTTGCACGCTGATTTTTCGCCGATGCTTGTACATCGTTTGCAATTCGCGGGATCGGTTACAAATTCTCCCCAAAAACATAATCACGACGAGTCGTGTCTCATTACCTCGTCGCCGATGAAATTTTCCACCGAGCGTTTCGCGCAACGCGCAATAATAATATTCACGGGAAAGTTCCGCCGTGTGTGTAAACACACGCGTCGCCACGCGATTATTTCACGCACGAAACGGCAATTTGCGTATCCTGTCGTTAAACCGTTAAACTCTCGCTGTTAAAATAGGATCTTTGTTTATTTCGGGTACGCGGGGCCGCGAGGCGAGGTAAATTTACAGGGTGACTTCTTATCTGCGATTATCCACGCGCGGACACGGGCGGGATTTTCAGCGCGCTTTCGGCCTGAAACGCGGGTGCATGCAGAGTGGATCGGAGCCAGTGTTTATCGAAATCCACGAGAGCCGGAGGGGAAGAGCGTGTTCGGTGCAATCGCGTTCTAACATGCTCGCGACGCCGCGAGGATCTTTCGGCCGTTAGTTCCGCGACTTTATTACACGCTTAAGCTTAGGGTAATGCTCAGATCCCTGTGACCTCGGCTTAGACCTCGCTATCTTCACCCTGCAACCGAGGCGACTCGCGTGGGCGGAGGATCCGACCGTGGTGAAAACGCTTCGTTTCTTTTTTTTTCTTTCCACCACGGGCGAGTTCACGTCGCTGCAATTCTCTTGGATCTCCAACTACTTCGCGTGTAAAGTTTTGTTTGCTCGGAATTTTGAAAGAGATCGCTCTTGAGAGTTTTCTGACATCTGTGCTCGTGGAATTTTTGTTGAGTAATTTGTGAACGGACTGCGATCCTAGAAAGACTCCTGGACGTTTCTAAACTACAGCCTACGATTTGTTTCATTTTTTGAGAATTTTCTGATATTCAGATTTGCAAGAAATCTGTTTAGTTACTTACGAAATGTAAGAGAAGGCGCTTCCGAAATATTTGAATGGTAAGTTTTAGATTCCTCTGACACTCGTGCAATGGGAATGGAAGGGACGAGTGGCGAGTTTCAAAAAAATTCTCAAACGAAAGACTTCGAAAGAATGGCAAGGATAAAATTCGTGGAAGACTCGGAAGCGTCGATCAAACGACTGCCTGCGTGCCGCTGCGAGCCAACGACGATTTATCAACCCGAGTCCCCCTTAACAAGTGGCGTATTTAATCACGATGAATAATTCGCTGTACAATTAATTAGATGTAGTAATTGGTGTGCAACTGGCTTGTAAAAGTAAACCGGCGATGATCGCGTGCAGTTAATGAACGAGCAACGTCCGACGAAAAATCAATCGCGACCAAGTTAAGCATCGCGGCAATTATGAAGGCTTTTTAAAATTTCCATCGACATTAACGACGTCATTTCCTGGCAATTAATTTCATCGATCATTCAGTTACTTTTTTACCGGATTTAAAAGCCCCGTGCTGTGATTATCTTTCCCAGCAGCTGCGGAGAACGAGGAATTCACGCGAGCATCGCGCGCGTGTTGCTACAAGTTACACTTGAAAATCCGGACCGGTTGATCGACAAATCGCACGAACTATCTTTCTCGTGTATTTGAATATGCACTTTGTACTTTACCAAGGGCAAACTTTTAGGAACAAGAAAAAATATCGTGTAAAATCTTGTTGCGGAATTGTAAGTGAATATTGAACGTAAGGTTGTTGTCGAAGTTTGATAACACGTAAGCATGCAAAATTTCGAAATGAGAATTTAAAACTTTTCAGATTCCTGCGTGTACTAATAAGTGAACGCAAACAATACATGTTAAATCAAACTTCGAATAACATTAAACTTCTCTGTTACACACGTTACATTCGGCATTCATCCATGACTTTGTAACAAAAAATTTGTGTTTTTCTTTGTTAAAGTTCCTAAAATTTTACTCTGTATTCCGCATGTTTTATGGCGCTCACGCAGCAATGCGATTCGCGTGTCGGATCCAGCGCGGCTCGACGTTTCGTTCGTTTCGCTGACGAATCTGCCAGGACCAGACTTGGCCCGTATCGAGGGATCGGTTTGGAACATCGTGCGCACTAAAAGAGAGAGAGAGAGAGAGAGAGAGAGAGAGAGAGAGAGAGTCGAAGCTTGACTGGAACGACTCCACGTGCACGCAATAACGACGAATCTCGAACGGGGAACAGCTCGTCGGATAAATGCAAACGATATATCCACTTTTCAGCGCGAACCGTTTCCTCTGTCGCGTATCGTTGAAACTACTGTCCATGACTTGGCTCATCTCGTTCACCTCAAGCCGAAGGCTTGGTCCGGACTATCGATCTCCCGTATTTATCTCGAGAGATTCTTTCCGGTTAATACCACATCACCGAGGGTTACCATTTCGATCGAAGCGACGCCACGATCGTTTCGTGTCTGTTACAGAAATGGAAAATACAGATACCGGTCTACGCATGAAAATTGCCAGGTTGAACGAGGGGAGGGAATAAAGCGTTTCCTCGACGTCTTTGGACGCGTCTCGCATTCTTCAGCGTCGCGTCGTGTAGCGTCGTCCCCCGCGACGACGTGTCGAGTCGACACTGCTGGAAAGGACATTATCGCGTAAGCCTCTCAATCGACGCCGATTTCCTCCCTGCCAGGCGTCGCTGTCGTTGCCGATAGAAAGAAGGGGAGACAGTTGGAAAGGGGACCACGCAACTCGAAACGGGATCTTGCGTCGCGTTTGACAAACGACAGGACGAGAAGCGACGCGTTGCGTCTCTGCCACGGACGAGTCACGTAGAAACGGAAACGCGCGAGGGCCGCAACGGCGGCGCGTTCCTTCTCCCTCCGGATCTCCGGCGTCTATCCTCTTGAAAGGGCAGGCGTCCTCGGTAGTCGACGAACGAAAAAGTGAAAATTTCCTCGAGCGGAAAAAATGATATTCAGCAGGCAGCAAGCGGGATCCTCCGCCGGGTCTCTCCTCTTCACCCTTTGCCGGCTTCACGCTTGCTTTCCGCCTCTGTCTCGCGTCCTCCTCCCGCTCTCGCGACGCAACACGACGCAGAGTCCCGCGCGTAAATCAGACGCGTTCCATTTACGATTCGCGCGACGGGCGAAGCCGCTGCACGAGCCATTTCCCTGCAGATCAATCCCTGTTATCGTTTTCCCTTTCTCCTCTCGTCCCCTTCCTTTCATTGTTTCTTTCCGGCAGCCCGGAGGCTCTCTTGGAGGGAACAGCCTCTTTGAGAACAGCCTCTTTGAAGCTCCTTTGGGTAACGCGACACCGTTTTAGTTTATTGAAACTAGCTTCGACTTCGGCACGGAAATGGCAGATAATTGCCAGAGAGTTAATGGACTTTGGCAAGTTTTCGAGCATGACGATGCGCGAGGAAAAATATTAAACGGGGGGCGTGGATGGACCGGTGAGAAGATCGAAGTAAAAAGTTGGAGTTCAGCTCGTAAACGGTTCTTTTCTTTTTTTTTTTTTTTTTTTTTTTTCAAGAAGAAGACAAGTCGTTTCGCGCTGTTTACAACGAGAAGAGAAACGTAGGTTATCTCTCAAGTTGTCACCGCGAGACAGCTTTTTAGATACAATTATCTTTGGATACGTTCGGTTGTGCGTTCGTCTCGTTCGAGGACTGTTTTTGCCATTTTAAAGTTAATTCGTACGAAGCGAGAACATTGTAAATAACCGTTTTAAGAAACCGACCTGCCAGATTATATGCCAGAAAGACGATGGTGAACCGTAGTTTAGCAAAATTTAAAGAATCTCAATGGACTCTGGAACGCAAAACGAGCGGAGGTTTTACAAATTGGTTTTCGTGTTTAAAGCGATTTCCGAATACGTTTAAAAGCGCCTAATAGTAGGTGGAGCGAAAAAAAAGTTGAAGATCGCTCTTCATGTTCTTTTTGTTCTCTCTGTCTCTCTCTCTCTCTCTCTATATATATATATATATATATATACATATATCTGGTCCTTGTACGCCGTGTTATCATTGCTGTTGTATCAACGCACATTAGCATAATCCTGGCTTAAGTAAATTTTTTTTTCATCCTCGGATGACGAATGAAGTTTCCGCTCGGACACTCAGACCCGTCGCTTTCGCGCGGGAAATTTATCTAAATATTTATTTTATTATAAACAACGAGTAGTGGGACACGAGTAGAAAGCTGCTGGAAAGAGATCTTCGTAAAACAAAAGAAGAAGAAAGAAAAGAAAGAAAGAGGAACGCATTTACAGACGACGCATTAATTTACGACGTTCTTGACCGCTTCTGACGCTCTCCTCGGTTCTCTCAGTTCCACTCCTCTTTGACTCTTGCGTGCCTCCTCTCGCCACGCATATTTGCGAGATGACGTCCGTAGATTTCGTGATCACGGATCGGTATTTGCCATGGGAATAGCCGATTATACGAATGTTATTTGGCAGCACAATAACGATATTTCATGGGAACGATCGAATGTGTTCATTCGTACCGGCACTTAGCGAATAGAGAGAACTCGGTTCCACGTCGGGCGAGGATTCTTTCGGGTCCTTGATTTACGAGATCCATATTTCATCTTCTTAATGAACCCCTGCGCTCGGTGATTGTGATGCTTTTGCGGATTTCTTCGTGGACAATTAGATGCCTACCTAGCTCGTAAAAACTCGTAGCTTTGTGCTTAGCGGGATGGCTGTTGGGAATGATTCGAGGAACTGAATTGCAAACAATTTTTTACCGAACATCTGGACTGTTCGGTATATTTTGAAAATATACCGAAAGTAAGGAAAAAATTTAATTCTCTCTCTGTCCTTCCAAAAAAAAAAAATAGAATTCTGGAATTTTATTGAGAGCCACGACATATCGAACAAAAGGAAATCCCTGGAAATAAGTACCGAGTAGTGGATAAAAATAATAAGGAAACGCAGTTTAAGTAGAAATTTGTCTCATCTATTTTTCATCTTCCTCTCTCTTGAAAGTGCGTAAACATCCTCCTTGAAATTAAAGTCCACTTTCCTCGAACTCTTTCTCTCGATACGTGAAAACACAAAAGCGAAGTTAGAGCGCAGAAAACTTCACAGAAACAGGAGATGTATGGAAAATGCGCGTACTTCTTGAAAGAGCACGAGCCTCACAGTAATGTCTGTCTATCTGTGCCTAAGTTATTTTCAGGCGGTGATTTGAAGTCGAGACTGGCCGTTTCGTTTGTTCTTCGCGAGCCACAGCTTCGTTGCACGCGAAAATACATACTTGGGATACATATGTACGCGTGGTGAAGAGGCGAAGGAGAAAAGAGCGTGAGAGAAGGATGAACGCGAGGGTGGAAAGAGCCAGGCTGTTAGGTTCACGCATTGCGTGCCTCTCTCGACGCTCGTCGAACGCTCGCCAGAAAAGCCGAACCCGAGAGGAATCGTAGTGGCGTTTTCATCTTGCTTTATGCGAATGCTCATCGTGCACGACTCGTACCTCCACTGGCAACCCGAGATTCCTAATAAACTGCCGCCGAAAATTGGGCAATAAATGTCGAGATTTTGCACGCGGAGAAATGAATTACCAACTGCTTTTTTTCAAGTCGACTGCAAGTTTTTCGTAGAAGTTCTTTTATCCAAAGCAATTACTCAGTGATAAAAAAAATTGTATTATAATTGATTATAACCGGAGCGTTGAAAGTAGATCGTTTAGATTCGAAATGAGAAACCAGGATTATTGTTTGATCTTTTCACTTTGATCTAAGAAACAGGGTTGTGAACTTGAGAGAAGCTCACGTTCGATCAGCAAGAATTCGTTCCAACCATTGCCTAAACTTTCGTTCAAATGAATAAAATCTGACTTGGAAATTGAATGCAACAATGACAGATGGATAAAACAAGATGCACGAAATTTTAGAAACGCCAATTCCAACCATTTGAACGAGAATATGAAAATCTGGAATCGCCATAATCACGAGATATTCCAATCTTAGATTCTTAGATTCTTATTTTCCAATCTCATCCTACTTTTCCAACTCGCGGGGCCAACGCATAATCAATTTAACACCACACGAGAAGAACGAAATCGCGTAAATTCAGTGCAATACAATATATATATATAAAGAACACAAATTTCACGAATTCAACCTCGATAAGTTTTTAACCAGGAATTTCGATCGCGGAGTAGAAACCGCATAACTTGCCCCGCCGATATAGCGGGGTTCCTTGTCAAGGACAAATGTCTGTGGGCACGCCCTTCGTTCCCGACTTCCAATTCCAAATACCACGGCGGAGATGCGCATCTTCGTTCTGGGAACGGGTATTAGGTGGACGTCTATCGCGACTCTCCTTCTCTACCCTCGAAGCGGTCTCGTTTCTACCCTCCCAAGCATGAACGGTGAAACGTAGTGAGAGGATCTAGGCCCTTGGGCGCCGGATCCTGAGCTTCGGTCAGTCCTTTTAACCCCTCTCTTCGGGTCAGCTCGAGATCTTTCCTCTCAGGATGATGAGTCACTGGACCACGACGGTGACTCATTCACCATCCTCTTGGACTCTTTTAATTATCCCCGCAGTTATCCGCTACGCGTCTGATTTATCTGGGGGCGGATGAGTGTCTTGCGTTCACCTTTACGTGAACGCTGAAATCCGAGACCTACATCGTGGAAAGTTTAGACGTTTTGGTGTTGTCTGCTTCTTGGACTTGGAAACAGGAATGTTACTAGGTCTTTTACGAATAGCGAAATGACGAGTGTCATCTTTAGCTGATTCATACTTTAAATAAATTGTTATCCAAAGTTGATTCAATTTACTCAAGTTTATGTTACTCGATTTCGCGAGAGTGAAAGTTTAATTTTCGTGATGATCATTAACGAAACAAATTCAAATTTTAGAAAATATGTACCACGGCGTGAAACTTTGCGTTTTAACCTCTTGCTCTGGAATGACGTGTCACGCGCGTCAAGAGTTTTTTGTCCCAAAATTGCAACTTTTTTCTCAGTCTTAAGTATGTTTGAGTACAACCCAGGCAAAACAAATAATAAATTTATTACTTCTCAATAATTTCTATCCAGTCATATCGTACCGACGAGTTCAAAAAGAAAGCGAATTGTTGTAGACGGTTTGGTCACTCGTTGTGGTCCGCAATCAGCGCAAGTGGTTAAGACTCCCCGAAACAAAAGTGCGTTAAAGTCCTCCGTCCGTTGATTACGGTTCGAAACTAGGAAGTCGATCCATCATTCCACGCATCCGGACGCGCATGTCCACGTCGCACGTTCAGTCCCACGCGTTCGCCGACATTTTCTCTGATCCGCTAAGAGGGAAGTATGTCGCGCGAGGCTCTCGCGTTCGATCTTAATTAGCAAATCGCGCGAGCGCACCGCCGGTAATTAAAACATTATCCCGCGAAACAGCTTGATAAATCCACTTAGCGAGTGGCCAACGCGACAATAGGCGAACGCGAGACCTAGTATACGAAGTATGACCGAAGTAATCCATTACTATATCCCGCTGAGTTGAGCGCGCGCTACGCGAGATAACCGCTCGGAGGCCGTGACACGCATGAAATATCTCGGCGGGGTAACGAGCCCGCGTTTGTTACCGCAGGTCCTCCCCTTCGCCCCACCCCTCCCCCTGTTCACCCAGGATTACGTAACAGTTTGTGTCTAAGGTGATCCAATTTGTTGGCTCGCGGCACCAACAAATCGCTCGCGCCTCTCCTTCCGTCTCCGCGTTCGGCTCTTGCTCTCGCCGGTTTCATTGTACATATGTACATATGTACGTACGTACGACGTGGAGCTCGGTTCTCGATTCTCCTCGAACCTGCACCACGCTTCTTGCCGCGCCAGCCGAGAGCTGCACGGGCACAACGGCAAACGGGCGTTGAATACCTCTACCTACCTATCTGAATAACAGCCAACACATAACATAACACCTCGGGAACAGCCGGCCATTGAAGAGCGGCACCATATTGTCCTACGTTACAATAGGTCACTCAGAGGTACTGAATGACCCATGCCCAACCCATACAACTCGCCTATGGGATAGAGCCTCTTTTTCCCCTGTCCTGCTCGTGTTCCATTTGCGTTCCCTCTTCTTTCACCTTCTTCTCTGTTTTCTTTTTTTTCCGGTCTCTCTCTCTCTCTCTCTCTTTCTCTCGCTGTCTTTACTCTCCTCTCCGTAATTCGGAATTTCCTTGCCCCTTCTCTTCTCCGCAAACGGATTCGCAAAATTGTATTTCCAAAAGCGATCAATGCGCTCGTGACGTTTCGTGATAATCGTTCCTGGTAATCGTCGGTGGAATTGTCGATCGTGTTGCATTCTGGAGTGGGAGGAATGCGAGGACAAACACGAGGGACTGTGAAAAGGCAAGTTTTATCGATGTGAGGTGGAGGAGGACTGAAGGAGACTCGAATGTGTTTTGAGAGCAAACATATTTCTGTCAGAAAATTTGGGGCCAGACAGGGGTGTGTATTTCTCAATATGTTATTACTTCTGGAAGAGTGATATTTTTCGAGCGGATATTCCTCGCTACGTGGTCGTACCGTCGTTGCGTCCCTCCGGGTGCCTTCTTCGAGGCAATGCTATCATTTGTGTTTCCCCTTTCTTTGGTAGACAACCGCGGCAGAAAAAGAAGAACGTAATACGCCGATATTAAAGTCCGCGTTTCAATATCGGTCGGCAGAGAGAGAGAGAGAGAGAGAGAGAGAGAGAGGTGGTGTTGGTTAAAAACTGGAGGCGAATTCAAGAACACCTCCCTCGGCAGTTTTCGACATAATAGAAAGCGTCGTTTCGTTGAGTCATCGTGGCAAAGCTTCGAGACGCGCTTTTGTACCCTGAAAGGAGAAGAAACGGAGTTGGCTCCCTTTTGTTGTGCTGCGCCTCCGCCGAAAATCGCCTCGTCCACGCTTGCTTATTAAAAAACGAAGACCCGGGGAGGGGAAAAATAAAGAGGAGGATAAAATGAAATTGCAAAAATAAGAGAGGGGGAGGGGTATGGGAGCGGGGGTCAGAGACAAGAGAGGAGCGGCGGAATAACGAGACCATATCTCACGCTGCTGGACCATTTACCACAGCATCCACGAAGCGCCGCGCCGATGCGACGACACGCGATGCGAGCCTCCGGAACAGCCTCGAGAACCGGCAAAAAGGACGTGGGAATAGCTCGAGAACCGTTGCTCCTCTTCTTCTTTCTCCTTCGTCCGCTTTACGCCGCTCATCGTGGAGAACGTTGAGCGGGGTTGTTTACTTTGGCGTGTCCGAGACGAAACGCGCCGCTCCGGGCTCTCTTTCTCTCTCTTTGATTACTTAAACTTGAACAATCGAAATGGTTCCTGCAACGAGTCTACGAGACGACAGACCACACGGAATACGACCTCTCGAAGGGGGTTGCCTGCCAAAAACGCCACCATTTTCTGCATCAGGGGATGGCTTCACGGTCGAACGGGGATCACCTCTGTGCGAACACGTTTGAATTTGTAGCATTGTCGAATTGGATCGTAAAGCTAGAATTAGATTCTAGCCTGGCGGAGATATTGCGGCTGTTTCAGGTGGGATTCTGTGTATAGTCGGCAGAACGACATGTTCGATGGAACGTAGCCGGAAACGAGTCCATCGCAGTAGGGTGTTCGCTCGTAAAAAGAGTTTCGTCGGTCACGGGTGAAGTTCGTCGAATTCCGAAGCAAACAATCGAATTAGTCGAGGTTCTACGTTTGTTGGCGTCTTTCGGCCGAGTTATTTATGACACGGAGCGGTGTAATCGCGTTCTTACAGACTCTGTTTGGTTCTTTTCGTCACAAACGACAGGATTGATGCTGGCCCCACTGGGGCAACGTGCTTCAATTTGATTTTTCTCTGCTCTCTTCCAGAACCTGACTGTTTTTATTTGACTTTATCACTTTTTTTTTTTTAGTCTGTGCATTTACGGCGAAGTAAATCGAATCACTCGTAAAGATCCTCATCCATATCTATCTCTTCGACCTTAGGAACAAGAATATCCACCGATAACCTATTCGATCGAATCTTCAAAGAAAGTTCCAATGGAAGCAACTTCCTGTGTATTCTTGAACCTTCGACCAAGAATCAAAATCTTTGGCCAGAGAATCACCAAAGTTGTCAAAAGTCAGCAGTGACCCTCTGTCGAGACCGACTCTGGAACATCTTGAAAGACATCCGACAAGCGTGGACACGAGCACAATACGGGTTTATCCCCGCAGCGAGGCAATCTAGCCGTCTAGACCTCTCGCTCTCTCGTTCACAGCCAGGTAGATCGAAGGTGGAACGGTTCGCCGCCGGACCATTCCTCAAAGGCTATCTTCGCTAGTCGTGCACGATATTGCGAGTCAAGGGCCGGCGAACGTTCGGCGTCGTGGCATCGCGTGCACACCGTGCCAACCATCGTTCGTCCCGTTCTCCGCATCGGCATCCCCTTCCCTCCCCCTCTCTCCTGTCTATTAATTGCCCGATACAACGTGGGCGGCTTCCGCGCCGTACTAATTGCTCCATGGAGATAGGAGCAAGGAATAATTCGTGCATCGCCGACTAGGCACACTGTGGGATCCTGTTCTACCCTCCTCGTTCGTTGTCCACCGGGTAAACCGCGCGGCGCGGACGTAGGCAAGCGGATCGAGGCGGAACGTGGACGACCGCAAGAACACGGTCGTACCCTCTCGACACGCGAAAGATCAGAGGGATCGACCTTTGCGCACTAATCGTGTGCGGGACAGTGGCAAAGTTTCGTCAGGCTCTGGTATCCTGCTCTCTGCGACTGTTCGTCAGAGGTGTCCCTCTCTGCTGCGGATCCCATCGTCTCTCGACGAAAGACGTGGTCGTGACTGATCGCGCTCGTAAAACTCTGTTCGTTTCCCTTCCGCGAAATCGGAGGGGAAATATCCGGCCTTTCGAAAACGAATGATCCCGTCGTCCTCGGTTTTCTGTCGTACTCTCAAGCAAACTATAACACTCGCGTGATGCTCGAACTGGTAACTGTCTTTCATCGCGACGAAGAAGCTTTCACCTCGATAACTTGGGCTAGCGTTTACTTGGTAATTTATTTAACCTCGTAGATTGGCTCGTAATTTGAGGCCGAGGAGTGGGATTTGTAATTTCGAGATTTTCTTTTGTCGAGCGCACTTCGTTTCGAAAGTGCCAAAAGCGACTGATTAAACTGTCGCGCGTCGCGTCGCGTCGCATCGCGTCGCTTTGACTTTTTCCCGCGTCGATTTTTCTCCCCCCCCCCTGCGTCAACCACCCCCTCCCCCCGTTACTCAAAGGCGAACGAGACGTCTAATTAATTTTCACGTCTTTTCCCCTTCGCTGGACGAAAATGTCCGCGCGTCGCCGGGCGAGCGGGCTCAAAAGAGCACGTTGATAATTTTAATTTACGCCAGTATTCGACGGACAAAAGAAGAGTGCCACCGACCGAGCAAAGAACGTGTCCAGGAGACCCGGTGAAAAGTAATTTCATACACGTCATGCACGTGCCGTGTTGCGAGCGCTACATTGTTGCGTCGTTGCCTCGTAAAAATAACCGTCGGCCGCTCCGCCTGAGAGAACTGACGTTCGAAAATAACGCCGGGAAAATCTCGCGTTTCCCCGTCACGAACGCAATCGCACGTGCGTGCCCGTGACCGGTCGATACGCGCGTCGCTACGTATGTACGTACGTACGTACTGTCGTGAATCGCGGATCGAAGCGTAGGTGCTCACTTACGGACAGACATTAATTTCGCGGACTATGGAATCGCGTGACCGGCGAAATCGTCGAGAAGTCGGTTGACTCCCGTGTCCTGGCATTGTTCTCGTCGGGAATTTTTTTCTCTCTTTTTTTTTTCTTTTTCTGTGCGAAAGCGACGAATTTATTTGTTCCCTGAACACAGTCGCGCACGTCCAGCGGATTCCAGCTTTCCTATTAATATTTAAATTTCGGAGAGGGAGGAGAATTTACATTTTTCGCCGAAGGGAAACGAACGACAGAATCGCCGAAAGCTGAAATTATTCTAATTAATAAAATCAACTGATCCTCTCCAGTCAGTTTGGTCAGTTTGTTCTTTTCTTTTTTTTTTTTGTTTGATCTATTAACTCCCGTCACGACATTCTAACAATTATTTCGCGAGTTAGCCTCGATAATGACAACCAACCGCGATTCGCATCCTTCATTCTGCCAACGCGTTCCATTTGCATTGTCTTCGCGATTAAGTGAAATGAGACGAGAGAAATGTTTCTGCTCGCTCTCTCAGGTAAATTAATATCTTAGGATACATGTTTCTCGCAGCGATAACACTTGGAAACAATCGTACGACGAACGATAAGTTCTGATAACTCTGCGTCCGTGATAGCTTTAGAATAAGGATGATCCAATTATATCGATCTATAACACATTACGTATCTGAAAGAAGAATTGTCGATTCTTCACTGGTTCCTCCTCCTTTCTCCACTTATTCTCGTGCAACTTGTTCTCTCCTTATTCTTCGCTCATTAGCCCCTCTATGCATCTTCCCTTCTCTCCTTTCATTTTCGTTTCAATTTTCGAGTGTGTCGTCGCCGAACGCGATTCCTCGTAACAACGAAAACGGAAGAAAATCTTAGCAACCCTTTCCCCCTAGGTGGGTATCGCTTCTCTACGTCGTTTCCACGTTTCCAAGCTACTTTACGATCTCGATTAAATTTTATCGGACGCGGAGTAGCGTTGAGCTTGGTCCGTTCGTTTGGCTCGATACAGCCGGAGCGTAAACTATCGTTTTTACGAGCGATAAACAGAGGGAGAAAGGAGTCGGCGATAACTCGGCCCTTCTCGTAGATTCGCGGACCTTTAACGGCGATAGAATAAGAACGACCTAATTATTTCGATCCCACGAAGAACGTACGCGCGTCTTACCGGCGCGCGATGCGATAATCCGGCGAATCGATTCTTATCGGACTAAAAATAAGATTGCTTTGTTGAACTGTGCTCGTCGCGACGTACGCAACGGATAAAAAAAAGTAAAAAGAAAACTAAGGGGGATAATTAAACTTATTTATCTGCAGGCAAATTGACCTTTCGGTGTGAGTAGTAGCAAATTGTAGGATAAATCATTCGTGAATAATAGATGCGATAAAGAAGTCAATCTTCCGTCAATAGTGCAGTCAATATCGTAATTAAATTGACAATGTCATTAAACATTACACATTAGAAGATCTAACGTGTGCGTTGATCAAATTTATTGTCGTACACGCTTTTCATTTTCACTGGTTCAACAAAATTCTCATTACAAATGAAATCCTGCAAACACGCTACTTTCATCGCCGCGCACGCTCGCGCAGGGGGAGACTTTATTTCTCATCGATTATCGCGTTAATTTCATTATCACCAGCAAACAACCACCCATCCACCGAACAGAGAGATTCGTCTTCCTACCCTCTTTCGAACAAACTTCATCTTGGGAATCTCGGCTCGCATCTGCCTCTTTCAACAACCACCGCGGCAGAACCAACAGTCTCAGCCTCGTAAGCAGCTCGTGGTCAGCTCAAGGCTTGCCATCCCGACTCCGATAACGTAGACAATCCAATTATTTCGAGCCGTGCCGGAGCAGGCACAGACGGATCGGCGATTTTTCCAGAGCGGTGCACGTACGGTTGGCGATGGCCAACCGGTCGTCCTCTATCTCTCGATACGGTGGAACGCGTATCGGCGTTACTCAGGCGCTAATCTGCCGCTCATTAAGCTTCTTTGATTTAGATACACGTTCGTGGCCTGGGCTCGCCTCCTGGGCTCGATATGGACCAAACGATATGGAGCAATTCCAAGCGAGCGTGCGCTCGTTCGTCGGGCCGTCGATGGAACGGGGGGCCCCGGGTGAGTTACGACGAGCGTATCGTTACGGTATTGATTACGAGCGCGTAGATTTAATTGGCTTTTTATCGAAATTAATCCGTTCCGCGATACCGTGTCCCGTCGTTTAGATGCATCCTCCCCGCGAGCCACCTGCGTTCTTTAATTGTGAGGAAGAGGGGGAAGTAAAATACGCGAGGCCTCTCGCGAATCCAGACAACGAACGGCCGAGGCGAGGTTCAACGTTGAAAAATTTATGGCCGGTGGTTGCTGGTGGAGGATTGAGACGTCGTCGACGAGTCGAAATTGCTTTCATTCCCGGTTTTATTGCGCGCGATTTATCGTAGCTCGCGAATTGTCGAATAAAACGTGGCACTGGATGCGAGAGGTTGAAGTTGGTAATTTGGAAGTTGGGTGTCGTTGAACGTTCGATACATTTGTGAGAAACTTCCAAGTGCAGACACGCATGGGACGCGTGTAAACTTGTAAAAACATTCGCTACGAACAGATTTCTATTTAGGTTCTACCTTTTAAGTTGCATTCATAAAAAAAAAAAAAAAATGTTGCATAAACATTCGCAGATAAGATTTAAGATTTCTTTCATTTCTGTCAGTGTACTAAGGTCTTAGATTTGATTAATCTAGCGAGATTTTACTTCTCCCATTTCGTACTGATTTTACCTAGAAGGATTTGTAATTTGTGATTTGTGGTTTTATTCCTTGCAACTTGTTGCGTAGAATGTATCGTGGAACGTGAGAAATAATTTCGAGTAATTTCAAGTAGGAGACCTTTGATAAAATTTTAATCTTTTAGCATAGAAATTTTACTTCCCTTTGTCAATCTAGGGCATTTGATCTGTGAATTAATCATTATTGATGGTAGTGACCTTACCAGGAGGATTTGTAATCTTGCGAGCCATTAACGCGACCTACTAAACTTTCTTCGTTCTCGGTTCTCTCGGTAATTTTCGTATCGCAATTGCGCGAATCTAGATAAATAGATCTTCGTGCCGTTCCTTCCTGTATATGTTTACACTTTGGTGTCTCCCGGCTCTTCCAGATTTATCTCCTTTTTATACCCGATGGTGGATT
Organism: Tetragonisca angustula; assembly: GCA_036937485.2. Classification (NCBI taxonomy): domain Eukaryota; kingdom Metazoa; phylum Arthropoda; class Insecta; order Hymenoptera; family Apidae; genus Tetragonisca; species Tetragonisca angustula. The sequence goes on along the minus strand of JAWNGG020000054.1, from coordinate 662,327 downwards.
CGCTGTCTCAGAAATGAGTAAATAAGCGAATAATTTTATGCGTGCTTACGGATTCCAATTTCACGAAGACGTCTTCCGCCCGATAGTGATATATGACGCCGTTTAAAAGTTTGGAGTCAAATTCAAATGCTTTCGTTCGCTTTATTTTTGAAAACTCATTCGGGTTAATTGTCATTTCGGTGTCACCTCGCAGAGTGACAGTTCCCTTGATCGTATCGACTTAACTTTTTTATAAATTCATCTCGCATTTCCTGCCGTTTTCTGTTCCGCGTCGCGAGAAGATTTCTTTCCATTTGTAACTTGCTTCCCTCGCTTCGTTCATTTTAAATACTTCCACGCATATTTTATAATATTTCAGACGGGTATATTTATTCAGAGAATATGCAAGTGCTACTCATAATAGAAATACTTCCGGTTATTATTAAATGCATTTCTTTGGGGGTAAATTTAAGGGTAATAAATATAAAATATCTGTCACTTTAATATTTAATAAATGAAAAATATTTCTCTAGATTCTCAGAGTTTCTAGAGTAAGAATATTCGCAGTCTGCCAATTATATTTTGTCCATATGTTACATATAGAATTACATAAAAATCATCTATATATCTTATTACATATCTATCTTATTCTATCTATATTATATTAGATGTACATAGAATTACATGAGAATCCAGTCTAGAGGAGCTCGATCAATCGGACCTCAACTAAAATCTCGTTCCAATGATCGAACTTCTAATTCCACCCTGTGGAAACCATATTTATTTGTCCGTAACGAGGCCAACTGTTGAATCGCTACCTCTAATCTTCTTATCCGCGAGTGCATACGATTCTGCGCATGCTTCACGCTAGTAACGTAACGACGTTAGAAGAGATAGAGGAAGAAGAGAATGAAGAGGCGACCGTCGTGGTCTCGAAGGACGTCGAGAACGGTAGGAGGCAGGTAACCGTGGCATTTCGCGGGGCGGGCCACAATTTCTCCTCGGCGGTGGCTCGGCCTCTTGGTTTCACGCGAGCCGCGAGGACAGTCGCGGCTGGATCGCGTAATTACATAAATTAGTCGGCGGTGAACGCGGACGAGTGCTCTCTTGCGGCTGCGCCGCGATGGGCAGAGAACGAGCCGAAGAGTCCTCGAGAGCCCCCGTGCGCAAAAAGACGAGTGCGGAGGAGAGAGAGAGAGAGAGAGAGAGAGAGAGAGAGAGAGGAGACTGAAGAGTTTTGGCGGGGAGGCGAAAAATGAAGACGGTTTGACGGTGGTTGGGAGAATGGGGCGGAGGAGGGAAACGAGAGATAAAGACGGATGGTTGTTGGAGAGGAACTGGGAGATTAATTGACGTGGAAAGGATAATGGTAAATGGAATGGACGAGCGTACGGGAAACGCGAGATAGCGCGACGAATGAAAAAAGAGAGAGAAAGTAGTCGCAAAGTACGAAGCGTATCGGTGAGGTGAAAACGAGAGAGAAGCAGGAAGAAATAAAGCGAGAAGACGTGTGTCTAATTTCCCTACGAATGACCGGTGGACCCGCGGGCGGGCCCGGTGATTTATATTGCTGGTACTTACCGCACGCAGTCCTAATGTTAATGCTTACAAGTTGTTAAACGTCCTTAATGTTACTGGACGACGCTCGCGAACGAGCTGGCGGGACTAGAACGTGCCAAGCTAACCAGCTGATCGTTTGAATGGACGGATGGTTTGCTAAGATGGTTATTAGAGATTGTTACATGCGGCGTGCTCCTCTCCTCGCGATCCTCTTATCGGTCACCAGTGATCCCCTGGACGAGAGAACCGGATCGAAGGTACTTTGACGGATTCATAGTTGGCGTGCACTTGCGTTCTATCTGAAAATCCTGAGAAAATACATTGAACTTTGAGACATCATTAACTCTGCAATACTTTGCTTGGACATGATGTATGTTGCTAATACCGTGCTGGGAATTGAATATCGTGCCAATGAAAAATACGCGAAAGTAGAATGTTTAGATGATTGTGACTAAACTCACTCGTTCCATTGGTGTTAGTTACATCATTTCTAAAATGTTCAACGCTAACGCTAAATGTTCTGCTGCTTGAACAAAGTGACATTTGAAAACGTAAAATCGATCAGTTCGAAAGCTCGTGTTACAGTATACGGTGTTCGAAATTAAACTCTGATCGAAATAATCATCGCGAGGCTCGACAGGACCGACAGCTCGGGAAAGAAAACCACTCGGCTCGCGAAAGTCGAAGATCGTTATTAATGGACGGGCAATTCCGCTGGCCGGTTAAATTAATTCGGAGGCGTCGGTCGAAACGAGCGTACAACGATTTTACTCCGAATTTAAAGGAAACGCACGAAAAAGAACTCGTTTAGCTCGGCTGACGAATAATCAGGCAATCGTCGCGAAACGATAGGCGAGGCGATGGATCGGCCGGCAGGAATTAATAGCGTTCATAAATTTTCGTCAACCGCGACAGCCGGGACGAGTCCGACTCGCCTAGGAATTACGGAATTTCGCGTTGCTTTTAAAGCGAAATTTATCGACGGTGGGAGCGGGCAATCGGTTACCGGAGGCAAATCGTCGCCGAGCTCGCTGTCTCGAGCCGCGACGAGATTCGTCTCTGTTATCTCACGGGCGTGCACGTCGAGTGTAAAAGCTTTCCGAGCTGAGAGCAAAGACTCCGGCGAGCGAACGATTTCGTTAATAGAAATTTCAGAAATGAGTTTACGCGGCAACAGACCGTCTTACGTCTCCGTCTCGGTGCTCGAATCCTTGGAGCTTCGCGCGAGAGAGATGGAGAAAATTGTAATTAACCATACTTATTTAACGAGCCGAGTAAGTTGAACGTTGTTTGATTTAAACGAGAAAAGGGGGAAACCGTTTGGCGACAAAGTCACGGATGATAACGATGTTGACGAGCTTGGCGACGAAATCGTACTTATTCCCATTACGACAACGCTCCGAGGACATTGTGATTACGAATAAAACTAGCGGCACCGATCGCTGTGATACTCCCTGGTGAACGCAACGTTCGAGGAATCTCCAGGAACGCGATCCCTTAATTACTCGGAACAAAGCGTTACGAAGCGTAACCTTAAAGGTATGCATTCATTAATCCTCGTCGTGCTCGCGGGCCGAAACGAAAAGAAAGGCTCGGGAAAAAGCCGCAAGATGAACGAACGAACGAGCCGAGAGGGAGAGCGAGGAAGAGCGAAGGGCCGAATACCGGAAGAAGAAGCGCGAATCAAAAAAGCGATGAAAGAACGAACGAAGAAGAGTGACTGGAAGGTGTAATTTTCTGGAGGCGCTTTCTTCTGTTTTTTTCTTTTTTTTTTTCTTTTTTTCCATTGAGGCAGCGACGGGAGAGAAGGAAAGAGAGAGGGGGCACGTCGGTGGAACGCGACTGTTAAGGGTCTAACGCGACTAATTCGACTCGACAGACGTAATTTGAAGCGGTCGATCCGCTTACCAACGAATGGGGCGTAATTCGCTCGACTAGTATACCTATAACGCGCGATATAATCGCTGGCGCGTATGCATATGCGCCGATCCGGGCACGTATATCGGCGCGGATTTTTGGATGCGGCCGATAGCGCGTTACGCGCGCTCCGCTTAATTGAATTCACCCGGCCTGGCATCGATCGAGCAGCCTGCAGGGAGATCCTGCAACGAGAGAAGAAACAGAAGAGAGAGAGAGAGAGAGAGAGAGAGAGAGAGGGAGAGACAGACAGACAGACAGACGAAACGTAGGCAACTCGTACGTAGTGTAAAAATGAATAGGAAAGGGAGAGGTAAGGAGAGAAAGGCAGAGATGGCGAAAGGGACAGGATAGAGTTTATCAGCAAGTACGGGACAGCGGAGAGGGTATAAAGTTACAGCCGCGGAGACCACATTCGACGCTCATTAGCCTAATCGCCTTCATTACATGAAATTAATATGCAAATACGTGGATGCGCCGCGTTATTTATAACGCACCGTGGAATAGGTATAACGGGGCCCGATACCACAGACGTACCAACACACGACATGTCACCCAATTAATTATCCACCACGTAATTCCTAGGCCGTGGTGCAGTCGCTGTTGCTGCTGCTGCTGCTGCTGTTGCTGCTGCTACAACCGTCGCGTTGCTGTTGCCGGTTGCTCGCCGGCGCGGAGTTAACGGAGCCTTAACGAGGACTCTTCTCAGGTGCATCGTCGACGAGGCAGAAACGTAGAGGCGGAACGAAAGGGAAGCACGGTCGTGAAGATTTTTGTTCCCGTCGAGAATATTACGCGGGGCAAAATGAGGGGATACTGTAAAAACGTGTGATGTTACGCTCAGCGTGAGCCGTAAAAGCGCGCGTATTTTACCAAATTAACCGCTCTCCGCCTTTTTCTTTTTTTCTTTAACTTCGTCTTCTTTTTTTCTTCGTTTTTCGTCTTCTTTCTCGCTTTTCTCTTTTTTTTTAAATCGTCTCTTTCTTCCTCTTGTTTCTTTTTTTCTTCCCTCTGCAACGTTACGCGTAGCACGACCCGTCATCGGCGGGGAAGAGGAAAGAGCGCTCGGGCCACCCTTTTTTGATGGGGTTGAAAATGTCTCGCCTTGGCGACCGCCGGACGCTCCTAATGGAACCATCTGCCGTTTACTTGTTTCTATCTTTTATCTCTTTACTACGCGATACATATGTGAACATTTTGTTCCAGTCAGTGAAAAAAGCTGTAATTTTAATTCTCGTATCGTCCTTTTTATTTTTTTTTTTTTTTTTTTTTTTTTTTTTTTTTTTTTTGGCGAGGATGAAAACATCTCGTCTTTGCGACCGTATCCTCTATCTTTTTCCTTCAGGCGTGTGAATATTTTTCCTTTCTCAGTGAAAAAAACTTTGAATTTTATTGCTTTTGATTCTCGTATCAAAATACCACATTGTTTATTTTATTAAAAAAAAAAGGAGTGAAGAAAAATGTTGCACGAAAATTGGCGATATTGACGTGGAATTTTATTGGGTGAAAGAAGAAACGTTTTGCATCGAGCTTGATATTTTGGGGTACAGACAGCGGCAACTTGTGCGCGACAGCGGCAGAGAATTTCATGCGTTGTCGCAGCGAATATGCCGGAAGTCTGTCTGGTATTCGGGGAATTCGTTGGAGGCTGGCAGAAATTTGCGCGACACGAAGGGTTACTTGTCGATTACCGTTCATCACTGCATGGGCTTTATTAATATTTAGCGAAAACGGCAGGACGCGTGCTTTAACGAACGAATGGAAATTGGTCTTTGAACTAATTTGCCCGGCGTCCCGCCCGACAACACGGTATCCAGAGAATTCTAATTTCCAAAGGCATTAGGCTTTGTAATGAACTTCCGTCCTAACGAGACCATAAGGCGAGCACACGCCCAGCTCGAAACTATTGGAAACTCCACATCTGGAATGTGATTCGTCTGACTGACGAGGGCGCAGACTGATTTATGCCTCGGAACCCAGGCAGAGAAAAATTTCAAATTTTCGGAAAATCGTGTGCTACGACTAAATATGACCATATCCTAGATAGAGATTGTTCGTCAAATTGCCATGGATTGCTGTGAAGGATGCTTTAATCGTTCGAAAATTATATATAACGACGATTGAAGGAAAGTGCGATATCTCTTTTTTCATTTTTACATGAATTGAACGAGAATTTCTGAGAATTATTATTTAAATTGGGTCTGAATGAACGAGATTCAGAAATAATCCACCACGATGTATGAAAACAGAACAGTGAAAGTTTCTATTGTTAGCTACTGACACTTTGTGTATTTTAACGTCTATTTTACCGAATATCATTCGAGACTATATTTAACTTCAAATCAGACCAAAATTATCGTTAAACAGGAAATCGAAAGACAGTGTCTAAAATTGCTCCTCTTGGGAAATTTCATTTACGATAATCTCTATCTATATTAACCGACTACGAACCGAAGTTCACCCTCGAACCATTCGTCGAATCGAACATTCGAGGCAAGTGAGACACAAATGGCCCAATATTTTTTTCCCCGAGTTTCATTTCCACGTGTCCAGCCGCAGGAAGATATACGCATGCGACGGACGCGTCGAGTGGACGCAGTAAATCGGGAAACTCGAAGGGTCCTTTATCTAAATAGCTTATTAAACGTTGCCCACGCGCCTGCGTTTCGTCCGTTAATTTACGAAGGTTACGACCGGTGTTAACGCACTCGCGTGTGTGTACGCGACCGGGTCCCGGCGCGAAGCCTGTAACGAATAGGCTCCACCTATGTCGGCGCTCGAGAACGTTCGAGGGTGGGATGGGGCGAACGGTACGAGGGAAGCCCGGAGCTGGAATAAATTATGAAAATTCCAAATGTCAGGAGTGATCAAAGGCGCCCGGCGTCTGTCTCGTTGTATCTCCTCCGGCGCGTTGAACCCTATTTAGCACCAGCAGCCAGGCAGACCGACTGGAAATAAAGTGATACGCGAAACGAGCTGACGCCGCGGCCAAGAATTATGTCACGGAATCGCTTGCGCGCGTCATCGTGCAATCAGACGGAGAGAGAGAGAGAGAGATGAAAAGTAAAGAAGAAAAGAGGTCGAGCTGGTGTTAAATAGTCATTGAGACAGCTCTTGAGTCAGCCTTCTTGAGAGGAGTAAAATTGTTGTAAGACGATGGTCTTTTGATTATTACTTACTATTCTTGTCAAATTGGCCAACAGTCTGGTTGCTTTGTAGGGTAATGAAATCATTCTCGAAGAGATAATTTTAGAAATAGGGCGTGCGTTATATGGAGATACTCGGGAACTAATCAACGTGAGTCACTTCTCGTTAAAAGTAGCTCGCGTCAAAGCCTTCAAAGTCGACCGGGGGTCGAGTTCTTTTTCTATTGCGGATTATTTGTACAATTTCGTACTATTGACGAAACTATTCTAAATCTCCCGTGTACTGTGAGTAGTCTGAACATTGTTCCAAAAGGAGGTTCCCAAATAAAATCGACCTGGATATTAAGCGAGAAGAGTTATTAAGCCTTACGCAGACGTCGCGTCGATCGTTGGGACCGGTTACATCCAGAGCAGCGAAGATATCGGCATTTCCATTTCCGCTTTGAGAAAGCATCCATCTGTCGTTCTGTATCCACAGAGCTTTGCCAGTAATAACCATCGGATTCGAAATTCTAATCATGAATTATTAAAGAAGACGCGAAGGTGGTCGTAAAACGGCAAGATACGCTTCGGCCAATATACGTTCGTGCTTCCTCACGATAAATTAGGATTTCCGGACCGGCCAGTTCCATATCGTGGCCCATTTCGAGGAATATGAATCTCGCGGAGCCGGTCTACCGAGAAATTAAGCATTGAAGTTTTCATGCGATCCGCGGGTGCGAAACGATTCGGCCCGGAATCTCGGAGAAGAACTCGCGTTAGTGTCGAATTAAAAATTAATAGACGCGTCTGTATTCTCCTCTTAGTTTAGAACGTCGAGCGCCGAGTAGTCGGGGAGAAAGGATTTTGCTGGCGTAGAACAGAGCGAATGTACAGGAAATACGTGGAAACGGTCGAAAACTCGGAGGACTCGGTGTTGGAATAAAATCAGAAATTAGATGTAGCATGGAACGCCGAAGTGTGGAAGGAGAAAGGAGTTTCGCCGAGGCAGAAAGAACACGGAGCGTACAGGATACGTTTAGTGGCCTCGAGACGGTTGTTCAAGGGACGCGAGGAACACGTTGACGCACACATCGGCGGCGCTAAGTGGTGCGTTCGCGTGTACGTGTGTGTGCACGCGGAGGTAGATCCATTGATAATGTCCCCGCCTGTTCTCGCGTCCCGTAAGGACTCGTTCATAGCTCACGGATGTTAACCAGCTGGAAAATAAGGAAGACTCGCGCTGGCAGCAGGAGATGGAACGGCACGAACGCGCGGCTAAAGTTCTTCGTAGGAGGCTAGTTTGTATTCCGTTGTTTTTCTGCTGCTGTTTTTCTCCCTCGTCTTCTCCTTCTTGTTCTCCACTCTGACCGCGTTTCCTCTTCGGTTACATCCTACATTAGCCGGTTCGTTACCGGCGCTGAATTGATCGAGCAAAATGCTCGCTCCTTCTTGCAACGAGCATCGCCGTCTACCGTCTCGTGGCAGATCGAGGTTTACATATTTATTCGTTCTAACGTCTGCACTCGGCAACCTAACCCATTAAGAGCCAATCCCTGTGGTTTATAAATATTTTGAATTTTTTGAAACTTCGTGAAATGTGCAGGCTTCGAACGGAAGAAATAGTGGCGAAAGAGAAATCGAATAATTGAAGTGCATTTTCACAGCCCACGACTGTGTCATGGTAATGCAAATTGAAAAAAATTGCAAATAAAAAATCTCTGCCGGATGCAAATACATTTAATTCGCTTGAGTCATAAAATCTCTTAGGAAATAGAAAGGAAAAATTTGGAGAAAGATTATTAATTACGATATATATTAAAATTTGAGATGTTAAATTTGGACGATGTGACGTCCCATGATTTATATTGCAATATATAAATATATTGTGATTTACTTTTTAACAAAACTCGCTACGCGAATGCGTTTCAAGGTAAAAATTCACTCGGTCCAGAAACTATCGTCCGCTTGGTTTCTTCTTCTCGAACCTCGTTTAGCAACAGATGTTGATGGAATAATAAATTACAAAGTCACGAGTAACGAGACGCAGAAAACGAAAGGGGGGAGGGGAGCAGCCCGTATGACTCTTCCTTTTCGGAGAAGTTAACTGGCTCTCCCCTTTTCCTGATGCTCGTCTCCTTCGTCTTTCTCGCACTCGCTATCTCCCGCTCGAATCCTCTTTTTTTCTCCTTTTCCCGATTACCAACGAGAGAGAGAGAAAGAGAGAGAGAGAGAGCTGCTCTTCGCAACTTCCTATCCGCCTATTAATCTGGTTATTAATCATCGACGCGAGCGGCGTTCTTCTTAATCGGTGAACACGCTCGCGCCCAGTCAGCGGATACAAATTGCTTTTTCGATCGCGCCCCATCTTCTTAACCAGCCCCCGAACAAAGAGCAACTCTTGCTATTAACCGAGATATCCCTCACCGGTTCCTAATCAATTTCCCTTCGATTCGCCGTCTCAAGTTTCGCCAACTTTGCCTTTCTCCGAGCGTTTTACTTTGCCATCGAAACGTGCAATTGGCCGTCTGGGGTGTATGAATCAGTGTTTCGAGTATCAGGGCTTAGACTCCTTGGTTTAATATCCTTCGACGCTTGATCCCGCAGCAAGTTGTATTATAAACATCTGACAACGAGATATTGCAACTAACCACCTAGTTCTGACAATTGACAGATGCAGTAGATTGAAATTTCGTATATTTCGTACATCGACCAACGTCGCGATGTCAAGTCGCTGAGAAGATCTCGCGTAGATCGGGTAAAGACGTAAAGGCGTAAAAGACGCGAGAGTCAGTCAAGATTTCGCGTGCTCGCGTTCGATCCGAGCGGTGGTTAATAATTTCGCGCGAACGGTCGGTCGACCTGATTTACAGCGATTTGCGAACGCATTCAGGCCTGTTGATACACGCTTGCGAAAGCACAAAGCTGCGGCAGCTTTAGGACACGCCTCGAGCACGGTTGAAAAGCCGGCAATAAATGGACTCTGTATACGCGGTAGGCAAGAACTTATAATGCAGGTGCCTGTGTCTTCCCTTCGCTCTCGGGATAGCCATCTCTTTGCACTTTTATGCGCCACCACACACGAGGCTAAGTATGTATTTTAGGTATCTATGTAGACATTTAGTATGTGCCGCGTAGTGAATCTCTCCGTGGCGCATAATGCCGTGCTCACACGTACCGGGTGAGTGGGCTGAAATATCGCAACCCTTTCGTATTCTCTCTCTCTCTCTCGAGGTTAACCTGGTGATTGAAAAATCGAGCAAGTGAATTTTTGCGTACAAAAGTGGCGAATGTTGGAGATTTGATTAGTTGTCACTTTTGTTAGGTGTTACTTTTTATTGTATCAACGTGCAAAAATGACAGAAAAATTCAGTGAATTTCAGTCAAATTTTCAAAATCATTTGTTCTATTATCTATTATATATCAGAGATAATGCACAAATGAAATCTCGGCAACAGAATTTTTTATAAATTAATTTTCAATAAATTAAGGTCGAGTCAATGTACATATGCACATATTAATTGTCTGTTAAATGAATAAAAATTTATTAACAACAGTCGGCATTTGTACGCTTAATGGATCGTTTCGTTAAAGGAGATGAGCGAGATCAAAGACCATCGAACGAAAACGGAAATGCGAAAAAAAATTGGGCGTACGACATTTCGGAGCCACAGTTCACCCGCTAATCGCGACCGATCAAACTTTTCACGGACCGGCTTGGAAAATAGTTCAACGCCTTTCAGCCGGCGGTTCAACTTCACTTAACCTGGAAACTATTCTTCGAGCTTAACGAACTTTCTTACGCCGCGTTTTACACAGACGTGAACAGATTTTAATTAAGAGGAACAAGTGCCTTCTCTCTCTCTCTCTCTCTCTCTCTCTCTTTCTTTTCGAAACAGCTCGTTACGTCAATGCGGGTTACTAACACGAGCAATGTATCGTCGGCTGTTTAAACAAGTAGCTGTCGTCGCGAAATGACACTATTACACAGACGAGATCGAGCACCTCGCAAGTCGATTCGAACCCTTTGCAAATATTTCCAAGTATGCTCGAATCTAACCAGGATAGCTGTTTCGAGTAAATTTGAGTGCTTAGCTTCCATTTTTATTAAAATCTCGCAACTTTCGACGGTACTGAGAAACGACAAGTATATATCATGTACGGTCCCATCGATTTTTGAAACAAAACGACTGAACAACGATTCGTAACTTTATCGACCAACTCGCGGGGTGAGGGGAGGGGGGGGGGGGAAACACACGGCGAACAATATGCAAAAAGTGTTGGAAAATACCAGTCGGACGAATGTTCTCCTGCGGTTGAAAGTCGATCTTACACCGCTTAAAGACACGTTCCTCGCGGACCATCGCGTCGGCACGTCGACGTTGCTTCAGCAAGAAGAGGCATTCCTTAAGGAGCACGCAATTATATTATTCCGCTTACACCTGTTTCTTGGCTGCGCTACATCTCCAGTCAGCAACCACTTTCTTGCAGTTTCCTTGCTCGAGGCGCGAAACCCAACCAGAGAGAGAAACAGAGAGAGAGAGAGAGATAGGAACGGAAGAAAGTCCCGGCTAGCTGTGTGTCGAGCGTTTCACGGCGCTCTTGAGCGAAATTGCTCGACGTTCGGGACGTCTCGGATGGAAACGAACTTCCTTGAAGTTCACAAAGCCGATGTCGATCAGACATCGGGCCGATCGAGCCCGATAGATAACGAGCATAGCTGGGAACAAGTTGCTTGACGGTTATCCAATACTCCGATATTGTTGTTATTAATGGGCCCTGTGTTTTGCCAGCGATCGGATATTGGTTAACGGGATTGGTTCGAACGTTTTAAGGAGAAGAGTGTACGTACATACGTACGAAATGTTAACACAACGACCGCCGGCGATCATTATCGGAGGGGGGAGTTTTGCGTCGGAATTTTGCATGTCTCGTCGCGCCGTTTCGAAGAGAGATCGTCAGAATCGATGAGCGTTTCCCCTCGACGAGAAATAGATCGTCTCCCGGTTTAATCAACTTGACAAAAGGGAGCGCGATTGCTCGCGGTCTGATGCCAATGATCGACAAGAACAAGACGAGCATGATTACGAAAATTAATATCGAGTACGAATCGCTCGGGAGCGAAGGAGAGGGAATGCTTCATAAAGGAGTTTCGTGTGTAATTTTCGAATATTAATCAAGAGTATCATGCCCTGTACAGTTACGGGATAAATTGATTCTCGTTCTGCCGCGGAAGAGGGGAAAACAACGAACGAGAAGCTCGGAGTAATAGCTCGGAATGAAAAAGAAAAGAGAAAGGAAAAGAAAGAAGGACGATATAAGAACGAAGAAGGATGAGGATCTTTCTTTGAAATGCATCGCGTGTTTCCTTCGTCAACGCGATCTTGGTGAATGTTTTTCTCTTGGTGGACTGCGACAGTAACGACCGACGATGAACCGAGTGGTCACCCGGTATGCAGTAAGGACGAGCACCAGCTGACTGGCCGCATTTTTCATTAACGCGCTGTAAAGGCTCGCATGAATAGGTAAACCGGCGAGGAGTGGTGGAGCGAGCGCGACGAGCGTGATTAAGATTCCCGTAAGCTCCGCGCGCGTCTGACGACCGCGATGACGGCCCCAATGGAAATTATTATGTCGAGGACTAAATTTGCCAGCGATCGTATCAGCTTGTTTGCCTGAGTTTTATTAAGCGGAGCCGCGCTTTTCGTCGTCGGCAACTCCCTCCCCTTGTAAACGTATCGAAACGGTGGAAATCAAGGTAGAGGAAGATTTAAGCGCCCGAATTTAACGTTATCGCCGACACTCTGGTAATTAAATTTCGGCGAATGATGCGGTATACGTTGCAAAGTATAATACTTGTAGATTGCTACTGAATCCTTTGCTCGACAACGTGTCAGTTCGATCGTTTATTTTTGAAAGATTGTGTGAATCTTTCGAGAGAAATAAGAATTTGACAATTCTATCATTTTTATTCAGCTCATTAAGGATTAATGTTAGAGTTATCCCGTCTTTCTGATTATCCTCAAAAACTCGCTTAATTTTGTTTCTCTTTGTTACCATTTCTTCCATTTGAATTCAATGATCATAAAGTTTTAGAAAAATAGGAATATACACTATACTATAATAATCTATTACTTAGTCATCGATGAAAGATCAATGGGAGTTTACGGACATAAACAACAAGTAGATCCAGACATCGAGCAACGTGCTTGACTCAGACACTAATTAAAATTCTACTGGAACGAGAAAGGATCGTAACAACGCCAACCTTTAAAGGGAACGAGACTAACGAGAAGAAACTCGATTTTTAACAAACTCGATTAAACCAACACTGAAAATCGTCATAGCTGCGAACAATACCCCGATTTATCATACCGTGTTTCGCCCGTACCAATTCAGATCCGCGAGAGTACCGATCATCAAATACGTCCCACGAGCAACGCCAATTCCACGGCCTCGGATGAAATTGCAGCAAGTGTAGACCGTTCTTCTCGTTACCAGCGCGGATACGCCTTCGAAGCCGCGGGCTACGTGGCCGCTATCCCCTGAGCAGGAAATCGAACCGCGAGAATAATTAGAGGCGTCTCGCCTGTGCGACTTCGGCCTGGCCACGATGCCCACGATTTCGTCTTTAACGACGACGTTTCCGATACCGATGCATCCTCATCGAAGAATTCCAACGGTGCTTCTTCATCCAGCCGTCCATCTCTTCGTCCTCCGCCCTCCCCCTCCCTCGCCACTCGGCCGACCTCGGCTATCTTCCACGGATCCGTCGACCTTCTCGCCTTCCGGCTTCGACTCAACGCTGCACACGCGGATATCGCAACGTGCTGCGCAGTGTTCGCGGCAGTCTCTCGCCGTTGTTGTGGGAACGGAGATGAGATTCCTAACGGAATGGCCGCGTGCACGCGATAGAACGTGCGTACAATGGAGCAGGATCGATCGTTCGAAGGACGACTGGTGCGTGAAAATCAAACGTCGCGTTGTGGAGATCTTTCGAGTGGAGGCTGTTCTCGCGCAAGAAGCCAGCCTGTCGGACCGCGAGCGATCCCCGAGAGAGCCTGTCATCTTTCTCCATTCGACCGTGCGCACCGAACGCACGACTGTTCAATCTTGAACGCCGCGTTACCGCCAAATGCTTATCGACGCGACGCGACGGCACCGGACCGATCTTGTCGCGCGTGGACGCCGCTGTTAAACGGCCGTGCACGCCGTTCAATTGAAATGCCGTCCGCTCGGGAACTCGCTGTCCACGCTCGCGGAACAATGCGGTCACTCGCGGCAGAGGGGAACGAAAGAGGGTCGAAGGAAGTTTTATTGAGAAGGGAAACGAGTTTCGTGGGGGATTTTTCGAATTCTCGCGGAGCTTTCCTTGGAAACTTTGTTTCGGGGGTTGCGTGTCGATGTTAACTGCTCTGCTGTAGTTGGATGAAAAGGATTTCTTAATTTTTGTAAGTACCGGATGCAGTACACGCCCGCTCAGAGACCTTGGGACAAGTACTGTATTTGTGTAATAGAAATAATACAAATTAGATGAATAAAATGCGATATGTACAGTGTAAAGATATAAATTAACGTATGCGACATTAATTTCTACACAAATACATACAGTATACGCAGTATGCGATATATGATATAAATTTTTGTATTTACAATAAATAAAACAGATACAATGTAATTAAATAGAATAAATATGAAATATACTTTATACAATGTGATATATTAATATCTCGTGTTATATTGTAAAATATGTACACACGATAATCCACGATAAGTAATGATTATTAAAAACAAAAGTCTCCCGAGTGTTTGGAGCGTGAGTGTGTATCAAAATTGTTTTCATGGAAAGTATAAATTTTTGGATTTTTCTTTTCGACGGGGCTAAATAACATTCTCCGAAACGTGAAAAACAGCAACTTTATCCATCTCTGTCCATTCCGTTCAACGGGTGCGTCAAAAATATTAATTCCTCTCCTCGCAGTTTCAGGAGAGCAAAAAAAAGAAAGAAAACCGAGACGCAGTTTATCAATCAAGTCAAACCCGGTAGGCAGCTGCCTACCTGTATCGAAGAAAACGAGCCACAAAAAGTACGAATCTGATTACCTATCGTCATCTTACTTATCACCCGATGCCGCACCGTCATCGCATGACATCGCGCAAATTTCCCCCGGACAATGAAAAAGTAAAAAGGCCGCGTAACGCCTTCCCGCGTTACGAATCTCTCGATCTGATCGGATGCACGACGGGGAATAATTAAATCACGGATCGCGTCCTGGTATCGGATGCACGAATGCGTGCCACATCCTCGCGCCACGGAAAATGTATTCCGATACGGCGGCCTCCTTCTTCCATTCGTGAACGAATATTTAATTTCCCGTGACCCGTCGTTCGCATTGTTATTCGTCGTGTGAGAGGTACCGTTTCCTCGTTCGTGCCGCGAAGACGCTCGGGAGGAAGCGGCGCAGCGCGCGGAGGAAAGCAGCGAAGCGCGAACAACCGTGAGCAAAGAGCCAAGCCTCCGGGATGACGAGAACCGACTCTCGCGATTTCGACATCTTCGCGCTGGAATTTCCCCCCTTTGATGTTCTGACGCTGGCAAACACGATATATGCCGGCGTGGCGCTGCTACGTCGCAGTCTGAGATTCTTCGTGTAATACTGTTACCCCGGAACATGGCAATTAGGCGGACCCGACGTATGGAAATTGGCTGGTGTGTGACGTGCGTGCGTGCACTCCTCTGGGAGTATGCCGAAAAAGGCGGGTCGAATGCCAAGAATAGTTGCTCCGTGACAGTGTGTGTTAGAGAGGTTGGAGATCGATACGAAGGTCTCCTTAATTGAGAGATAGTTCGGTATGTTTAAAACGGTGGAAATGGCAGTTGAGTTGGAGATAAATTTAGAGTGGAGGTAAATTTTATTTGCGGCTACGAAAGTTAGAAATTGAAATGGAAGTTTCTTTCGTCGAGATACCGTATTTGAAATGGCAGAAATTCACTGCCAAAATGTCTACTGATTGACAGCGTATTAAGAAAATTGGGAATTTCAATGAAGCTTTCATTGTAATGTGGAATATGCCGATATATTTGAAATTCCAGAAATAGCTATTTCAAGAGGATTGTGAATTCAAATTTTTCATTAATACACGCTGCATAACTTTAAATTTCCGAAAGAAGCGTCGTATCTATATAATAGACCTCGATGTATTATTATTACACTGGTACGTTTCAATAATTTATTCCAAACTTGTACAGTAATATTCCAAGAATCCGATACTTAATACACCAGTTTAATATCATGTACATAACGTGATCTATAAAATACCTGTGCACAAACGCTCGCGTTTATCCAGGAGGCACGCGATTATCCTATTTAATAAAAATATACTTCGTGATATTCCAAGAATCTGATACCCGTATAAAGTGCCAGATATATAACTGAACGATATAATCCTCTGTCTTCCAATGGCCAATTCGATCCACCGAATTTCACACTGCGGACGCAACGTTCTCCAGTTTCGTCGGCCACAACTTGTTACGCTCCACGTTTATTTCACTCCGAGCGATCGAGTGATTCGATCCACGAAAAGAAAACGAAAAGAGAAACAAATCGATCGGAGCGTGTTTCGGTCCAATCGGCCGCCGTGGGACCCGTAAACGTCTCAAACGACGCGAGCTCAAAGTTCGTGGGATGATTTACGAAGTACGAACGAAGCGAGAGCGTGCGAAAAGAGAAGGCGCGAACGAGGGTGGCTGGGTCAGATGAACCGAAGGGCTGAGAGAGAAAGAGGATAGTAAATCCTGACGCGATTGACACGTGTGAAATGCGTCGGCTGGCTACTCGAAGCCCCGTCGTTTCGACTTCGACCCCGCGTGTACACCGCTGCAAGCGCAAAAGAACCGCCACAAACCTCCAAAAGGAGAAGGAAAAAACGTCCAAGAGAAAGAGGAGCGGGCTCGTTTCGAACTGCTGCGGAACGTAACGCGTTAAAAACTCGCACTCGACAGAAACGCGCCCGTAAAGCTTATCTCCAATTCTGGCCGAAATCGATTTGACCTTTCGTCGAACCGGCGAAAACGCACGCAACCACGGGCGACGTCGTTCGAAGATATATCGTAAAACGAGCGAGAAATTGTCCAGTGAGATATGCGAGTTTCGTGCGCGTGGTTTCCGCATGGAGAAAAAAATCTCGAGGCTCGAAAGACAAATTTACGGCGTTTATCGGTGGAAAGGTGCAACGCTTGTTCGGCAGACAGAATGTTTATCGAGTTTTTTGAATACTATGCATCGGTTACGTCTCTGATATGTGTTTTAATATTTCGAGGAGTGACTTAGGCAAGCGTTGGAACATACAAATATAAAAACTTGAGTGTGGAGATGATGAAAAAAGCAGATGTGGAAATAAACTTTCTTTGCATACAGGAAGCTTCGTCATTTTTCACTATGAAAACTTGTGTGTCGTTGATGCACTGCAGAGTCCCGTTGGATGAAAGTAAAGTTGGATGAAAAAACTTATTCCTGACAGTATTGTGACATGACGTCCGTGTCCGTTAAATAAAGTAAAATTATCATGTGTGTCATATAGAGTCTCTTTTACGTAAAATAACAGAACTATTTCCTTCTCTCTTTTTTTTCAGTTTCATTAGCTGTAAAATTTTTCGTTTTTCATTCAAAAATATTCTATTCAAAAGTTTATTAGTTTTCAATTTAAAAAGTTTGGTTTAACTACAATTCTTTCTTCCTCCCTCGCATTGATACTCTTTCGTATTACGGGTATGATAAACGTTCAACATAATAACATTGGCGTTCCATGTATAAAAAATTATTAAGGAATTTCCCATTTATTTTTATACCGAAGTATAGACAAAAACACATCGATGGAAATTTCCCTAAGTAAAATAAAAGAAGAAAAAAGATCATACTACCAGTGTATCGTAATGATCGAGAAAGCTTGAAGTGTCCCAAGAAAAAATTCGAGACTTCTGCTTGAAGTTTCTATTACACGCAGCTGCGGTGTGAAAGCCTCGTAATCGAGCCTCCTCGATTTAATATTAATAGATCGTTAATTGCGGGCGAAGCGACGTTTCTGTCTGGCGTCCGAAGGGGAGGGGGTATTAATTTCGTCGTCAGTTGTTAAACGAACGCGAGAGAAGGAAATAGAAGTGGAAGGGGGGAGGAAGGGATCAAGAATGGGGAAGCGATTATCGCAAAAGTTACAAGCTCACGACAACACACGTTTGACGGGTTAAACACGCGCGAAAGGAAGACACGAAGGAGGACGAATTCGAAGCGCTGTCAGCGTGATGCTCGTCCCTCCCCCCCCCCTCCACCCCCCTCCTCCTCCTCCTTCGATCCGCGGTCAGCATATAGATCCTGTGCTGCGTAATCGTGCGCGGTGCTTAGCGGTACCTCGTCGGCCATTAGAAAAATGCCGGATATGCATGCTGGCGTGCATGCCTGGTTACTTTGTAATCATCGGAGAGGGATCCTGCGAATAGTATCCCGAGCGGATCGTGGCCGAACCGTGTACCGTTCGAGCGGAAACGTGCATGAAACGAAGCCACGGCAATCCGTCAGAAAAGGGAAAAAAGCTGTTATCACGAGGCGAGGAAGTGTACGTTTTACCACCGGGAATGGTAAAATCGTCCATTGAGCCTACACACGCGAGAAGGATGGTATAGCTCGTGGTAATGAAACGGTGGATGGATATCCTCGTAGATGCCTCGAACAGCGTTAAACTGTTAAATGTCACAGTTGATTGCAATTTTATTGAGAACGACCGATTCGTCGTACGGGTTCTAGATTCTCCGATTTTTTGAAATTATTTTTATATTTTTGTCAAACACGCGTGTTCCCATCGTGCGTTTAATTGAGTTTAATATTTCGAACATTGGTCGATCACGTTTCACGAACGACGTTAATTGACGTTTGTCAATATTTGTCAATATTCAATCTCGTCGTCTGATCGAATTGAGATCAGTTGGGGGGGGGGGGGGTTGAACGAAATTCTTCTCCTCCTCTCTGAAGCGGTAGCACTGCTGAACGCGTCCCGATTCCAGAAACATTCCCGAGCAATAGGAAACATCAGATTTCGATTTGACTTTTGTTTCACCAACCATCAGTCACCCGAAGCTTTCCATTCTCCGCGAGGATAATGTATCCTATTTGCAAATCGTGCACGTCCAAACGCGTGAAACGCGCGAGACAGCCCCGTCAAAAGCGCGTAACACACACAGTGCGTAGGTGCTCGCGTGTTGTTCACGCTCGACTTCCGCTTGAGTCACCGGGTACCCTGGCGAGACAATATATATCTACTGTGGTTCTCGGGAAAGCCATAAGATCGTCACCATGGCCGTCGCATCTCACATTTTTCCAGCATCGACGTGACAAGGTCACCTAGTGAATCTCGCGCTTGTGTCGCATCCTAGAAACGAACGACAAGAATCGAACGAGGACTCGTTCCGCGAGCCGTAAAATACTCGAAATGCAAGTGAAAAGCTCGCAACGAAGGAGAACGTGGCCGCGGAACGGAGATTAGCCGTGGCAAGATTGAGAGGCGTAACGCGCGGCAACTATTCGCGTTTGAACGAGCGAGAATCCTCCGCGTTTCTTTATTTTTCTGCCAGCCTTTGCTGCCAGCGTTCGCGACGCTCACTCTGCAAATGAGCTGCTATTCAAAATTAGTCGATGGCTGCAACATTGTTGTGCATTGACGGGGCGCGCGCGTCCTTCCAACGTTCAACGCAGTCCCATTCGTGGCTACTGGATTAAGCGTCGCACGTGGAACGAAGGTCTTGCAACTTTGATCGCGTTCTCTGTCCACTGTGTTGCTGATAATCTTTGACTTGAACGGATTTGACGGGCCATGGACGCAGCTTTTTACGGGAGGTTCAGATATTTTCTTCTTTCGTAGGAACTGGATCCTGGTAGATCAGTGTGAAATATTCGTAGCAGATATTTCTCACTTGAATGTGAGCTAACGAGAGTCTCAGTCTAGAATTTTTATTTCTAAACGGCAATCAAATATCCGTGAATTTCTTTTCCCACGTTTAAGTAATTTCGTCAGCAGTGTGCGTACTTCTGGATATGTATATACATATGTTTATAAATGTATTGGGTTCGTTCCCTTCTTCGGCGCCACATTTTGAGAAACTTTTACGCTTTAACCCGTTGCGGACCATAACGAGTGACCGAACCGTATACGTAACAATTCGTCGTTGTTTTTTTTCTTTTAAACTCGTTGATATGATATCACTGCATAGAAATTGTTGAGAAGTAATAAATTTATCATTTGTTTCGACTGGGTTACATTTAAATATACTTGAAACTGAGAAAATGTTGCAACTTGGGACAAAAAATTCTCGATCGCGCGTCGTTCCAGCGCAAGAGGTTAACAATTGTAAAAATATATTGTCATAATCGTTATCAAATTAATTTCGAAACCGACGTTGGTTGAACTTTCATTTCATCCGTTGGATACAGTAGCGCAATCCATTTAAATCAGTCAGCCGAAATTCACACACGCGCATAAATCGCTCACGCTGTCACCGCGTAATCGTCGTAACCTGACGATACTTTATCGACGCAAGATGAGAAACGCAGCCACGAGGTAACTTCCTCCCCGGCTTTGTTGCCGGTGCTTAACAAGCCCGGGGGATAATCCGGCATGTATCACCGGCACGTCGAGCACCAGGATGCGATCGACGCAGATGTGCACAAAGCTCGGCCCACCACGAGCCTAGGACCAGGCGCGCAAGAGTGAAACGGCTGGTCAGCAAGGCGTACGAAACGCAAACGCACGCATCGTCGCACGAAATTGCCTTCCACGAAACATCCAGCCGAAGGAAAACATCTGCGGGCCGAGATATCGAGAAACGCGGTGCACCGACCCTCCCTCTCTCGATTGGGACGGCAGATCGTGATGGCTCGTGCCTGGTGTCGGTTTCGTTTATTAAACGCTTCTCAACGCTTGATCCTCCGCTTCTTGCCAAAACGGCGAAATCGCTGGACGAACGCCTTGCGGAGCTGGATTATCGTCGTTAGTGGTTTTTCGGAGAGGACGAAATGGCACGTGCGTTTTTGCGTCATTTCGTTTGGAAATGAATAGGACGTAAATGGATAGAGTGGAAGCAGAGTGGTCTCTGATGGGAGTGTAGAACGATTAAAGCTAGCAGGTGGATAGTTTTGCGGCTTCTAGCATCGCGTATTGTAATAGTATCGTAAAATGGAAATGGTAGAAACGATTTGAGTCACGCGAAGTACAGGAGCGTGAGTTTCTTTAGCAGCGATGGTTTTCTTGGGCGAATAAAATAAAGTGGTATTTTATTTCGTTTATCTATGCGTTAATTATAAAATAAGATTTCGTCGACACGTCGTAATGTTCAACTTACTTACACACAGTAGCACATTGCATAACATAGATGAAAAGATGATAACATTTCATCGGCGCATCGTTAACGCTCGTGGTATGAAAAGAACATCAAATGGTACCTAGCATTAGGCGCAACGAGAATAAATAATCTAACGCGTAACAGCTTCAAAATAATTTATAAACGATCAGAATGTTGAGAATTACAGTCGCGAACCGCCTCGTTCTTGCGAGTCCGTTCGCATATCAGCCTGAGCGTTTAATCCAGTCTTCGGCATTGCTCTCCGAGCAAACGATACAGTCTCTTTATTTGCATTTTTCAGCGCCCTAGTTCTCTCCATCTTCTCCAGTCAATTTATCTTCTCGAACTTGTACTTCCGCAAGTTCTTCTCCCCCGTTCTTTAATTCCATTCGTTCATTTTCTTCTTCAGCGTCGAACACCAGAGGCACTGCGCCCCTCTCGCACAATGAAAAGTAGAACAGACCACCGTATCAATTGGCGAAACGAATCCTTTATTCGCCGCGCACGCGAGGATCTATAATTCAGAATGCACGTCAAACGGGGACGGTGAAGAAGAATGCAACGACCGCGGGCGCAGGGAGTCGTATAACTCGTTCCCGTGGACGGAGTCGTTACGCTCGTGGTCGTTTTATCAACGACGCTTTTCGCAAACGGAAATACGCTTTGAATCCTCGTTACACGGCTGATGTATGCCGCAAGATGGGCTGCCAAGTGCGCGATACAGATGCATTATTCATGCAGCACCGAAAAGTATTTCGGCGAAACACGAAGTCGTCGCGAAGAGGACCGCGGGCCTCCGCCTCGGGGATAACTATCCCGCAGGACGAATATCGGGGATATTCGCTTCGCGCGCGCGGAGAGAATACGAGTACCGTTCGAAAGGCAAACCGGAACCGCCGAGGAGCAACCGGCGATCGTTCGTCGCTCGTCGTCGTCGTCGTCGTCGTCGTCGTCGTCGCCATCGTCGTCGTCGTCGTCGTTCCACCGACTTTTTAAAAGTCCGTGCCTAGGCCCTCTCACCCGGAACCTCCGTTTGACCGGTGCGGATTCGATCTCTCCGAGCCGGTCGACGAACGCTCGGCGAACGCTTGCATTATTCATAACCAATTCCCGAATCCCGAACTCGAAATGAACCGGCGTCCAGGTCAGCTGCCTTTTCCCCATGGCTCTGCTGCCATGCACCCTTCTTCTCCCCCTTCTTCCTGCCGTCTCCTTGTATTCCTTTAATTTTTTCTGCAACTCGCCGAGTTTCAAACGATCCCTCCGCCGATTCCTTCGCGAGAACGTCGTTTGTTCTCCTTCTCTCTCTCTCTCTCTCTCTCTCTCTCTTTTTCTCTGTCTGTCTGTCGACTCGCGGAGGACTCCTCGCCGCGCGGCAGATTCGGAGATTTCGTGCGGCGTGCCTGGTTACGTAAGTTGGATGGACGATGTGCTTCGTTAGCAGGGATTCTCGTTGGAGATCCGTGCTCTGATGTTGGACAATCGTAACTCGGTTACGCGAGAAGGTAATCGGTGTGATTTGATCTTTATTAACGGAAGAACGCGAGTAAATGGACAATTCCTCTTCATTCTCCACCGGTAGAGCGCCGAATTGGACGAGAATTTCGAAAACTTCGAGATCAGAGCTGAAATGAAGAATGAAAGCGAAGCACTTCGCCGGGCGCTGAATTTAAAATTTTGAAAGAACCCCAAGATGATCACGATTGAGAGATCGAAGAATCAGTTGAAAAAAAATTGTTGGAGGCCGCTTATAAAAATCGCTGTAACTGAAAAAGTCGTTCTTAAACTAAAGCCGAGCGGTGTGCGCAGAATGGGACCAACGTGTAAACATAACATCGCGGCCACGCAGGTATCCTCGCACGAAACGATCCCCGTTGGAATTCGTTTTTAGCACGTAATACCGCCGTTTCGGATATTTACAAACCGGTCAAGCTCTCGTCCTGGCCGCGACTTAGTGCAATCGTTAGCCCGAATATCGGTGATAATGGCGGCGAGTGTTCGATCGAACGGGCGCGATAACGAACGCCCGGGCCGGGTACACGCATAAGTCGGCCGGATATCGGGGGATAGCGTCGGGAAAACGAATTACCAACGGGGCGAAACTCGCAGATTTCCGCGAACCGATAGCGATATCGTGGCCGGATAAAAGCGTCTCCTTCCTGAGACATATTCGCACACGGACATCACGGGCCGGTGAAGTTGTTCGGCCGCCTCGATCTGTTCGTGTTCGTTATCTTTGTAACTTCGTGGAACGTCTTCATTCGTTTCGTGCTGCTTCAGTCGTTGTTGTCGCCGAATTTTCGGCCAACTTCATCGCCCACTCGCCACCAAAACCATTCGCGAATGTTTGACCGGTTAATGACACGACGTTTCATTCATCCTGGATCCGTTCCTTTAATTCCTTCAAGTCCGTTGACCGGAAGAATTTGGCAGGATTAAGGAACCACGTGTTCTTTTTACGAACGTGTTCTTTTTTCTTTATTATTATCTTGTTTTTTTATTCGAGGAAACGATGTACCTACGTCTGCTTGACTGTTAAGATTAGCTATTCGTGGAAGAATTTTGTATATTCGCGAACGATGTTTGTTCGCAACAATAATTCGGCGTGAGGGGATGAATGGACAATTTTTCACGCGTAATCTTCCTTAATGTCTTTCGCGTATTTGTTGAAAATTAATGAAAAGATATGTTGGGGTAAGTATCTACCCGATCCAATGGTCTTAAGGTAAACACCGTATTTGGTTCAAAAGTGGAAAAATAAAATGGCACTTTGTACACTGACTATTTAATTCTGTTGTACTTTTAACCTCTTGCGCTGGAATTTTTTTGTCTTAAAATTGCAATATCTTCTCAGTTTTAAGTATATTTAAGTATAACCCAGGCGAAACAAATAACAAATTGATTACTTCTCAATAGTTTCTATCCAGTGATGAAAAGCGACGAATTGTTGTATACGGTTCGATCACTGGTTACGGTCCGCAATCAGTTGTCTCAGGTGGCAATAACGCACTAAAAAGAAAAAAGAAATCTATTTTATTAAAATGTTCCAATAACCGAGACGTGAATTGATACCTTGGAAACGCTGCACTCGAATCTGCGTTCGACTAAATTTCCATTTCACGTGTCGAAATCCACTACCGCGCGACCAAATCCAAGAACATTCACCCATACCGAAACCGGCATCCTGACATTCAAATGTCATTCATCGTCGACGAGAAAACGAAGACTCGACTCGTGCGAAGCAAAGAGAACTCTGGCTGTCGAGTGAGTTTTCGCGAGCTTCTGATAGCTGATACCCGTTTACTCGGCTGTCCGCGAAAGGACGAGGAGCGAAGAGAGGCGTGCAAAGACGCGGTAAACGCCTCGAGTCAACGACGACGATCGTAAAGTGAATCGGATCTTTGATCTATATTCGGACCTGGCTCCGTCGCGGACAGTTCGCCCCTTCTCGAGGCTTCACTTGGCCGCGGCTTTCACGCGACGAAAAACGAAATCGTTGGGTAACGGCGTAATAATAACTGGTTCCGCGGTTCTTGCGCGATCGCGGTTCGATTTTTGCCGTTGCGAAGCGATCGTCCAGGTGAGAAGGCGAGAAGAAAAGAGCGTGATCGAGGCGAGTCCAGCCAACGTAGAAATCCGTGACATTCCTGGCTGGAGAGATCGCGGGGAATCGATCCGGAACTTCGTCACGGAACGTTCACGATAATTGCTGGGCCTCGAAAACCGTGGAACATGGCAACGGAAAGGCGAATCTGGCTATTCACGGAATATTCGATAAAATTCCAACGATCCACTTGGTTGTTTCTTCTTGAACGAATGTTCTCACGAGGAATTAACCGGGGAAAAAGTCGGACAGGGCAAATCGTGTTGTAGCCTCGTGTCTGGTAAGATGTTTGTACGAAACATCTTTCATGAATTTTGAGAGGAATATAATTGCATAATGTATTAGGAAGAACTTAATCAAAGATTTAATTTTACTTATCCACACATTTAAAAAATCGTACAATGTACAGAAATTACAAAGGACGCAACTAAGAGTGGTCAGAATAAAAGTAATTAGCTGATAGACAGCACACGTTTGTTACAGTTAAACAAGAATAGAACAAAGTGGAAACATCGTCCTGTATCTAAGGACACCAGTGCGAGCAACGAGGAGTTAAGACACAATCCGACGTGCATCTCCTCCAATCAAGCACCATAATTCACCCGGCGTTTTAAATTTTCCAGATGGTAATCGTCGGGACTTTCACCGGTCCCGATCGCCACGATTTAACTTCTTACCCAAGCGAATCGTGTCCCGGGCCTCGAGTACCTGTACATCTAAGCGTCAAAGATACGATCCAGACAAAAGCGTTCGTCATGACCGCGACTTCCTCCGTCTGGTAATCCTATCAAGCGGACGTACAGATCGGTCCATCCCTCTCTTCATCCGCTTCCAACAATACGATCCAAGAGAGTCAAAGATCGTATCGCACCCTCGAGATGCTGCGCGACAACGTTCGCCTAGGCGCGATCAGACAGTCGCGGGTCGCCAGTATCCCCGGCGATTCCCCTGAATTTTTCAGTCACCGGCCGTTGATTCTGGTTCGATCTAACTGGCCGGTGTCGCGCGACCGCGGTAGCGCCGGTCGATCTCGTAAACCTAGGAGGTCTCCGGTGGTAGCCAGACGGTAGGCCGGACAGGTCTAGTCGTTATCTGGTCGTCCACGGGGGCAACAACAATCGCCGCGGTGGAAACTCGACACGAGGACATCCACTAGTGCCAAGAGTTGGCCAAGGCCCAATTAATACGCGTCCAGTCGGAGGGCTCGCCGTGGATCCTCTGTGTATGTGTGTGTATGTGTGTGTGTGCGTCACCTCGCCGAACGGATGCACGATTCTAGCCGCTCCGCGGAAGAAACCGTGCTGGCTGGGCACGCACGCGGAGATCGTGGAGTAGATGGCGAGGACTATGGAACGAGAAGCAGCGAAGGAGGCTGCGGACGCTGTGTCTAGGAGGCTAAACCGAGGTTGGCCGCGGTGAAAAGGGTAGCCCACGGAGCAGAACCGAGTAGCCGCACGACAATAAGCAGGGAAACGTTTTATTAATTGCCGAGATCTGTCAGTGTCTCCGGCGAGCTAGCTGCCATATTAAACGGCCAAGACTACCGACCGAAACCGACGTGGTAGGGCAGAGTGCAGTAGAGAAAGAGAGAGAGAGAGAGAGAGAGAGAGAGAGACAGGCATCGAGTACGAGGAAACAGGATGTGAAAAGGCTCGCTTCCTTCGCCGAGGAGGAGCCGTACTCTTTCTAGGTATTACGTTTCCATGGGCCTGCTGGTAGCGCCTGTGTCCAGCACCGTTCTGGCGCAACCACGGGCCAAGAGGAAGATACGCTCCTGAGATCTCGAGACCGGTCCGCAACGACTGGCTCTGACAGTACCGACCACCTGTAGATACCGCGGACGGATCCACGCGTTCCGTCTATCGTGTAGGATTTCTTGATTCCGATCGCGTGCGTCATATTTGTTGGCCGGTTCTTTCAGAACACGTGTAAGAAGAGGGGCCTCCTTCGAACAGACGGATCGGAACAGTTGGATGAACTCGCACAATTGTGGACAATTGTTCCGGTTATTCGAACAAATTTATCATTGTGAGTCGAAATAACGAAGAAGTTGACTGATTGACAGGATCGAAGAAGGTATGGTGTCAGGTGTACGCGTTCCAAAATGGATGTTGCATATGGGGATTTAAGCACGACGCGAGACATGTTCCGTACCAGAATTCCAATAAAAAAAACGGAATTTTCCGACCACGGTCTTAGTATCCTTTTACGAATACTAACTAGTTCAATGTTACCGTCTTGTCTTAGGAGGATTGCCCTTTTATTTACACCATTGTCTATATTATTATATTTCCTTTATTATGTGTTAGATTTGTACATTAATTGTAACGTTGTTGTCTCGATTGATTCCCTTTTTCGACTGACTGTCTCGAATCTTCCAAACGCTGTCGACTGTCTTTTTTCTTGGAGTGGATGTAAGTGGATGCGTGCGTGTGTGTGAGATGTAAACAAGGTGAGTGTAGTGGTGAGTCGTGGATGGTGGTGTGTCATAGTGCGTAAGACGGAACAAGACACGTTACGCGTTTATTTAACGGCACGGAATTGGGCAGGCAGTTACCACGATTACATTCATCAGGTGTCTGTAACCTGTCCTTTTCTCCGTGCGGGGTTAGGTTTGTGCCGCAGAAGCATGAGTACGTATCTCAAACGGCATGAGAAATACACGAGATTAAGCCGTGAGTTATGGCACAACGCGTTTACAACGTGTACAGAAGCAGCCAGCACGCCGGCTGCTTTCTCAGGAAACACTACAAAAGTATCGCGGAGGTTACTATAGTTTCCAACGATCCAATGTCCAATGTTTCAATCGACTAATCCGCCGTACGTACAGAGATACTTGTGAAAGATTTACTCTGCGTCTCTTGGCAATGTGTACGATCTGTGATACAAGATCTCGAATCCGATCCCGCTACATAGAAATCAATTCTTGCGAGTTTTATCAATTTATCGCCAAACCACCATTGACAAATTGCATCATCTACGATTGTAGCATACGTCTGATTGATTAGGTTAAAGTGTATCAAATTTCTTACCGTTTCATACAACTGCTAAACTCGGTGCTGTAAAAATAAAACGAATCTGATTAAAAGAAAAAAATGCATCATTGGAGAAGAATGTCAGACAAAGCCAGCAGACATAAAACAGGCGAAAGTAGATAATTACAGAAAGCGCGAAGAGGGCGGATCTCGCAGTTCCGTTTCCGTGTTACCTGTCGCGAGCGATCGTTCTCAGGCGGCATTTCAAATCGTGTTAGAAGTTGGTCAAAGAGCGGGTTAGGCGAACGGGCAAAAGGAGGGAACAATTTGCCTGGCAGCGTGCGCGCTGCAAGTGACGAGGAAGCGAAAGCATGCATGCGTGAACTCGCGTCGCGTATGTCAGCGTTCGATACACGATCGGCGGTGATCACGCGAAAATCCCCGCCGTTATTTACCGTAAGGCGCGTAGTGTACATCCACGCTAATTAGTATACTCACGCAGCCAGTAACCCTCATAATCCGAGGTCGCGGCAGGTCGGTCGTAACTCAGCCACCAACGATTCGTATCGTGCGTTTTCCCTTCTACTCTCGCGTTTCCTACCGGCCACGTGACGTTTTAACGCCGCGGCCACGGACCACGGTCGCGCTAACGGATCGTCGCGATTTTTCCGTCTCTCTCTTTCTCTCTCGCTCTCAACGCGGCTCGAACTGTAAATTCTTTGCGTTTCCCAACAATGAGAGTCCGTAGGTATCGTTCGCATACGGTGTCGGTTTCCGCATAGTCCAGTCGAGTTTCGCGCGATGAATCATGACGACACGATAGTAGAGATCGCATGGCTCGACGAGTTCCGCCAGCGAACCCCGTCTTTCACCGATCGTTCACCGATCACTCTTTGATCCCTGGACCAATCCAACGCGAGAAATGATCAACGGCGTGCTCGAGAACAGTGTCCTGCTGCCGATTTAGAGGAATCGTTGAAACGCTCACGATCACGAATTGATCAACAATTACACGTTGAAACGCGGTTTTCACGCGTACGCGTTTCTGTGACGATCAGCTGACTCAGCGACGAAGAAGTCAACCTTAGGCGATTTTTCTCGTTGATGAGTCAGGTGATTTGCTTCTTGTTTCTTCAATGAATCTGACATGTAGAATGACGTGTGAAACCTTGGGACATCTTATTCTTTGAAACACGCGTGTCGTTGCGAAACGAACCTTGGTGGCCATGGAATTTTCGTCCACTCTGTCAAATTTTTATTAACAAGGTGAAAGAGGGTGATTCGTCTCTTTTATTGTTTGCTCCCTGCAAATGAATCCAAATTGCATAGAAATTTTGGAATACCCAACCTCATTTCCATTGTCATTTTTTGTAGCCAATAATCGCGTGTTCTTTGCCATTTTCATCGACTTTAGCGAAGAAGCTTTGAATGAATTTCCCTCGTATCAACCTTTGTGTCTTTTGTGCCGGGCGAACCTGACGTACATACGGATACTATATCTACGCTCTGCCACACGTAATTTCGTTCTCATCGTCATTCTTTGAACGCGAATCATTCAAAAGAGTCGTGAGATTTCTCTCCGCTTTGTCGAATTGCCACCAACGATGTAAAGCGTCTGTCTTTATTCTGGTAATTCGTCGAGTTTGACGGTCCTTACAGAGCCGTGTATCCGCGAAATCTCGAAATTTCAACAAGACAGAAAAAGAAGAAAAGAAAAGACTAGTTTCAGTTCCCTTTACTTTTCGCAATGTTCCAGCTCAAAGCGGGTTCATGTGAAACGTCTAAGCTCATCAGTGAACGAGCGTGAGCAGAGAAGAAAAGAGAGAGAGAGAGAGAGAGAGAATCTCGCGCTATCTCCAACCATCATCCATCCCAACGAAATTTCTATCTGCTTTATCGAGTCGCCATTAACGAGGCGAAAAAGCAGCGGGTCGAGGGCATTTGATTGACGTCGAGCCGTTGTAGCCGAGGCGGTTTCACGCCGCGCCGGACGGGGTCATCGCGTCCGATATCCGGCAACGATACACCCGCGCTGTGTCGCTCGTTTTCCCCGACAATGGCCCGCGACCGTATCGCCGCGGCCGGGCCCCGTGTTTGCCTTGTTAGGCAAACATTCTTCACGATTCCGGCCGCGTTAAAGGCCGACATCGATCACCTCCTGCGTTCGGCCACGTTCTCTCCGTGGCGTGTTTCAACCGTATACGCGCCGCTTGTGCGCTCTCTCTACGCTTCATCCATTCGTCCATCGTTCGTCTCTATTCATCGCGCTCATATCTGTCGCACTCCCACGACGCTCCCACGACGAGCTTCCCTCCGCGTTTCTCTCTGGCCGCGACACGTTGGCCGTTCGCGACGGATACAGCCAGCTCCGAACGTCTATAACGGAATCGTACGTTCTGGCCTTGGGGCGGATCGTGTGTCCGTGTAACCGGCCGACTAATGCGTCCACCATGTCTGGCTGACAGTACGTCAAAGTTTAGCCATCGTCTCTCTTTCTTCCTTTCCCGTCTGTCCGTGTGTTTCACCCCTCTCGACTTTCAGTGCTTTCGCTTTGGTTCTCGGTTAAGTTTAGGTTACTCTCTCTCACGGACTGACAGTCTGCTTTTAACCCTTGCTCGGGTCTTTTAGGTAAGGTACACTCTTGTTGAAACGTGGTGTTCCGCAGTGTTTCGATGAGGGGGGTTGATCGACGATGCGCTTCAGGATTGAGACTCGTTCTCGATGGTGCTTGTTTCTGCAACTGGATACGGCGAAAGCTGTATAAATAGAGAGTAATTTTGGTAATTAACCGTTAATTGATGAAACTGTTTTTCATAATTACAAGACATTTACGTTATACACTTCTAAATGTAAATATTAACATTATAATCGTCCACAGTGATGGTGTTCCAGCACCGGTTAATGAACATCGAAATTCCATTACTCCAAGCGTAGAGAGAGTCGATTAAATCTCTTTTAAGAAATTAATCACATTCCCATTAATCACGATAAAATAATAATTTTAAACTGTTCCGTGAACACAAAAATAACACCGCTCCGAGTTAAACTTCGTAAACCGATAAATGCGTGTACAGTCTACGTCTGATCAGTGCCCGCTCCGAAGCGTTCGTAAACATCTGCAGCATAATTCTACGGGGTAATTTTATCCATCTCGAAACATCGCCAACGAAACCGAAGGATCGTAGATCGCGTCGCGTATTAAGTCGTACTATTATTCCACCCCGTGAGGTCTTTTTTCCCCCGCGATCCTCGCAAGACGTTGTCGTCTAAACGCCTTCGACGATCCTTTCTTCGATCGTGGCGCGGGACCGCGGTTCCCCTCCCCCACCCTTCTTTTTCCCTCCCAGATATATCGATGGCTGGCTGTCGTGTCCGTAGATAGGCATCCATGTCGGAGGTCGTTGATCCATCCCTGGAAGATCGTTTCTTCGCCGGGAGGAAGGCCTTTAGCTGCCACGCTGGGCATCTGCACCGTGTATTCAGCGACGTGTATACGTATACCGCTATCCGGACGAATATACGCGGCGGCGTGGACGTTCTTGCGGATCGATGGTAAGGAAGGGAAGAAGAAGAAAAGAAGAAAAGAAGAAAAGGCGCGAGCCAGGAAATCTTCGTCCGAGACAGTGGTTGTTGGCTCGAACGGTATAATGATCGGAGATGGTACGCAACGAAAACATGAAACATAAAATAAATATCCTGGGGCAGGGAGAATGGGGGGGGGGGAAGAAAAAAAAATTGGAAGAACGTTGGTTACACGTCGCGCGTGGAAAACGGTTGTTCGCGGAGAAGTTGATGAACAATTTGATAAAGGTTTCCGGGTAGAAGTCCGGTATTTTTTCAATCGTCGAACGAAGGTGACGACTGTTGATAAAAATTGAAAGGAGAATCTAATATGAAAATTTCCTAACGGCTCTTAAACCGTACGACGGCGGAATATAATAATATTTCAGAGAAATTGCAAAGAAGCTGACGAAAGAGAATACTCAAAATAAATCGCACTCTTTTACTTTCATTTGACATTTTGTTTCGACAATTACAAGTGAAGCAGTTTTTCATTCCGTCACGCGGTATAGCGATGAGTAACTCAAACGAGAATTAAAGGACATAATTTCGAGTAAAGTGACGCGGGTACCAATCAGAAGCAGAAGCTTGAGTAACGTCACCTGCAAGAGAATAACTTTGAGGAGCAAAAATGAATCGGATTTGTAGCTGCGCCTCGAAACGACATGCACCGCCTTTCATATTCATGAATGCTTCAAAGATTTCAGGTTCCTACGAAAGAAAGAAAATCCCTTGGGAACGTCCTTTATTTTCCAACCGAGGTGAACAACAAAATACAAATATCTGCAAAAAGAAGTAACTTGTAAATGTAGAATCAATAAAATGCGAAGCGGATAACCGGTAATTTCGACCATAGTCGAAAGGTTTCACGAAGTTTGTCGGCAGATTGCCATTCGCGCTGCTAGCGGGCGTTTGGTCGTGAAGAGAAAAAAGAAAAGAAAAAATTAAAGAAAGGAAAGAGAAGAAGAGCGGAGGAGGATCCCCGCTCCGCTGTTTCGCCGCGGACGCGCTGTTAATTAGACAGCTACGTAGCCACCGTGACCGATGTCCACGATGTCGAGGGACGACGAGAGAGAAAACCGGAAAAGAAAGGTGCACTTGCCGCGATTCGTAAAAGGAAAAAGCTGATACGGGAGGCAAAGATTGGCGCGGAGGCCCTCGACGATCCTCTTGGAGAACCGGTGCTGTCTCGTTTCAGGCAACTGCCATAAACTACAATAAACGGCTAGACGGGAGCAGTAGAGCACCTTTCGTTCTGATCGAAAAGTCTATAAATAAGCAATTTCGTTAATTGCTGGGTTCGATATCGATCGCTGTGACAACGAGGTAAAGTGGCAAAATGGTAAAAGGAATGTTTAAAAAATACGAAGCGGAAAGACTTTCAGATCGAGGTAAGTGGTACGGCGAAAGAAAAGGGAAAACTCGTATTGGAGGACGAGAAGAGGAAAGAAAAAATAAGGGTAAAGGGATGTTGCAGGTTGAAAATCGTGATGGAATGATTCTCAGATCAAAGTGCACGAAATTGCGAAAAAGATAGAGAATGGAAAGAAGAAGGAACACACAGAGGACGAGAGAGAAAAAGAGAGAGGTAAAGAAAGATTGCGGGTGAAGAAAGTTCCACGTGGTTGAATGAAAATTGTGGTAGAACGATTTCCAGATCGAAGTAGATGAGGCGGAAGAAAAGGAAAAAGGGAAAGGAAGGAAGAAGCGAAAGAGAGCTTTTCTTCAAAGGGCGTGAAGAGAAGAAAAGAGGAACAGAGCTGAAGTAAGTTATTCGGAAATTAGATGAAAACGGCAGCGAAACTACTTTCGGATCAAAGCAAAGTATTTATAAAAAAGAAGATGGAAAAGAAAAGAAGTTCACGTTCGAAGAGAGTGACGAGAAGTGGAAGGAGGCGAGCGAGGAGAAAGGTGCAGAAAGAGTTTCAATAAAAACCAAATAATTTTTAGATGAATATAGAAGCAAATGGAAAGAAATAAAAGTCAGAAAAATAGAGTTGCAATTGGACAAAAGTCGCGTCAAAACGATCTTTAGATCGAAACGGATGGAATGAGGGAAAAGGAGAGAAAGCTAAGCTCGTACGTGCACGTGATCCTTGAGGACCCTGGAAATTCATGCAAACGACAGGTCAGCGTCGCTACGAGCAATCGGTCGATTCCGCTGCGTGATCCCGCGTTTCTGCCGTTTAAGGAGAAACAAAAAGAAGGGGAAAAAAAGAAGAAGATTGCCGTGAAAACGTCTCGCGTGAATCAGAAGCAGTTGAACTCTGTCGACGAGTAACGACGTCTCGTAATTCCCCCGTAGTTCTCCGGTACGGTCGTAGCGCACGGTAACCAACGCTGAGGGAACGATTCATGAATTATTGAACGATCGTCGGAGAAACGACGCGCCGATATTCTTTCGATACGCTTTAATAAAATCAGCGTCCGGATATTCCCGACACTTTTTGCCCGATCGATAATTTCTCGTTGTAAACAAGTGTACTCGAACGCGGCAATTAACAGATACACGCCGTTTGAATCGATTAAAAGTCGCCGCTGTATCGTACCGAGTATTAAAGTCCCCGAGACGTTTCCGCGCGCTCTCCGTAGAAACTCACTGCGCATAAAGCGCGTTAATTAAGAATCTATTAGCGAGATAAACAAACGTATAAACATAGAATTCCCTGGGCTTGTTAAATTAAGAAAATGTTATTACTTCAGGTTGATTGTGCGTTTCGTAGTTGCCTCGCGCAAATGTTGTTTGAAATTAAATCTTACCATTTAACATCTATCTTTTAATCTAGTCTATTACTGCTAAAAATGGTAATAAATTACTCTCTACTATTTAACTTTTCTTTTTTTCTTACCATTTTAATTTCTAATTTCAACTTCTATCCAACGTCCATTGTTTCAGTACCTGCTTTAACATCTTTCCAATTTCCAAGAATCAAGCAAGATTCAATATTCGATAATTCGATGATACAAGTAATTCAACGCTCGAGCATTCAGTACGTTGCACGAGACGAGACAATGTCGAATGTCACGGAGCGCTGTTGCTCAAATCTTTCGAAGAAGAAGAAGAAGAAGAAGAAGAAGAGGAAAAAGGAGATCCAGTTGGTATAATTAATCGTTTAGCAACGCTTCGATGCAACAGTCGGGATTATTTTCATCCCGGGCGGCGGGTCGAGGGTTAACATCGTGCCGAGAATTCCAAGCGAGCGAAAAACATTCCCGCGGGCCTAGAATTTCGCGGCGCGGCGGGACGGAAAGCTCGAGTCGCGAAATTAAGTCTGGCGCGTCGACGGAATACCGGCCGAAATACCAGCACTTGGGGTGCCAGCAGGAGGGCAAATATGTGTGTGTATGCGCGCGTATGCACGTGTGTGTGTGCGTGTGTTTGCCAGAGCAGGTGATCACGCCCACACCTGCGCGTACCTTCGCGTTCCTAAACAAGAGGCGTCGGTGAAGCAGAAAAATGAACGCGTCTAGAACGCGTGTCGAAACACAGGCTCGCTAGAGTACAGTGTGTAGTCACTTGAGAATGATTGGATTGAGACGGATACGTTCTTACACGGTCGATGGAAATGGAGGACGGCAAGCGACGAAGTATATAACGGTACGGATGATAAGTGGAAATACATATGTGTGTAGGTGTTTCACGTGGTTACAGTTTGGGAATTTGGTTTACTAGTTCTAGTGTATCACAGTGTACGGTTGAATTTCATTTGTCTGAATCCAGAGGGGGAAACAATTGCTAGCGAGTGTACTCGAACGTTTACAGGAGTCTTTCGTGTTATTTGAAACATTTTGACGTATCATTAACTCTGTAGCTAGACTAACACTAGAACTACTAAAGTATAAAAATTGAGTCAAAAGAATTAGAATGCAAGGAATATGAAAAGATTTATAGTACGATAATGAACACGAACTTTTATTCGTATATATTACAAAAACCACTCGAATTTCTAAAAAATGTAACATTGTAAATCCGCTAAAATTACTCTAAAAAATTATATAAATTGGCCATTTTGAGCGCTTTGGTAGTTCTAGTTGCTAAATTACTGTAATCCTAACATTGAGTCGGTAACAAGTATGAAATGAAGCTAAAAATATACAAATGTACAATGTAAGCTACATATTTAGTATTTAAACAGTAATAAACTCATTGGACGAGAAAAGATCAGTGTCAATGAGATTTTGAAACATTTTGCGTGTAATATGAAATTTCTCTAACTGTTCGAATACTTCCGTTTGAAACTTGAAATTGCAATCAACTTTCGTACGTCGTCTTATTTCGACCGATCGCCGAGATCTTTCTCAAACGTGCGACGCTGTCCCGCGACACGCTCGTACCCTCGCGTTCAGAAAAACCGCGGGTTCGCGCGTCGGACACACGTCGCTGTGGTTAAACGAACCGATTCTCCAAGTTAAACGATCCACGATCACGCGTTTCTCGGTGTGTTACACGGTCGGTTCGTCGACGCGCAGAAAAACGAGAGCGATGCGAGAGATCGGTCGCCGTTCGAAGCCCCGGCGCGAAGAGGAACCGGTTTCAAAGGGGGAGGGGGGAGGGACGGAGGGGGTCGAGAGGGCGACGATTTCACGGTCGTCGGTGAAAATTACGGCGGGGAAAAACTCGGCTGCACGGTGGATCTGGGCGAAAGTCGTGGGATTCCTGCTCGAAGCAGTTCGAAGCGTATGAATTCCCGGCGTCTTTTGTGCGCGGCGAGGAAAATCGCCGCCGCCGACGACGACGACGACGACGACGTCGGATAATTAATTAGCCGGTTTTGTCGATGGATGCAGAACGCGCCGCTTGGTTTCCCTTTTCTCTCCCGATGGCAACGCGTACTCGCGGCCCATGCATCGCTCTGCCCGCTAATTAGTTGGCCGGTGACGGCCACCGATACGATCGTTCTTAATTAATATTCGTATCGTGCCGCGTTTCGCGCAACGGACTCGCGCAGCCGACTCGTCAATAGCGTGATCGACGCGACAAAGAAACGGTCTAGCGAGCGATTCCTCGTGCCTCGAGCAATCGACGATTCACCGCCGGCATTCGAACGTCTGAACGTGTTTTCGTTTCCGCGCTCCGAATAGTAATTTCGGTCGATGAGACAATTTGCGAGGTGCTCGATGGGATAGAAGTCAATGTTACGTACGTGCCCGAGTGGATACATAGGTCGGGAAGAGAGGTATTTGCGGAACGGATGATTTTCATGATCTGACCAAAGTATTTCTTCGCTTTCGTCGAATGTATCGAGCGTTCGTACATATACATTGTTCTTGAATTTCTTTGACTCTGTATCTCAGAATTAAAACTCATGCTTTCACGAACACCTGAATCTAAATAAGAATTTGTTTCGAATGTTTCTTGAACGTTTTGTATATATATTTTTGCATGTCGCGTGTCGCATGTCATTTCATGCGTTTTGTAATACCTTGAAATTTCGAAAAAAGTTTCCTCGTAAATATCTTCGTGTCTAAGTAAATGAAATAAATAAAAATAAAATAAAAATAAATAAAAGTACCGCTACAAATCTGTTCGTACTCGTGGAACCCTACCGATCGTATCAAGCGGTGAGTCGATAATACAATAGAACGCGTTGTTCACCAAAATTCACTAGATTCCTGCAACGATCCGTGGCAATCCAATCAAGTTCTTACGTAAGAGCGTTATCACGGGGCATTATCGCGGCTCAAAGGAGTCTCGAGCAAACTCGGGGCACAATGACCAGCCGATACACGCGAGAGTTATCGTAGCACGTTGGCTGTATTCCCGCCAGAGGCAAAACTACGAGTTTGTTCTTCTACGAGCGGAGAAGGTGCTTCGTCGATTCGATCTGATACAAGAGGAACCGGAGGACCCCTTCTGCGCGCGAGTGGCCAAGACAATGTCGAAGAAGTCCGGTAGATAGAAGGGGAACAACGTGAACTAGCTGAACGAAGAGTGAAGTGAGTCGCTCGGTTGACGATAGGAATGTTTCTGGTTCTGATACCGTACGAAAAGAAAGCCACGTGTGTTCGTCGTTCCGTTCCAAGCTTACACTCGTGACCGAATCGGTAATCGAATTGAACAGACGTTGAAAGAAATGAATCGACCAAAATCTCGCTGAAATACGAAAAAGATCGTCCCAGCTGCACGTTCACCTTTCAAAGTAGAAGCGAAAGATTACACTGTCAAGTGGCGTAACAGCGTCAAGACGAGTCGTGCAGCGAGAATGAGAGAAAGAGAGAAGTCGAAGCGAGAATTAAAGCACGGTCTCTCGCGGTTAGAGGCTGCGGGCGAAAAGGGAAGAAAAAGTTTGGGAGAAGAAAAGAGACGGGACCCGGTGCGTCGTGATGCTCGTCTTCGTCGTATTCGTGCTCGTCGCGCAAGCAAGGGACGGAAACATCAAAGAAGGCGACATATCCGTTCGCACTCGGCACTCATATGCGTTCCCCGTTGCTCGTGGACCGTGTCACCATTGCCCCTTTCTCTCTCTTTCTCATTCTACTCGTATATACACGCGTGTACGTATGCGGCCGTCGCTGGTTGCGTTGGACACGAGTCGAGGGATATGGGTAGCCTCGGTCGGCTGCGGGTCCGCGAATAACACGTGACGACCATAATGCGGCTGAAGGCGTCTTAATAAAATGAACTTGTCATTCCGAAACAGCTAACCAGCCTTCGGTCCAACCACCTCCAACTCGCCGCCAGGCTCCGAACGCTTCTTCGTTGCGCGCCCTCCGCCTCCGCCCCCGCCACCGCGTGGCATCGCCGCGCTCATCCTCGCTCGTCGTTGGTTGCCTCTCTCGTTGGAACCCTACTCAAAGTCTTGCTCCTTTATCCACGCGGAGAGCCCGCGTTGGCTGGCCGCGGCGGCTTTATTTATCCCTCGTTAAATTAGTGGCGATCGGCGAGTCGCCGCGAGGAGGACCACCGTCTCGCCCTCCTCCTCATCGTCGTGGCTACCATTTCGATATACATACATAATTCGAGACATCCCGACGACCGTTCCACGCGTCCCAACCTGTCATCAGCCGTGGCGATCATCCGGTGGACGTCGATCGATCGTGACGGTTGTTACAATGTCGTCGACGGATTCAGGAAGAGCGTGTTGACGCCGTCGCGCGGTAATGGAATTCTTATAGGGGGAGGGGGGAGGGGGGAGTAATTACAGCCCGACTGCGCCATATAATCGGGCGTGTCCGACGGTACGTGCGTGCAATTTTCAACCGCGCTTGTACCTTTCCGAGAAATTTTTGTCCGCGATCACTGAATAATTAATCTAACATCAAGAATGAAAGACAATGAAAGAGATCGAAACTGCGTTCGCTGGAAGTAATCGTAGAGCGATGGAGCAGCGGCAGCTTGCCACGAATGTTTGTGAATTTCAAATTCCGATAAATCCCGATAAATTCTGCCGAATCGGCCGAACGCTCGTGTCGCAAAGTCGCAAGGTGATGCGACGAGGACGCGTTCGCGTTCGAGTCATGACGCCGCGAGACACGACCGGCTACCGTGTCGCCGTCGATCGAGCCTCAAGATCGTGCGAAACCGAGGCAGCTGAGACAGAAGAAGACGAACGCGATCCGTGTCCACGAAATTTTCGCGGATGCGATAAATTACCCGCGACCGTGGCAAGCGCGACGGGCGAGAGGGATGACGGCGGAGAGGAGGGGGGGAGGGATGGAAGGGGGTCAGAAAGAGCGATGGGTACACCGCGATGGCCTCGAAGAAAGGGCAGCCACCCACAAAAGGGCAGCGGAGCACTTGAAATGAAAGGGCGAATGGATGTGCCTAGGCAAGTGCAAGAGACACGTAAAGGCATTCATCTCATTCAAGGTAGCCTTAAGTTTCTGATCAGATAACGAATGTACACTCCTCTCTCTTTGGCTTGGCATCACGGCCGACGCGTCGTCTTTTCTCTCTCTCTCTCTCTCTCTCTTCCTTCGTTTCGCGTAATTCCGTCTTTTGCTGTCTCGCGCGAAGAAACCCCTTCTCCTTGTCCCCACTGTGATTCCGTGTCCCGCGGTGTCTTTCTCCTGTCCGTCTCACGGCATCGACTTCTCCTCGTCTTTTTCTTGTCTCCGCGTGTCCGACTCGCTCGTCTCCTCTCCTCTCTTCGTCGTACGAGTAAAAAAAGAGAGAAAGAGAAAGAGAGATCGCGTTGAACGTGCTCCACACGCGAAACGACGTTACGACCGCCTTTCTGTAGCCCGTTGCAACGTTGAACGGCTCGAGAGGAAAAAAACAAAAAAAAAAAAAAAAAAACATAAGAAAAAGAAGAGAAAAGAATGAGATCACGATTAGAAAGTGTACGCACGCCGATGAGTCGTTCCTGTTCCACCGTTGCCGTTATTAATATCCACCCTTTGGTCGCTTTGATCGGATCTACGAATAAGAGCGCATGGCGCGCGGTGGTCGAGGAAAATAAACGATCGAGGGGCTGCGTGCGAGGGGGTGGATCTTTTTTCAGATAGGAATCGCGAAATTCAGAGGACGACACGCCAGGAAGAAATTTCTCTCCTCTTCCTCTCATCCAGTTAGCGTCGGAACGAATTGAAATATCGTAAAGGCCCGTACGCGCCTCTCCCCATTCTCCCGTCAAAATTTCCCTACGAACGACTCCTTCGTACGCCATCGCCTGTGGAGCTCCAAGTGTATTTCCCTCCCCCCCCCCCGCTCTCTCTCTCAACCAGGCAACAAAGTCGCAACGAGACGAGGCTCGCGTACACACAAACAAAAGGTCGTTGCAACGCGTTCCTGAACGCGATACACGGGAGAGGGAGGCTCTATTCATCGGCGCGATTTATAGCGTAATTATCTAACCGAGATTGCAAAAGCGGCAAACGATGGGAAAGATAATCACGTCACCGAGATTCCGAACGTTTCTATCGTACTAAGCACCGCCGCGAAGCCAACCAAGAAGAAGACGACGTCGCTTCTACGCGATACTCCATGAGAATCCATGAGAAGCGTACTTACTCTCTCGTTTTCTTCTTCTTCTTCTTCCACTTCCACTTCCACTTCTATTCCCCATCTCTAGTGCTCGTCCTTTCCTTACTCTTTCTCTTCTCTTCTCTTCTCTTCCCCCGCGAATTTCTTGCCACAGAAGTGCATTCCATAAGTTCTGAATTCGCGCACGAGACCATTTCGAATTGTCCCCTCCGCTCCCCCTGCGGTTTGGATGAGCAGCGGCTGAGGAAGGGATCGGGGAGGCGATGTAGCCGCGGTACGTGAAACGTTCCGCGAGAGACGATAGTCCGTGATTTATTTGATGTCCCCCGGAGAGAGAAAACGAGGAACCAGCGCGCGAGCGGTCGGTCGGTGGTATATACGGCGCCCGGCGCACAAAACGACGCAACGACAACGAAACAAACGGCTTCCAGGCACCGGCTACGACGCCCTCGAATTTCTTACGAGCGGCCTGAGGGGTCACCGGGGTGATTTCGTAGCGCGGATTCGCTCGACGCGGCATAAACCAACGCGGCGCGCAATCGAGGCAACCCACGACTACTTTTCGACTCGCCACGCACCAGGGAACGCACGCACGCACGCGAACGCGTGCGCAACGTCACATTTGCGCCAATTTCGAAATAATTCAGATCGTCTCGGTACAGTCTCTCTCCTCTCTCTCTCTCTCTCTCTCTCTCTTTCTCTCTCTGTCTTTCTTGAAACTTCTTGCTCACTTCCTTCCAAGTTAATAGCCGTAGGCTATTGTTACGTTTGTCGTTGCGTCTCTTCGATTCCCAAGGATGTGTTTAACTTTATTTGCAGAAACGTGGTAAAACGGAGGAAGAACGGTGTTTGATAGTTTATTTTAGAAACGACAATACCTCGCTTGGGGAAGAACTTTCGTTTGTACATTTTGCGTGTCAGATGCGACGCTTTGGAATTTCATCAACACTCTGATGAGAGACGTAGTTTCGTGATTACGTTGATAATATTTGAGATCAATCTGAAATTATAAAACGCAAAATTAATGTGCGGCTTGAATGATTACTTTAAGTAAATGTAATAAGCATGATTGATATAACGGATTTATTAGTTAATTTGATCCGAGTAAATATACATTACTATTCTAGTTTCGATATTTAATACTGTGTATATTTTTTGCATTTTTCTTAAACTGATGAAAGTCTGCATTTTTCTATCTGACCACATAGTTTCGAATGATTGTCGTCAGTTTCTTTCATCCTGTGTCGAAGAATAATGACAAGGCAATAGCTCATTAATCGCATCATTCTTGAATGTTCCAAATACGATCAAACAAGGAGCAAACATCACTGAATAAACGACTTTCACAGCGTGTCACGGTTCTCTGACAATCTACTGCAAGCTCGTTGACATTCTTGATACATCGCTAGGACATTCTCTGTGATTAGAAAAATATTACCACACTATGCACAAGGATCAAGCGATGTTGACGCAACCTTAAATTACGACATAAAAAAAGAAAATAATAATAATAAAGGAAGAAACAATGATAAAAATCTGCGATCTCGACGATCCACCGTTGAATTTACCGTCAAAACAAACCTTCCAAGGAACCTCCAAAGACTAGCCATTGTTTCATAAATCCGCAATAACAAATCAGGAAACGATCGACCGGCGAAATTACGTTTGCATGATGAAAACGAAACGTATCGGGTTGGGAGAAGGAGTATCGGGTTGAGAGAAGGATTACGACGAAGGAAGGGGTAGGGGAAGAGAGTGGGGACATTCAAAGGGAATTATGATGTCGTTTTACGAACGCCTCGCGAAGTCGAAAAGGATTAAACCGCGGTTCGCCATGAGCCAGTCGTCATTCAGATCGATGAAAGGGATCAAAAGAACGGCCGTAAAAGGCCCGGCGCGTTCTGGCCGATCGAGCCGAAGAAATATTGAGAAATCTGTTACGATCGGATGAACTGTTCGTCCCCCGTGCTGGTTCACCGGCCCGGCCGAATTCCTCTTGGCCTCGCTTCGTTTTCGACGAAACGTCCGGTATCGGTCTCTCTCTCTCTTTCTTTCTTTCTCTCACTGGGTTCACTCTCGATACGCGCTCGAATATATGACAGGAGGAACATCGTATCACACGCTCTTCTCTATTGTTCCTCGGCGAGATATCTCGTTCGCAATTGTATTAGAAGTAGTAACTGAGAAAGAGAGAGAGAGAGAGAGAGAGAGCTGAGCCTTCCAAGAGAGAACTTGGACTTGGTTTGTCCGTGACCTTTGAATCTTTTTCTCTTGTCCCTGATAGCACGGCTGATATCGATTATCTCGTTCGCGTGGTGTTCGGATTGAAAGCTCCATTATTTTCTGGTATGGGTCTCGACGAGGTTCCAGCCTACTTGAAAGTAGGCACCGAAAGCGTTTGTCGGTGAGTGATGGATGGATCATCGGGGGAAAGGATTCGTCGATTTATGACTTTAGCCGGCGTTGTTTGCTTTTGAAGGATGATCCGACT
This sequence comes from Tetragonisca angustula, assembly GCA_036937485.2. NCBI lineage: Eukaryota > Metazoa > Arthropoda > Insecta > Hymenoptera > Apidae > Tetragonisca > Tetragonisca angustula. Next base: position 619,803 of record JAWNGG020000054.1, on the reverse strand, counting down.
CGTACGGAGCGGATTTCGTGGTGATTGGACACCTTTCTAAGAAGGTATACTGTTCTTTCACCGTAAAGTAAAATTCGAAAAGCGTAAATTTATTGAATATTGGAAATCTTCGTTTGCCGAAAATTACCTTTTCGTCACTTCTCTCAACGATCGCGTACAACAAAAAGAAACAATTATCAGCAACGGAATATTCAGGATTCGCGTTACGAATTACTATTTCGAATGCAAGCCCGGCGAACAGAGGGACGAAACAGCATACGCGGGCCCATTTGAAACTTCATTCTCATTCGCACAATAGCAAGGAACGCCACTCACCACGTTGATCCACCTCAAACTTTTCAATTTCCAAGAGTCCCGAGAGAGAGAGAGAGAGAGAGAGAGACCTTGTAGCTTAGCAATAAGCGACTCCAACCACGTACACGTGAGTTAGCTTTCCACGGAATAACGTCTCCTTCCGCCCACCTGGTGCCCCGCGTCCAATGGGAAACAGGATTCATTCATACTTGCCGGACGACGTAGAAATCGCGATAAATCCTTCGCGTGGCCGTCTATACGCAGCACCTCTCTCTGGACGCGTTCAATCTCGCGACGAGCACGAGCGCAACACCGCGAAGATGAACGTAAAATTAAGCGGCAGATAAAATAAACCGATGTCTGACTTCGAAGGTGTTCGTGCCCAGGTTTACGTCCAGGAGACCGTGAATCATCGCGCCTAAACCCAGCGACTTTTACTGTCCGGGGATAACGTTTGTCATACTAGACGGAGGAGCGTTTCGGTTGGCCAGAACGATTTTGACGACGTGTCGGTGTCGTGAGATGATGGAAAAGAGACGAGCTTGGACTCGAGGAGGATCGGAGTCGACCAACATCATTCAGTTGGGGCAACACTCGAAGCACCACCGTAAATCTGCTGGGCCGTTGAATTAACAGATCGCGATCGTAAAACGATCGTTTGACCCTTTCGCGTGAACGAGTCCTCCGGAGCATCGAGCGAGTAAATGATACCACGGCGAAGCATGAAAAGGTGGAAAGATTTTCTTGGAAATTTTCTCTGGTGGTGATTCCATTAATTCGTTCATTCTTGGACGTGGAAGTGTACAACAGATTCTTGCGTGAAGGAGTAGTCAGAAAATGATCGATTCTAGCAGAGAGAAGTGAAAGTTTGAATATTCAGGAGATCGTCGGTTCAAGTGTCGCACCAATTGATTGAATAGGGCATTTCTGAATAGGCGCTTGCGAAGAGAATTTATTACGACTCGTAGATCGATTCAGAGGTGGAATACTCGGAGAATATTTAAAGGCAAAGTTTCTTCTCGCAGCAATGCTGAAATAGATTATTACGGCAAATTAATCTTTCGACGACAGATGCGAAACTTTGTTCCGACAAGTTTCGTCATATTAACAATTTCTAGGATCCCCTCTGAAATTGTTCGACTCGAAGAGTCAGCACGACGTAGTCACAAATGAACGGATAGTATTCTGAAGAAGGTAGATCGCTCTGCTGTGGATGTGGATGTTGGCGGTGGTCAGTGCGAGCGTTGACTCGCGGCGGTACGAGATCGGTACCGACTTCCCGCGCCAGGGTGCTGTCAGTTATCAGTGCATAAACATTCGTTCTCCGCGCCGCGCTCGTACCGCGCGATCCCTCGCGCTGCGAGTTATACGCGGCGGGGCTCGGGCGGCCGAGAGGGGACGACGCGCATAAAGTAAGAGCATGGGTTGAAAAAGGGGTAAAAAGTTGGCGCGCGTAAGTTGGAGAAGTAGTGTAGGGCCGAGACACGATGCCACGGACCAAGGAGGAAAAGAAGCGGGTTGGAAAAGAGGATGAAGAAGAGAAAGAAGAAGAAGAAGAAGAAGAAGAGAAATAAAAAAGGAGAAATGAAAACGACGAAGAAGGCGGAGCACCACGGCGACGCAACCCGGAGGAACGCGCAACGGAAGGGATGGAATATGATATAATGCAAAGGCAAAAAAGAAAGGCTTGCGGTCCGCAAGGATCGACTGGTGGGGGCGAAAGGGGGAGATTTAAGGCCGCGTGGACATTGTCATCGGACGTGCGGCTATAAACCAAAGCGAGGCCGCGCCGCTAACTGAGACGCTCCTCTCCGTTACCAGCGCCGTGCGTGTAACACGTACGCGGGGTGCCGTGGTATGTTTCGCGATCGTCCGCGGCACCCCGTTTGCCTACGTATATATCGTGCTGCGTTTACGATCTTGGCAGCCGGCCCGGGACAGGTGTTATTTTTCATCGATTCGTTCGAGCGCCGCGCCGTACCACGTTTCGCGCGGACGACTGCTTTAAGACTGTTCCGCGCCGATTTTCAAGCCTTTCTGCCTTTGCTGTGATACTACTCCCGGCACGAATGAGTAAGAGAGGAAGACACGGCGGAAAGCGAACAAGAGAGGAAGACGAAGAGAGGGATGAGAGAACAAGGAGGCTGCGGAGATCCGATCGAGATCGTAGCCGCGAGATAATAACGCGTTCGGGAGTCGGCTGTCTCGAAGGGGAGCAACGCGTCCCGTGATAGATAGTAAAAAATCGAACGCATCCGTTACGGGATGCTCTTCTTCGTGGGCTTCTAACGGCGCGAATAAATCCTGCACCCCCTGATGCTCTCGTAGTGTGCGCATAAAATTCGCTGCACGTGATACAATGTCGAGTATATAACGATCGCCTCTCCACTAGGAAGTAAGGATTCTTTTTTCCAAACAATCACTTTTGATTTCATTTGGAATTTAACCTGGACGCGATCCTCGAATTTTTATGTTTCAATCGTGCTCTCATTTTAATAGACACGGGGGCAAGTTTTGGGAAATATTTCACGTAAAATTTCAACGAGAAATCATGCACGACCGTGAGGCTTTGTCGAACAAATATTACCAGTACGTCGAGAATGACCAGGTTTGATGTCATCTCCATCAACCCCTGACTCTCACCAAATTCGAAATGACAAATTTATCACTCTTTGCACTTTGTCTCCAATCAGTTACATTCTTGAAAAACGTCCTTCCAAAGGACGAAGCTTGAAGACAGTACGAATAACGAATAATATATTTTTGGCATACTGAACTAAACGCAGTACAAGAAGACGAGAAGAAGGACACGTGTCTTCCGCGTGTTCGGGGAAAGTTGGATTTTTCCAGCGTGACCTTCGGCCCGGTCTACATCTGTGGTTTGTTGTTCCTAGCTTGTACGCATCCGCTACAAACATATCCATCAACTGCTTTTTTTCTCGCGAACTGAGCGACAGTCGAGGTCACGTTCCCTCGTGGAGGAACCCCACAAAGAAAACGTTGAGACCCCACTGGATAGCGCGGAGAACAACGTCCGCCGCGGTCCTGTACGGCAGTGACGGTTCGCTATCATCAATTGTTCCGTTTTACCTTGAACGAAGTGTGCGCCGCGTCTGTCTCTCCGTTATCTGTCGGGTCCCGCGGCGGGAGAGAATCCCCGAGACAAGATTTCAATGAACATTTCTCAGCGAACGTCCGCTGCAAATATAATACTCCGTCTCCGCGAAGCGAGGGTGCCTTACGTCTGTCGCGTTCTCTCCTTCATCCTCTCCCTCCCTCTCTCTCTCTCTCTCTAATTCATCTGACCAGCAGACGCTCTTCGCTATCATCGAATTCCATCTGCGGTTCTCTTAACGCGGCTCCGTTCGTGATAATTCACACGAGCAAACGAATGGCGCGATGAACGAGTCGATGCGCAATGACGCGCCCCTACAAAATTTATTTACCCTCTTTGGCTACAACGTGCCGGGAAATATGTTAAGAAAGTCGGCAGCGCGATAAAATTCATATTAAAGGAAAAACGTGTAACAGACCTGCAAAATTCCTAGAAGGAATGAGGGTGCTACCTGAAGATTATAAATGACACTCGGGAGTAAAGAAAGTCAATTGGATTCTACGCGAGCTACAGTGTTTTTCAATAAACGTCGAATTGTACAAGTGTATAATTGTATGATCATAATTTAGACGCGATTTGCGAGCCGTACCGCCTTTGCTAACGCCGTCATAGTGAAATTCTGTCTCGTTCAGATTACTCTCGAGTAATCAACTGGATTCATAGGTTGGACTCACTCTCCCGATGATATGACCCATGATACTACAACAATACTATAACAACAATTTTTTATCGCGATTCGAAATCTCTAATCTGTACCAATTTAAATTATATACTCAGAAATTGCTACATTTTAAAACCAATTTGACTTCTAATCGATCAAATCGCCTGTCGCATTTCTGTCCTGTTAAAAAAATTAGATTAATCAGATACAATTTCTCTCGTCACTTGCAACGTCGAAAGTCAATAAATTTAAAAATAAATTCGTATTTGAAATCGAATTCGCGAGGTGATGCTATACTTCTGAGCAATGACGTATTGGTAAAGGGGAAAGTCTCGAAGCGAGCGAAGCATTTAGTCACGATCCAACGATGTATCGATACGATGTGTGTTTGGAGTTAACGTTGCACAACATTCGTTTGATTACTTTTCCGTGGAAATGGATGCCGTTCGAACTCGAATTTTGAACATTGTCACGTTCGTGGCTTCGGTACGCGTGCGAGGTACGTTCTACGCGAGATCGTGTAATATAAACTTTCCGGGCGGAATGTCGTAACAGCGTTGAGATTTGTCGTAGGAATCGGGCACGGTAGACGCAACAGTTGGATTCTTCGTGGCCGGGCAAATGAAATGTCAAGTCCTGCTTATACACGTCTGCTGGTCGACCTTTGTTCCGAAATCGAAACTGATGCAAATCGTGCTGACTGGTTGAAACACGCGGATCTGTAGCGTTCGACAACTTCATTGTACCGGTCGATCGGATATTCGATAAACTTCGCTGGCAATCACGATGATCCGTCAGTGCACTTTCCTCTCGTGACATAATTCAAAATGGAATATATTGATTTTACGAAGCGTTAAACGTAACACGAGTGACTTACGAGTTTAAATCAAGAATCGTATGAATAATTCTTTTAAAATCGTATAATATTTGAATATTAAATCATAATATATTATATTATAATATCAAATCACATAATATTGTATCATCAATTATATGCAATCATATGTTAATATAGGAAAAATTAAAAATTTCAAAAATGTTACAATACTTGTTTATTATTTATTAAAATTTCCAAAGTATGATAATTAAAGGTATCCTCGCCTACTGTTATTTTCTAAAGAGACGTTTATTAAATTTTAATATACTGACTATACTTGTTGTCAAACATGTTTAAACTATATACTGTCAACTATGAATTACAACTTATTTATTACAATACCATTAAATACGCTTCAATTAACATTAAAATTAATCTACTTGTTGCTAGTTAATTATACACGATATGCGAGTACTTTCAGTAATTTCAAAGCTGAGCGTTCACGCAGCAACAAGTAGCCCACGGTAGTCAGTGGAACGAGACAGTGCGGCTCGAATTCAGTAGAAACGGGTCGTCGGTCAGCCACGTCGCGAGTTTACCGTGAGCAGCACATCAAATAATAATCGTAGCACCATCGTATTACCACGAAGGCATCGGAAAAATTGTGGCATCGGCGAGCTTGTAATCTTTGAAGAGATGCATCGTGACCTGGTGACCGAGGACAACGGAGTGCTGTAGATAACGGTGTATAACGGGCGGTTGGATCTACGACAGAAACGCGACGATAATCGCGCGACGATGAAGCGAGCAAATCGGGGCATGGCGAACCGGAATGTCGTAACAGTACGAGTCGAGAACGGAGTCCGTGCGAAGAGATCTGAGATTAAGAGACGCGCGATGCATCCTTGAGAAACTTGAGAGTCGACCGCTTGTATTTCAGAAGCTCGAGTACGCGTGCACGACTTGCGCAACATCGATTAATTAGGTAACTACGTAGGTGATTTCTACGCTTCCTTGCGCCTTGACAGTCCGAAGAATCGTACAGTTAATCTCCAATCGGGATTTTGTTATGGAAGTATAGTTGCACGAATATTGACTTGAAAGAAGGGCAGTCTTGTTCATATTTATCTCTCGACTCTCAAAAGTCGAACTGATCAATTCATTATGTAAATTTCATCGTTTAGAAATACAACTCGTTTTCGTGACTTAAACGAAAAGAAGAGACTAATGGGGCGAGTACGTATCGATCGCCAATATGTGCCAGGATCCGTGGCGAGCCAAGAAGTGGACTCGTACGCTCATAATTCGTCTCGATTCCAGTATCTCACCTGGGAGAACGTTATCGTACACTATAGTCCTCTCGCAAATCTCGCCTTGGACAAATTTCCTGGCTGCGATAAAAATTTACCTAATAGCGACATACGATCGCGTTTCCTGTTTGCTTGGAACGAGACAAATTTCCGCCAGGCAGATACAAATGACCGCTGATCGCTTAAACCGCTGTGTCTCGCGGCTCAATCGGGGGAAACTCGAATGTTTATTCATGATTTCGAGAGTCGTCGCGATTTAAATATTTGCGATCTGAGAAAAAAATCAGAAGGTTTGCTCGAGAGAGAATAGAAATTGCTTTTCGAGAACAATGGTTGGTATCAGTATCGGGATTTACCACGAATATTTTTTTACGTAGATAGTTGGCCAATTGCGACTGTCTTTAATGAATTAATCTGAAGAAAAAGAAGGATGAGAAATACACGCACAGTGACCAACACCTGCAACATTTTAACAAACTGATTCGAAGTTAATTAGTATTTGCAGCGACTCGATTCAATTTCTCGCGAACAGGAGCGTTTGAAAAGTGCAGGAAAGTGGCAACGGGCGCGATCGTACGAAACGTACGTTTGCTTTGTACATGCAGATACACATATCTGTTCGTCTGTTCGTTAAAGAGTTGTTGAACCCCAGTTGGATAAACGGGGTTGGTATTTACGACGGCGTTACGTAAATGCTTTTCGGTGGTACATCGCCCACGGCGAGCGCAAAATCTGAAATCTCGGGCCGTGATTCCAGGGCCCGGGCACGTCTCAATTATGCCGTTGAAGGAGCTGTTGATCTTAATCAGCTCTCCCGTAATATTTTTGTCTCGATGCGACGGGATCGCGGTTCGCGCAAATCTGATACGACCGGCCGATACCGACCGACGAATGTTGCGCCGGACGCAACTGAAAACGATAGCCGATACACCGGCAAAAGTTACGAGACAATTATGTCGGACCTATCGGGAAATATTGCCGCCACGGAGTTATCTAATTGGTGATTTTTGTCAATTAGCGATTAACAGCGATTTATGATCAGAATTTATCGTTGGACTCGAACGACACCGTTAAACGGTGTGTCTCAAGTTCCGTGTATCCGAAGGTATTCCAGAATTCGGACGCCATTGTTACCTGAGCCGAGGATTTAGTGGCTATTATTACTGAATTATAGCACTTGGGAACTATTGTCGCTGAATTGTAGGATTCGCCGGTCAATGTTCTCTATTGTAGAATTCGAAACATACTTGTGTCGGTTTCGAGCTACTCGAGGACTCGAAAGTTGCTTCTAAAAATTTTAGAATTGCTAAATTCTGGAATTGAAAGAATTCGAGGATTCCCGATTGGAATTCAAGGACCATTGCTATCGATCGTCGCTGTTCTAGTATTTTGGACTAACATCGATGATTATTGCTACCGATCTGTTGCTGTTTTGACTAACGTCCAAATATTTAGCAATTTTGGCACCATTATCACAAAAGTCAAAGATTTGAAGAGCACCAAACTGCCACCAAATTTCGGACCTCCTCTTTGAATGCTGAACGTTCCAAGAATCACGCTGTGAATTTTAAAAAATCCCAAAGCTTCTTCCCGCCATCGTCGGTTCTTAAGATTCGGTACGCGTTGCCGCTCAAATTTTAAAATTCAGACGCCATTGATTCGAGCGAGCTTATTCTTACAACGTGCCCCGTTCTTTCTCCTCTGTTCGTTGCCGTGGAAAACTTGAACGTCGCGGCTGTTCCACGAGGACGACTTTCTTCTCCGCACACGGCGAAAATTACGAAGTGAAGTCAAAGAACGACAGGGAACGACAGAGTTTGTCGAGGAAGAGAGGGGGAGGAGTGGCGGAATCAAAGTCGAGCCTGTATTAATGAATTAAATTTAGCGAGTGGCAGTCGAGTGGCGCGAAAAGCAAAGTCAACAGGCAAAGTTTAACGACGTCTGGTCTTGCTGTTCGTCAGTTGGGTTCGCGCGGCCGCGAGCGCACACGCGCGAGTTGCTCGCGCGTGGACGAAAAAGGGAACAATGAACGAGCGTGAAATTCGTTAATTGAAACGTCTCGCGGAACGCATATATATGTATGTATACATGTGTACGGTAGCCATTGTCCAGAAAAGAGCGTGTCGATTAAGATTACTTTATAGTGGGCTGAAAGACAAGTTGCAATTGCAAGTCTGTCTCTATCTGGGCTGAATATGATGTTTATGCACCCAAAATGCGCAAATATTCGATCTGTTTTTGGTGCGCACTTGCATGATCAGGAATTATTGAATCACCTTTTAGAATAATAATTCGAATAGAATTAAACAGTCCAGCAACATGTTATGTATCATGTATACAGTATTTTATATTTAATTTTTATATTTATATTTATTTATATATATTTTATATTTAAATTGTTATATATTTATACTGTAATATACTTAGTTGTGATATGCATATGATTTAAATACATAGATAATGCATCTATTTATGTTTCCCAGTATATCATAGTATATAATTATATATATTATAATTAATATTTTCGTGCATATTACATCTGTTTTTTCTTTTTTCTTAGAATTTCAATAATCATTAAAAGCTACAGATATATAATTAAATTATTAAAATATTGTCGAATATTTTCCATAAATCTTTGCCTATCCTAGTAATATCTTATTATCATAGACTATCGTCTTCAACGGAGAGAAAATGCAATTGAAACTTTTCTTATGCTGATGAAAACCGTACCAAAGTGTATCTATTTTTATCGATTACCATAATTTCAATGCGTGTTTCTCGCTCAACGTACGTTCCTCTCAAACGCTGTTCGATGCGATGTTTCACTGGTTCGCGCGATGTACGGTACACGTGCATCCTCGCGAACGCGACTGGTGGCAGCGCGAAATTACCCGGCGGAAAGTCGGGCCTCCAATTACGAGAAAGACCGCCGCGTTGGCATTGTTACTGATTTTTTCGCTGCAGTGTTATTATCGTCCGGTTAGTTCCCGTTGGTTGGCAGGGAACGCGAGTCGCGCTCCGTTCTCTGATTTGCGATCCAACGAGCACACCGACTCGCACGGAGATAATTCCAGGGCTGGTGTGTGCTTCTTTTCTCCCTTTCTTTTTCTTCCCTTTTTTTCAGAAAACACGCGTGCCTCCGATTCGCGGTGTACGAGAAGCTTCCCGTAGGCGCGAACGATTAACCACATGCGAAACGAACGTTCGTACTTAACGAGCCCCCTCGAATCCGCGCTGAAACTGTGTTTCCGTGTTCCTTTTTTTTTCTCTTCCCTGTCCCGCCACTAGCTGTCAAACAGTTTCGAGGCTAGCTTTAAATCTGTTCGTCTGATATGATGGAAGATTCGAGCTGAAAACTGAGACTTCCAAGATTTCAGGATTCCAAAGTTATCGATACATTTGAGTCTCTCAAGTTTTTCAACACTCCTCTCCTGGAGTCGAATCCTATTCGATGCGGTTCGAATCTCGACGGTCTTAAAAAAGAAAAAAGAAACAACTAAGTTTCGAATACCCATCGCTACCCACGAATACCCACGAGCTAAGAACTTGCGAGTCGCGAGTTTAACTCGAGAGTCCGCTTAATTTTTAGCTCTCCCTCCCCCCCTCTCTCTCTCTCTTTCCGGTGAGAAGTCGGCCCGCGTGTAACGTGTCCATTATACCAGCGAGGCAACGACGTTATCTGGCTAATCGGTCCGACCGTTTTTCGCTAATCCCCGGCAGACAGTACTCGTACCATTTAGTCGACACGTCCGGCAAATCCTCTTCGTTCGCGGCGATTAGTGTCCCCCCGGGGGGACACGTCGCCACCACGATAGAATCGATTCTATCTCTCGATCTCTCGAGATCTCCCTCTCTCTCTCTCTCTCTCTCTCTCCTCGCAGGGATTAGCTAAAAACAGCGAACGAGCTAGAAGAGAGCGAGACAATGTAGCGATAGAACGAAACGCGCGCGTTGCTCCACCGATCGTCTTTCAGTCCTTTCGTTCTCTCGCCCGACGTGTCCCTATGGTTCCGCGAAGCCGACGCGGACGAACGCAGTGAGAGAAGAAACAGACGTCCGTACACGACATAAGCATATCAATAAAATGTTTAATTGGCGTTTACATTTCTTCATTCGGGCCAACAAGATCGCGATACCGATCTTCCGCCCGGTTTCTCATTCAGGCCCCGTGTAAGCTCGTCCTTCCACTGCGTCCTTTCTCCGCGGTGCATTGCACGGGGCCTGCGGATGTCAGACGTCGCGCGGTGGTAACCGGTCTCCCTAGGGACGAGGATGGCGAGAAGGAGAAGAGGAAGATGGGAAGAAAAAAAGGAAAAGAAAGAGGAGGGAGGAGAAAATCGAGCGAGAAGGACGCGGAACGAGGGGCACGAAAAAGTAACGCGTGGAAATAAAGAAAGGACGAGAAGAGACAATGACAAGAAGCGGATTTAATTTCCATCGCGAGTGATACCGACATTGTAAATTGCATGTCTACGTGGTATTTTAGTTTCTTTTTTGTTTTTATTTTATCACTGTTTTCTTTCCTTCTTCACAATATACTGAATACAATATACTCTGACAACACAGTTATTTGGCATTAGTATCTCAATTTTGCTATTGTTCAGTTTTTTCAGTCTTTTTCACATTAGATAAGAAAAGCATCAAAAGGCAGAAATAAGAAACGGTTGTTACCTCTCGAATCTTCTCCTCTTTTAACTACGTTTTTCTTTCCCTCTTTGCAATTTACTCTGACAATGCAGTTACTTGAAATTAATACCTCAATCTTGCTACTCTTTAGCTTTTTCACATCGGATAAGAAAATTATCAGAAGACACAAATAAGAAAGGGTTGTCAGTTCTCGAAGGTGAAACAAGACGAACGCGAAGCACAGCAGTCGTGTTTTGAAATAAATTCTTCTTTCTCGTTTATTCTTCGAAGCTGGAGCGCCACGAGGTGCCGATATTTCCACGCAACAGTTACACGAAAACATTATCACAGTCCCAATTAGGTACATAAATCTTATCGTCCGTGGTACAAATTCCAAACTTCCTTCTCAAATACGAACAAGCGATTCCCGATAGCCGATAGTTCGATTAATTAACGAAGTACACCTGACGACAAGTTACCGCGGTAAACGTACATCGGTTACATCGGGTGGGCTCTCAGGTGCGAAGGTGCGAAATCGAATCTCTCGCGTTATCTGATAGACGCGTTTCTCGGGACGTACAAGGGTCGGCGACGTACAAGAGGGCAGGCACTGGCCCAATTATTTCTTTCTGCCTGGCAAATATTTCTCCGCGGTCGATTCGCCGAAAATACTGGAAGATCGATCGGGCCCGATGTTTCGGCTCGTGCGATATTTCACGGTGAAACGGACAACGCCGCGTTGACGTAATCGCTTAATTAACAGGTACTGGCCGCTTGACGTTCCTCCGGAAACCAGGAGAGACGTGGCCGCGTGTAAACACGCGGACCGTGCTGTTTGCGCCTCCGCTCTCCGCTGATACGATACCAGAGGTCGTGGTTTGAAACGTGGCGGTTACGAAACGTTCTTAGGCTCTTGCAAACTTTGCGAAACGCGCAAACATCTTTAGATTCTTCCTCGGAGTTTCTTCTTTGCCGAAACGCTGAAACATATAATTAGAAAACGAGGAGGAGAGACACAAGTTGAATTTAAATAATTTTCCCGACCCAATTCCGCGAAGCGAGGAAACCGTTTCGCGAACGATCGGAGCTCGGATTTTCAGCTCGGATAATTTTAATAAGAAAATAAAACGGAAACGGAAAGGATAGACTGGCGAGGAGCGGAGCGGGGCGAGGAGGGCGAGAGCAGAGGAGCCGTTAATGATTTGCCGCGGCTTCGGCTTTATAACCGCGAATTCACCGTCGCCGCAAACGCCGAACGGCTTCTCCTCGGCTCTTCTCGGCGGTAAAGACGAGAGGGAAAGAAAACCGAGGCAAGATCCCGCGCCACGCCTCCGACTTCTCATCTTTTACGCGTCTCATTCCGTGAGACGTTGGTACGTGAGGGCCGCCGTACGTTTCGGCACCGAGAGCCTCGGCGAACGAGTGGAGGAGGAGCGGATTTTCGGTCACGCCGAGAGAACCACCGCGAACTACCTGCTTCTTCACCTGGTTGTCTGTTAACCCTCTTGCGCTGGAATGACGTGCCACGCACGTCGAGAAATTTTTGCCCCAAAATTGCAACATTTTCTCCAGTTTTAAGTACATTTAAATGTAACCCAGGCAAGACAAATGATAAAAAGAAAAAAGAAACTTTTCAAAAGACAAAAAATTATTGTGTACGGTTCGGTCACTTGTTATGGTCCGCGAACCAGTTGCCAGCCCAAGGAGTTAACCACCGGTCATGTCCTGTCAAAATACAAATTCAGAGAGGCGACAGCTTGTCGAATGGACCTCGAGATTCTCGAGAGCAGTGACCAGGTTTTTCAGCACCGTGAAAATTCGAGTTGCTTCGGGGGTAACTCGATGCCTCTAACTTCGAACTCTTACGAGTTTTAATCGGTCTTACGAGCTTTAAAATTTTTGATTATTCTTGAATCTCGAAGATCTTGATTGCTCTTCAAAGTTTTGAGCAGTTTTGAATATTGCTTGATCGATCGCGTGTCTTGAAAATTTTGGAGATCTTCGCGGATGATGGTATTTTACGAACATATTCCATGTTCTGTCTTCGAGCACGTAATTGGCGTAAACTATTTCAGTAAGGTCTGTTCTAGCAGATTTCATTGAAATTATCAAATTCTTAGCATTTGTAGCAATTGCAGTTAGACATCAGGATGATAAAAGTTAATGTATATATTTGTATAAACAGTAAATAAGGGAAACAGTAAACTGGAAGGATTATCACAGAAATGTTTACACAATTTACAATTATACAATTTTATTTATTTGAACAGGTTGAAGAGTAAATAATTCGTACAGTTCACTGACTTTCCTTCCTATCTGCTGGTTCGATTTATATTCTGTCACCTAAATGCACAGAAGTTCTCGAGCATACCACCCAATAAAATTAAAGTTTCGATTCGAAAAAACATATAGAATAGTATGCAGAGTGAAAGAGATATATATTAAGGCTTTCTCGTCTGATTGAAAGTTTAGACAACTTCCTAGTTCCTCTGTTGGATAAAGAAGAGAGACTCAGACACTACAAAGAAAATAAATGTTTGAAACTACGCCAATTTTGGTATGATCGATCTCGCTCGAAGAGATAGTGAGAAGCTCGAACAAGATGGCGATTAATGGCCGCAACGCGGAACGAGCCTTTGTTGCGACAGTTCTAGATAGTAACTAATGGATCGCGAGAGTGTATCTTCTAACATTTTCTACCCTCTTACGAAGCTAGTCCCTCCACACTTATTCCTCCAGTTAACTCCGATTTGACCAGAGACCCAGTTACCTTCCGCCATTTGAAAATCCAAGATCGAACTTCCCCGTGAATCGCAGATAGCATCAGATTCTAAAAGTTGAATTGAAAATCGCAGGGAGGATTGCGCTCAAGTGGGAAATAATTTTCGCGCGGAATCCCATTAATCCGAGTGACTCGTTGAAAAAGAGTAGTTAAGATAGGGCGAGTGTGGTTATCTCGAAATCACGATCGAGGCTGTTAACTCGAAACACGTGGCCAACGTCCGAGGGAAAGGACGGGAGGTGGATGGAAAAACTGGAGTAGCGGAATAGAGTAGGGGAGGGGGAAAAAGCGTAACGAGGAGGGATGCGTTATACCTGGAAACTAGCGATTCCCGTTAGCGTGGACTATTTCGAGGATCATTATTTCTGGATCGGTTTACCACTATTCATTAACGTCGAGCTTTCCGCGTAACTCGAGATCCTTCGGGGCCACTCGCAGCCGGTCGCAAGCGTCAACAGACGCGTTCACCAACCGGCGGATAATTATTTTTCCTTGCTAACCCTCTTCTTAATCATTTCACGACGCGTTCATAAAGCGAAAAGAATCGAAGGAAAAGGATTGAAATGTTACGAACGTTTCGTGCTCTGTTTCACGTACCGAGTGTGCTCGATTAGTCGAAATTCCATCTCACGCGCAGAATACACGTTGAAAGTACTTCAAAAGAAGCGAAGATAATTTCGATAATTGAAGGTGAAAAGAATTATCGGTGCAATGAAATGTCAGATTTTTTTTTAGCAAGTGGGGTGATTGTAACAGAATTGCACGAGAGTTCTCCTGTTGAAAGAATTTTCTCGTCGAGGAGAAACCCTTCAGGCACTGATACGGCAATTCAATCTAATTGAAATAAATCATGCTACGAACTCCTATTTCTCGCTTTTCATTTTTATCTATCGTTCCTCTAACCTACACGATGATTCCACTGCTACGAAAATAACCACGAATCTCTCTCTCTCTTTTTCTCGTATTAGAGCAACGAAACACCTCGGAAAAAATCGAGTCGGCGAAACTCGCCGGAGCGGGTTGGTCGCGGCATAAATAAAGAATGACGAACGATTCCGCGATGCGGAGGCCGAGACTTTCTTGCCGCATTCCAACGCTCGTGTGCAGATACGAGTGTCCACGGGGGGGACCGCTCGGAGAGCGCGAGAGATCCCGAGGACTATCGATTCCACGGCGGTCTCTGTCGAAGAACCAAGGCGTGGTTGTCCCACGAATGAAAGATACATCCTAGACGTGTGGAACGCAAAGAGCCACCGGTCGAGACCGCGAGGTGTTGCAGCGGCCACGACGAGCACTCACGACGTGGATTCACGTAGATTCACGAGGTAGATGTGCTTTGGACGTTAGTCACCAATCGCGACGTTGGTTACCGCAACCTCCTTCATCGGTCGCGATAATGGATGAGCGTTTCTTAATGATTTTTTTTTTCACCGTGGCCACGCATCGGTCATTGTCTACGAGATGAGAGGACGAAGATTTGAGCGACCGTTCGACGAGAGAAAAGGTGGAGGAGATGGAGGTATTCGTAGGGAATGAGGGTTGACGCATAGTGCACGTGGAGGAGCAACGTGTTAAGTTACAGTCACGTGGAGGCGTTGCCGATCGTGTAGCGTAAAATTCTCTTTGGCTAGTCGTTTCCGTTCATCGTGACGTTATCGTGCGAATAAAATGGAATACATTTGACGCGGTGTTTTTGTAAATTTTTACTTGTTTATTCCTATTCTCGAGAATCTTCGTTCTCTCTTGTACGTGGACAATTAATAAAAATGGTTCGTTATTCATCAAAATCTATTGAAGCACCGACGTTTCTACTGACGATAAGTAATAGAATGCTGCTATCCCTCGAGTGAAATACTCTTTAGCATACTCGTCACTTCACTGGAAATCCTTCAAATCGTTTCATAAAATTCTTTGCCTGCATGTTTCGCTGATGTTCAGCGATCCTCTACACAGTCTTCATCTGTACGTAATTTCGAGGACCGTTCTTCTCAAAAATCATCCTTCCTTCTCTGAATTTTTTTATCAACTTGTACACGCCCGCTGATCTCATAGTCTGGTTGTCGTACGCTGCTTTCAACATCACAACAACTTCTGAATCACTTTCGCCGAGTTCCACAATAAACCTGACGTTACATATGTCTTTAAAATAATCGCGAGACATTTCTGCGTCAAGTGTGACAAGTTTAGCAACGAGGGCGAACTGAAGCTGTCAGTGCGAGTCGAACAGTCGTAAAATTTCAACCGATCCAGTGTGGAGAATCGGCTGCAGCGTTGTTCGATCTAACGGGAAAAAATTCATTCTACAAAACTTTTTCTCCACATCACGTACGCAACCTCGTGTCGTACTAACGAAACTTCAAAGACGCCGGTTGTTTCCGGAGCGTGTTTCGCTCGATGAAAAAGTGTGTGTCTTTGTTATATCGCGTGGGAGAAGCCAGTGCAAGTAACAAGAGAAGACAACGGCAATCGGTTAATTAAATAAACGCGCGAGAAAGAAGCGGAAAAAGAGGCAACGGGTATGGAAGAAAATCCACGCCTCCGGCGACGAGTCGTTTCCGGAAACCAGATTCTTTGCTGCGCCGCGCTCTAGGCTGCCGCGTAACTTAGGTTAATTAATAGTCGCGAAACTATGCGGCGACAAGTCTTCTCCGTGCCACGGATGCCACCAAGCACGCGCTCGTCGATACCGCGCGCGTTATCTTCGCGCTCTGCTCGTCTTTTTCCTCTCGAGAAATGAAAAAATTGTTCGGCTTTATCAAGTTGATAATGAATTGGAGTAATTCTCAGTTTTTCTTGGGAATTTTACTGTAGATTCTTCTTTGGGATTTTTTTTTTCTAGATGCTTCTGTTTGTTGGTTCAATGTTTATAATTTTTATTTTTCAACATCCTTGATATGTAGGATTATATATATATATATATATATTGAACTTGAATTATATATTCATTATTTTGCAAGAGATTGCAGGGTGAATAATATTGTCGTATCCAAATTCTGAATGGAATAAAGTCTTACCGATTTAATCATACGTTTAGGAATTTTTATAGATACATTTCTATCCACGTAATTGAAAAAATCAGACTCTTTTTTTCTCGAAACGAAACTAACTTTTTCTCCACCTGCCAGTTGTTTATACTATGAATATTTTATTTTCCACGTATGCACGAACATCTACGGTCTACCAATAAATATAGAAACAAGCACTTAAATCTCGTTAAATTATTAACAGATGATAATGAATTACCCCATTAACATTCTTAAAAATACCAGCGAATAACGGGCCAACGAATTGGTAAAATTCGAACGAACTAATAGAATTAACAATCGACGGGGAAACAAATAGTATACTCTAACATTATGAGAGTCGCCCTCATGCGAACGCGTACGATCGTTGCATATGCATTAATCGATATCACACCGAGTTTCGATTAATACTTTATGTTAATGGATGGCGATTATCATCAGGCTCGATTATTCTCGGCACAGGTGACCGACGGCGTTTTGTCATTATTATTAATTATGTCACGGCGGCCCATCGTGAGAATACGAAATAACTTCCTATCGTAAACACGTCGATAATAATTATTACCAGCTAGGACCCCGAGGGCGGTGATTATCAGCGTAGAAGTCTCGTTGAGGATGTCGATAAATTAATCGCGTCAGTACACGTGCATATATCAATTAAGCGCACGATGAATCATTAATTCATCATCCCAAAGATGGACGCCGTTCATCGCGATCCTCGGACCCGCTGTTCTTTTCCTCGCCTTCGTTCTCACAAGATTCGTCTTCCCTCTCGACTCGAGCAAAATTTCGTTTAAGCGTCTGCACGTGAATTTCAATTGTTCGGTATTCCACGAAAAATTGTATCACTAAATTTGGTGTACTATCTGCCAGGTGACGTAGAATTCGAAGGAAATATTATCCAGACGAGTTTATTAATATTTTTCGCCGAAGGGAAAACACCGAGCAGTTTCGCGTGATTCTCACCAGATTCTTACGTTACGCGCGTTTCAAGGGATCACCGGCGAGGAATCGAAGGGGATCGCGAGCCGATCGGATCTTGGACTATCGATCCGAAGGTACGCACGATCGCACACAGACGATATTCAATTACCGGGGCTAGTCAATTATCGCGCGACGTTTGAAACGACGTTCGTCTCACCGGCTACGGACAAGGAATTCAATTTGTAAAAGTCGTTGAATGCGAGGTCTCTCCGTCGCGCAACAGGTTTACAGGCTTTCGTGACTTTTCTTTTACCGCAAGCGTCGTTTGCTGACGCGCCGCGAAAAAGAGGAGAAACCCGCCACGGGCTGATTGGACATTGAGGTTCCCTCGTCGCGCGATGCAACTTCACGCCCACGTAGGCTGCGAAGTTCGACGCGTGTACAATGATCCTCCGCGATGCAAAGGCGAACGTCCGTGTCCTTTTGTCGTTCGTTCGAGTCCTCATTCTTGGTTAACGCTCGTTCGCGATACCAACGACGTTGGACGATCGGATCCTTCCCGAAATGAATTATTTCCTCAAATTTTTCTTATCTCAGAGAGACAGATATTTCGCGACGTTGAGTGACGCTTTGGCTGAGACAAGTCGATGGTTCGATTTTTGAGACGGTACGATTGGATGTCGTTTCGTGTGAAGGCAAAATTGTAAAATGTGACGTGCGTCGTGAACTGATTTTTATTTGGACGTGTGGCTGAAATATTTTACGAGACAGGCACAAACTCATTTGGTTTCCGATCTGATCAATCCTGTGAATTTCTCCGGGTATTTCCGTATTTTGAAATACTGTAGATGTTTGTAGAACGCAAGAAAAGATATGTCAAATATTAAAAAATGTTCATTTGTGACTGTGACATTCTCTTAAACTTTTTATATTCGTAAGTACACCCTACTAGACTTTTATTAACGCACTTTATACTCATTTTGTCAACGCACGTTACGCTCCGCGACTGATATTTCTCTGCCGTATTAATTCCGCGATAAGTAGCTTCGCTAAGGTTACTTCAACGAATTCTATATCACGAAAATGAACAAGGAGTAAGTTCTAAAAAATTGAAAACCAAAGCTTCATTAATGTAACAGCCACTCGAGACCCGCCACTGAATACTACCTCCATGCAAATTAATTTGAAAACGTAAACAACACGGAGAACCTAGCTGAAACAAAAACGAGTGGCCAATGTAACCGTAGAATTCCACCGTTAATTCCACGGTCAATTGAACGAAAAGACACGCGAGGTATCTCGTCAGCGTCGCGAGAAATCTCGCGTTCGTGTCACGTGTAAAAAGTCGAGGAGCACCGTGTGCTTCAGTGAAACTTCTTTCGCGGAGAAATGTTGCGGGATACTCTGGCAGAAAAGAAAGGGGGAGGGGGGAGGGAGGGGGGGAGGGCCTCGCGGTGAGATTGAAAGAGACGCGGTTTATTGCGAACCGCGAGGAGTTACGAGGGGTCGCGGAGAAGCGGACTGCTCGCGAAACTTTCACCAGACTGTTTTATTAGCCAAGGCGGTTGGACGGCCAGGCGCATTAGGTCGAGAGAAAGAAAGGAAGAAAGAAAGGAATAAAGAAAGGAAGGAAGAAAGAACGAGACCGAGACCGGTTGGGCCGTTGATTGGGACATTGAATCGCGTGCACCAGACACGCGAAGTGTCCCTTTTAATTCACTGGCTCTGAATCGCGATCGCGATATCCTCGCGTCGAATGGATAGAAAAACGGCGAGGCTCGGTTGAGTTATGTACAGTCCGTGCACAGGCGTAAAGGCACGCGCGGGCATTAATCCTTAAACAAGGCCTCGGTTTCGCCGGGCAAACGTCAAAAATTCCGCCGTTTTCCAATCTTCGATACTCATTAGCTGCTGCCGCTCATTAATTCTAATGCTCGTTACCTCTTACGCTCATTAATTCATTGGCTCCGCGTACTCATTAGCCTACGCTGCGGTCCCTGAACTATTCAGCCTTTACCCCACCATCGGCTGCAGCGCGGCCTTTCGATTATTTACAAATGTAAATCATCATTGTGCTGGAGCCTGCTTTGCATCTGTCGATAATTTGCAACACGCTCGTCTTCAGCTATACAATGACTATCAAATGTTAAAATGGAGAATAGATTCTGCTAGAGAGTATACAAGCATCTTGCTAGTCAAACTGATACGCTACAATTTTTATTGACTCTTTGTAAGCTTAATGTGCATTCAATTTTTATCTCCGCAGAGGGGGTGATACAAATATAAATTGTAATAAAAAGAAAGAGTACTCGTAATTGTCATTTCTCTGTGCTTTCTAATTCACAGAGTTGATCAGTGTGACCTGAATCGTCCTTTGCTTCTCAATTCTAGTTTGACCTCCCACAACCACGATTTCGTTTAATTAAAAAAAAGAAAAGTTGCTGGTTAATTTTAAAGGATTGTTCGCCCCCGTTGAAAATGTAAGCACTAAACGCATGGTGTATTAACGGGATACGATAGCAAAGAAGTAAAATGAAATTTATGAAACCAAATTTCCAAACTACGTATAATTTTCAAGTGTGCTATAATGATATATAATATTTATACTTTGATTGGTAATTATAGTATTACTTTCATTATGGTATATCATATATATTATTATTATATCGTGTATTATAGTAATTATAGTAATGTGTAACTTGCAATTGCACACGAATGCAACAAACATCCCAAGTGACGCACCGATCTTCCACCATTCCTTCACAATTCGCCGCGAAACAATTCGCACACGTGGCGCGAAGCTTTTGAAATGGAAAACGACTGATTGTTCGTGTCGCCGTTAACCGTCTCGCGGAATGATACAATGGCAATTAGCGAACAATACGAAGAAGGGACGTAGGTGGCGGCGTGGCTCTTTCAACGGTGCCCCGGTGTCCGAATTCGAAGAAGAAGAAAGTTGAACTCGTACCAGTGGGGATATTCGCGTCAGGTCTGAAACGGCGGGAACGTGACGCGGGACATCGGCCTTGGATATATTCGAGCGGCGTATACCCGGGGATACGGCGATAAATTTCGCGGTTCGGCCGTACGCCAGCAGAACGAGCAACGTAATCACAATAGCGGGGAACCGAGGTGGTAACAGGCCTGGTCTCGTCCGAGTCTCGCGCGTCGTCTTTGTGCAACGGAGGCTGCTGGCTGCTGCGACTGCTGCCGGTTCCCTTACGTGGCACCCGTAGAGACGTTCGCAGACGTGGCGGTCACAATAGACACGTCGTGTTGCGCCGCCTTCCGCGTGCCGGACAATGAAACCGCACAAAGCAGCAGATTAGCGATATTCCGCGAACGCGGCCAACCAGCGAGGGTGGCAGGGGAGAAAAGTGGCCGGCAGAGAATAAAACACCGGGGAAACGTGATCCGTGGATAATCCGAGGGGGTGTTTCTTGGTGACGGGCGCGTTTCTGTTCAAATTTAACTCTAATTGCCGATGGTGCGGCGAGTTAAAATTCACGGGAGACAGAGATTTACATTTCTTTATTGAGTTGGCGTCTCCTGTATATTTTTACAAATTATCTCTTGGTTAAAAAAACACGTAGATAGTTGAAAGATTCGTACAAGTTATTTGGGTGAATTCATTCAGTTAGAAACTCGGTTGAGAATTTACTACGTCGAAGAGTGCATTTTCACAGCACAAAAATTGATGCGATCGTCCAGGAACGAAAAAGAAAAAAAGGAAAAAAAAATGAAGAAGAAGAAAGAACAAATCGAAAAATCGTATCAAATCAGCACAAAGTTATACCGTCCGTCAATTTTCATCGATCGCCACGACCAAAAAGCCGAACCAATCTGCAAATATAATGCACGAGGAACGCAACAGGCTACAGAGGGAACCCGTGCGAGACACGTACATACATACCGGTCCATAACCAGCAGATTCATATCCGTTCTGACGCGTAGTCTTCGCGGACCACCGTGCAAGACGGGGCCAGACGCACATTGTTCCCACCCGTTATTACCAGCCGTGCCGAATGGCGAGATGATTCAGGCGGAGTAAAATTCACAATAAATAATAATGATAATAAAATGTCGGAGAATACCGCGGCGTCATTATTAAGCCGGGTATCGATCGGCTGGGGCCCGCCGTGTGTATGTGCGTGCGTGCGTGTTGCCAGGAGCGATCGCGACCGATAACGTTCTTTCTTTCGTTGGGCTCCTTCCTGGAAGGACCGTCGTAGATCGCAAAGAAGCGAAATCAGGGGGAGGAGAAAGGCTATATTCCCTTTCGCAACACGGGCGTCCGTGAACGTACCGCGGCGGCGGTGTCTGCACGCGGGTCAGCCACCGATGGTGGCACGGACAGGCCGAAATCTCGATTCCTCTATGTCAGGGCGCGCAGTCGGGGTTAATGTGGCGACCTGCTGCCACCTTTCTTCGGCTTTATTAATACTCGGTAGGTGGCCGGCATGACAATAATCGTCCGTGATTACGGCGGAAGACCGCGGGAATAATGCTATATTAAAATGATATATCGCGGGGGAAAGGGTTAGGTGGCCCGTGGCCACACCCCTGCCGAAACGAGTCGAGGACAGTCGCAGCTGCGGGAAATTAAATCAAATGGCAGAAGTGACGATTTGTTTTGAAGCGTGCCACCTTCGACGTCCAAGGCCGCACTGTCTATCGCGCGATTTTCTTTGACGAAACTTTCAACTTGTCACTTTTGTCGGTGTAACGTTTTTATTTTCAGAATTCAATTGCTGTTCGATCTGAACGACGAAAGCAGTTTGAGATAGTTGTATATTCGTCGCGGACACAGACCTGGACGCGCGACGATTTTATCGAGACTCTTTGATTGAATTTTTTGAGATTAAATATCGAAAGCGTTGATTTATTCATTAGCGATTCAATTTCGTTTTATTCGAATACGTCGTTCTTCAAGCGACGGTTTCATCAAGAATTGACTTGAAATAACGGGAGATATATCTGGAGCAACTCCATTTGAAATTTCATTCGATTCTTTTTCACACTCCAAATAACATAGAAGGGCGATAGAGATTTATCTTAGTAGATTTTTTTTAATTTAGACGATTCTTCGTCGAAACTGTCTGGGAGCTACAGTAATTTCAACGGAAATAGATCCTTTCGACGGAAAATTCCATAAATTTCTAAACGAACTCTACTAAATCCTACCAAAGCTTATTCCTACCGGTGATATCCACCAGATGATCAAACACGCCGTACTTTTCAATACACTTTGTTCATCCACCATCCAGTTTATTATACTAATTCTCTATTCCAGAGAGAGAGAGAGAGAGAGAGAGAGAGAGAGAGAAAGAGAGAGAAAGAGAGAGAAAGAGACATTTCTACCCATAGATTCCCCCTAGAAAGATTGATTAACTTAACGTTTAACCAGTCTGGCCGGCGTTCCAGCAGACGCGAATCGGACTCTCCCCTCGGAATCGCGTCCGGACGGCAATGAGAGGGGCTCGCATTGAAAGGCCGCCATTAAACGGATCGAAGTGCAACTATCAGACGTTCCGCGAAAGATACACAAGCGGCGAGACCGCGGGAGTAGTCTGTTCGTCTACCGTCTGTTCATCGTGTAATAAAGCGTATGCGAGCGGACGAGCAACCGTCTATTCTGGTCAGGGCGTCTCGCCCGGTCTTTGCCTACTCCCTTCGCCCGAGAAAACGGTCGCTCTTTCAAGCTCTCTCTCTCCGCCTCTCTTTCTTTCGTTCTAGCCCTTCACCGAGAAACAAGAAAACACGCGAGTCCAGCGACGAGAGATGAAAGTCCAGACGGAGAGGAAAGAGAGGAGACGCTGGAACGTGGGCCGCGAGAGAGAAAGACCAGTCGTACGTACGTACGTACGTACGTATGTACGTTCAGGTGTGTAGGTCGTTCGATGAAAACGGAGAAGATAGGAGCGCGGACGGATAGGATGTGAAACGAAAGAAAGGGATGAACCGAGAGACGGGGGTGGGGGTGGGGAGGGAGGAAGAAACCAATTGGAGTCGAAGGGTTTCGGCGAAAGAAAAGAAAAAAAAAAACGAAAAGAGGAACGCCGTGGAACGGAGAAGGCAGGCAGGCGGATGGAAAAGGAAGAAGGGCCGTGGAAGAGGTGATAAATGGGAATGAGGATTGCTTGGCAAAGTGCGAATGGGCCACGAGCGGGGATATGGACGAACGAACGGATGGACGGGTGGATGATGATGGTGTATGGACGGATGGGCATTGCACGCGAGTATTACGTCTGGAGGAAATCCAAATGTATTTCACCGGCGCTGGCCATTTCGACCAACCGACTAATCCTCCCACCTGCGCGTTTTTACTATTCAGCTTTCCTTTTCACCCTCACCTTGCGACTCGTGAACCACGCCGTCTCGCATCGCCAACTTTCCTACCACTTTCTTCCGTTCCATTCTCTGATATCGCGGCAGCTGTTTTCTACTGGTTGAGAATTTGCTCGAAATCGATCGGCGTGTAACTCGGAAATCTTCGAAATCTTTGCTCTACGCTCGATTGGACTCGTGAATTTCTTTGTCCTGAAAGCTCTGAACATCTCGCTCGAGAAGACAAGCGTCTGGAATGTTTTCGAAAATCTAAAACAAAAGGAAGGGTCGGGCCAAATCACTGGAAACTTCGAAGTTGCTTTGAAACTTCCAAAAATCTCCGCTGCCACAAAGAGACGAAACCACCGTGAAACGAGGGGGGGGGGGGGTTAGCGCGTGAAAACGTTTCGTTGGAGAGTCGCTCTGCGAGATTACTTCGTTACCTTAACGAAGAGGCCGCTCAACCTTGACATCATTAGCCGATTGTTCGTCTAAGTCCAGCTGGTACTAGCCGGAGAATTTATCTTCCCGGCGCAAGATGTATCGTTCGCCTTTCTCTCGCCTACCCTTGCCCCCTCTATCATTCGTGGCCGCGGGGTGAGAAGAACGAACCACGACGACAACGACGACGAGGAAGACGACTGTGAACCGTTCTGAGACGAAGGACATTACTCGTCTGAGGATGAGCATTGTAACGAGAGATGAAACGCTCGATGGACGGAAAGGAGGAGCCGGTTACCCTTCGTCGATCCGAGATTCCGTGGATACCATGGAGCCACGACGGTGGATGGATGGATACGTGGTGTGGTCCACGGGGCAGAGTGTTGATTGGTCGAACGAATAATCCAGCCAGCCGGCTAATAAGAGACGTATTTATACCTCTCACGAGGCGAAGACGAACGGACTGACGGACAGGTCGGTCAAAGGGAACGCCACGCCGCGCTACTAATGAATCCGATTGTTCCCGTTGAATCGAATTGTTAATGAATTGTATATCGTTGCGCGAATCTACACCCTCGGGAACGATCTACGCCGCGTTGCCGCGAGATTTCACGGCTCGCCATCCACCGATATCCATCTCTGTCGGTTAATCCCCCCTGTGCGTTTTCACTTGGCCCGGGTTCGATCGCCTTCGCTTCGTTTCGCCTCCCCTTCTCTCCCCCCCCCCCTCAGTTTCATTCGATGATGATACGTGCGAAGGTCGTACGAGCTTTTGCAAAGAACCTGACGCAGATCGGGAGAAATTGAGTCAGTAAGTTAAATTTGAAAAAGTTTCGAATTTAGTTCGCGATCGTTCCTTCGCGATTCCGATTGATTTTGGAAAAGATGCAGAAACCGGAACAGGTCGAGTTACATTCATGTTTTATAGGTAAAGTTCTGTCTTCCCAGATTGATCAACTTCTTTCTTGTTCCACCTATGCGAAAGTCGATCCTTGCGAAAGTAAATTTCTGATCTCCGATCAGTTTCAAGAAAAATGGAGAAAAAAAATAACGGTTCGAGACGGTTTTATAGGTGTGGCTTTGAAAGGGTCGAATTTTGTGAACGACTCGGAGGCTGACTTTATTAGAAAAGTGTCCGGTGATACCGCGGGTATATATTAATTTTAATAGTGTCTTGATACTTAGTCGGATTATGTAAATCGGATGAAATATGTGGCGTTGGCCAACTTTCCTCCCGCTGCGGGCACGAACGCGAGAATTTCGAGTTTTATATACCGTCGTAAATCTAGCGTAATCCACCGTACGCCGCCTGTTCCCTCTCCTTCGAAACGTCGTTACGAAAAATATTCTCAAAAATCTTCAAAACTCGAGCTGAAATAAAAAAAAAAATTCTCCCCTTCGAACGCTTGGAGAAATTTCGAACCGCTGCAGCGGCTCCAGGAATCGAATAAAATCTTTCCTTAAATGAAAGCCAAGGTATCGATTTAATTCACGGTTATTTAATATTTTCAATATTTTCGAATGTCTTTTGAATATTAAATAAATCTATTAATTTTAGACCTGTATAACTTTTTCATCTTGGAAAAATAATTTCGTTCTCTTGGTTTCTAGGCGCTGGTATAAGAAGTAACAAAGCTCTCTGCAGTGTTTCTTCTTTAGACAAATATTGGACTGATTAATTTACTGAAAATTGCTGCAAATTCGAGGACTATTTTTCTAATTTATATAAACTAGTTAGACCCCCGTGACGTTATTTGCGAGGAACTAGTGCCATCTACATATAGATCACAGGTAACTTGCAAAATATTCAACGTATTGCGAAAAACTGAATCCTGTTAGAAAAGAGAGTAGAAGATGAAGCTCAAGCTGTTTACTTCGCGGAAATTACTCCGGCGCCGTAAGAATGTTGAATTAAATGCAAATGATTCCATTTCTGTTTGTGCCGGAAGATTAAAAGAAGCCAGATTTGTTTACCGGTACGTGGTTAAACCACGTGCAGAAATAGAACTCTTAACCTTTCTTGAACCGCGGGGCTGGATACATCTGCTGCCACGGCTTATTTACACTGTACTGCGAGTTTCAATCATCGTTTCCCAAATAACCAATTACGAAAAACTGTAAAAACCCTTTCGTGCCGAGAAATTTAATGCCTGAAATGTTATTATTTCGCGTAGTTTATCGCGCGACAGATGCCACGAGGCGAACGTGCCTCCGGAGGCTTGCAAATCCGCGTAAACTATCAACGAGCGCGGGCTCAAGAACCCGAGAGAATCCTGGCTGTGTTAAGCGCCACGTGCAGCGACTAATTCAAAAGTCACTTGAACAAGAACGCCGTGTTGCGTTTCTTCTAACGAGAATGCCAGCCAGCAGCCAGCAGCAGACGAGCGTACTTTGTAATTAAAGAAACGGTAAATCGATGAGGACTCGAGATACCGTGGGTTTTTTCTTCGACGATGCAACGTACGCCCAGCGGTAAACGGAACTAAGTACCCAAATACGTATTCCTTGAAACCAGATACCGTGCTTGCCGGAAAGAAATTTGAAAAAGAAAAAAGAAAAAGAAAGGGAAAAACAAGAAGGGGAAACGTACGTTCAATTGATTTTCGCTCGTTAGGAGTTTTATTGGAATTCGAAAAATCACGGCTGGATTAAATTCGACGAGGACACTGCGGCGACCCTCTGCCCCTCTCCTCCCCCCCTCTTTCCCCTTCCTAGCCACCGACGTGGGACAACACGTTCCACAGGGATAAAAACGCAATTCCCCGGGGATGCATAAATTCTGTAAACGCGGAACGCGAACGTCGTAAATCTCGCGATCGGCCAAGCAATCGACTAAATGGACACGTGAAATACAGCGCGCCGCTTCCATTAAAAAGGAGAGAAATGATAAAGAAGACGTTCGGAATCGGCCGCGTTACGACTCGCTTAATGGGCCCCTGTTTACTTCCACATATTTATTAGCGGCCGCGTAATATAATGTCAATTAAAAACTAACGCCGCACGCCAATAAAAAGGGGAGCCAATCGAGCAGCAACGAATTCCCGAGGACGAATAAAACGCGTCCGAAGGAGAATCGCTTGCCACGAGCGAGAGGAGAATTCGTTCGTCAAACTGGAGGAACGTTCATCCTTTGAACGTTCACGTGTGTATAATGTTTTAACCAAGTGCAACAGGTATCAACATATTCAGGTTTTATTCGGTCTGATAGAATGCACGTAGTTTCAAAAAAAAAAAAAAAAAATAATACGGTACAAAAAATTGTGGATAAAAATTAAAAAACAACATATTTTCGAATAACAATGTGCTTTTGATGCAAAGAAAATTCGATTTTTCAAAAAATCTCCAGCACCAAGATGTACTGATCTAAATAGAAGTTTGACAGAAAATGCAAAATTTTCCAATGACTGAACGACGCTTCATCGATTCACAATCGAGGTTTTCAGTGGTTTCAATTCTTTCTCCGTTCGTTTCGATACAACCGTCGAGACCTTGACTTTTCGGCGCACCTTTCGAAAATCTAATCCCTTCTTAGGACTCCGAGATCAGCTTAGAGGCCGGCGTAAAACGTGAAACGTCCGGTTGAGTAACTGGACGTTCGAGTTCATTCTCGACTCTTAACCCCGTTGTTGTTGCTGGGTCAACTCGGTCGTAAACAGGTACGTAAGGGAGAACGTGATCGACGAGGGTGGAACAGGGACAGTTGTAAACGATCGGCCGCGCATGATGGAGAAAGGGAAGCGTGCCAAGATGGTATCCGAAATGAAGTCGGAGTTGACGATCGAGCATAATTCATACGTCGCTCGGAAGCCAATTAGTGGAAATAACTTAATTCACGGTTTCGAGGTCGTTGTGTTTTAAGTTCGCCCGGCTCAGGGAAAGGACACAACTGAAAAGAAGATTTGTTCCTCCACGTGATTCGTGCCACGTTTAGAGGCATATTTATAGTGTATATAATATTGTATATTGTGCGTGTATGTAAGACACTTGTGTATAGCGGTCAATCGTGTTTTATTAAACGGAGAAACGCGCTCGATGAACTCGAATTACTTTTCTTCTTGCATCGAGTTCTCGTTCCACTGGCCTTTTTAATCGGGGACGGTCAGCCAGATTCGGTGATTTCAACGAGGTTCGTCGAATAATTGGAATAAAACTCAGGTTCACTCAGATTACAAGAGTTTTTACTGAGATATTAATTGTAATTGGGGGTGTTAATTAAGACATTTTATTGAGCGAGCATTTTGGATGAAAAAGGACCTTTTCGAGAAAGTCAATGTTTCGTTTGCGAAATGAAAATTCAGATTATACATCTAGGGGTGTACTACCTACTCAGGAGTTTACTTTAACGGTACTTTACGACAAGTGGAATAATTACGCTATAAAAAAAAATCTGTAAAATGTTAATGCACGTGTAATTAAAAAATTTTATTGCCCGCGAGAAATACTGTATATTAAAAATAAAAAGGGACTCCTGAGAGCAGGAGTGTATGTAGACATAATTATGGAGCGTGTTGAGAAAACTATAATTAGGAGACCGTCAATGAGACTAAAAGGGATGTTCAAACTTCACTTTCGCAGAAGTGAAAATGAACGGACGAAAAATCCGTAGATATTTAACTGTTCTTCGCTCGAAGATGATCGGTGGATCCTCTCGATTTCCATTTCCAGCAGCTAGATTCGCCGATCGAGAGAGGCACGGAGGGACCTTCGCGGATCGGGTTGAACCTCGCAGGGTTCGTGAACTCTCGCCCGACGCTCTATTTCACTTACCGCCAGTCGTTTCACAATGGGCCCTTTATCTCTTACTTCCGACGAATATCGTTGCATAAATAAGCGGTTTCCCGGCGCAACAATGTTGACAGTAACGCGAAAATCATGCTAACAGCTGGGGGATCCGCGACGATGGGGGCGACGTGGCCGCGCGGCGGGTTTCGTGATTTGGCCGGAGGTGCATTTGTAATGCAGCGTAAAGAAAAGATAAAAGGGCGAGCGGTTCATCGGTGCTAGGATCAGGTCGGTCGCCTGGCACCACGGTCGCCAGAGATCACGTTTTGCAATATTTATAAGCCGTATTTCAATGATATTATTCCGCCAGTCCGTTCCATTTCGTACTTGGCTACGCGGTCTTCAAGTCATCGGCCTCCCCTCGAAAAACGGAAGGCGAACGAGGGTCCAATGTCGCGGAAATTCATATTCAAATTTGACGACCAAGGAATCGTGATGCATTCGATACGGCGGGTTCTTTTGTCAATTATGGTTGAGACAAGCAGATACGCGCCAGGTGTTTAAGTTTGGTTGAAATAGGTAGGTACTCGTTGGGAAGAACACCATGTAGATACCACTTGGCAAAGATTTTTTCTCTTTTGGAAAAGTTAATGTCTCGTTTGTTGCGTGTCGATGGATGTTCTTACGTCTATCTGCTCGTAATGAGATGATCATTCGCTGCGAAACTGTACAATATATGTAATAATGAAAATTCAAATTGTACATCTAATCTAGTTCTAGGTACCATGCTTTGTTTACATTTATTTGTTTGAATAGATTAAATAAACCCAAACCTGTAATTATGGTCGTCACTATGTGACAATTGTTACATTCAACTCTATGTGTTTATGGAAAATGTTGAGGTGCAAAAATATCCAACCCACTTCAAGTCATCTCAAAATTCACACCTATTGTAGAATTCTGTTACCAAATATATGTTACAGATTATCCACAGTCGATCTATCAAAATTTATTTAAAATTTAAGAATATTTCTCTAATTCTTAAGCATCAGATATAACATCCTGTGTATATTTGCTTCGCTCTTCCTTGCAGAATCATCTTCAAACGTAACCAAATACCCTCGAATTCCATTATCGTTGTTGTTGCGATTGCCACGACGATTTCCTTCCAATGTGATTTCCACATCCATCTCCTCCACCTACCAATAAAATCCTCCATGACCGCCACTCTACGCCACGAGCTCCACTAGCTCGCGCAGCGTGGTAGCGCGCAACGAAAGGAAGAGGAACGCGCAGAGGCAAAAGTAATACGAGCCCGATGGAATCTACACATCAGTGGCCGAGGCATCTGATTTGCGGTGTAGCCTGGGCAAATTATAAATGGAATCGGGCCGATCGCGAGCCACAAATGGAGCCTTAGAGAAAGAGAGAGAGAGAGAGAGAGAGAGGCTCTCGCTCGAGATGGAGGGGCGCGTTTCACACATGGCCAAGGTGCGTAAGGTCGGCAGCCTTGTGCTGTCGAGGGTGTGTGCGCGCGAGCGCGTTTCGAGTTTACACGTGAGGAACAAGTGTGAAAAGGAAGGAGGAGAGAACGAAAGAAAGGAAGAAACCGGGGGTGCGTTGGGGGAGAGGCGGCAAGTACGTTGCTCGAACGTGGGAGATGTTCAGGTAGCCGCGGCCGCGAATACGTTAGGCAGATTACGTATTATGATGCCCTATTGTATACAAATACGAATACCTACGGTGGCCTGCGTGTCGGTATATGGGCGTAGACGCGTCGAGATAGCTTTGTCTCTGGTGGAAAACGAACGTCCAACGGCCGCTTCCCCGTGTAACGGCGTTTCCTCTTCCACCCGCGAGAGTGTCGAAGCGATATCGCTGCCCAATTAAGCGGCGCGGCGTTTTGGAAGATCGCCGTTTGATTTAGAGCGCGTTTAATGGATCGGTCATCTCTTTACGATCTCGCGTGTACTTTCTTCGCGTTTAATCGTTTATTGGCGCTGATTGGTTTCTGCGTTGTACGCGAAAGCAGTTGATCATGAATATTTCATGACGGCGAAATGAGCCACAATTCGTTATAAGGCAAATTTGCACCGACGCGCGGCAGAGCAATGTCGAAGCTTCAAACCTAATAATGCTTATCACGACAAACGTTTTCATTGCGTTACACGAATGAAGACCAGCCAGGTTGACCGACCCAGGATTGAATCGCAGCAAACCATCATCGTAGATCCACGTAGTTGAGAAATCGTGTTCATTAGAACTCTCGTACGCAAAAATTAGAAATAACTCGGCCTTATTTCCCCCGCTGATAAACGTACGTTCAAAATTATTTTGTTTCGCAAGGTGTTCAACTCCTATGACGCCCGCCCCACAAACGACACCTTTAATTTCCCCACGGAACAAGCCGAGCCAGGGCCATTCAGCAGAAACATTTTTCACCTTGGGCCGCATTCGAACCGTCTCTTCGAGTCCATCGACTGGTCCGTATCGGTTCATTTCCGGGACGCTTCAAAGCCGAAAACCCTCTACACTGTGATACATAGTCCGCGATCAATTCTTTATTACGCCACGCGTGATTCATGCGCGGCAACTCCGATTCGTAAATCATCGGAACACGCGACTATCCGTTTCGAGTTTCGACTCTTTCTCCCTCTCCTGTTCCATGTTCAGCGTCTTCCCGTTTCTCATTCTCCTCTTTCTCCCTCTCTCTTTCTTCTTCTCGGTTTAAGACTGCCGAGCACGGCGATCCGATCGAAATTTCGAGAGAGTCGTTAAATCATCGGACAGTCGACGGTGTCGATCGACGTTATTTCTCTTCCCTGTCGTCTCTCGTTGTCGTTAAGACTATGTTCACCGTGTACCAGAGAGAGAAAGAGAGAGAAAAAGCGGCCAGAAAACGAGAGGCACGAGAGGGGGGGGCTAGTTAATCAACGCGTACGTACGAGACGCACGTACGATTATACGTCGACCAGCAGGAACGAGGGGATGCTTCGAGTTATTAATTGGCCGCGCTCGTACATTATCGTGCCCTCCTCTTGTCGCTTGCCCTAACCGGACTCGCGATTTCCGGCCTGTGAATGACGCCATGTTCTGTTTCGGTACGTGTGAACGTACGCTCGATCATGTGTGTAGATTCGTGCGATACTCTTGCTTGCTTGATCTGTTGTGACCAATGGAGTATTATATCGAAACTTGAAATATTCAAGGGAATTATGGGTGAACGTTCGAAATTATTTCCTCGTCGAAAAGTTCGAATTTGTAATTGGGAAAACTCAAATCGACTAGCTTCAATTTCAATCCTTTCGAGTCGTTATTTCCACTTCATTTCGTCCGGCGATTAGGCGATTAGTAAACGTAGAAACGTTTCAATCGTGCAATTCGTCCGAACCTCGTCTGTCGCTTTACAATCGAAGAATCCGAACGTGAAATATTTCGACACGAGTAACTCATATTTCGCTGCCGGGGTATTTAAATATAAACGGCGTTTTGAAACGGAACATAAATTTCAGATACGTCGCAGGCCACTCGGATCTACAATCTCATAATTGAATTTCAAATTGAATACCACTGGCCGCTGATAACGCGACAATTTAAATTATTCGTTTCGCGCGATCACTCTCGCGATCGAGTGAATTACCAACGAACGTGTCTAAACGTAAACCTATATCGATGACAGCGTTCGCAAATTTGAACAGGTTTGTCACCTAAACGGTGACTCGGCGGGGCTTTCACACAGTAACGATCACGTCACGTTACACTCGACGTTCCTCCACAAAGGATCGATACGCGGCTCTCCTGTCACATTTTTTTTTTCCACCTCTCTCCTCGCTCTGTCCTTTTTTCTTTTCGCCCCGCCTTCCTCGCCCTCCCTTACGCCGGAACGTAATTTCAAAATGTTGGAACGTTAAAATTATTTTAACGCACGTAACTTCCATAATTCCCCGATCACGGTATTCAGAGAATGAACAGACGATCCGACGATACATACATGTACACATATATTATATTTCGCTGGAAATTCGTCCCCTGTGATTGCGCAAAGGATCCCGCGATAAAACGTGAAAAACGTGACGCGCGCGATATACGCCTAATAGAAAATTCTTTTTCACCCGTGTATTATCCATTAGCGTTCTTTGAACGCGTTACCGTGTTCAAACCTTTTGCTAGCGTTCGGCAGGGGAACGGGAGAAAAAAAAGTTGGTCAGCCGGCGAAAATTGATTTTCGATCGCGTGACACGTACGGGAAATTTCAGGAGCTGCTGCCCGTATTCTTTGTCCTGATAACGACGTTAACGCGAAAAATACAGCCTTCGTTCTGCAAAGTATAGCAGATGAAACCGTCAGGAAATTATTAAATTCCCATCGTTTCTTTATATCTGAAACTTGAAATTGTATCGAAGAATTCAATACGTTCGATGTAGCAATAAATGCCTCGCTAATTATTTAATTAGCAAAAGTCTC
Organism: Tetragonisca angustula; assembly: GCA_036937485.2. Classification (NCBI taxonomy): domain Eukaryota; kingdom Metazoa; phylum Arthropoda; class Insecta; order Hymenoptera; family Apidae; genus Tetragonisca; species Tetragonisca angustula. The sequence continues at coordinate 586,297 of JAWNGG020000054.1, read as the reverse complement.
GAAGCAGATTAATTATCGAGAAGGCTCTTCTCGTTTTCCACCATCCTTTTAGTCAACTTAAGATTTCACGTTTTTCGTAAGCGTAATACGTAATTATTAATTCCAAAATTCTCGCAATTCGTCGTCGTGTATTTTAGTTTAAAATCAGTTGTCAAAATCAATTATTCTGTATCAAACCACTCGGTATATCCTGATACTTGTGAACAGGGCTGTCCTTTATTTGTTTCACCACTTTCGCGCTTCTAACATGAAACCAAGCCCGAAAGAAAAGAAAAAAGACGGAGAGAAACAGGCGTTAGATCGGCGTGAAAAAAGATGCGAGCTCTCAGTCTCATTTCCTAAGGGAAAAAGGAGATTGATTGGCCGTTACTTTCGATACTTCACCCTAACGCCTCGACTCAATGATCCGGAATGCATTGTCCCAATCTCTAATGCGTTTTATCAATTACAGTAACGTTCGCGACTGCTTCTTCCGTTTGTTAGCACGTGTCCTAAAGCGATACGACGACCGATAACAGTATGAGACGTCCGTTCGAAAATGTTGCAGATTCCGTGTCGGAGTATCTCGGATAAAGACGCTGTTTATCAATTCGATCGAATTCATTGCCAGCGTGCTCGGTTATTGGGCCACTCGGTTGTTATTGTCGAGAGAAAATTCGGAAATGAAATTGCCTCCGGATTAAACGCGTACACTCCCGCTCAAAAATCTTCTTGCGAGTCATTGTTGTGACAACGTAAGTAAAATTTGAAAAATGAAATACCAACAAGTGTTGGAATATTAATCCTTTCAGTGCTGACAAAGATCCCGAGCATAGAGCGTAATTTCAAAAAGAAGCTGATCAAATTTAATCTCCAAGTAATACTTACAAAATTGATGGAACACTGTATTTCGAAAGGCAAACTCACATTCGTTATACGCAACGAATTTTATTATCCACTGAATGTTGAAGCGAAAGAGTGTGATGCCGCGACTTTTGAACAGGAGTGTACGCAGGTAGAAAGTTAAAAGGGATACGAATATTTGGAATCCGTGAAAGGAGGACCAGTTGGAGGTTCGCAGGTGGATCGTGAACACGGCACGACGTTCATTAAAAAATATCGCTACGACCTATCAATCACCCGGTTGAAAATGAAGTCATTTCACCCGGCAGGACGAAGCATTTACACGAATTTACAACATTCGTGAAAAATCATCCAAGCGCCGACGTTTCACGCCACTCAACGTCTGCTTCTCCCCGATGAAAACGAGCTTCCACGCGAAATGAACGCTCCTCGAGACCAATAAAAATTCTCCACTCCCCGTCTACCTGACAAAGCCGGCCGCGAAACAGCGGTAATAAAGACACTCACCGAGTCCGCTATCGCGCTAACAAAGTGGGTTAATCGGTTTTTGCATAACACGCCGTCCGGCAAACGATACCGGTATCAGCGACATCGATCTCTGATTACGAGACACCCTATGTGCAGCGAGAGCCACGCTCGGCCAGGTACACACCAGGCGATCCAGTCGTAGGCCTCACCCCATTCCGTTCTATACTTCTCGCTTCTCCGCTTCTCCGCTTCGCTTTCGTCTCCCTCTCTCTGTCCGCACCTTGTGCACCGTGTGTGCACTCGAACGCGATACCACTCGGGGCTCGACTACTAATAACAGCCACTTGGCGAGTGTGAAATAATTACCTCGAATGGCATCCAAACCAGTTTCCCCGCGGAGATTAGCATAAGCGATCGAAATGATCAATGAGTCCGTGGCGTCCGCGCGACTTGCCACTCGCCCCTCCCTACCTTCGTTTTCCACGGCTCGCACTCACTCTCCATCTTCCTTTTCTCGTCTCATTTTCCTTCCTTCGTTTTATCTTACTCTTTCTCTCTCTCTCTCTCTCTCTCTCTCTTTCTCTTTCCTTCGTGTACTCTCGCTCGCGGCCAGGTGACTTACTATGCTTACAGTCTTTACGTACAACGCGTGTAACTGCGTGTGTACTCGCTAACACGTTCCCCGGGATTTACGATCACCGGGAGATCGTCGCTAGTCGTTCACCGGGACACCGCTGGCACGGCCAGCTTCCCTCGGTCACGTGGAAACTTTCACCCGCCAACGAGAGCGGATCCTAACGAGACAAAAATCGCGAGAGCACTGTTCTCGCGATCCACGTTCGTGAAACGATCCACGTGCTGGGATACGTGGTTGCCTTCCTGGCATCGAGGCACCCTTTCTCACACGGACGAACAAGCTCGAAGAGCTCGCTGCGAATCTTGGTGTCACGTCCGGTTTCGCCAGGCTGAGATTAGAAAGCAGTTGCAAAGAGGCGCTCCACCTCATTGGCTGTTCGAACGCGGGAGAAATCGCTGTTCGCGTTTCAATGGCAGTCAAAGTCGGAATAATGATATTGGGTTTCCCTTTACTCCCCAGTACATTGTTTGTGTTAATTGATTCGGCAAGCGCAAGTATAAAAAATTTTTATCTCGATACAACGTTGGAGTTGTCGGTCGTTGTGGCTGGATTTTTCATTGCGTTATACACGGCTACTTTTATTGGCTGTTTTTAATTTTACTGTGACAAGCAAACTGTTGCGTTACAGCCGTAAACAAAAACGGAATATTATATCTGCATTCAGAACAGATAAATCAACAAGCAAAACAGACAAATGGTACACGTGGTTTTTACAGCAATTAGACTGCAATTTCATATTTTTACGAACATAACTGAAGAAATGGAACTTGTAGCGGCCTATAGCGCCTCGAGTCTCGAACACCGACTCGTACAAGCTTAGCAAGTGGCCTAGCGTCGAAGTCTAGCGATATTCGACGTTAAACAAACAGAGTGCGGAACACCGCCAGGATGGGTGACCGTCCAGCCTAGCGAGTAGTTATGACAACAAGCGTCCAGGGTAAGGGGTAAGGGTTTGCTGCCATCAGCCCTACTGATGAGTCTAGGCAGCGACTCTGAGACGAAACGCACAACCTTTCCTCACCTTACCCGAAACCTACATCCCTCCAGCATCCTCGCCATAATTGTAAATAGAATGTAAATATATAGATACTATAGATACTTCAAATCCCTCCAAACTGTTTAATTCTTCCAGTTTTAAAGCTCATTTATCTATCGGTCGATACACAAAAATTTCCAACCGAATGCGATTAAGCGAAAATGTTGAAATTCACAAGTGTTTATGTCCAACAGCTGATACCGACTACGTCACCAGTTCCGATAATTTGGCGCGAACTTTGAACCGAGCATCTGAAACAACACGCACGATTGCAACACGGTCATTTCGTTTCGCCGAGGTGACTAGGCCTTTAGCGCGGTTTAATTCTCTGGATCGGGCGAGAAGCGATGCTTGTTGCTGCGCGTTGGACTCGTTAACCCGAGGGTATTCGTTACAAGTGGATGCTGATGAATGACGGCAGCGTGGCTCTCGACCGCGCCGAAAATTAGGACAATAAGAAAGGGGCCCCCGAGGCGATACCGCAGCGAGGATTAGCGTACCTGGGCCACGATTTTGACAGAGAGAAGAAAGCCACGCGCAACAACACGGGCCATTCTTTTCGAAGCGCGTTACCGTCGCTGCTTGCGTCAATGCTACTCTGTTTCGCGTACGTACATACGTATGCATGTATGTATATGTGTATGTACGTACGCGTGACGAGGAGGACGAGGAGGGAAAGTACAGTGTCCTTAACGGAACGTAGGCGAGCCGTGATATATCTTCGTTGGTATTCGAGGCTCGTACGAAACGAAAATCGTGACCGCGACCGTGACGAATTTTAGCTAACTCGGTGGAAACTGGAGCGAGGGTGTTTTATGATCTCGAGCGGCGCGCGGATTTCTTGGTCGAGCGGTTGGTAAATTGTTTCCTCGCCAGTGTGCAATGAAATCCAAGAAATGGAGCAGTGCTGTTTTTCTTCAACGCTGCTTGGAAATTTTTTTCCAAGCAGCGTTGAAATTTCAAGCGCGTGGCGGAAATAAGCTGCTCTTTACACTGCAGAGGTTGTAGATGCTCCTTGAGAAGTAATCTGATTTTCATCTTTTGCTGCTCGGAGGGATTCTTAATCATTTGAGTGTTAAATGGAATAATTGTGAATATAATGAAAAAACTTTCGTTCGTTTCTGAATGTTGCAATAGCGTTACATTTAATTTTTATCTTTGAAGAATATTTATATTATCATTTTAAGTACGATTGAAGATCAAGTGTCAGATTTCGAACATCGAGGTCGATTATATATATATATACCATTGGAATTATTGCTTAATACACTCGTACTCAATTTCGAAAGATTCCTTTTTTCCAAGTGATGAAATTTGATTTATTCTCTGCTGCCCATTCATCCATCAAAGATGTGACATCGAAGTTTGAAAAGTATAGCAGTACCTCGTTTCACTTGTTTCGACGCGTCCGTGATTATGAAGCCTCTTCTCGAATACAACACTGGCTTTCAAAGGACTGACAAACTAGATCGATCAACCGCCTCCAACACCGACGATTTCGTCGATCATTCTCCTCGTTCCACCACCGTTCGATCATGCCCCGCGAAAACCAAACGCGACATCAAAGAAATCGAAAATTTTATACAAAATGAAACCCCCCGACAGCATCGCGCGGATACCAAAACGAGCCGCGAACCTCGTTTCCAATATTACCGATCACGCTCGGGCTCGGGAGCCGCTCGTTACACACCGGAAGCGTGTCCTTTCGAAATTCGTCATTACCGCCAACAGGTAGCGGTGTGTCTCGCGCAGAAATACGCGCTCCGCGGAACGCAATTTCGCGTAACGAGTAACCGCCGAATATCAAAGCGATATTGCCCGCGCGAATCATATCATTGGACGTTCGTGTGAATCGAAAATTCGCCAGCAGCCGCGAGATTCTCGCGCGTTCGTGGTTCCTTTTTCGCGCGCAAAAATGTGATTGCAATTCAGTTTCGTAACTCTACTGTTCGATGAAGTTCGCGTTATCACCGACACGAACATAATCCGCCGTTAATCGTCCTACTCTACTCGTTATTAATTCGCGTTTAACGATTCGGTGCGTACTTAAATCACTGCCGGTGAATACGAGTAAATTTCTACGCGTTTCAATGAGATGGCGTATAGAACGAGCGAAGAAGGATTTTGCAACTGATGCAGTCGCAGTCGTTTTTGGTTTTCGCGAGATAACATGCTCGAGAGAAAATATTTTTGCAACTGGAACGTTCTTGGTACGATTGTCCGTTGCACGTTTTTTTTTTTTTCAATTAAAGAGATACCGTGCGTAATTGAGAGTCGCAATTTGAGAATAATTAAGGAGCTGAGCTTTCGATATAATTATTTAGTAGGCGATTATGTCGGTAAATTGAGACTAATTGTTGAAGAGTTTTTCTACAGCCTCGCAGTTTCGCGTATGATACGATACATACAGCTGGGTTATAATTTTTGCGAAAGTTGATTATAGGTTTACGTTGAACTGTTTTTTTTTTCTTTTTATCCCTTTGCTGTTTTATGTTTTCGAACGCGTCCATCAACTAACTCGATATGCGAGATCCACTTCTGAAACTCTGCTCGTTTTAACATTCGAACTTTTCACTCTAGCGGCAAGTAAAATCTGACCTAATGACTATTAATTGGCAAGTTGACAATTTAATTTGCCAACGAAGTTCGTTTCACTAATGTTGACGAAACTTTTAAATTCCACGCTTTTAAGTAGAATTTTCGTGAATGACGAATTTAACATTAAGAATTGTAGAAAACAATTCCATTCGCTGAATATTGAGTAAATTAAATCTCGTTGCCATTTGAAGTTAAATTTACTGATATTTCAAAGAAGCTTTATAGTAAGCAGCGAATTTAATATCAGTCAGCGAAATTTCACAGCGAGAAGAAAAGAAGAATCAAATAGAAAAACATGGTAAAAAATTTAATTCGCTAAAATCCCACGCGCCACAATTAAAACCAGCATCCCTCCTGCCTCCTTTCGTCTCGGTATTAAACGTACCGAGAGGAGGGAAAAACGGGGTATCCTCGCCGACTTAAGGAACATACGACGAGATTAAAAAATAACATTTCCTCGCGGCGGGCGGCGGAACACGCGGCGGAAAGGACAATTACAAGAGGGAGGGGGGGGGAGGATTGAAGCGAGAGAAATAGAAAAGTACGGGCATTGTCGTGGCACGGGTTTTGCTCGCGCTATAGCGCACTAGGCGGAATTAAATTCTCTCATGCACGGCGACGACGTGTAGAAAGAGAGGGGTACACGAGGCAGCGCTGATGCGAGATCTCGAAATTCCTCGTTGAGGACACGGAGAACGACCTCTCCTCCGAGTAAACCGAGTCGTTCGTGCATACCATTACCACGGGGCAGCTTGATCGCGAGTGACGACCTGAAAAAAAGCCACGTTTAAACCGTATGAGAAAGTGTCAGGGCACGTTGATGGAACGAGCCGCGAAGAGGATTTCAAGCCTGCTAAGGAGGGCACACCAGTCTCGAGAGGCCAATGGTCGCTCGCGTTCTCACGACCCAGTCGAATCGACTTTTGCGCTTCGACCGACAAACTAGAAACGTCGAACATCATGTAACGTTTCTTTCGATTCTCGTTTCTTCCGAGGTTGTACACTGTTGCTTTCGGCTCCGTGTAAGTTAAAATATCATTAACCGTAGAGAGAGAGAGAGAGAGAGAGAGAGAGAGATTCAGACGAGTAATATGGGTCAATTTGGTGAAACGGTTTATTTCGCTGGAAATAAACGTTGTAATATCGTGTATGAAGATCGACGAGAGAGATGAGAGATCTGCGCTGTGTGAGATGTTATTCTGTCTCGATTTCACGCGCTGGTATATATTTTATGATTGGAGTTATTTATTCGCAGATTAATGGAAACTTTGTGAAAAGATATTTGTTGTTGCACAATGCAGTTATTGCCTCGGTGCAACAGGATAAAAGCGTCTGGGAAAGAGGCTAATTGCGAATTGTGCTTCGCTGCCCCAGCTTTCCAATAGCTTTCCGAGCATAACTTAACCCTTTGTGTTCCGCCAGCTTCTGCACAGTGACACCGATCGTTTCTTCTATTGTTCTTCGTAATCGTAAAATTATAATCCTTTCTTCCCGAGACAAAGCCTCTGGGCTCTTGCAAAGTTCCGCGAATGTTGAAAAAAAGTAGAACAAAACTTTTATGCAAATTCACATTTTCATAGGTACAGTCGTAAAAAGAAAAAAAAAAAACAAAAGTTGAACGGAAATTTGTTTATTATTATTTCATCTCGAAATTTCGCGCCAATGCGTAAAAATCTAAAACTAGTTCGAATTAATCATCATTCCACGATAAAACCGTAGCAGTGTAAATCAGAGCCATTTCACGTTGGCAGTCGATGAAGTTTCATCTAGAAAACTGAAAAAAACATTTAAACGAAAAACTAACTAAGCAAAACGAACCAACTTTCGCCGCTGTTGCTGTATTACAACGTCCGACCGAGAACAGTGGTCAGCGAACTACACAAATTCCCCGGAAACTGCATTAGGGACGAGGGAGATAAAGCAATTTCTATTCCGTGTAAATCGAATGAACGAAGTTTTGATAAACGGGTCGGGAACAGAGGGAGCTCTCTGCCTTTATCTCCCTCCCCCCTGCCGCCACCGTCCACAACTTTTAAAGGCTCCTTCAGTCAGTCCGGTATCTCGCGCTATTAACCAAGAACCGAAAAACTACTTGGGTGGCGATCACCGAGCGTGATGCATGCATCACAAATCACCGTAGCCTTTCCACGCGTTCCCGTCGATCCATTCGTTCGTTCGTACGTTCGTCCGTCTCGCCATCGAACCGTGCTATCGGCTACCGTTCACGAAACGCTGCTCGTTCGTCGCCCCGAATTCCAACTCTCCGGCATACCAGCCTCGGTTTTCAAGAAACGAAGCGCGCCGCTCCGTCCCGATACCTTTCCGCGCAGCTGGACCGCAAAGGAATCGAACCGGTGATTGTTTCCGTTCCGTGACACGAAACGATACTTAACCCGCGTCCCTCTCGGTGAACCGTTCGAACGCGAGGCAGACGCACGCCGCGCAACTCCTCGCGTGGAATTTCACGGCACGTCCAGCGGGAATGATTAACCCTCCGAATACTGACGCTAAGGCTACTGATTTTGACTCACACGGGTACATATTTAGGCTCGTACGGACGGCTCACCGATACTGTACGTAATGTGACAAGCAGCTTCCCTAACTAACACAATCAGCTCCAATCACAGTGGGCGATCACTGACACAAGCAACTCCCAGCACAGGTCAAAATTGTGACCCGTCAGGAGGCTGAGGGTTCATAGGAAGGCAAACTGGCGCTTTCGTCGTTTCAGAAAGAGCAAAGTATTTAGACGGAGCTTGTTAAGTAAATTTTGAATTTTGAAAATTGTTAAGTAAATTTTGTTAAGTAAATTTTCAATAGGAGTTTTGGGTATGATGGTAGGTGATCGAGGTGTTTCTTTTTTTCTTTTCTTTTTCTTTTTTTTTTTTTTTTTTGAGAAGGTGTGACAGTAACGATGGTGAGATCGATAATTTCTTTTTCTACTTTGAACGCCTTGTCGGAGATTTTTCGCAAGATTATGTTATGTTATTTAGTCGTTAGGTTTGTTCGAGCAATTAACATCTAGCGATGAATTTGATTTATAGGAATATTATAATACAATAATGTACGTGTCTATTCACATTTGTTTCTTTAATAATTTGTTTTAAATTAATAAAAAATAGAACTGATCCTCCGGCGCTCGTTTAACTCAGTGAAACGTCTACGTAACGCCATTCTCATTACATCCGTGTCCGTCAAACGAAACTTCTAACGAAACTAACACACTCCCATCGAGCAATCAGACGATATCAAAGATCTCCTACGTACACCAATCGCATCGCCGCGCGCCGGTGAAAGACGTGTGCTACGGTGAATCAGAACACGGATCTACCTTCCCAGTGAACATAAGCATGTAACGAGGATGAAGCAGCAGATATATAGACCTGGCAAACTGTCCACGTAGTCATTTATATTCGAAGGTCGTGCACGCGGGAAAGGGTCAAATTTCCCGGTGGAAATAATTCAAGGAAAATGGCCGACACGCCACGGATGAATCAGGAGAACCGTACGGTCTATATGCAGATTATATCGTCCCGGGGTGGTTGTCGCCGATGTTGCCTGTAACGGACTCCGGTATACTTAACCTCTTGTATATTACAGTACACATTGTGCCGGATCGTTCGGTGTCCGGGTGAAAAATAAAACGGCGAGAGCTGGTTCTGCTGTACCGGACAGCGGAGAGAAAGAAACAAAAAAAAAAAAAAAAAAAAAAAAACGAAAAAAGAAAAAAAGAAGGAAACGAAGGAAAAAAGGCGTCTCGACGTTATAGGCGCGCGTAGGAAACGCGAAATGAAAGGGGATGCTTTCAGCCCGTGGTTAATGATACGCGATGATACGCGGCATTCGTCACTGTCCGATATTCGGCTTGATTGCCGCTACTGTTCTCTGTCCTTTATCTTTCGCGGCCTCGTGTGCACGCTGCTCGCCACCGTTAAATATGTCCACGTGTGCATAAAACGCGTGTCGATCCGGGTGAGCGTGATGCGCGCTGGTCCGCGCTGGAATTCGAGGAGAAAAGAGGACGACCTCGCGACCGACGAGAACGTTGAAACGTAAGAAACGTGCGCTAGGATGATGAGAATAGTTAAATACGACTTTTTATATTAGATCTTTTGCTGTTGGTGTTGTTCGAGAACCACTTTGTATGTAAAATATGTTGAACGTTGGAGTATTCCAGCCGTCGCAATTTGCGATACTTCGTTTTAATTTTAATTAAATGAAAAATAAAAATGAATGAAAATTCTAAAATGATCTAATTTGATCTTACTGTTATGGTTCTGCTCCAATGGGACTAATTACGAATTCCTTACTGAAATGTGAAATATGCAGTTGAGACGTGCAATGTTTATATTGAAAACGTTTAGAGTTGAGGAAGTAATTATAGAACTGCGTCAAATAAATTTTCTTTATCCAATTTCTGCAAGTATTCCAACGTTACAGTCACTTTAGAAATATTATATATTGCAGAAACATTACCTACGATTGACACTCAAGATCTCTTATCGTTATTGCATCCAGATGAAAAACAACGGGCCAACGAGGCATTCCAATTTCTCTTTGCAACAGGAACATTCGAGTTTCAAATAGCCTCGCCTGCCTCCGATCAAATTCCAGATATTTCGTGTTCCGATTCGCTACGCCTGGACTTCGCGGTGATTTCAAATTCAAAGTGCCAGGTCCATGTCCAGGCCCGAAACAAATACAACTTTCATTTCGAAGCTTACAACTGAAAAAAACAAAAAAAAAAAAAAAAAGAAGAAAACACCCATCAGCCGGGAAACGTTCGATCCTCTCGTGCAGTCTACTTTCGGCTCGGCGAATATTCAAACTGGCGGGTCAGTTCCCGCGTTTACACAAAACTCGCGCGACTGGCGCAGGTATCGTCGCCGAGTCCGCGATCAGAGAGACAGAGAGACAGAGAGACAGAGAGAGAGAGAGGGAGAAATAGAAAGAAAAAGAGAGAAACAGGACAAAAGGGGCAAAAAGTACGTTTGGCACACTCCACCATTAGCGAGCGCGGCGAGGAGGCCCCGAAAACGATCGGTCGTAATTCATCCGACGTGCAGCGTGGATCGGTTTGGACCAGCTCTCTCCTCTCCGTTAACTCGCTGACAGCCAGCCGCGGAAAAAGTTAACTTATTCTAAGCGTGAAACCAGACCCTGGACCCACTGGAGAAGAAGCTGCACATCGTAATCAGGCCCCTCGCGTGCCATCGGGCCGTGCGCTTGACTTTCGCGGGAACGAAGGCGCGTCCATCGTTCCTTTGTTATCGGCGATAGCCTGAATCCCAATTCGTCTCGCCTGGCCAGCTTGAAACCTCCTCCTGCGTCTAGGTTTTGCAACGGCAATTAGGATCCAACCTATTACGGCGATCGGTTTTTACCAGTTCGTCGTCTATTGATATGCATTCCTTGTTCGTTGGGTTTCGATCAGGGCGAGACGGGCGCATTGTCGGCGGTCAGTCCTCGAGGTGGTGAGAAGCTTTTTTTTTTTTTTTTTTTGGTCCGTTGATGCGATTGTCTAGGAATTTAGCAGATAACGAGAAGTGAATGCACGCACGCAGATACGATCGTTCGCAGAATGTAACTTGATGAAAAAATTTTGTTTCACGATCTCGATTGAATCGTGTGAGACGAGAAAAATTCGATATCGTCACAAAATTGGGGCTTAAAAGTTAATCATCACGCAGACAAACTTCCGCTGTTAAATACGTGACAATTGTATTACAGTAATTTCGTTGTTTCTGGCCCATAAAATTTCTCACTTTGACATTTAATTTCCAATTGAAAGAATTGACTCGTCCAATTAGGGGGAGCGTTTCGAGAAGACATTAACTCGTTTCTACTGTTCTGCCGCGTTACTAATTTGGATATTACTACAGTGTATTTACTTGCGCAAGTACATTCGTTTTCTCCCATTTTCTACTTGCGAAATCGATTAACGAGCCCGGGGAAAACAACGCCCGCGAGTCAACAATGTTGTATCAGCCAGCAGAGACCACCGGTATCCTAATCGAATCTGTTAATGCAGAAACGCACACGGCCATTCCGTTGTGGCGTGCCGGTGGCATTTAATCTTGCGTCAGTGGCGCGATTCGCAGTGCCTTATCAAGTAATTTCTCGCAAAGCCCTAATCACCGAACGAGAACACTATCGAGCGAGAGTATCGCACGGATACTCGAGCGATGGAGAGAATATCAAAGAAAAACGAGCGAGAAGCCGCGCGAATTAATACAAATTACCAATACCCACCATTGTGAAACCAAGGCTCGTGAAAAGACCAAAGTGTCGTAATAGACAGTCGAACAAAACGGCTGTTGTTTCCTTCTCTGTCGCGTGTAGGTACGTTTTGATAATCGCGAGCCAGATGCTGGGTAACGCCGATGAGTAAGAGCGATATAATTGCTCTTCCCACTTCGTAATCGCCGGGGCTTAGACCAGTTTCGATTCACGCTGCAGTCTGTACGTATCGGGCATACGTTTATTAATGCAGCCACGAGGCCACGCTAAGCTCACCGTCTGGAATTCTATTCAACGTTCGCGTAGACACGGTAAACGAGCTAATCGCGTTCGTGCACCGAGCAGCTTGGCATTTGCGTTTTCCCAGGGCAACGTTTGATATCCTATTAATTAACGTTAATCAATGATACCAGCCGGATCGAGACCGAGCCGCTTCTCGAGGTCTGGACGCTCTCGAAGGAATCTCTCGCGAACGTAATCTTTTGCGTAACAAACAGCGTCTAGAGTTTCGTTCCAAGATCAATCCGGAATTCTTGAATCTGATCGACTTTGATGCATCGTTCGTTTCGTCTCTGATACTCCTTTCACCGTGCATATTCAGATTCGTCTTCTCCAATCAGTTCTTGAATTTTCTTCTCCAAGTTTCATTTATATCTTTCGAGATTGAATTGCTCGGACTATTAAACTATTCCAATTTGATTGTCTGTCGTGACTAAAGATTAATTTCGTAAATTCCCTGTCTCGAGTCACGTTCTCTACAATTTTCGTTGTATCAAAGATTTCTTCTTATCCCACGGTATAAATAAGCGAGATTAAAACTGAAGATCGGAAAGCGAGAGTGAAAGCCTCGATTGACACTGGCGATTCCGCTGGCCTCGGATAACTCTCTGAAGGATGGCCGACGTGGTTCTTGGTTCGCGCGGAACTTTGACATTCATCAATGCTCGCCGGTGAAATTAATATAGCTCACTGGTGGAGCATCGGCAGGGATCACGAGCCTCGCCACGAGACAGAAGAATGGGCGAAAGAACCACGGGACTGGTCGACTGTTCGTTGCCCGAGGCGTGGGCAGGCAAGACAACGGTCACGTTGCCACGAACTCGTCCTCCTCCTCCTCCTCCTCCTCCTCCTTCTCGCTGTGTACACACGATAATACCAACCGTCGATGGCATATGGAGCAGAAGATCGATACCCGGCCGATGCGCCGCGATACATCCGTGACGAAGGTATCACAGCCCCTATTAGACGTTCCACGATCGCCACGACCAGGTTCCCGCCATCAACCAGGCCATGGAATATTCAACCTTAGTTTGCACGAAGATCCGCCGGTGTCTTTCGAATGGCCGGCGGCCCTTTTTCTTCGCCGGTGGACCGCTTCGTACTCGTCGTCGTCCTCGTTCCTCCGTTCGTCTTCTTCGTCCCCGTCCTGGCCCTTCTTCGTGCTCCTTCTCCCCTCTCGACGTTTCCATTCGAGCTTTGTCAGGGTAACTGATTGCTACGGGGCCCGACGATCGATCGATACACGCTCGATTCCCTGTAAGCAACTTGCAAATGCGATTGGCGTTGAAGGAGACGCTTGCCGGAAGCGGAGGACCACGGTGAGCATTAGATGTATTAGAGAGGGGTGAAGGCGTTGTTCTTCCGTGCTCGACCGATGTTAGTTAGCCTCGTTGGACGAGGCAGCTTCCTTGACGAATACGCCGCGCGGCAGGAATCGTTAGAACGTTTCGAAACGCACTCCACGTACGTGAGCGTATCAACTGTTGATATAAATAATTCTGCTACCACTCTGCTACCTTGAGTATTTTTGGATGTATTTATTTTATTCTAAATTACACCGACGGATAAACTCTTTCTTATCTATGTATACGCGGTCGCACACTTTCCTTTACATTATGCTACGCTCTTTTTTTCTTCTACTTTTACTACTGTTATTGAAACCAGGCGGCGACACTGAATACCGTGCAGCGACCTATAATTTTTTCCAAACACCCGACCATCGCAAGTCGTAAATTGCTGTGCGTTTATATAAATTATCAAAATTGAATATGAAGTTATTTGCGATTGAAATTGTCATCATAGTACCTACATTTTCACACCAACATCCTGAAGAATAGAAGCGTGTAATTTATTACTAGGTGCGTATCACGGTTGCGTCCTCTGCACAATAGTAGTACGAGATATTTCTGTACTTGGAATATGTAGTAAAAGGATGATTTTAATCATTCGAGATTCTGTTCGAAATTGAATCGAATCGAGATACATTTGACAAATTTCCAATCTCGGCTCTCCCAAACAACCCTCGAATGAGAATATACCTTTCTTTTAGCGAGGAATCACGTTCCTTCCATGATTTTGCAAATCACTCTACAACCACGAACATATTCACGTATTTTGAATATTCTCGAACGAAGGTTCATCGAACGATCCATGCGTTTCGCCTCGTTGTCGCGTTCACGACGGACGTTCACGATCGTGGAATGTCACGCCGACGAACGTTGCTGCATCGACTGATACATTCGTCGGGCTGAAACGAGCTGATCCAGCGTGCAACGGTGAAGACCCGAGGGCCTTCGTCGTCGTTACCAACTCTCCTACTGTGTTTCAATATTTCCCTCACGTCCCGAGAACCGCCTTAGTGGCCGGCCTTTACATCGCGAGTACGCATAAAACCGGGCGTAATAACTTGAACACTGGTCGCGCGTTCGCGACATTTTCCTCGCGCCCAGCGCCAACTCACGAGAATCATCAAACCACCATCGTCAGTAAATATCCGCGGAACGTCACCGGTTTCACAATTATTCGCGTTCTGTGACCGAGAGCTTCGCCGCGCGTGGAGACAAATACTTTCCGCTGTAAGACCGAGCACGCTATTTTGACGAGGCACCCTAATCTCCTTCTGGTATCCTTCGACACTCCGTTGCCTGGCTACGTTGCGACGAATTTATCGCTTGCCCTGTGTCTTCTTCTTCACGCGAGATTCGTTTCTCAGGAATCTTCTTAGAGATTCAAGTGATAATTATTTGCGATAGAGTTTTTAATGAAGCGGAATTTGTTTTCAGAATGAGACGTAAAGTTTGCGGGGTTTTGAAGCAGCTGCGAGGCTGTTATTTTGTGGCTTTGTTGAAGGGAATTCACTGTAAATTGGAAAGATCTGTAAGTCAGTTCTGTAACGGTTGTTTCAACGTACGAATGTACGAATATACACGTTCGTCTTTAACCTCTCGTCAGAGCAGTAAAAATAGGAATTAATCAAATTCACTCTAGAAAGAACTAAAATTTTACTAAACATCGATCTACACTTTCACCAAACTGCAATTTAAGAGTGCTCCGTCTTTAACTTTCTCAATCTTCACCACCATCCATCACCATCGTTGTCACACACAATAATAAAATTTCACCGCATCGATCCGCGTATTTCTCCAAATTCTCGCTCCCCGAGATTTTCGTTCTCTCTCGAATCAAGTCTCTCGTTGGTGGCTCGAAGTCGTTCGTCGGAGACGAAGCAGGGAGCGAGCGAACAAAATGACGCGACGAAAAGGAGCAAAGGAGCGGGTCGCGCTGCGCTAGGGGACAAGAAAAAGGCGAAATCGGCGGATGGTGGGGCAGGCACGATCGTGAGGAGATCCGCGGGCAGATTTAGCGGCACCCGCTGACAAGACAATAGCTGTTCCCCTCGTTTTCTGTGGACGCGCATTCCGCGGTTAGGTATGCGCGTTTCACGAGAAGCGCCCGGACGCGCGCAATCGTGGCCCTCTCGCGCCTTCCACCGCGCGTAGCCACTGCCAGACGAGCAGAAGGAGCGAGCAGCAGCTTCTTCTTCTTCTTCTTCTTCTTCTTCTTCTTCTCCTCCTCCTTCTTCTTCTTCTTCCTTCTCCGCGGCGAGCCTTCTAACACTGTCTGCCGCCCGTTTCTCCCTTTTCCCTCGGGGGCCCGAAAGTTCTTCTTCTCCCCTTCGGGCCAACCGGCCGCCCGTTCTTTTGCATCGAGGCCGAGAGCCCGCGGAATCGTTTCCATTCGTCTGTCCTGTTCGGCCCCGGCTCCTGCACGTGTTTATCGCCGCCGCGGAACTGACACTTTCGCACGAATAGGCGCTGCGGCGAGAGAAGCCAGCGAAAAAGAGAGAAAAAGAGAGAGAGAGAGAGAGAGAGAGAGAGAGAGAGAGGAGAAACTTTTCGGCCGACAAAACGCCGAGCTGTCCCCTCGCGGCGATTCGGTTCTCTTCTTCCTCGGTTTTATGTCTGATGTACGCGCTCCCACGCTCCCACGCGGGTCTCGCGTGCAAATGGACCGGCTCGATAGAATTCTGGCTGATTTTTCAACGCTCCTCTCGGAAACGCTCCTTCTGTCAGAAGGTTTCTCGTTGCAAAGAGAAGAGATGACGGCGTTAGTAGCGACAGGTCGCTCGGCACGTCTCGCAGACAGATGCTTGATGAAACGAAACGCTGCTTCTCCGTTTTACATTTCTCTGTTCGTAAGATTGGATCTTTGGTACTTCGTTGTGAATCCTCTTGATCAAACTCCATTGTATATGTAACTTTATTACGTATATATACAATTGAAAACGAATGTGTTTTTAAACTTTCGTTGCAATAGTCTTCTATGGATGGTAGCAAACTACATCTGATAGTCCACGGATAATAGCAAACTCTATCATATACGTAACTTTATTACGTACAATTGGAAACGAATGTGTTTTTAAACTTTCGTTGCAATAGTCTTCTATGGATGGTAGCAAACTAGATCTGATAGTCCACGGATAATAGCAAACTCTATCATATACGTAACTTTATTACGTACAATTGGAAACGAATGTGTTTTTAAACTTTCGTTGTAATAGTCTTCTATGGATGGTAGCAAACTAGATCTGATAGTCCACGAATAATAGCAAACTCTATCATATACGTAACTTTATTACGTACAATTGGAAACGAATGTGTTTTTAAACTTTCGTTACAATAGTCTTCTATGGATGGTAGCAAACTAGATCTGATAGTCCACGGATAATAGCAAACTCTATCATATACGTAACTTTATTACGTACAATTGGAAACGAATGTGTTTTTAAACTTTCGTTACAACAGTCTTCTGTGGATAGTAGCAAACTAAATCTGATAATCCAAACTCTATCATATATGTAACTTTATTACATACAATTGAAAACGAATGAGTTTTAAAAATTTTGTCATAATATTCTTACAGTCAGACAGACTGTACTCGTCAGACGAAAAGAAAACGACTTCTCATATGTAATTCCCACTTTCCCAAATTTCTAACAAATCATCCAATCATTTCACTCCCGAAGTGAATACGTACCAATAATTATCTGCTCTCCTGTCCCTCTGCGATACCGATGGAGATAGTTTCTAATTGAGCAAGTTCGAGCTAAGCCAGGAAATTGACTGGACATCTGGAGCCAACCTGTGGACCTTTGCTTGCACGATTTGAGTGCGTGCGTGGTCGATCGTGTGTGGTTAGCATTTCACGCACTGCGACGCCGCTATCTGCTATCTGAGCAGAGCACGGCACACACCGTCTCTCCTTCGCGTCTGTTTGCCTCTCCAGAGGCCTTGCCTAGGTCCGCGTGCGACGAAAAGACCAGATGTAACAGGCGAGAGAGCAAATCGGCGGAGTTCACGCGACGCTGGTACGTGACGGTCCGAAGCGGAAAACGCTCGCCTCGAATCGATAAGCCGGCTAAAAGCGTACGATGAAATTTGTAGGTCGTCTCCAAGCGGGGCAATTCGACGGTGTGTTCAATCTGCCTGATTACTTCGTGCCGCTTGCGTTCCAAATCAACGAGTCCGCCCCGCTTTTCGAGTTAACCGTGGGGGAGGGACTGGCTGTCTCGATGAGCGTCGAAATTTCTCAACACGGACGAATATTCCGATGTGCGCACGAGAGGATTTGAATGGAACGATCACACGATGGCGGTGAATTACTCGTTCGCGGTTGTTTCTTCATATGCGAATGTTTAAAATCACATCGTAGGTTGGCTTCAGTTATTTGCGAA
The DNA here is from genome assembly GCA_036937485.2 of Tetragonisca angustula. Taxonomy (NCBI): domain Eukaryota; kingdom Metazoa; phylum Arthropoda; class Insecta; order Hymenoptera; family Apidae; genus Tetragonisca; species Tetragonisca angustula. The sequence continues at coordinate 568,462 of JAWNGG020000054.1, read as the reverse complement.
AGATTATACGATAGAACATTGAAGTTTGAATTTAATACAACGTTTTAAAGCAAGTAAAGTACGCTTTTGATTGACGGGGAACATACATTTTTCATTGAAAACGACAAGCTGCATTTAACTTTGTATATTGTGTGTCTGGTTCGTTCAAGTGAAATACATGCTGATTTTGAAAACAGTTACGCACGAAGATAAGAAATAAACCGTAAACTTCGCGTAGAAAGATCCAGTTTTATAAAACTGGACTTGCATACACACGTGTCTCGTCACTTCTACATTTTTAATTACTGTACTGTACGATCTCCATATATGACCAAACAACTCCGTACATCTGGCGAAAGGTAGGTTCGATCGATCACTCACGCCAAGATTGATCGTTCGAAGCGTCCGGAACTTATCCACAGCAAACGCGACAAATAGCGGTGCGGCTGGGCCCGAAAAGCGCGGCACCGAGGAGAGCTCCGACAAAGAGGAACGCGGGGCCGCGGGGCAGATTCAGGACAGAGGGGCGAGCAGCGGCCAGAAGACTTTGATTTACATTCTCCCTAATTACAAATGAAACGCGCGCTCTTATTGGCGCGTCGGTAGCTCGCAAGAAGGATGAGCCTGCGAACGAACGAAACCAACGTGACTCAAGTGAGCGTGCGTGAGCGCGTGCATCTGCGCGCAAACGCCGGCCTTTCGTTCGCGCGAATATAACGCGCGTGTGACACACGTATAAACGCGCGCGCACGCGTGGTAACGAGCGAGTTGACGCTCGAAACAAGGAGCAGAAACGAGAAAAGACGGAGACGCGAGAGCCGCGGCGTGTGAATACTTTTCTCTCTGGCATTTGTCACTCGCCGACCGCGCCAGTTTACGCGCGAGACGTGCACGAAACGAAGAGAGAACGCGACCGTTTTTCCCAGCTTTGGTAGTACTGCGCGGAACGGAGATCGATGGTTAGAAATTTGTCTCGAGAACGCAGGAAGAGGGGACGAAACCGAGAGGATACCCTCGCCAACGCCAATTTCTCCCACTCGCGAACTTTTGGAAGCCCCCCGAACGATTGGAGAAATATCCTCGCTGTGTATGTGCGTTTATGGCACGAGGATCTTTTCGGCTGACGAGATTCGCGCAGAATTCACTGCGATGTATGGTTGCTCACGAAAGTGTTCAAACACTTGCAGAAAGTTGCAAAACGAACTCGTAATTTCTATGTACATTTTCAGATTCGTTTTTTACCAATAGACTCGTGTTAGTTGTTTCAACGAAATTTCAAAATGTTTTTATATTTGGTCCTGTGCCAAAAGTTTCTTTCGTTTTATTGATGAATAACGCGCGCACGGTGTTTTACGTTCTACGTCATTGTGATCTATTATCTGTGTTTCTTCATAATGCCATTTTGCAAAATTTCTAGGTTTCGCTGATGAAATATTGTTGAAAATGGATTTTCGTATCATTTACTCAGTCACTGGCGGCATTTTTTTAATGAAAGGAATAACAGATAACAATCAGACGAGAATGTTACCAGATATTATCCCGTCTGATTACTATCGTGTTCCTTTCATTTAAAAAATGAAACCTCTGCAGCAAAAAATTTGACTCAATAAATGACCTCGAGCAACATTTCGCCAGAAATTTCGGAAAAGTAACATTATGAAATTTTTAGAGACTGGATCATATATAATTGAAGAACATGACGTAAACATAAAATATTGTGCATATTCATTAACAAAACGAAGACAATCTAATACAACACTTTTATGAACCATTCTACGTAGAACTTATAGAAACACAGAGTCACAAAAACATTCGCACCCCTACAATTGCTGATTTCACAACAATAAAAATTTGAAAATTCTTGTCATTTGTGAAGCATGTTTAAACAGTTAAATTTAACTTACTAATTTAGCACTCTCGCGGGCAAGAATATTAAAACTTGCATTTGAAAAGATACACATCATCATTACGATGTATCGATACTTCCGTACAACCCACTGTACATGCTTGTAAATTGCAACTCGGACAAATATGTATATTTCATTCTCATTCTATAATTACAAGTTTCGATCGTCGATAAGGATTGCGTTGGAATTCTAATCGAGCGGTCGGTTGCGAAACGGCCATTAGACAAGGATCGACACGGGCGATTTTTCATTTTCCGTTCGAATCCTTTTATTCCGCCGGTGATATTAACCGCGCCTAATATCTACACAGTGGCTGGCGGCCGTATTTGGAATGGCGATTGTTACGAGTGACACGGCGAGGCGGCGGCCGCGTTCAGGTCTAAAGAGGAAAAACAGAAACGCGGGCGAGAACAATGGCGGCGCAATTTCGAGCGCGATAACAGGGCCGTGCGGCGGTGGTCGGCAACGAAGGCATTTGTCAGTACGCGAGCGCTTAACGACTTCGCGCTGGGAAAGGAGCAACAGGTATCGATAGCTAGAAATTAGTCTTTGCCCTCCGGGACGGGATACCGCGCTCACTGCTTCTCAAGCGGACATTTCTTTCTTTCTTTTATTTTTTTTTTTTTTTTTTTCTTTTCGAAAGATGACTGCCACGCCAGATTTGGATGATGCTCTCACGGGGGCCTCAGGATGCCTAACACTTAATTTTTAATATTTTAATTAAAATCTGTAATCGTTGAGTAGTGCAATCTTCTTTTTTTTTTTTTTTTTTTGAAACATGTATCGTCTAGTTGGCTACGAATGTTTGAAATTTTTTAGTCGATGTTTATTTTATTTCATTTATTAGAAATATTCGAAGCACTATGGCGCCATCGAGGAAACATCTCTCCGGTCACGGGTGACCGGACCACTTGGCAGACAAAGCGGAACGTCCATTGTCGATCGTTACACACTTTACAGTAGTACCATGCGACTCTACATTTCGCGCGAATGAAAAGAAAAGAGAGAGAGAGAGAGAGAGAAAGAAAGCAAGAGAGAGGGAACGATCGAGAAAAGGTTCATCGATACGTTGAAAGGGAGGTAGGTAGAAAGAGGGAGAGAAAGAAAAAAGACCAGCAAGAAGGCAAGAGAAGTACGATCCACAGATCAACGTCAGAAAAAGTAACAGCTCGACGACGTCGATGGAACGACGCCGAACGGGGACCCACTTCTTCGACCTAATGAATATAGATTCGTTTCAGCAAGAAGCGATAGATATTGATCGCCGCGAGTACGTCTCCCCGCGCGCGGATATTGAGTTATCATTCCGCGGAGATCGCGCGTCCTTTTCGTACCGCGATCGAGCCGCGATACGATTCGTACGTCGGTCTAATTGTCCGACGAAAGGATGACGAGGAATACGGAACGAAATACGCAAGCAACGGTATACGAAGGTATATCGAGGCACACGCATAGGTGTTGGTGTTGTTGCACTGAACGATCGCGAGTCGCCCGAACGAAAGTAAACTCAGTCGGTCGCATTCCCGGTCGATTATCGCCTCCGCTCGATTATACGCGCTTCGTCGGAGCAAGAAATCGCAGTAGCGATCGACGTCGGGTGAAAGGAAGCGAGGAGGACGAAGAGAGAGAGAGAGAAGAAAGTCGAAGTCGAAGAAGAGAAGAGGCTGAACACACCGGTGCAGTGGATGGAGACCTTCTACGGTGGTGGGAGAAAGGCGAAAGACGAGAGGCGTTCGTTCGTCGTTGGAATCCGACGAGTTGCAATGGAAATGAAGCGCGCGCCCGCGCGTATATGGTACGCGCATCGACACCGTGACGCGGGTATCGATATCGATTGATTTATCTCGGCCGATTGAAACCGGAGGGGCCGTTGTTGCGCCGATGCCGCGCCGAAGACGAAAACGAGTGTATTGGCCTCTGGTGGCAACGTGTGCCCGCGCGCCTACTTAATGACATCGGCTCCTCGTGCAGCCGCTCTTAGGGCTGATTAAAAATGGCATAATGAAAGAAGCTGCTGCAGCGACGACGATACGACGCTGCTACCAAGAAGCCGGCAAGCCGCTGGCGAACGGGAGAAGAAAGGGGATGAGTAAAGGTTGAACGGGAGAAGAACGAGGAGGAGGAGGAGAAGATTGGGAAGGTAGAGAGAACCGAAAATTGCGGCGAGAGAAGGACAGGCTGAAACTAACCGGCCGTAGAGGCTTCTCTGGTCTCGAGTGGAGTTTAGTTTTTTAAGCGATCAATCACCCGCTCTACAAGAAATACATATCCCACCTACCGAAACGAGAAGCGAGTTAGAAAGGGGAGGGGGGAGGGCGAAGGGAGGGCGAGGGGAGGCAGCGAAAGAAAACGAATGAACGTCTCGAGGCTGGCGGAGAGAAGCGAGAAATCGGCAGCACCGGTTGGATTCAGACGCCGAACCTTCCCGTTGTTAAACTACTCTATTGAGTAGCTCAACCGTGTGTCGTACAATACACGGTGTGGGTTGCTTACGTGCTGGCAGAAATACCTATTTAGTCTTTTGTTGCGTTGTAGCCACTTGATTCTCTACGCCCTCTCGAGAACGAACGGCGTGAACGGCAGAGTTAGCGAAGGTGCTACTTCGTTGCCAAGCGAGTTCAAGGAACAAGTGAGTCTTAAGAGATTTTTGTACCGGAGGATGTCTTCGAAATGAACGAAGTAAGAGTTGTTCTTTTCTTTTTCTTTTTTTTTTTTTTTTTTTTTTGCCCAAAGCTGCGAACGACCTGCCTGAGAGATATCTCGCGACGAAATTATCGAAATAAGAGGAACGCTCGGTCAGATTTGTTCCCTCAGCCCCTGCGTTCCGCCACAACGAACACTCGCTCTGGCTGTATAAATAACGTCCGCGATAATACACAAAATCCATCTCGCGATGCAGCGAGATACCCCGATCAGGAACAATCGTCTCGGGGAGTAGAGGTCGAGCGCCGATTTCCTTGTAAATTGCTTCTCCACTCCGCTCCTTCCCACTTCGTTCTTCTTCCTCTTCGTCTTCTTCACTCAAGATGCTCTCTCTCTCTCTCTCTCTCTCTCTCTTTACCTCTCTTTCTGTTCTTACGCGCGTTCTTCACTCACCGATTCCTCTTTCGAACCGTTCACCATCTCTCGAACCCTCTGAATTCGTTCTATATCTTCCTTCTTCCTCCTGGCCGAGGGATAATAATAAAATATCACAATCATCACGGCTAACTACTGTTTCATTAAACGATTAATTAACCGACGATATATTACGTAGATAGTGCCGGAATCTCCATGCCCGTCGTCAGCTCCTCTCTCTACCGATTATTGCCTCGACTCTGCCTACGGTGGTGGTTGGTTGCGATGCAACTTCCACGCGGCCATCGATACGCCACCGTCAATGGCACCGTTCCTTTCTCTCTCTCTCTCTCTCTCTCTCTCTCTCTCTCTCTCTCTCTCCCTCCAAGTTTTCATATCCATCGTTCTTTCTCCTTCCACTGCGCGATAACATCCAACGTGATCGTTTTCCTTTCTTAACCTCTCTGTCTCTTTCTCTTTCTCTCCCGATTTTAATTCTCTCGTCTGAAAAGATCGGAGGGTGTATTAGTTGTCCTTGCGGCGAAGGCCATCATCAGCGCCCCGTCGAGAGAGTGCCGGATCAGATCAGATGCCGATGTCCGATTCGTCGACGACGCGAGACGCCCGTGAAGAATCGGTGAAAATTAAAAATTAACCAGGTCGCCGCCCCCCCCCTCCCTCACCCTTATTTACACCGGCTGTTTACCGTTACTACGGCCTCGAAAAATCGACCAGAGAGCTACGGCTGGACCGACTCGACCAATTACGATAATCACCGGTCGTTGACGTTAGATTTGTCAACGTGGATAGCTGCGCGCGTTTTATTACCAACCCTAATCCGACTTGCCGATCGTGATAAGGGCTAGGTATTAATTAAACTGTCAACAAGCTCTGGAGGCTACTTTTTTTTTTTTTTTTTAATGGTTGTTTCTCGTTTTGGTTTCGATGGTATTTACGTGAATGTGATCAGCATGGAATTGCTGTATCTCTAGAAATGCAACGTTGTAGATTTAGAAAATTTTCACAAAAGACTGCGGATAGTGATAGTTCTTAACGGTGTCAACAGTAAAACCGACTGATGTTACTTTAACGTATCGATCTTCACCGGTTGTAAATTTTTGATTTTTAACTCCTGAAATTATGGGAATTACTCTTGAAAGTAGACGGTCATTAGTAGCGTCAAAAGTAGATCAACTTTCGTCTGCGATTCATTACAAAGGTGGAATACTTTAGCCATATCCTTGACAATTTGAAATATTATTGGCACGTCATTTTTACTTGGGAAACTACCAACAAATTTGAAGCTGAATTTTATCAGAAAAATGGAACTTGTTTCTGCTGGATTGGAAAAGCGTTCAACCATGATAGACATTGTCAAATTACTTTGAATCGAACGTTTACTTTCTACCTTTAGTACGTTAATTGCAAATTGCACGATGTCGCTTGCACGAAGAGTACAAAACAAGTTGTATCTGGCACGATATAACAAGATTCATCCCAGTTGTACGTTCAATTTTTCGGCGAGGACTAATTGCCAGCTCGTTACGCGCGTTATTTATATTCCGGTTGAAAAATCCGACAAAATACGACATTCTTCCGCTCTGTATGTAATTTATAGCGTGCAATCGGTAATCCACTTATCGTTGTTCGTCAAACCTGATAATCTGCGTCGTGTTCATCAGCTAACTCTGTTAATGTTCCAACAGCTGCAAAAACATTGCATAATCTTTCAGTGTTGTTATCACAGATCACAAAGGCGCTATCCAGTCTCTCTTTCTCTCTCGTCCAAGAATAATTACAAAATACATTTTGCAATTGTAGCATCTGCATAAGAAATACACAGATTCAGCAAAAGTCAGTGAGACGTGTAATTCGTTGACAAGAAACTTAATCCAATAGATAAAGTCGATCTTTGAAATTTTATCACGACCGCGATATAATCCGTAGTCATTCAGCAATTAAATAATCTCCGACCGATGCTAACGCACAACCCACAGGATATCTCTTCTCTCTCTTTCGCTCTCTCTCCCACAAAAGATCTGAACATCCCTCGAGCCAGTGAGAAAACGCAAAGGTACGATCTCTCTATCTTCCCCTCCCCCCCCTCTCTCTCTCTCTTTTTCTCTTTCTTTCTGCCCTCTCTCCGCCATCTTCCAATTGCACTTTATTTATCACAATTTGCTGACGTTGATATATCGTTACACGGCCGCACGACACATATGTATGCGTCATCGCAATTTACATTGGCCATCTCTCAATGTAACCGTCTTACTTAACGACCGGTCGACCGGCCCGCGGACTGTCTTTAGAAACGTCGGCCCCCCCGACGATGAAAACTCGATGGAATTTTCACGCGTACGCGCGACAGCTGGTCGGGTTCCCCCCTCTGTCCGACCGTCTGAAAGGTATACGCCAAACGCGATACGCTTATCGAAAAATAGTGCATTTTGCAATGGGAACCGGTTCCACCAACAGATAAAACCCCGCGGACCGCATAAATACACGCCACTAAGTACTTTCAGCGCGCAACGAGCATAAAGGGACTGTCATATTGCACGTCTCTTTTCCTTATCTCCTCTGGCACGACCGACCGAGCAAGGACTCTTTCCGAGAGAGAGACAGAGAGAGAGAGAGAGAGAGAGTGAAAGAGAGAGAGAAAGAAAAGCCTTTGAATCGGTCTACACGTGTGTCCGTCTACACGTCGGGGTGTAACTCGTAGGTGTAACGAGATTTTCTGAGAAAAAAAATCGATAGCATTTTACTAAATTCGAAAACGTTCATTATCACTACGCGCGTAGGTAAAGGATCAAAGGTGTCTGCTTTTTTAGAGAGATGCATACAAATGTATGTGAAAATAAAACAAATTTCTTCTTTCTAAAGTAAAACTTCTAGAGCGTCCGAATATTAATTCGATTCACTGTATATGTTTCAAGTGCAATAGGACAAGATATACATTGTCAAGATTCTATATCTCGTCTTGAATTTACAATGCTACAAGCACGTTTCTTCAAGATTAACAATTTCGATTCATACTGGAGAGTTGTGACTTTAATGCAAACAGTCACAATTTCGATGCTGTGAGAAAGAAAATTTATGAATGAAATATTTATTTAGTCAGAGTCTCTCTTGAAGTGGTCAGACGGCACAGAGACAACGTGCGGGACAATCGTACGAAACGAAACACGCGGATCATCAGGCAGGATACAGAACAATTAGGATGTTAAGTGTCGGCCATTTAAGGACGCGTGTCACAACATAATGCCCGTGTCCGTCTATGCGTTCGCTCGTACCACGGCCCGTCCCACGCGATCCTTATTCCACTCGTTTTGATCGCGTTTGCCCGCGAGTCGTCCGTCTCTCGCAATACTCTTGCCGCTTACGTCTTCGTGCGCGCCGGTTTCACGACCGCGCGCATCGATCACTCGCAATCTCACGGTATCTCTAACTCTCTCGCGCGGTATCTAGAGAATGTAAATTATAAGACCGGGGAAAAGGAGCAGCGCTGAGAATATGTCTGTCGACGACACGCCGGAAACGTGACAAATTGAACGGGCACGAGGAACATCTCGCCATTGTAAGGGGCCGCGTGATCGACCGGAATGATTGCAAACGAACAGAGCGGATAAAAAGGGATGGGAAAAAGAAAAATAAGAAAGAAAGGAAAGAAGGGGTGGGGGGGGGGGGGGAATGATATTCGAAGAAACAGCGGTACGAAACAGCGTACGTACTGTTTGTTTGTTATACGCGAGCATTTTCTGCCTGAAAATCGCTTCTCGAGGGCCACTTAACCAGCCGTAATGATCGAAAATCGCCACTTGTGAGCGCGAGCAGACGTTCGAGCCTCTCCCACCCCCCATCCTGAAGGCAATAAATTTCATCGAAAGGGAACAGAGAGGAAGAGAGAAGAAGGGAGAGATGAGAGATACGGGCCAAATTTTTACTACCAATTTCTTCCACGATAATTGCGTCGACCTTGTTTATCAATTTGGCTACCACGAGAAGATCGTCGTTCAACCCTGCTGAGCATCCGGTACGGGGGAGACGGATCGCGCGAACGAAAATCTCGAAGTTTTGCCTGCCGCTGTCGGCTACTCGCTGTGACAGAGATGGATCGAGAAAGAATGAGACGAAGATGAAGAAATAGAATTGAAAAATTAAAATCAACGGACGATCCATTTATTTACGATCGACAAAAAAATATTTCGCACTTGCAATGATACAGTTCATGAATAATCAAAGCGTATGCCGTTTCGAGTCTTCAGATCTCATACGTTTTCATTTGATACAGTTCTTGCATAATATGTATGAATTTTCGTATTAATGCGAGAGTCATCCGCAGATTTATCGGCTGTTAGCCGATAAGCGGCAAAATTGGAAATATGCTCCGCGTTCACGTAGATAGAGCTGTGGACGAATAAACGCAGAATCAATACAATTTTTATGAACGAAATTCTACTCGCGAAACGTAGACTGGAAACCAAGATTACTTCTTTCGAGGTTTACTGCTTTCACATCTTGGAATTTTATGTGACGATTTTAATAAATAATAAAAAGTTTCCATCGATAAATGGTAAATTAATTAAAGTAATTTCTGGACAAATTTCTCCACATGGAAGATCGTTTTACTTTCCATCTTTATGGAAAAATGTCGGTCGTCCATAGCTCTTAAAGAGCTCGAGAAAGGAAGGGATGAGCAAGTGGGGGAGGAGAAAAAAGAAACCGGGTGAAGAGAAAGAGAACAAAAGGTTCGGTCTGGAAGGAAGGAGCGCGTTAGCAGAGGCAGCAGGTGTAAACGCGGTGGCAAAGTAGATGCGGATAAATATGCGAGGCACGAAGGATCGTTCGAGGGTCCTACCGGGCACCTCGATCCCTGTACGCGCGCGAGCACACTATAAACTTGCGCGATGGATAATTAGAGTCGAGCGCTACGATTATCGCGCCATATTTAGCGAACGCTGCTAGAGTACCTCGTAGGGGAACCTCTTGGTAATGGACAACGGGCGTGCACCTTACACGGTTACGCTTATTTTCCGCTCTGAAGAAAACGTCCGGAAGGCGAGCACGCACTCATTTGCCATCGTGTTCGTTTCGAAGAAACTCGAAGAACTTTGTCAATCGTCCAACATTGAGCGAATGAGTAGAGTTGCGTTCACGTTTCAAATTTAACAGAGCGTAGGTTCCTTGAGGTGGCATGATTTTTGGCAGATATACATTGTCTGTGCTGATTGATTTTTGAGTAGCCCGAGCAAGGATGATTAGTTCTACTTTAGAAACTTACTCGTACGTTTTGATTTAGACCAATCAAAATATTCTAGTATCCTAGAGTGAGTTAAATTTGCCAATGAACTTCCATCAGATGTAATCATATAACGATTTCGTTTCTCTCGAAATAATATATCACGAACCAAACGTCGATCGTTCTTAGAATACCACCTCTACAATTACCATTCCTCTACGGACTTAATCTCGTATTTTACGCGAACAGGTGATGATCTTAACTTTCAACCGCAGCTTGGCTATCTGAAAATTAGACAAACTTGCAAAAAAATTCCCTTAATCTCTTATTCCGTGGATTATCCGAGGTGACGAACGTTGCGAAATCGCGCCGTTCACTTCGACCAGATCGTTTCTCGATCTCGCGGGTTCCAGCACGAATTTAATCGCGCGGCCAATTATTTCGGTAGTCGCGAGGAAGAGGCCTGACGCGAGAATTTTTTTCATCGGTCGTACGAATCATCGTTCGTTCATTAGATCGGCCAGCTGCTCGAGAGATTACCATTGCCGGCGAGATTGTTGCCGGTCATCGTTTGCAATCGATGCCTTCGGGAATCGGTATGGGGTCGATTCCCGCGGCGCGCGCCGTTTCCATGTCATTTCGTTCGCGCGAGCCGGCGAGTTCCTAGTGACCAACAGCGGCTACGTGTGTGCCTGATAATTAAATATCAGTCCGTCGTTTCATGCTTGCGAGCCCGGGCGAAATAATCGAACATCGAAGCCACAGCGGGGCCGAGAGGTTTCTCTCCGCTGTGTCTGTAATGAATCGTACGGTTATTGGATAATTAAAAGCGACGAAAAATCCGCCTCGAATGTACGCCATGGGGGGAGGAGGAGGAGAGAGAGGCTTTTCCCGCTGGTAACTCGAAACGATGGAAACGTAGAACTCGAGTCCGATTGGAAAGCTCGATGCATGACAGTTTCGTGCTTGTGCATTACAACGTAATAGCTGTTCGTCAAGTCCCTGAAACTTGACACGTTCTCGTCCGCTCGACGACTGTCGCGTGTGACGTTTTACTTTCATCAGTGTGCCCCGCGAAATTGCACTTTCCCGATCGCTGCGGCGGCCCCTTTCGCTAACGAAGAAACGGTTTTCGATGTGTCTTAATCAACGCTAGAACTACCGACGAAAACAAAGTATTTGCAAAATTAAAGTGCAACGAACGGGCAAAATGTTGCAACGCAGTAAAGAAACGCGAGCTTCTCTGTTTACATATTTTACTGAAAAATCGAAAGTCTCGCAATGGACAATTATAGATTGGACCGCTTGTAGCGGTCCTAGCGTTGATAAGAAAATTGCCCGCGTCGGAGCATCGCGTACACTTACTCGAAAATCACCGGGTCGATTTTCAGTTTCAGTATCGATATCAAACTCTTCGATCATCATCTCCAGACACTGAACTCCGTGGGGACGGAATAGCTCTCGTCTCGGGAGCAACCTTTAGCCCCGGTAGGGAACAATCACCGTTTTACTTTCCCTGGCAGGAGCGTCGTCCGGTTGAACAAAGCGACCGAAAGAAGAAGGAACGCAAAACAAAGAAGAAAAGGAAGAGAAAATGAAGGAAAGACGAGAGACGAAGGAAGGAGGACCGATGCATCTTCCCACGCGACCGCTAATTACCTGACCGTTACCGGCTCTCGGTATCGGCAGGATGTTTTTACAAACGTTAGCGAGAAGCGGGTAATCATGAGTCGGCGCGATGCCCCCACGGACGAATGTAACTCGCCAAACGAAACAAGCGAACACCGCGCGAATAATTACGTGCTCCGCTGTCTTGCGGATGCTCGGGATATCCTCGTTTCCCTGCGATACGTATCGATCGCGCACCGTGACCGGCAACAATCCGCCTCGATCTGCCTCGACCAAATTACGCGACCGCGTCCACCGACAGTTCGTGTTTGCATCGCGAACGCGGCGCGTTCGTAATGACGACCGGATGATTCGCGAACTTTCTTCGCTTCGTCTTTCGTCTTCGGTCGCCTTGGTGCACGCGGCGGCGCACGAAGAACGAAGAGGCACGAGATACGAGGAGCGGTTTGAGCGTGAGGGACCGAGGAGAGACGTTGCCAGGGTCGAAGCGTAACGCGGCCCGTTGAAAGTGATGTATACCGAGTGGCTGGCTTCTCGGCGCTAATTACCACTATTAGTAACCCCCCACCAGACCGGTACTCGCAAACATTAACATAAGGGACAATGACAAATGACAATAACGCGGCTGCGACGCGGTAAGGCACTGGCCTCTTCTTCGAGTTCGGGCTCGCTCGCCGTCGCCGCGCTTTCTCTTCCCTTTCGTCGACTTTTCAAATCCCCTTCGAGATGAACCTCCCGCACGTTCATTCATCTGAGAAATCGTTGATTTAGCCGTTGCTCGCGCGTAGGAATCGGGCAACAGGTTTCTCCAATTTGTGATTGAAGATCGGAGGACTATGTTCTAAATTCTAGTTGTTACGTCACAAAATACGTACACGATTAATTCTTCGTAGACGTGATGATTAATAGCCGACTTTCGATTGCAAGTGCTTTGTTTGTCGGTGTCTCGCGTCTACTCTCTTATCGAGGATCTAACTGTGATTCATAGCTGTACGCAGTAGCCAGTACGTAGTTCGTATCTCCAGCAGTGGGTATCGCACGTTGCTCCACGTTACACTATAAAAAATGTAGTATCCTTTGTCCGAACCAGATTTCACTTCGTCCAGGTCGGTCGTTACACCACTTTCACGTGCCGCGCTTCGCTCGGCTTCGAAACTCCAAATCGTTTCATTCCACAGCTTTCCTCTGCCAGAGCGTTCCAGATTCGTTGCCCGGCTCACCTCGTTCGCCCGTTGACGCTCGAATTCCGATCAGGCTGGCCGGAGCCTGTTCCTCTTTCCTTTTTCGTCGACCACCCCATCGATCCTCCGGTGATCCGTACTTCGATCCCTCGGCCGTTTCGTGGACGTACGAAATTCGATGAAAGGGGCCCCGGTGACGGCCCGTCGAAAGGAGACTTCCGCGTGTTTCGCCGCACGACGGACAATTTGTTTGTTGCAAGGACGAGGCTTGAGAGAAAGAAAAGGAGAGAGAGAGAGAGAGAGAGAGAAAAGTTCGAAACTCCGTTTCACCCTTCTGGTCCTCCTTCCCTTCCCACCTTCGAACATCCTCTCTTCCCTCCAAGCAGTTACGTACCTAACGAGGCCGCGAGATGGATCGACTCTCTGAGTCAAGAATGCGCCTCTTTCTTTTCTCTCTCTCTCTCTCTCTCTCGCTCTCCTCGTCCTTTCGTTCTTCTTTCGCTCCTCTTCTTCTTACCTCCGCCGCGTCTACGTCGTTCTCCTCTCGTTCTTCTTGCTCCGTGTCCGCGATCGAACAGGAGCACCGTCCTCTGGGCTAAGTAATTTGTGCGCCAAGACAAAGAATTCCTTCTCTCCTCTCGTTTCGCGAACGCTCGCCAAGCCCGTTCCCCGGCATCGTGCACGTCTCCAAGTTCGTTTCGTGCCGCGAAACCGGATAACGAGACGCGGAAACTGATTGATTTCCCGTCGTGGACGCCTGCCAACGCGATAGTCCGAAGCATTAATGAAGTTGTCGAGGTGACCAAGACTCTCTCTCTGACTCTCTCTCTCTCTCTCTCTCTCTCTCTCTCTCTTGCTTTCTTTCGAGAGAAGGCTCGAGCAGCAGCAACTGATCTCGGTGAAGGCTCGCGGCGGGAAACAGAGTCCACTCGTTTGCGCACGCCAACCAGCCCGGACGTTTCCACCGTGGCCATCGATACTCTTTACTCTTCGCTGACTTCGGATATTAAGAACGAGGGACTGGCGTTTACAGCGTTCGTACGGAAACTCCGTGGAACTCTCGTTCGTGGAATCGAGGCGAAGGAGGCAAGGCATCCTTAATCCTCTTCTTTTGTTCCATCCGAGATCTTTGGTCCAACAATAAGTAACCGTTCTATTGTGAACGGCGCGCGAGTGCCCCAGTGACGATGAGAGACATTAGCCTCGGTGTTTCGAATAAATCTCCCTTGGGACAGTGAGTTGGGATAGAGGCGGCACGATGAGAGAAAACAGAGTGAATGACAAATTTTAATGTGTTTCAAAGCGCGATGTGTGCGCCCTGGAATGTTCGTCGTGCTAGATAGGCAGCCGCAGATAGTGTCTCGATAGTCGATGAGACGTAATTCTAGTTAATACGACAAAACCTTTGTATTTTCTTTTTCTTTTCTTTTTTTTTTTTTTTTTTTTTTTTTTTTGATAAATATCCATGATAAATTCGCCGGATGATATACGATGCAACAGTCGATCACGCAGTAGACAGTTTTCAATCGAGTGCAGCGAATTTCACGACGAAAGGGAAAATCTTTTATGCAAATTCACCTTTCATGCCAAATCTCGTCGAAATTCGCGTCCACTGCATCGTAATACTACTCCACGATTAACGATTAATGATGGAATTTAGTGGAAAAACACGCGTATCCAGTAAACAGTGAGAAAATATATATTTATTGAGAGACTTTACGTGAAACGTTCTTTACAAGTTGTTTGGTCAGAAGAAGAAATGGGAGTAGTTGGCGTAGCCACAGCGGAACGACAGAAAAAAATCAGAAACAATCAGAATAAGTGGCGACATTCCTAAAGGTCAGCAATCGTTGATCACCAACAATTGACATCCATAACGAATTGACGTTTGACGATGAACCGGGGACTCTTTGAACAGAAATTTTCGCGCTTCTCCAAGAAGCTGCACGCGAGAAACACAGAAGAAGAGCCGGCGCGATGTTGCTCGAACGAGCGCGCTATTGATTAGGATGACTGGGAGTTTCGAGATAAGCTGTTCCCCGTCGTTTCTCCGTGTAAAGCTCCCCCTTTACCTTTCCAGCCGAGGCTGATTGAGTTCCGATGGGTGTGCCGCACTTCAAAACGCCTCCGCATTAATTATTCGACGTCCGTGAGCCTTCCCGAAGGCGCTGCTACGCGTCGAAATCCCCCCCCCCCCCCACCCACCCCACTCCACCCCGCTTCATCCCCGAATTCCGACCGGTTCGATGCTCGTCGAACCTCGAAGTCGCGAGCTTCTTCACTTCGCGCGCGTTTCGACGAACGTTTCGCCGTACGAAACCGAGCGGAAGAAGATGTGGGAGAGAACGCACGAGCGGACAAAGGCGGGATGGGAGGGAAACGATTTACGAATTTATGACAGCAGCAAGAGGTCTCGCGCGCGATTTATATCGCCGTGTAAAGTTTTTGCCGCGCGCCTCTTCAACGACTGCAGCGATGCGATCGATGCCTGATGGCTCTGCGAACGACGGTGCAATATTCGTGGCGCTCGTTGCGCGTCCCCGCGAGAAAAAGAGGAAGAGGAAGCACCGGCCGGAGACGAGATACAACAGCAGCGAAGAGGAGTGACGATGGCTTCCGGGCGGCAGGTGGTTCCACTCCTTCTCTCTTCCCGTCCCTTGCCGCGTCCCTCGTCCCGCCGTTTTTCCCATCGCTTATCCTTGTTCCATTACTCTTATCTGGTTATTGTTATTACAATTTCGGCGAGTCCGACGGCTCCGATCAATCGACGCGAAGTCTCGTTCCGAGCTGGAGAAGAGAACTTCACTCCGGGGTGGAGAGAGAGAGAGAGAGAGAGAGAGAGATCGGTTTGCAAAAGAGTGGCAGAGGGGAACACGGTGGGATGGAGGAAGACGAGAAGAAGAAAGAGGATGAAAAGGAAGAAGGGGATCGTACGAAGAAGGAACTGGGAAACAGGGGAGAGCGTTCTCTTCTCCGCGGGTTCGTGGTTGGCCCCCCTCTGGTAATTTGTAGCCGCGATATCATCGCTGCGAGTTATTCAGAGACGCATCCAGCGTACGTACCGACTTGACTACCTACCTACCGATAGCACCTCTTTGCTTCCACTGCCTGCCCCGTCCCTGTTTCCTTCTCGGCTCCTCCCGAAATCCTTCCAGTTTATACTTCCTTCTTTGTAACTTTAGCGGTTCAGGAACGCGGGCCTGCCCAATCGACCGACCGGCTCGGCTCCTCCACCGTCCACCGCTGTTCCTTCCTCGTTCGATTATCCGTTGTTATCGACGCCTCGGAGAAACATTCCTCTCCGGCCACGAGAAAGTCGCCGGATTATCGCGGCAGCTCCGCCCTATCGCTCTCATCGAAGAAACGAAGCTCGATTATGTATAGAGAGGATACCGTGGGATTTGAGAAAATTAAGAACGACGAGGGTTTTCCTTCGGTTGTAGCGCGAAGATCGATCTCGCGATTTTCAAAAGGAATCCGTGATTTTGGTCTTCAAATTAAGTGGCACACACCACTTGATTACTCGGGCCATTCTGTACTAAAATTTGATGGTCAGTCATTTACTCGAAAATCACAATGCTCTGTCGTGTCTTTCCACGCGTTTCCATCTCGAATTTCCATCGCGATCAATCGTCTCGATTCCACTTGCTTTTTTAGACAAACACCTTCCACCAGAATCCTCTAAACGTTGTCGCGCTATATAACGTATTCATTTGACGAAGTTAGTACACGGAATTACACGACACCTGTTTGCTCGCGACTCGGGACCATCGAGACCAATCGCGATCCTCCCGTCGGCTCCTAGGAATTTCCATATCAATATGGAAAGTAGCGGTTGATGAAAGTTGGAGGGAAGTTACTCTCTCTCGATCCTCAACCTCCTGTCTCACGGCGACTGTTTTCGAGGAAACTACCCGTCGAACGTCTTGTAGCCTGCTAATGACTTTCCAACGACGTGGCCGTCTCCGTCCGAGGCGAATCCTCTTTGAACCGAGCTCATCGTGCTTCCAGTCTGGGAAAACAGTCGCACGAGCAAGTTCTCTTTTCCACGGAGAAAGTTCCGATAAAACTGTCCGCGACAATTTGCTTGCAGGCACGAGTGACGCGAAGATTAACGTTTTCGTTTACCTCGCAACTAGAAACTCTCGACTTTGCAGGACGAATAATTGGTACTTTAATTAACATGGAACTGTAGACACGTGATCGCGATCGAGAGATCCAAAAAAACTTCCCTTTGCGAGTGAAGTCATCTTCGAAAGCATCGCGTTTCCCGCTAACTGAAAATTGTATTAATTATTAATTCATCCACGTGTGATCTCCGCTTAATCCACTTTGGACCAGAGAAAAGCTTTGCGCTTTAAACTTCTTAAAAGTGAACTTCAAAAGCGGCTTCTGGTTGATCGTTCGCTGTCGCATTGGAGCAACCCAGCCGGAACAATTAACCTCGTTCTCGCGCTTCCGCGAAGAATCGACAAAAAAGGAAAGAAGAAAAAAAAGGAAAAAATGAAAAGACCAAACTGGCGTACAACCCGAGTCGACGAAGACGAACTGCGGATAGACGAGAGTCGAAGGAAACGTGAGACAAGCGAGTTCCCTCCGGGTTAGGACGCGTCAGGTCGATTGGTCATCGGAGTAGGACGATCCATCGAAGCGACTCGACGATTGCGGGTTAGGTCTGACCAGGAGGAGGTTTGGTCGCCGTCGAGGTGACAGGAGGTCGCGATCACACGCCTACCAACTTGGCGCTGCGTCTCCTCCCTCTTCCTCGTCGCGTCCTCGTTCTCCTCTTCGTCCTCTTCGTCCTTTTTCGCTCCTGGCCGGCGTATTTCACGCGCGTAACACGATAGCAGCGTGAGGCAGCGTGAAGAACGGATGCGCGGCCGAAAGAAGGGAAGACGAGAGAGAGAGAGAGAGAGAGAAACGAGAAGAAACCCCGCTGCTGGTTTCACGGCCGCGCTTGTCGTACGTACATCCATCCAGTTACGAATTTTCTTCATCCACCACCAGGACGATGAAGAGAGGAAGGAGCGGCGGCAGCTTCGGTTCGAAGTGGTTCCGTACACGGTCGACGACGCCGCGACGACACCTGGAAAAAACAATACGCGCCGCGCGCCGGCTCGTATCCCAGTGTTCGTCGTCCCGTTCCTCCGCAGTTCCTCGAAGCTCGAGATTCCTCTCAATGGCGCGACACGCCACGGTCTATGGAGTTGGGGTCCTTGCTCGCGGTCGCAATGCTTGTCAACATCGGTTAGCGGGATATTTCCTCTGGAGCGGGCATTGGCCATTGATGTCACACCCGGTTCTCTCTTACGTTTTTTCCCCCGGTCCTCTTATTCCTCCACCCGCTCTCCCCTGCTCTCTCTCTCTCTCTCTCTCTCTCTCTCTCTTTATCCCCTCTCTGTCTCTGTCCGTTTCTCGTTCGTTATAATCGAGCCGGGTGAACGAAAGCGAGAGAAAACGAAGATCTCTTTTCACTGGAGCTCCGTACGCAGAATGTTTTCGGTGCGAGAGCACATCTATATGAACCGACCTCTCTCCTCTCACTTCGTTATACTCCACGTCCTCGTTTCGCATTTTTTACCCTTCCACCCGACTCTCCTCTTTCTTTCTTTCTTTCTTTCTTTCTTTCTTTCTTTTCTCTTCTATTTATATCTCTCTTTCTCCGATAAACGGTTATTCCTCTACATCCATCCGTTGGATGGAGCGTTGCTTGCTCCTCTCTCTTTCTCTCTCCTCCCTCGGCTTCGTACGCCGCGCGCGCAAGGACGGCGGTGGAGGATGGTGGCACACGGGCCTCCTTTATTTCACTCGGGTACTGGCTTTGTCGAACGCGGTCGCTCGAGTGCGGGTTTCTTCATGTCTTTGTTAGCGAGGCGAGAAACTCTGTCTGTCCTCGACAATTACTCGAACCGGGCCACGGCTCCTCGCCTCGTCGTAACGCTCTCCCCATCGCATCGAGCAAAGCGAGTCCGCCTCGCTGGGACTCGAGGTGTGATCCTGTGCAGTGGCTGCTGCACCACTACGCGTCTTTCGTCCGCTCGACCACGCTTCATACCACGCCCGTTACGCTCGTACACGTATGTAAGTACGCTTTTCATCCCTCGTTTCTCTCTCTCTTTCTCTTTCTCTTTCTCTCGGTTACGAGAGACGTCGCGCAATTACGTGGCTGACACACACCGACAGACGAGCGTACTTACAACGCGTCGATACGCTCTCGAGAAGCGAGGCCGTGCAATCGGGCGGCGATCAACCGGATCGAGATCCTCGAGAGACCCTCCTCCCCGATGAAACGCGACGCGTTTTCCCTCCGCGCGACACGTTTCTACAATCGTGAGATGCATGGCTGAAGAATCGTGTCGAGAGGCACCGGCTTCCAATGGTACGAGAAGTCCTGAATGGTGTAATTGACCTATTAGTACGCGCTTTTTCGAGCCCCGTGCAGCAGCAGCAGCAGCACTTTTGCTTCGTTATTGCGATCCGCTTCGAATCGTCGCGCCCTTTCCTATTATAGGGGTTGCGTCGCTGACTGTGCGCCCGACCTATCTACGCTCGATGAGTAACGCCCGGCGATCACAAACAGAAGGAAAAAACAAACGCACGGAATCTTCCAGCCCCTCTTCGCTCGCGATTTCGCTCCGACGGCTGGCGTGGCTCGAGCTCCTCGATCGAGGAAACGGGGGGAGAAAGAGAGTTCGCGAGCCGATTACGAGAGCATCGATGAGAACTTGCTTCTTTTGAACTTTGAACCATTGTGCAACGTTCTCTCGCCCTCGACTCTTGATTTCCTCTGGTTTCTGACAAGACGTGTTGTTCCTAGATATATTTGCGAACGTACTGGCGTTCGGACTCGTGGCTCTACTCGCACGTGATTGAGTTTGACTCGGCAAGTATTCAGTAGCGAGATTTTATGTTTGTGTAACTTCAACTGCGGTGAACCGTACGCAAGTCTTGCTGTGATAAATTCCACTTTCAGCAAACTAAATTCAGAAAACTATCGTTCTTTATTGACGATGAACACTACCACGATATAAAACTGTTGATTAATCGAGACTGCTTCGTTAATTGAAAACTACCTCGCTTAACCGCTCGCGAGCCTGACAACACTACTCGTTCCAGACATTTCTGGAAGATTCGAGGTGTCTTCTTCTATCGAAAAATTTGAACAGGTTGAACAATAGTATGGCCTTGGCTCAGCGAGCGCTTCGAAGTCCTTGATCTGAACGAACACATATTGCTTTTCTATTCAAATTGTCAAAAGTAACAAGAAGTACAGACTGATCGCTAGAGAATGTTTGACATTCGCGGTAGAAAACTTGAAATATGACTTTGAATGTTTACTATATTCAGCCTTTCCTTTTCCGCATTTACTTTTATTTTTAATTGAATCGGCGATAATCAAATAACCCTGAAGCTCTCTGTTATATTGCTCGTTGCGCGCGAGAGGCATCCAACGTTTCCCAGAAGCGAATCAGAGTCGACGAGCCACCGAGAAGATCAAACCGAGTTCAGGCGTTTATTTCTCTTGAACGAACGTAAACCCCACTGACACGAGAACACAAACCCCACGTTGCTAACTGAGAGAACCCACACACGCCTTCCATCTATTTTTAACGCTTTTCGAAAGAAAGACTTTCGTCAGAGTCGCGTCCCTCGAACAATGAAATAACATTCGTATCCTGGATAACGCGCGAGCGTTAAATCTCTCGCGGTCGGGCAGGTCGCGAATGAAAACGAATCGGCGGGAGAAAACGAGGAGAGGTCGAGTACAATAGAAAAGAAACGATGAGGAGAAATAGCTGATAGGCGGTGGGGCACGTAGCGGCGGTAGCGGTCGCGGTAATTGCATTAGATCGATATCCGAATATGGCGAGCGACAACGGGGCAACGAAAGGGGGCTTTCGTGAGCTCTATCGTGCCCCAGGGCGACTCTTAACTTTTACACGGCCGCGTGAATACATTAAGCACACGGCCTCGACGAGATACGCGGTTTCTTTAATCTTAATCAGAAGACGTATGGACATTGCGGGGCAACTACATTCGAACACGAGTACGCCATTAGCAAACAAGATCACCTACCTGACCCTTTCCTCGCCATCCGCCGCCCACCCTCTCACCCTCCCACCTCCCTCCCCTCCCCCACCCTTCGCCCTTCGATCCGCTCGCGTACCGCTCTTAAAACACCTCTGTAAATTGGTGATAAACCAACGGTACGGGTGTCCGGGTCGCTGAAAAGTCACGGGTACCACGGGAGTACCACGAGAGTATCAGAAAGAAAGAGCGAGAAGGAGAGAGAAAATTGGTGGAGGCACGGGTCGCTGCAGGACTCGAGTATCGCCTCGCAATTACGTGAATCGCGTAAGGCATCGCGTAACAGGTGGCCGTCACGACCGCAGAACGCGTTTTCTGCGTTTCGAAAGCGACAGCGAGAATGAAGTTATTAAGACAATCGAGCAAAGGACCGGGAGATCTTTCTTCAACGGTGGCACTCCGGATAATTTCGAAGTCGGGTTTCAGGGTTCCTCTCTCGGTGTTGTTACTCGGCAAACGGACACTTTCCGATATTTTTAGATCTTTAGATCGATAAAGATAAAGTTATGCAGATAACCGAGCGGAGGACTGACATTTTTTGAGGAGGACTTCCCGGGTGATATTTATGTTGAAGTTTGAAGATTGAGAGTTTGATTCCAGCGTTAAATCGATGCTTTCCGGTATTTTTATATTGGAGTGATTTCGACGAAATTATCGAAGAGGATCGTATCGAACGCTGTTCGACGATGAATGTTCGAATCGACACTTTTCGATGTTTTCGAACTTGAACGATTCGTGTTTCTTCACTACGAAGCACAAGAGAACAAAATTTGCATAAAATCCCGATATCGAATATCTGCCGATAAATCTGCGAAACAAGGATCTCCACTTCGTTCGTTCAACTCGCTGACGCCTAGTGATCGCGAATACTTTCTATCGAAGATTGAATCCAGATAAACGATCGCCAAATTCCTATTGAGAAAAGTGTCGTTGATCAGTTTCAAACTTGAAATTTCCATTTCGAAAATATGGATTCCCTCGCGGATGAACTTCTTCTCGAAATTTCTCGTCGAGCGAAACGCACAGTCCCCGCGGAGAGAATTTAATTGATTTCTCTCGCAACCAAATTCGAAAGTCGAGATCTGCCTGTGCCGTGACCATACTTTCAAAAAGAAAAGCTCGGTGCAAAAATTATCGCGCTCTTCCAATAAAAGAGATCATCACGGCCGAAAAATGGCACTGGCGCAATTTCCCCAGCGAGAGCGCCACTCGTTTCATATCCGCGCCACCGGGCGTCAAGCGTGGCCCGTCAAATCTCATTAACCGCGCGTTTTTAACCGGGAATCGGATTAATCGATCGATCGGTGGTCCTCGCGGGCGACGGTGGCCGAAATCGCGGCACGTCGTCGAGCGTGGCGGAAAATTCTCAATTATAATTAACAACGGGAGCAGCGTTCGATCAGGACGGCAGCCTGCTGCAACGGGATGATAAATCATCTCTCGTAGGCAGGCCGTCCACGAAATTCGCGGCGAGGCTTCGAACGTAAGCGGTGACGGAGTAGAGAGGCAAAGAGAGAGAGAGAGAGAGAGAGAGATGGAGGGAGGGAGATCCGGGCCCTTTAATACCGTTAGTATAACGAGAGGATCGGCTATCAGGCTCCGATCGGCCAATACTGCCGGGAATAAATGAAGAGGCGAAGATCCGAGGCGAAATCATTACAGTAACGAGACATTAACCAGATAAGAGTCGCCCGGCCTTCGGCTCCTATCTATCTGAAGCGCAGCCTCACGTACACACCGACACACGAGGCTTGCACACCGAGGATCCCTCGGACCCTCGCGCGCTCCAGCTTCGAGCGGAGAATGGAATTCGCATTATTAAAATACGCCTCTTCGCGGTGGCTCAGCGTAAAATATCCCCTTCGACGATCTACGCGCCCTCCAGTGTTCCCTGGCCCCTAAGATGTTTATTACCGATACACGCTTTCGGCAAACTTTCGTTCCCGATCGTGCAACCCTTCTTTTTGCGTGCGCGATCTGTACAATGCAGGAGCTGTTATAACGTTTCTCGGGGAGTGATGGTTGAAAGATTGAAAGATTGAAAATACGTCGTTGGTTGGAAGTATGGAAATGAATAAAAGAAGGTGCAAACGTCCGTGCAACGATGTGCGCAACGTGCAGAAATACGTGTAACGTTCAACGTACGAAGAGTAGATAAATTTCAAATGTACGTTCCTTATCTTTAGTCACAGTCGTTGAAAAATTGAAAAATACGTAAAAAATACGCGGTGTAATTGCTTGCACGTAACACGTTTATCGGAGAGTTCTAGCAAATTTGATTTCATTTTCACTGTTTCGGATTCGAAGAGATGTGCGTTGCGAGCGAAATAAGAGCTTTATGGTGAAATAACAGGAACGTAAAAACAGTGAAATTCAATTTGTATTACGTATCACACAGGGAACACTGGGAAAATACAGCGAAATATGTTTTTTGTATTTTACGTTTATAGCGCAGTTTTAAAAATCCATTTAAAATTTTACGATCTCGTATTTCTATATTCCTCTTTCCCGATTTGATTTTACGTCTTATTTCGACTTTGTTAAACACCGTACAGTGTCTAACGCCTCTATCCTACGCGCCCTAATAGTTGTGTCTGATCATAAGTGGGTGGAATCTCCTTCAAGAACACTCGTTACCGAATATTTCCAACAAGCACGAATCGATCAATTTTCTACACATTTCCTACAGTTGTACGAACGTCACGCAAACTTCTCTTGCGGTGGAACGACGTACCACGCACGTCGAGAATCTTTTATCCCAAATCGCAACATTTTCTCAATGCTAAGTATAACCCAGGCAAAACAAATGCTTCTTAATAATTTCTATCCAGTGATATCACATCAACGAGAAGAAAAAGAAAGCGACGAGTTATTGTATACGGTTCGGTCACTCGTTACGGTCCGCGAACCAGTTGCCAGCGCAAGGGATTAAAAATCAGGTGGAAAAATAGAAACACGATGCGTCGGACACTTGTGGGAACTTCTCATCTTTACACCATCACGCGCGATCTGTTATTTGTCGGCGGCGAAAATATGACGGACACCAGGATGAAAGGGGACCACGATGGAAACGGGACCGAAAATCTCTCGGTATAACGAGACTGTCCGAGGTCGGACCACGGAAGGGACCAGGAGTAATTAGCGGTAATTAACGACGCTGGCTGGTCAGATACGACGGTTTTAATTACTCCGCGAAAGGCAGCGCTTGCATTTCCTTTCTTTCGTGGCTGACCCGCGCCGATACCGGCCCGAAAGAATTAAGTGGCCGCCACGGCGAGTCGATCTCCCGGGACCGCAACGACTTTCGACGTGTGCCCAGCCGAAGACCCTCATTAATGGCGGCCAAAGTAATTTGCGTGGATGACTTTGGCCTCGTGGCTCTCGGTATGTCCTGCAACTCGTCCATTTCCTGACACCCGTGCTGCTGTTCGAATATCTCTCGTCGCAACCATGCGACACACTCGTAAATTTGTTCGTCTCGTGCATCTATCGACGTACTTTGAGGAAACGCGTAGAAATACATGTACTTTTTCAGAATATTTGTATTACAGAACTGACGGAATGTTCCCTAAGGGGATTGTAGCCATCGTTAGTCAGACGCAAGTATTGGGACACGTGCCTACCATGTCTGAACAAAATAAAAACAAACATAGAAATAGATAAACTGATAAGTTCACATTTGACAAAGTTGAGAAGGAGAGAAAATGACGCACCAAATATGAGTTGGAAGCTGCTCTACTCACGAATACAACATTTGAAAATCGTTGTATGTCAGGAAAATAGAAACGTGCTTCCCCATTCTATCGGTGTAGATGCTTGTAAGGCATAACAAAATATGAAGTCATAGGAACAGATAAATCGATAAACTCACTTTTGAGAAGAAGAAGAAATTATGTACAAAAATAAAAATAGAAATCTAGAGATATAACAAGTTGGATGCTGCTTCAGACAAATACGATATTCAAAAATCGTAACACGCTTCTCTATCGGTGTAAATGCGCGCTTATAAGGAAATCCCAATTTAGAGTTCAGACAGTGATACAGCGAAATCGATTCGACGAGCCTCGATTCGTTACGCTTGGCTACATTGAAACGCGAACTCCAAGCGCGAAAGGAGATTCCGATGTAAGCTGCTGAGATAACCGTTAACAAGCGCCGGTATTGGTACACGTGGTCGACGAATCAGGTTTGAGATATTCCTGGTTTGCATTTCGTTAAGAAGGCGTAATATTTTTTTGGGCGAGGTTGGTTCTTATCGTTTGCAAGTTGAAATGATATGTAACTCGGTCGCTGGGTAACTATTTCCCTTGTGTACGTGCAGGTATTATTAACAAGTTCCATGTACCGAGGAGAGCAAACGTTTCGTAGAGAAGATTGACGACTTGTAACATACAACGTGTATACAGGGTGTTTCGTAACTTGCGGCACTCACTTCGGGAGCTGATTGTACGCCTAAAAATAATGAAAAAAAGTCATATAAATATATGTCCTATCTGTCTTCGTTTATGAGATATAATGAATTAACAGAGCAAACTTTCTTTCTATAGACCACAATAGTTCGTGAGCAAGAATTCGCACTGTTTACATATAATACTTACTTGATGTCTTTCGTTTCTTGTACTTGCGTGAACGTGAAGAAAGTTTTGTATCTGCCATACTTTTCACTGATGAAGCTAATTTTACCAGGAATGGTATATTCAATTTTCATAATAATCATAATTGGGATGAAGAAAACCCACGTGTTATTGTGCATTCAAGACATCAACACCAGTTTAGTTTAAACGTATGGGCAGGAATAATTGATAAATTTTTAATTGGACCTTTTTTTCTCGATAGGAAACTAACAGGCACAAAGTACGTTGATTTTTTGAGCACGCGTTTACACGAAATATTAGAAAAAGTTCCAGTCGATATTAGACTTCGTATGCGGTTTATGCATGATGGAGTTCCGCCGCATTTTAGCCGAGTGGGGCAATTTTTAAATCAACACTTTGCAAATAAATGGATAATTGATCGTGGAGGTTCTATTGCATGGCCTGCACGTTCTCCGGATTTGAATCCATTAGATTTTCATTTGTGGGGACATTTAAAATCTATTGTATACGCAACGTCGATTGAACATGCCGAAATACTACGAAATAGAATAGAGCAAGGCTTCCGACAAATTCGAGAAACGCCAGGAACGATAGAGAGAATAACCAGATCAATGACAAGACGCGTGCAGGCTTGTCTTCAAATGCAAGGTGCTCATTTCTTTGCATCTTTCGTAAAAGTAATTAAAACAGAAAATTCATTATATCTCATAAACGAAGACAGACAGGACATATATCTATATGACTTTTTTTCATTATTTTTAGGCGTACAATCTGTTC
Organism: Tetragonisca angustula; assembly: GCA_036937485.2. NCBI lineage: Eukaryota > Metazoa > Arthropoda > Insecta > Hymenoptera > Apidae > Tetragonisca > Tetragonisca angustula. The sequence goes on along the minus strand of JAWNGG020000054.1, from coordinate 542,013 downwards.
CGTACCAGAATTCCAAAAAAAACGGAAATTTCCGACCACGGTGTTAGTATCCCTTTACGAATACTAACTAGTTCAATGTTACCGTCTTGTCTTAGGAGGATTGCCCTTTTATTTATTACACTATTGTCTATATTATTATATTTCCTTCATTATGCGTTAGATTTGTACATGAATTGTGACGTTGTTGTCGCGATTGATTCCTTTTTTCGACTGACTGTCTCGAATTTTCCAAACGCTCTCGACTGTCTTTTTTCTTGGAGTGGATGTAAGTGGATGCGTGCGTGTGTGTGAGATGTAAACAAGGCGAGTGTAGTAGTGAGTCGTGGATGGTGGTGTGTCATAGTGCGTAAGACGGAACGCAATCAGCTCTCGAAGTGGGTGCCACAAGTTACGAAACACACCCTGTATACATATAATTATAATTACAGTGGTACGGTGAAAGTGCATTATGATTCTGCCTTAATAAAAGTCAATATTAATTCAATCAAAGATATTATCGGTAACTTTGAAAGGAATGAATTTACCTTAAGTACTAAATTGAATTGATTCATATTAAAAATTTATATCGAGTCATATCAAAAGCTTCAGTTAAAAATCTTTACTTGCTCCTTGGAAAAAATTCCTTCGGACGATATCCCATTTGAAAACGTTCTTCACTGTTCCCCATAGAACCCGGCACAAACCACCTCAATACCCTTCTAGTATTGAATCAAGAAACAAATATTATCTTTTCGATCGAAGAAATTGAAGAAATCAAGCATCGAACGACGCTCCTAAAGAAAATGTTCTTCGCTGTTCCTTACGAACCAGGAACAAACCACGCGATACCCACCACACCAATACGCTCCTAGTGACCCGTTCGATCAACTCACGTACACAGAGCCGTGATGCGAGGCAACATCAGGATGGAGGAATTGGATCTCCGGTGTAGTCCGTCACACCCACGTGAGTGGCCACCTACAATCGGTTCGCGACAGGACAACGTACAGGCCTTCGACGGACGTCGCTGGACGTCGGTGACAGCGCGCGAAGGATCTGAGGGACGCGCCGACGTTGGTCGAACGATGGTCGCCGCCATGATTTAATTACCCGCGATGAAACGACCGCTGGTACTAAACGTTCCGCCGCCGTGGCCGTCTCTATCGATTCCCTTGCCCCCGGATAGGCCAATAGCTCGCCGCGAGATTCACGATGTCGGCGCGATAGGACGCGCGCGACGATACGATCGATGCGATCGATAAAGGATCGTTCGATCGGTAAAGGGACAATCGCGGCGCGGACGTCGATCTTTGCCGCGCGCGACACTCGAAAGCCAGCAGCCACTCTTTCGTTCGATCGCTCGCTCGCTCGCTCGAGAGAGAGAGAGAGAGAGAGAGGACAGGGCGAAGAGTTATTCAGTAATTAGCGGAATAGCATGGCCGTTCCTTCGGACGACACGCACTCGCGGTGGATCGGTAGGACCGAGGGTACCGACGATGCACGCGGTCTTTCCTTGGGTAGACGCGAGTAACACGAGGCCGCCGCGTACTCGCGTACGTAAGCTACGGGTGATGCATGTTTACAGGCCGAGAAAGACCGTCTCTACCGCTTCCACGCTGGCTGGCCGGCCATAGTCGATCGTTGGAATTGAAATGCTCCGATGGAACTAATAGCCCTCTGTGTTCTTTTCCACGAGCGTGGTTTAAACGGGGTTGAGTTACGGGGCATTCGCGGCGATGCCTCTCCGATCGTTCGAGCATTGCTACGCCGCGGAGTTAGTCCCACGAGCGGGAACGCGTCGCGATGGGTTTCTTGCACATGGGTTGCCCAGGGGATCCCGTCGCGATCCCAGATTCCGCCGATGATAATGCGCGCACCGTGTCCAGGAATCCGTCGCTTCGACGAACGTGACGAGAGAAACGGACCGCGCCGTCCCGATTTTTCACTGTGCGCAGTTTCCGTCGCTGTGTGCACGCCGCTCGCAACACATTGTGAGAATTCTAATTATCGAGAGACTTTTGACGAGCTTGCGTTATTGACAGAGATTGTTTCAATTATCTCGGATAGTTGGTTTAAACGCAGTAGTATGCGACAGACTCTGCTCGTGTGTACATTTATTCACTTAAGAAAGTCTTCTATCTTCGTGCAATCCGCGCAATTATTCCACAAAGATGAATGCGTTTTAATAATGTTGCAGTAAATTTTTAATGGAATTTGCTTTCCGGGTTGATTATTGATACATCTCGAAACGCTCGCCGTCTAGCAATTTACAGGCAGGCAAACAAAAACTCGACGCATGTTTCGTTACCTAATACAATACCAAGCTATCGCAGCGTTTATCACGCTCGTTACTCAGCACGTGGGAGCAAGACGTTAAAAGCGCGTGTAACCGACGAGAAAAAGGAAAGTGGGAACACAGTTTCCTGGATTCTTCCGTGCTTCGTTCGTATCAGAAGGAAAGAAACCATCGTAGTCCTCAGGAAGATTCCATTTCCCATCACGAACGTTTCCTGCATTAGCCAATCCCGCGTGCAGACTCCCGACAATCGCAGTAATCGCGACGATCACGCGACGCTGTGAACACACCGTGAATACGCTCTGTGCGCGCGCGCGCGCGCGTGTGTTTGTGTGTGTGTCGGCCAACCTTCAACGTGCAATTTCGGTGCATTCCGCTCGAAGCACCCGCACAATAGGGGGATGACGCGGGTCGCGCCGTGTATCCGGTGCACCTGTAGCTCGAAACGGCAGAAAGAGTTCGATCGATGGCAATGCGAGCTGGTCTAGCCTCGCACACGTTACCGACGACTATTCACCTCCGCGCCAGTTTCATCGTTCGTTCGTGGCCCTGTGTGTACAGACACAGACACACGGACACACACGCGCGCGTGAATGCACGAAGATGAACGGGGCAACAGGTGGGTTCACGCTGAATCCGCTTTGACCCATTTCAACGAGTTTCCTTTCCACGTCCCGTCCGAGGAAATTTCCTACACGTTTCCCGCGTAAACTTCCTTCCCGAAGGCGGCCGCACACCCGAGGGAATTCCTCGTACGCTTTTTTCTAGCTGAGAACCTTCGCCGTAAGTACGACGAAGAAGGAAGGTGGAAGGACGGACCGATGATTGAGTTTCCTTCTTTGGACGTTGTATGGTGAATGCAAAGCAAAGTGGAGTTTCGTGGTCCTTTCCCTTTGCACGCGATTTCGATATCTGGTAAGAGTGAATTGCATGCCGAAAGAATGCAGCTTGTCGTTGACATGTGCGTTTCACGTTGTTCGAAATTCGTCATTACTTTCTGTCTTTGAAACTTGAAAGTTTCGATTTCTATAAATTGTATTGCTGATATAGGTTCGACATGAAAGTGGACTTACTATAGCGCGTCTACCGAAATTAATATACAACCGTATTACTGTGAAAGCTCTCTGAACGAAACTTTAGAGTATTATCATCATCACATTGAATTCTTGTCGCTTTGTTCACTTTATTCACTCGTTACCTAATTATAGCTAGCGGACGCGAGAACACGCGCAAGACATGAAAATCGTAGTCACGCTCAAAAATCTTGGAACACTTTTTAATCTTGATAATTATTTGAGCCGTTTTATTAAATCGATCAACTGTACAAAACAAAAAGTAGAGAAACTGAGAATATAATATATTTTACGAAACCAGTGATAAAATATTATAAAATTTTTTGCAAATTTTAAACTTTAAAGAATCTGCGAAATGTTGATGTACAATGGAAGAAAATACACTATCGAATACACCTCTGTTTTTGCAGTAGCGTGTTTCTTCCAAAGATGGTTTTACATCGTTTCGAAGAGGGCGAGCAAAGATATTTCTCCCGTTGAAAATCTTGTACGACGAAAGATTCTTTCCACTATGGATCTTGAAGATTAAAGTCCCCCTTTCGCAAAAATCCCTTAAAATTTATTGTACGATCTCCTCTCGCGCAGCTGTAAGAGTTGAACGTATCGGCGATTTTTCACCAAGCGTAGGAGTACTTTCTGCATCCTGACACTCGACAGACCCTTCGTTGTATAAATTATCGTTTAATTTTTCCCACTTTTGAAACAAGTTCAGTACTTGCCCCAAAGACTCTTAAGCGGGGGTGTATGTAGATATGCGAGAGAGAGAGAGAGAGAGAGAGAGAGAGAGAGAGAGAGAGAGAGAGAGAGAGAGAGAGAGCGATTCCTAGACTCGAGGCAAAGCCAGACGATTTCACGGTTTTTCACGCGCAAAAATTACGAGCGAGGAGAGCGCGACCGTGGCCGTTCTTTTTGTCCTCCCCTCTCCTTCCATTCCTTTCGTTCTTTTCTTCGCAACGCCGCTGAATAAACGTTCCCGCGCCCCCGAGCCATTCCGGATCGTTTGTTCGCGCGTATGATCTTCATTACGTGAAATTAGCGCTGTGCAAATATGGCCACACCTACGCGTTCGGCTCGTGTCCGACCAACTGGCAACCAACTCTGTCTCTTTCTCTCTCTCTCTCTCCGCGAGAAATTAACACCCGAAGCGAGCCGCGTAGTCTGGCATTTTTCGCGTCGAAAGTCCGTGAAAGCGGTCTGTATAGCGATCGGAAGATGCGCGGAAATTGTACGAGACCGATCGTTGGATTTATGGTTGCTACGTGTTGCTACGTGTTGCTACGCCTCGCGCGAATTGAGACGAAATCTGAGTGTGCTGCGATTGGTTTTCTCTGTTTTCGTTGCTGTAGCAATGAAAGATTATTTGGATCATAAGTGTATTTCTGATTTTTTAAGACTTGCATCTTGGTACTTTTTAATTTTCAATTCTCGTTTAATCTCAAATGTTTAAATACAACATTCAAATGTTCAAATTTCATTACTCCCTACAGATTAAAACTTTCGAATCTTTCTTTCTTCGAATCTTTAAATTTTCAATAGCTCTTCAATTTGTCCACGAGGTGTGAAAATCTGTCTCTCTATAATTCTGCGTACTTTTTCAAGAAACGAGTCTTCTCATCGCACTCGAACGTGACAAGGGTTTCGTTCACGTGTCTGGGCCACCGATCTCGTTTAAAACGTTCTCACGCGGAACCCGAACAACAACCCCGAAAAGTAAACCACTCGCGATCGTTGCACAAGCGGATGATATTAACGGAGCGCTAAATAACTCGAGTTAACTGGACTTGGAAGCAGCCGGTTCGCTCGACCATGGTCGCAAGAAGCGTGGGAAGTTATGCAAAAAGTACCAATCCTAATGGAGACGGTCGAGTGCAATATCAGGTCTATTTGAAACAGTTTTAACACACGGTCAAGCGAAAAATCACGGGGAACAAGAAACAGAAGTGTGATAGACTGGTATCTGTGTAATACTTTGGATGAAAAGTGAACCATCGCGCGTTCGAAACGATAAAATCACTTAGGAGATTCTCAATGTTAAATGATACAAAAATTTGTCTGCCATTTTTCAAGAAAACTGTTAGATTCCTTGAAAAAGTTCCACCTTTGCGGTGAATAGAATACAATGCAAACGAAAAACATTTTGAAATTCAAGGTTAAAGTCAATTTCCTCTCTCGCGCTGGCATAATCGGAAATGAAAAAGTTGATAAAGCGGCTAAAGAAGCAATTGACTCTCGACCATTATAACACCAGTTGCCTCCGGAGTCTAGCTTGAAACAGGAATCAAAAGAAACTGGAACAATAAATAGAAATCTTTATGTAAACTATGTGGCTAACAACAATTAAAACTGCAATAAAACTTTTTAAAAAGACAATTGCTCGTTCTCTACCAAGACACGACCAAGTTGTAATCTCAAGGGTCACAACTTGGTGAACCTTAGAAAAATATTCATCAATCTCCTCAACAAAGAAAATCCCCCGAAAATTTGCGATTGTGCAAAGTTCCATCGACAATGGAATATATTATTGTCCAGTGCAGAAAATGCACCGCGAATAGACATGAATTGAACATAAATCCTTCCCTTAAAAAATGACGATCTAAAGGACAAAGAAGCGGTCTTAAAATTAATACACTTTCTAAGACATTTAGTCTAAAACCTTAAACCTAACCTCTATTGTCAATTTAATTCCAATTCCCTAATAACCCACACAAGTGGTTGGCGACTATAATATAAATAATGAAAAGAAAAGAAACAAAGGAGAAAGAAGGTCGATTTTATGGCAGGTTCTTTATATGCTTCTCCATCGAATCACAGGTATATAAAATTCATCTTAGCCAAGACCAAACTCTGTATGTACATACATATGCATGTACAGGTTCTCTAGTCTATTTTATTCTCATAATCGTGGACGTTTTAAACCAGTCGAAAGATACCTATACAAGGAGATCTACCTGTCTCTGTGAAAGTACACGTATCCACCGGCTCTGTCAAGTGTAAACCATTTTTACCGAGTGAAACGTCCGTTTTCTTCTCCGGTGTTGTTGCTCCTTCGTCGTACGATGGAATCGTTGCTCGTTGGCCGATCCCCAGGAATAATCACGCGACACCGTTGTCCTCGATAAATCGCTCGGCGCAAAACAGGTCTTGAAATGGGATCGCCCGGGAAATTACTAACGAACCGGCCCCCAACAGGTCGGAGTTCGTGGACGCTTAAACGAGCGGCACGGCTCGAATTAACGTTCAACCACCGTGGCCAACGTTCCCGCGTCGTTTACGAATACCGTAGAACGACCTGCGCAGGAATCGAGTCATTCACCGATCGCTTTGAGGAATTCGTGCCAATATGTTTCATGAGGTATATTTGTCTGGTGAAGGTGAAGAAGAAATTTTTTGTCCTTTAAATTACAAGATTTCGTCGTTTCTGTTTGTTGATTTAACTCTCCGACGTTTTGAGGAATTTAAATCGTTAGCTTCTTGCTTTGTAGACATTGTACGTTTCAGCTGATTAAGAACTTTGTATTTCGTACTGTGTGTTACACTGAATGAAATTATAAACGACTTGACAAACCACACGTAGTCAGTTGTGACAAGTTGTCAAATGTCATTGCAGTCTGAGAGCGATTGTACAGTTGCAAAATAAATGTAGACACGTTGGTAAATACGAATAACAATTTGTAAATCTTTAGTTATTCGGAAAGTAATTTGAAACACTCGGCGAAATAACAATTTAATACGAAAGCTTACTTGAGCAGAGAGAGAAATATACCGACTGCGAGTGCAGCTACAAGATTATCCTCTGTTCGAAGATCAACGAAAAGGACTTAATTATCAAGTACCAAGTATCGAGCATAGAACCTACAATTATTACATCGATACCATCTACGAAAATTTCAAATCGTCGCAGAATCCTCGCAAAATTACGCCGGTCAGTTTTGTTGGCTCGAATTTATATTCTTCTCGGAGCCGCGGGGAGAGTTATCGACGGCCGTGTGTGCAGACATTTCCGACGGAAAATCCGGCAATTAATTTTCCAAAGCATTACACTGGTAAGTCTTCCGGGGAAGCCCTTCGCTCCTCGTCCCTAATTGCTTTCGTTTTACGCGGTTGGGAAAGCTTGGCCGCGCGTCAGGCTTCTTGGCTTGACGATTAAACAGGCCCTAGTCGCGAGCGTTGCAACCTAAGCGGACGGATCACGGCGCTGGCTTCGAGGATAACTGTTAATTAATTTCCATTCATTCGGCGAATTTACGCGCTGATCGTACTGCCGCTGTTACGCGATTGCAGAGCTGCGAACGCGCGCGCGTGCGTTATCGATCCGCGCGCCGGTCTCGTGCAATCATTTGTAATTATCGAATTGTGTTTCTTTGTGACGTGGAGAAGCGCCGGAAAAGGAAGGTGCTGGTGCGTGGAAAGTGAAAAAGCGACCTAGTTCCGTTAATGGATTTATTTAATTAATTAACCGGCAAACAATCGACAATTAACTAATTGGTATCGAGAACGATACAAAAGTATCCCGGTACAATGTGTAAAACAAATTTGAATTGGACGGCTGAATTTGCTTATATTCGCACGTGCTGGTGATTTTAAAATAATAACCGCGAAAGAATCAAGTAAATGTAAAATTCGTCTGTTCGTACAAACAGGCAAAGCGATATGATGAATAAGTAGGTTGAAACAAATATTGGATAATAATGTGTTCAACTATTTAATTACTTACGGGCTAATTATGACGCGTTTGATCGCCAAACAAAATATTAATTCCGATGGATAATTACGTGGCGTGGCATGATTTCATGAATTTCATTGAATGTGCACGCATACGCGCGTGTATATATGCAACGTCGAAGCGAATCTCGCAGCGTATAGAAAGAGGAGACAATCGACGCGCCGATATTCGAAACGTAGGTTTTATTTGAAACGGAGGCCTAAAAGTTCAATTACAAAATGATCGTCCCGTTTCAATCGCGAAACCGAGACGCTATATACTTATCGGACGTTTGGGTGTTAAAACCTGCGGATCATCTCCTCGAAAAAAGTAACCGGGTAACCAATGTTTCAGCGTAAAACAGTGATCATCACTGTCATCATCGCTATCGGTACGATCGTGACCGAGAGGAAAAGCCGTCCGGGCCGTCGTCGTGTATTACCTACGGTGAAACGATTTCGAACACCTAATCACGATCGCGTTCTTCTGCTGTCTGTGGTCAGCCACGAGCGGTCAAACCTCTAATTCAATAAAAATTTAATGGACGACGGGGCAGAGGGTGGGTAGAAGGGCGGGAGGGAGGGAGGAGGGCGCACAGGGACGAAGAGAAAAACCAGAGCCCGAGCTCTGATTCTCGTAGCCGGCGGCCACCATCGCATCGTGGTAAGGATCAGAGAGCCCTTATCAGATTTAGCGACCCCTCTTTCGGCTGGGCGGAACGATAGGACGCGAGCAGAAGAAAGGACGAGAGGGAGAAAGCGAAGGAAGGGAAAAAGGGAGAAAGGAAGACGGAGAGAGACACGCAGACGTGGCGCAGAGCGCCAGGGGCGCAACGTCGACGTCGACGTCGCCGTCGTCGTCGTCGTCGATGTCGCCGTCGTCGTGGACCGACGGCATCCTTGAATATTTTAGGACTCGCGGGGGGGTCCGACCGCGTTCACAATGCCGCGGATGCACTCAAGTCCACCCTCCTGCGACCAGGGATATCGTCCAAGATTATTAACAAGGCCATCGTTATGACTAGTACCTCCGAGACGCGCAGGACGGTGGCGAGGCCTGATTTGTCTACGAGGGCTACTGGGAAGAAAGCCGCTTCTCCCTATTGAAAAAAAAAAAAAGTTCGAGACTCGTCGACGCTGTTCAAGGACCAGGCGGTGGCCGTCCGTCCGTCCGTCCTTCTCTCCCCGTTTCACCCTGTCTTCCGAAGAAACGTGCGTATCGACGTGTACATAGAATCTGGAATCGAGAGGATTTCACGGAATTATTCCCTTCGGCTAGACCCTCGAGGCGACACGCCACGTTTGTCGCTGTGGTCCGTAGTTGCCAGCCCACTCTTCTCTTGTCCCCTTAGCTACCCAGCTGAAAACCAGGGAAAAGTCCCCCTTTGTCCTCTTTGCGACGTTGCCTCGTGGAAAATCGGCCGGCCGATTTTTCGGGGAATCGGTCTTTCTTTGAAGGAAACGGCGAGGCAAAAGGGAAATACACGAGGGTCGCTCGCGTGTCGTGTGTCCCCTGCCCCTCCCCCGTTCGCGATTTGGGTTATTATGCTCTCGTCATCGAACCGTCGAACGTCCACGGGGGTGGAGTCGAATAGACTTCCGTGACTAGGCGGATTACGTACAGCGACGTGAAAAGGCGAAATTAATCAGAGAACACACCGGCCCTTCTCTCCTTGTCTTTGTCGTTCGACGGAGGGAAGCGGTTCCAAGGTCTTGGAAACCTTTTGTTTTCGATTAGGCACGCCTCCGTTTCCTTTCGACGTGGCCGGAAAACGGAAGGAGACGGAATGTTTTATCCCCCTTTGAGCCACTCTTCGGCTATCGGTCGATTGTATCGGTCAACGATTTCGTCAATGGCTGTTTTCTTCTCTGGTCGGACGTACGGACTACTCCCTCTCGATGATTGAAACACGCTCGATTCTTTGGACGAGTTGAAAGCTTCTCGTGCGTTTGATTAGTTAAGGGAAAACATAGCGAGTTCATTGTTTCTCCGAGTTCCGTGTCATTACGGTACGTGTTTACGGTAAATGTGTAACAAATCTACGAAATTGAAATTGATATTAAGAAGATGTACATACATATCTCAGATGTAAGATCAGGGAGATATTCTTGAAATGTTTAAAATGTTTATACAAATTTAAATTTTTATGTGAACAATTAAAGAAATAGAACTTCTCTAGAACAGATTCCATCTGAGCACTGTTACAATATCTACAAATGAATAAAATCCACAGTCTAATTAGAAGAAATAAAAATTCTCGAATCCTCTCCTCTAAAAAAGCGCCTCTCTCCTGGTCTTCGACTACAATTCGTCCCATTGAAACGAAATCTGAATGGAAGACTTCTCGAAGCAATGGCTGTACCACGTTCGTAGACACGCGCGTTCGAACAAAGAAAGGAAAAGGACAGGAAAAATTCTACTCTCAATCCCCCCCCCCATCAAAGAAACGAGCGATACTGTTCGGTGTAACGAACGTGCATTTCGCACGTTTTCTTGCACGAGATAGCCGATCCAGAATTACACATCACCGCGAGACGCATCGAAGTCGAACGGAACGATCGTATTGGCCGGTAATCTCGCATTGTCTCGGCGGTGTCAGTTGGCGAGTGACAAATGCGTCCTCGAAGGCACGACCTAAGGATATACCTGGCTATCTTGGTACCTGCGTTCCACGTACGTACGTACGTGTGGACACGAGTGCGTACACGTGTATGTATGTGTGTGTGTGTGTGTGTGTGTGTGTGTAACGACGAAACAGCAGAGCGAAGCTGCGACACGGCGTATCCTCGTAGAACCCAGATTAGGCTCTAAAACCCTTCCCCAGATAACGGAACCGTTAAGCCGTCCATTCGTCTATTGGACCATCCTTCGTTGCTGTAATGGAACTCTGGGGAAACCTTGGCTCGCGTCTCGCGTTTGGGTCGGGCCTCGGTCAAGGAGTCCGAGAAGATAGCGAGCAACTCGGGCAGATTTCGTTCTTACGATACCTTTTTGGTATCCACGCTCTCGGGAAGATAATAAAAAGGGAGCCGATAAGGGGAATAAAATACTTGGAATTCCTGGTATTGGAAAGTTGGAGAGATCGGCCACGGATCCGTGTTTTATGACGAGGCTGAGTTTAACGCGTCTCCTTTAATTCCGTGTGATCGTGGACTATAAACGTTAGGACTGTCGGAGTGGTCGAGGTTACCGGTTTAATTAATTTCTTTTTTTCTTAACAGAAATCTCGTGGATTTTAAGTTATTCGCCGTTTATTTCTCTTTCTGGAGGTTTAACGTTTAAGTGATCGTAGAATTTAATGCGTTGATATTATCAGAATGGGCAAGGTTGTTCTTATCAATTGCTCAATTCTTTTCGTAGATTTAAAGGTATAGTCGTCGTTTATTTTTCCTGAAAACATAAAGGTGGGAAAAGGCTATGAAATGTCTGAAAATATCAGAGCGAACACGTGTTATTTGTGCAAACTTTCCGATTCTACGAACTTCGATACGTACAATTTTTTTTTTTTAGAATTTAGATTAGTAAAAAAAGATGTTTGTTTCGAGTTAGACGAAAACACCATGTTGCTCTCATGAAAAATATCCCAGTTTGTTTGCACTTGCGTTTCTCGTCTCGAACATCCATTTTCAGCGTTACGACACGAGTTTCGAAACGAGCGCGATAAGTACACCGAGTATTGGCAGAAAATTGAAATTCTTCGTCTCGTACAATATTTATGGAACAGAAGGGTTGTTCCTTGGGGTTCTTGGCCGGACGTACGACCAAAGGAACAGATAACCACAGAGTGAAAGGTACAGATACTTGACATTTTGACGACTGAAGCAATGTTTGAGTTATCATCAGGATGACAACCATATTTAACCTGCCATAAAATAGCACTCCGCTGTGCTTTTACGAGAAAAGCCGAATGGACACCGGCGGACACGCGCTGTTTTCAACGTCACGAAACACACAACGAACACAGATAAGTCACTCGCTGATGCCTTTACAGGGCATTCCACTATTCCCCGAGGGTTCGTGAACGAGTTGTCTCCCGGGGCTACCGTTCCATCCGCTATCTAATCGAACGAATTTCCCCTCGCCTTGAATTTTTCCACGGTAGCTCCTTCCTTCGTTTCGCCGGCACACCAGTGAAAAAAAAATTCGAGATTACATCGATATTCGTTGAAGCATCTCTGGCCAGGATTGTCGATGATTCCAATTTTGGAATTTTATGGAACGATCGAAAATTTTAATTACTGTAAGAAACTATTGGTATTCCTTTAACCTTCTAAGTACTAACGTCCGACATATCGACACCTATATAACATCTGAGAAAGCCGAATGTCCGATATATCGACGGTCTCTCTCTTCTTGTTTTGAGTGTCTTGAGTCTTTATTTGATTTGATTAACTTTGAAAATATAGGAACTACAATAATTTATACGAAAACGTGTAAAATTAAACTTCGCCTGGCGATTTAAATCCGTCCCCCCCCCCCAGCAAAGGGGGATTAAAAGGTTGAATTTCATTGAAACTGGGATGTATGTATATAGGACTGATAAAAGAACGTTGAAGCTAGCAAAGATGCGGATAACTTTAATATCGTGCAAATATTTCGATTTACATCCGTGATATTTAGCGAATGAAACAAATTACAAATAATTCTGTGGAAACAATTCGAAAAAAGTATTCGAAGTTACATATTGTTATACTACGTGAATGATTATCAATGTGTATTTGTCAATGCGACAATACTCTATAGAGTTCCAAATATATGTTTGAAGAATGGCTCCGAATTTTAAAAGGAAATTTTACATTCAGAGGAGAACTTTCGAACGATCGTGCGGTCCTGCTTTCCCGATAAATTCAATTATCAGACACTTCTCCCTTCAATTTGAAAAAGAAAGAAATAAAATACTCAACGCGCCTGGACGATCGTGGACGATCGTGGACGTGGTCTTAAGCGTCGAACATCGACAGCCCGTCTCCCCCGCAGAAGAAGCGAGCGAGGTTGACAAGCGGCAAGCGAAATAAATCTCCCGAGGCGGGTGAAAATCACGTTACTTGGTAAATCGCGTTTAATTCCTTCGAAAACCATTTAGCAACCGGTGGTGGCGGGGCCTCGGAACCCCCGTAGGAAACGATCCCTCGCCTAGCTATCGCCGAGTTTCCTCGTTCTCGCTCGCCCGAGCCGTAATCACGAGATCAAACTTTTACGAGGGGAAAATCTGGCGGCCGGTGTACAAACCCATGTCGAAGGTCAGGGAAGATACACGCACCTATGGGGCAACAATGGTAGAGTCTCGAGGGGTGCATCCCATTAGCGACAACGGTGGTGGAGTGGAGCTCGAAATGATTGCCGCTCGCCCGAAGCAATATTACAAGAACATGTCATACATTATTAACGCGTACGCTCGCATACGCGCTACTATCTAATAGCTAATATATATTCGTCAAATTAATTGATTCCTCGCGCGAACCGAGCGTCGCCTCTCTGCTAGTTGGATCGCGGGCCCAATCAACTTTTACTTTCCGTTTCGGTGCGCACGCGAAGATCCCATCGCCAACACTGCAGTTATCAACTGCAGTGAAATGAAACGAGTCTGGTCGGGGAACAGATGGATAGATAGACAGAGTAAAGTGTAGGATTATTCGAGTCAGGCAAAGTAATTTCTGAACCTAAAGTGATATTACGTTTATGATTAATGATGTCTCGTCAACGTTCGATTAGTTTGCGCAAAGATTGAATCGAACATTTATCGTACTATCTGTTACAGATATTTAAAATGTTGAAACAAATTTATCTTACTATCTATTATTAGTGTACGCTGGAGGAGGTTCGTTTAAATTAAGAAATATTTAATAAGAGTTTCTTTCCTTCAAATTTGTATTTCTGTCGAAGACAGTTTCAAACGTACTTTCGATAAATGGTCGTAGAACGTACAGTCAATACAGTTCTCTCTAAATGGATATTACATTTACAAAATTAACTTTCCTTCGCGTCAAATCGATTCGCGCTGTTCTTTGATTTAAAAAGCATTGAGAGCTTTCGTCGTCTGCCTGTCAAAATAGAAACGACAAAGTAACTTACGCGAGACCTAGAAAAATACGTACAAATTTACACGCTTGCGTAATTATTCGTACGCAAAGAACAATTTATCTGCTTAGCTACGAATTGAACAGGCAGATATAAAAGTCGATACAAATTATTTTGTCCAAAGTACGAACTCAACCGAGGGACAACGACTTTCAAAGTGTACTTTCTCTCGACTTTACTTTCGAACAGGCAGCGAATGCTATTTCTAGATTTCCTAGTATTTTTCTTCCACGTTAGCCCGAAGCGGCGGCAATTAATTATGGAATCGTTTATTACCATTTCATTATCAATAGGTATCGGGGGGGGGGGGAGGGGGGAGGGCGAAATTTAATCGGACCTCGGCTATAACGGGAAATTGAAATTCCAGCGAATATTTGATGATTCAACGGACGTCGAGCACGCGCCGCAAAAGCTAGAAATTCCTCCCCCCTCCCTCCCTCCCCCGGGGAGAATATTAAAATGACAAATGTTATGACAAGTGTCTCTTCTCTGAACAAGCTGTTACGATAGTCGAACGTTGGAAAAACCTATGCGAGTGAATGTTTCAAGATACCCGGTCAGAAACGAACGGCCCTGTAACGAGAAATAGTAACGAGTTCCGCGTGTAAATGACACCGGCTGCGTTCGAGCTTTTTCCACGATGGACGCGAGGGTGGCTCAACTTCACTTCACGGTAATCTCTCGCGTGACGTGAAACGACGTTCCTTCGACGTTTAACGCACGCTAACAGCAACTATGAAACCCGTTAATTTTATCCGTAAACCGCAAACATCACCGATCCATAGAATTTCCTGTTCTTCGACCGCAGATGAAATTAATTTTCCATCGTCGCGTTGAATATACAGAGAGAGAGAGAGAGAGAGAGAGAGAGAGAGAGAGCGTATCCGCGATCCCGGTGGTACAAACGGAAGAGATGAAAACATCGAAAAAATAAGTGGAGCGGAAGAATACATTTTTGTTTCCTTTCTATTTTCCTTCTTCTTATTTCAGTTTTTCACTCCGTCTTCGAGAAAATCGTGCTTGAATTCTAAAATTTTTGGAGAAGAAAAGAAAATTATCAAGTAGGTACACTTTGTCCTCGGGACAAGGCAAATTTGATTTTCTCGAGAACTTTTCGAGAAAGAGTTATTTCCTTTTCGGTTATACAGCCGGATCAGAAACACCCACGAACGCGCAAGATATTATAGCTCGTCCATCTTTCGGAAATTCTTCTGACAGAAAACCGTTCAAATATCGTTAAAAGCGAAATTCCCTCGAAGAGAAGCGTAGAAAACGAAAAATTCAATTACCTCCGGGCGTCTCGGCGTTATTAACAATTTCCACCATCCTCGTGGTCCGTTTAATACCCCATGAAAGTAAAGGGAGAGTCCGGTTGAAGCAAAGGTACATATATATAGTATATATATATATATATATATATATATATATATATCTGGCGAACTGTACAGACTCGCCGATAAAACCACTGTCCAAGTCCTCGTTCACTCTATGACCCATAAACCCGGTGAGCCTCTGCGCAGCGGTTATCTTCAGGGTACGTAACTCGTCGTCGACCGTGCTCGGCCTAGGATAAAAACTACATAACGGTGCCTCATTAACGCGGACAGATTCCACTTTGAACGAGCTGGCTCAAAGGGTGAAAAATAATTGAGACACGTCAGTGGCTGAACGAGAAGAGGGACGAGAGAGAGAGAGAAGGGGGGAGGGGAGGAAGGCAAAAAGGAGGTGAAACGAAGGGGGGAGGTTGGAAAACCGAGGGATGGAAAAGAAGCAGAGAGTGTACGGAACGAGCGTCTTGGACAGCCATAATCCACATGCTCTTCCTGCTGGTTCGTTCGTCCCTCTCCGGCCCTTTCCCGGTTTCCTCTTGCAGGCTGATTCTCTTTCTAGCTTCGAACCCTTCTTATTTTACACAGAGACAGCACCCTACGGTGAACACACGGACGCATTCAGCGTCAGACTTCAACCCCCGTGGACACGCCGCTCGCGTCTCGCCCCCCTCCAGCGGCGAGAGAGTACACCGGTGAAGAGTTGGAAAGAACGACAGAGAGTCCAGGGACGAGGAGAGAGCAGCGCAGGAGGAGGGATTATAAAAGAAGAAAGATTTACAACCCTCGTATGAAATTCATACGCACTTCGCACCTACCACTGTCTACGCTCCGGAGGCTTCAAAGAGCCTCTTCCTCCTCCCCCCCCTCCTCACTCTCTCTCTCTCTTTCTCTCGCTAACGACGTCACCCTCCTCGTTCTATCGATACCAACCCTTCCTCTCTCCCTCGTGCACGCTACTCTCGCAACGTGCGCTCCCTGACAACCGGAAAGGACGAGGGGCCCCGATGGTGCGAACAAGAGACATCCTGCGCCGTCGTAATCGAACTTTCTTCGTCCGTCGTTCTGCTCTCCTCGACGTCCTTTAAAACCATCACTGCTGCCTGGAGACACAGGGAGGAGAGACCGAGGGAGGAAGAGGAATGCTGTGCGTTGTACACGATACGCGACACGGACATGTACGTGTATGTTGTGCATACGATCGCAAGCACACGCCTGTCATCCAGCGAACCGTCGCGCGGCAAGGATCCAGGAAATGATAGCTGCGAGAAGATGGACTCGCACGAGTCGTTGAAACCTCCTCTCCCGTTCGTGCCTAATAACCATCGCCCTTTCCACGGTGACGCGTAACCGCGGCCCCGTTGCAAAGGAGATTGCGCGGACTTAGTCGCCTCTCTCTCGTGGGACAAAGTGTACCGGCCACCCCTCGAGCTCTCGCTACCCCTCTCGCACCGTCCGACGATGAACCTAACGCGGAAACGTTGCCAAGGGGTGTTTCCACGAAATTATTACCGGCCGTAATAATCCTGGAGAATTACGGTGTATTACAACCGTAAGAGAGAGAGAGAGAGAGAGAGAGAATTATTTCTCGAAGGGTCGGTGCGCTGTAGGTGTTGAACCGACTGCTGCTCCAGTGAAGAAAAAACCCAACGGCCGGCAAAGGCCTCTCAAATTAACCTTGTACCTTCGAGAAGTTATTCGACCTTGATATTTACAACCTCTGCGACGGTCAACCTCTTTCTACAGAATTCCGCTTGTTTAGCAAACGTTTGCTCCTCTCTCGAACAAGGTCACTTCCTCTTTCTCGTCCTGCCATTATTTTTTCTTCTCTATTTTTCTTTTTTCTTTTCTCCGGGACGGACCGAAGATAAACGAAAAAGAAACACGGCCGTCGCCATGGTTGCTGTTTGACGTTAGAAGAATCTCAAAGGATTAGCAGAATTTTGAGGAAAGGGGAACGCGCGCGGCGGACTACTATCGGGCGCATCTAGACGAGACTGATTCCCTTTATCGGCCAATTTCACGGTTTATGCTAATTCCGATGAATTGTAAGGCTCGTTATTTATTCAAATTTATGCTGATCGACGATCGGGGGTAGGGGAGGAGGACGACGTCGGACATTGTCTTGTGAATGGTGCAGGGTAGGGAAAAATGTGGCGCAGGTAGACGCCCCCGGGTGCAACTGGTAAGCTCGAAGATGTCAGATCCTAATCCTCTTGACGAGGCCGGGGCCTCGATAGTTCCGACCTGCGCCCGGCTTCTGCCAAGGACAAAGCCCCCTTCCGGCCTGTAAATCTTCCGTTAAAAACGCGCGCCGTCGATGAACGAAAACGTCAATGAGCGTAATTTCACCTCGACCGTGTTAAATCCGTCTTGGAAAACAAACAAAAATTTCTGCGAAAACCGGCCTGGTAAGACCCGACGGTAAATCATCGGCCTCGACAATCCTCAGGATCCGCCAGTGTCCGTAGTCTTTCTAACTGTTTGACAGGTACGCCTTTATTCTCTTTACGAGGCTTAAAAGCTGAAAAGTCACAAAGCCGCCCGGATGAGATTATCGCTTTCAAGTAACCAGCCGCGCGCATCGACTCGCTGACGCACGAATCGGGACGCGGCTGTGTGCGTGCGACTTCGCGAGTGAAAGATGCGAATCGCGGCTGAAGTCGTTCGGGACGCTAAACCTGGCATGGTAGCTGGTAGCCGCGTTGCTACGAGCCTCTAGGCAAATGCATCAGAAAAACCGGCTGACAAAAAACAAAGCGAATCGCGACGCCAGCGAGAGCTCGAGGGAAAAATAGGTTAGAAACGAAGGCCCTAGGAGAGATCGTTGTCTCTCGAGGCCGTATATCTCTCTGAGTGAAACGTTTCCACCAGCGTATATAAAAACCATTATCGTCCCGTCTCGACTTCAAACGCCCGCCAGTCACGATAGTTTCAGCCAGTCACTCGTCCGACTCGATTGTCAACGTCACCTTGCTCCGCTGCTAATGGCTCGGCGAACGAATAACTCGTAAATACAATTCGCTGCCTTTAATCCTCCCGCGCGACACGCGCGCGAGACGCAACTACCCTTGCCAGTCTCCTCCGGTAACCGGAGCGTTGTACGAAAGTCGGGGCAGAGTGGTGTTCGGGTCGGCGACCCGACGATTAATAACGATTTTTCGTGGCAGGTCGCCCCCCACCTTCGTCCGTTCTGCTCGCATCCGTGCATAACGCGCTGAATGGCCGAGAAAGAATGAGAGTGCGGAAGGAGAACGAGAAAGGGGTGGAGGCGGTGGAAGGGAGCGAGGCCTTTTTTTCATGGAAAGACCGCGAACGGAAGTTGCCAGGGGCGGCGCACCCTCGCCTGGGTGGGCCTGCAGCTGAATTAAAATTGATGGATAAGGGCAGACAGGGCCTCGCAATTTTCATCGAATTAACCTTCCCGCCGAGACATATTACGTCGCGTCTTGTTGCCTCGTTCGCGCGCGCGGACCTTTCGGTCTTTCGTCGAATATTCCTCTGCCCCTTTCCTTTCTTTTTATCATCGTGGCCGTACGTTCGTTCGGAAGGGGGTTGTTACACAGCGTCGTGCGATCATCGATTCGCTCGGCGAATAATTAATTTATGGGAAGCCTGCGTCAGCTAGTCGGGCCGCTACTTTGTTTTC
Source organism: Tetragonisca angustula (assembly GCA_036937485.2). Classification (NCBI taxonomy): domain Eukaryota; kingdom Metazoa; phylum Arthropoda; class Insecta; order Hymenoptera; family Apidae; genus Tetragonisca; species Tetragonisca angustula. The sequence goes on along the minus strand of JAWNGG020000054.1, from coordinate 522,908 downwards.
GTGGATGGACGATTGAGATTGAATGGACGAGGTTTCTGAAAAAGGGTTCGGGAGATTTTATGAAACGCGCATGAATTGTATCGCGAAATATTGCCACGGATATTTTTTCCCGTTCTCTTTTGTGTGTTTTTCCTTTTTTTTTTTTTGTTTTTTTTTCATCAGCCTCGGCTCGTGAATGCGAAAATACCGGCTACTATTGTAACCGAGTTAAAAAAAAAACAAAAAAGGAAGAAAAGATTTAACGAGTTGTAATTATTCGTGTCCCAACTCTGCAGTTATTGCAAACGGAATCCGGAAAGTTTCGGAAATGAAAAGGACTTTTGGGAGATTGGTCGCTTTACAGAGCCGCTGCCGAGTCCTCTCGCCTTCTGTTAGCCGAAGCTTAACGAGAAAAATTTCTATCCTTCGTCCTCTCGTTTAACGTTCAGCAACCCCTTTAGTAGGCACTCCAGGCCGTCTAAACAAAACGAAATTTTATGCAATTTCGAACGGCATCGAAGACCCAAGCGATACAAAAATATCCGAATCAAATATATTCTTTCGTGTTTGTTTCTCATCCATGTTCCTCGTTAGGGTAGTACGGAAATTTCTATCTAAAAAAATGAAAAGAAAGAAAAGAAGAAGAAAAAAAGAAAAAGGAGAAGAAACGAGTTATCTTAAGAAGATTAGCCTTATTAGCATATCCCTCCGTAAAATTCAAATATTTTTCTTCTTCAATCTTTTTTTTCTAGAGCACCTACTTTCTCTCGCCAAGATCAACCTTCATTCGATGCGAATTTGCAAAAGTTTTGCAGCGAAAGTATCCGCCCTTTTATTTCTTTCTAACGAGCTGATATCTTCGAGCAGCACGCGCTAGTTTCGTTCTTAATAGCACTTTCAGCTCTTATCTTTTATGATATAACGAGAAGCAAATTTATTAGTGCTAAAAAGTTACGCCGCTTTCCTGCTGGATTTTCTTCCGTTATGCGATTCTAACGTTAACTATCACGTATCTCTGCCTTCCAATCCCGCGATACTAACCGACAGAAGAAATCATTCCGCTCGTACTTTTAATAGATATCGCATGTATACTCTCCTCCTTAACTTTCAAAATCGTTTTAATCCTGATATCCAGTTACCAAACTCGACACTTTGTTTAATATTTAGGAACATGTCGTGATTCAATTATCAATTTAGAAATAATGAAAGTTCCGAACGAGTTTCCATTTCAAGACTAATGACGCAATTTGAATTACGTATCCACGTAGGTATTCATATTTAGCGAAACGAGTTATTCACAACCATTGAATAAATAACAATTAGATAGTAATTCCTAGACTTTAATTACAGTTAAATGGCCGCAATTCGTTAATAATTAATCGACTAATTTAACCGGCAAAAACTGAATTAACTAATAATAATAATCGTAAACGAAATTCCAGTTACAGAATCACAGGGGTGAATGGCGAACTAGCGCGAATTAAATATTAACCGCTGCTGTCGGGTCACGTGTAGCGAGCAAGTAGTCTGGCCGCTTTACTATTTCATTAAAGCGTTAAACCGCAAAGCTAACAAGGAGTGGTCAAAACAGCGGTGTCCCGGCGGTTAAACCTTCATACTTCTTAACGACTCGTTCGTTTCGCCGCGCATTAATCACCTTAATCACCCGTGGAACGCGTGACCTAATCGCGTCCACGATTACGCAACGGCCGCCGTTCTTACCCACGACCGCGAGTTCCGAACGAGTTTCAGAAATACGCGGCTCCCGCGAGTCTTCTCACCCGTTCACACCCCCATCTGCGTAAATAACCCACCCACAAAATTTATGGTAATAAGCTGCCAGCCCGAAGTCTCAATCCCATAAACAACAATACCCAAAAATTTCACCAGAGTCCGAGACTCATGCATGTTTCTGCAATAATTACGACGCACGTTTTTTTTTCTCTCTCTGTTCCAGGTACGTATCGTAAATCCAATCAGTCACTTAGGAGAGCGAGGTCATCGGCCCGCGTAAGTTCGAAGATTCAGGCCCATTCATTCCTATTCTCCCCGTCGACGCTCAATTAAGTCAAGGTAAACAATGAAAGAGGGCCTCGTGCCCCGACCATCGACTTACGGGGGCCTTCGCCTTTTTGTTTCTTCCCTCTCTCTCTCTCTCTCTCTCTCTTTTTCTCTTTTTTTTTCTTCTTAATTTACGACGCCACCGAGAAGCGCCCCGATAATCAGGACCACGTCGCCCAAATAGCCCTCGCGACTCTTTCTTTTCTACCTGCCGGATTAGCGGTGATATCGGCTACGACCATGGTGCGTGCACGCCATCCTACCTTGGCTACGTGGTCCACCGACCACGAGCATTGGTAGGGGGTTGAAACTTGCAGCTCTCGGAAGAGAAAGAGAGAAAGACGAAACAAAGGTTGGGAGCAAGAGAAGGGAAGAACAGAGGCGAGGCAGAGAGAAAGGGAAAGAAAGACGACGAGGCCTGCGCGCCTCTTTCGTCGCGGGGTTTTCGTTTGCAATAATTTATGCGGCGAGACAGCTTGAGAAATGACCGCTGGCTCCTTGTGCAACCTTAATTTGCAACAGTTTACCACGCGGTCGCGTTTCGAGAAATGGCCGCGCCGGAGAGATAGGCCGGGTGCGTGGATCGCGCGCCGATCGCATGAAGACGTTTATCGCGGTGGCAAGCATCGATGAGACGTTGCTCTTGGCGAGAGGAATGAAACAAAACGAAACGAAAGGGAAAAGGCTACTTGTTCCGCTTTGGACCCCTTACACTAACTGGTATAATTAGCGATACTTCGCGGTTGTAACGCGGTGGTTGCCGTGTGGGCGATGGAAACGCGCCCGGTCGCTTATCGCTGTCGTTGGAACGCATTGTCCCGAGGATGCACCGTAAAATATGAACGCGTTCGCGCCGCCGGTGAAAAGTAATAAGAGAAGGAAACGAAACGTAGGCGCGAATATATACGTAGATACACGGTATATATACGGAACGGTCGTGTTCTATCTGATCTGTCGAGTCGCAGAGTGTATCGGTCTTGGCTGCCTGTCCTCGCGGAAAGCGTTATTAGAAATCTGTTAAATCTACGTCGGACCGTTCTAATCGCGGGAACCGATTGAAACTGATAAGTGGAACGTTTATGAAAGTGTTTACAAATAGTTTGCGATATCTCGCCGGAGATACAGAGCGCGCGCAATGTGGATCGGTTTCCCCCTAATGATTGAAATGTACCGAGAGAGGCTACGCACGTGCAATAGCTCGGTGGGTAAGATCGATTATGTTCAACTTTTGCATCAAAGCGTCGGTGCACGCCTTTGTTGCCGTGGAAATATTTGATACGCTTTTGATACCCGTGTTACCCTTCGATTTTACGATACGACACGACGCGTGGTCTCGCGACGCGGATAAAATTAAGAAATTTCTAGAGGACGAATAAAAGAGTACGAAAAAGTCCAATTTTAATCAAAACAATATGTAAGCCATCACTTTCAGAAAAATGACGTGTATTTTGCAAATACTACGTTATTAACTTTCCAAAATCGAACGGTTGATCGTATATTTTACTTTAAAATCGTCAACTGATACCACCATTGGACACTGGAATAAAAATTTCGATTTTACGTTGCTTGAATATTACAAATTAATGTAATTTAATTTTATTACTAATGTCAGAGAGAATATAAAATAAGAAATCTGAAATTTCTCTAACATGATGACAAAAGGACGATAGATTGAAATTTCGACGAACGAGCTTAAAGCGCAACGAGACGTCGTTTCTCTCGCATCAGCGGCGCAGAGACGATGGATGGAAATCGGATAAACTATACATCTGGAAATACAAACTCGAGATTACCGCAATCGCGGGAGATCACGAGAGGTGTCGCATTGTCTGGTCGTAGGACCTCTGATACGTCGAAAACGTCAGCGTAAAGAGTCGTTGAAACATTAAACTGACCTTTCCGGTTCATTGAAAACATATATATATATATATATATATATCGGACCATAAATCGGTATACCCGTGAGACAATTATGCTGTAACGATCCGCGACCACGATCCATCAGAATTCCGTCACGCGCCGTGAGCATAATCATGATTCGATGAAATTCCCTTTCGGCCTTCCTCCCTCTCTTTCTCTCTCTCTCTCTCTCTCTCTCCTCTCTCTGTCCCTTTGTCTCTCTTCTCGCCCCGGTTTAAACAGGCAATTTAAAGGGGAGAATTGGAAATAATCGATGAAACGCCAGCCGAGCTTCTTGGAAACAACGGACGCATGCGTTAATTATCTTTGAACGAGGAATAACTTGCTCGCGGGTGAGACGAAACCGAAGAGTTTTCAGAAAGATTGATGGAATCGGATAAATTTATCGCTTGGCCGGTGTAAACGTCTCTGGAATCTAAACTATCCTGTGTTATATACTGCCTATTGAAGAAACGAAAAAGACTGGGGGAGTATACGTGTAAGAGTAGAGTGCGGAGACTGAGAATCGATTTCCACAAGCACTATTTCAGTCGTTCCTTTTTGGCCGTCGTGAGTCTCGAGTGACTGTCGATTACGAGGCTCAAATGAGAAAATATTATCGTGCACGCGAAAGGAGAGTTTAATGATCGTTAAAGATACGGCGATAATGGAAGCAATTGAAGTAACAGTCGAATAATATATTACCAAAAGTGTAAAAGTCAAGATTGTGACAAAGAAACTGATTGTCAGTGATAAGCTTGAAACTGCTCGAAGCAACTGCCGCTGGTTGATCTTAAATCTCACAGAACTATGGATTCAGTTAGAGAAAATACGTGTAAGACTGAGCACAAAATTATTTAAAATATAAAATAAATCTTTATAATACTCAGTACATGAAGAAATCGTGTCTATGTCTATAATTGTGTTCAGAAAAGTATGAATTTATAGTATAATTGTCGCAAATATCACTAGTTTTTTATATTCTCGCGATAACAACTTTCAACTAGCTCAAAAGCGAAACGACGGAAGACTTGGTGCATCTCTCGATACTCGATTCGAATCACACTACCTTCAAAGTCCCTGATGGAACATCGAACTGTCGATGAAGTATTTAACTACGAAACGAATCCGATTTTCGTTTGAATTTTCGTCGTTTCGTTCGAGAAGATCGGCGTCAGACGAGAAAACAACGAAAAGAGGGGAAAAAGGGGAGGATGGTCCGGCCTGTGCGTGTGGGGCAGACGAAGGAGAATGGGACGGAGCAACGAGGCGAAAAGCGTGGTAGCGCGGGATGAAGTCAATTACATTATGCATATGACTGGTGGAAGGCAATACAAGAAGCAATTGGCCGACGATGGAGGCATGCCACCGCTAAATTAACTACCTACCTAGTTGTGCGTAATGCAATAATGTATTAGCTGTAAACCTAATAGCGCCATCCCTCTTGCCCCGCGATCTTTTTCTGCCTTCTCTCTTCCACGCAACCACCGCCACCGCCACCGCCACGTGAAATCGCCTCGCTGCATCTTCCTTCGTTCTCCTCGTTCACTTTTAACAGCTAGTCGTGCTTCCATTTAAATTCTTTAACTGCGATTCCTGCCCGTCAAATAATCGACTCGCGCGAGATCGGAATTTGAATTACTTTCTTCCTCGTGAGGAGGAAAGATCTATTGGCCATGGAGATCGAGATTCTATAATCGTTTTAGAATTCGAATTGGACGATTGTACACTTTCAAGTTCGTTCGTTGGTTGTAAACGCGAATTCGACGAATCCTTCCTCTTGAAATTGATTTAGTTTTATTTTATTGTCACAAGTTTGAAGTTATTGAGTATGATATAAACTAGATCTATTAGAAATTATATTCTGATTTTCCATCAGGACGGATCAGTTAGTATCTTCGAGGTTCGATAACACATTGACATCAGAAACTTCAGATCGTAACAACGATATAGATTCATGCTATGAATTTGTTTCGAATTTATTTCTAATGAGGTAAAACTTAAATTCGCGTACCAGATAGCTTCTTTAACACCCATTAAAAGGTGTTCGTCTCGATCCATAAAATCTATGAAAAATATTTTGAAACAAACTCAATACCTTACAAAATTCAATTTCGAAAGCATCGTTTCAACAAGCAATTTCAATAGAATATTCCATTCCAATAATCGATGGAAAAAGCGTCGGAGTCGTTGTTAACGACGTAATAGGCAAAATATCGTCAAGAACCGGCGCGTTGCCGACAGGTACATCACAGAGTAACACACGTGAATATACTCCGACCGTGGTTTTATGGTGTAATACAAGCCAGTGTGGCAACGCAGAGTCGAGGCGCGAATAAGGCTTTAGTGCCTTCGTAGTAAGTTTCCAGTTTATCGACGCGCGTTACACACCGCGCACGACCGAGCCGAGGAGCACTGAAAATCGACTTGGTGCGCGCGTACCACTGAACGAAGATCGGCTGAAAGATGAAAATAAAAAGGGAGGGACGTGAATGAAAAGAAGAAAATCGACGTGACGCGTCGACACGTGAGAAACGGAAATTTCGCGGCTTTCTTCCCTTTCGAGACGCTCGCGCGGTTTTCTCGATTTTCTGCCGCAATTGGCAATCGTAAAATACGATCGCGAAAGCGCGAGCTCTCTTAAGGAGAGAGACAAGAGAGAGAGAGAAGTGGGAACGGTCTGGGAAATTGGCTAACAGCGACCGCGGTATCGTCGATACTCCGCTGTTCTATTTTACGAGGGTCGCGCTAAGGGAAGTAAATTTCTCTGGGAAAGCTTCTCGTCGATGGAATCATCGGCGATAAAAATAGTTCGAGTTGTATTTACTCGGCCTGACGAACGATACCAGTCGCAAGTACATCGCTTTTGCCTCTAGATTTTATTATGATAGACAGGGGATTAAATACTCCGTACAATTGATTGGCAGAAGATTTAATTTCATTTGGCTGTATACCTTCCTCGAAACGTTATTTTTAGGGTACTTCTGTTGGATGTAAGTTATCTTTCTCGGAGTTACATTCCAAGTATGTAGCCTTACCAAACATAGATATTTTCTCAGTAAACTGGATGTTCGTACAAATTTACACTTCAGTGAGCACACGTAACCGAGGAGCAAGTTTTCATCCTCTAAAATGTTACGATCAATATTTCTGCACGTGTTATGTATTCTTTCATATTTGTTGAAAAATTTTGGAAGAAGTTCCTCTAGTAACGGATTGACGAATGGTTCGGAATACGATAATACGACAATGAGAGCAATCAGTAGATCTCACGGTAGATAACCAACTGACGTTTATTAATTTTCTAAACTCACCCCAAACGTGGCATCATGTACACATACAACACCGACTGTTTAAATATTTCACAAAATTAAAAAAATTATCCACAATCGAGCAACGCTCGCAACAGACATTCCAAAATTTATTAAAATCCCTTTCTCCAAATACAAATACAGCCCAATTCCTCCACCCCATAGTAATGCTACGCCAAGGGTGGAAATTTCTCGCCGGCAATAAGATGGCGGTGTTAATGGCTGCTTCGGGCCACCTCATTACAAATCGGTGGCCGATGTTCGGCGTGGCATAATGCAAGAGGACGACAGTATTCCCGACTTTATATACCATCCGGCGACGTAGGTGTGTATACAGAGTACGCTTATAATTAACTTGGCTATTTATTAATATAATTTATAATACTTTGGCTATTAGCTAATTAACTTGGATAGGCAACCCTTTATCTCGACACGAGTGGCGTACGACTGATCCAGTGAAGTGTGAAGAACGTTCGAACGATCTTTTAACGGTCGGTCAGCCCTATCGTTTAACGGCGGCTTTTCATTTCGCGTAACTCGCCTTTAACGGGCATCTTCGACGTAGATACCCGTCGCCGATCGAATATCGCCGAGATAAATCGATGAGTCGAGCAGCGGCTCTGATCGACGAGTCCGAACGACATTTAAGTCGATGGAGTCGAGCAAAGAGGGAGACGAGAAATTGCGTACGAGTCGAATCCGACGACCATCTCCGTAAACGTATTCGAGCAATATCTATGACGGAGTAATTAGGCTGTTTCGAAGACTTCGCGATTTCTCTTGCATCGAACTACCAGAAATTTGTCAAGTGGCGGAGTCTGAGAGAGCGGAAGATAGAACATGGCTGATACGAATCCTTAGTTGCGTTTAACGAGTCCGAATGAATCGATGGAATGATCTTTGGTGATTATAAAGGTGGGATAATTGGAGGTTCAGGTTGATGTCGTAATCATCGTGAGATATGTACGTGTCGATACGAATGGAACGATGCTGATGATGGAGATGCGATAATGAACGATTTCATCACCTTCGTATTTATTTTAGGTATGAATAAATTTTGTCACGGAGTGACTGCACGAAGTGATTTTCGAAGGCCTTGTTGAAAGACGAATTTTTATTCGTTGTTCCGTGTCGTTGTTACTGATTTTATCTCTTTTATTTGTGTCTACTTTATGCAAGCGCGAAGAGAGAATATGCAGGTATTTTATAAACGAAGACTTCAATGCCAGATCATATCGGGGAGGGCAGTTTTTTTTCCAAAATGTACAACGTAACGTAATAAATTACGTGCGGTTTAATAAATTTATTACAACTCTAAGAGGTAAATTTATTTGTTTATTCTGCGTCTGAAAGTAGATATTTGATCCTCCTCTTGAACTTTACCTCGATGATGTTCGAATATTCAAAGAAATTCCGGGGAGTTCACTTCATAAATATTTTTATAATCGAAAAATTCAAATACCTACGAAGAATAAAATTCCTCGCAAAAAATTTCTCTCTACTAACATCCTCACAACCCCCGCGTTAACTTCTTACGTGCATACCAATCTTTCTATTTCGTCAACACCTCAATCACGTATGTTTTCGCGTATCTCTCACCTCCAATTTCCACAAACTTCTACATTTTAGAATATCGCGATATTTAGTATATAAAAAAGAGGTATTAAGAAGAAAAAATAAAGACCTTCGATCGCAACTAATCAACAGAATATTCATACCGATTTTCTTACCTCACAAATGCATACTCTCGCCTTAAATTTCTAAAAATTACACGACATGAGAAAAGAAGTTCAATACGCGATGCAAAGCAGTGTTAGCAGGAAAGGTAGAAATACCACGCTGTAACCATACATCGTGCAAAGTGTCTAACGAACAAACTAGAAACCTATAACCGCGACTGTGGAACACGTTCATCCCTTAACAGAAACGGACCGCAACGCCGATGACCTTGGGATAACAGGAGCCCCCGCCTCGCGACATTCTCGATTTGCCCGCGGGACGAGAACTCTATTAATCGAACAGATCGTTGTCGTTTCGAAAATACAAACGGGTTCGTGGACATTTTTAACGCGACCGAGCGAAACCGGCTTCGGGACGACCGGTCTCTCCCGAGGTCTCTTCCGCGGCGACGACGACCGATAAGAAGTTTTCTGCTTTTGCCGTTTTACAGTGAGTGAGTCAAGGCACCGGTAACGGGAATATTGAACGCGGAGAGCGGGCGGTTAGAGGAGGAGCGAGCGAGCGAGCGAGCGGGCGCGCGACGCGAGCTAAATCGACCGGGCGTATCGACAGACAAATTACCGGCTCGTTTTAATGGCACGCCGTGTGAAAACGATGACCGTGAGATTAAAGGATTATTTTCCGGGGCATTCCTGCTGGCCGGTGCGCTTGTACGAAATAAAACGAAACCAGGCCTGGTGACCTTTTGTGGCCGCTGCGCTGGATCGCGCGCGATCGCTGGATAACGGGTCGCCATGGACAAGTTGCCACGGATGACGGACGATTCGGCGATAAACTGCGATTAAACACCTCTGCTATGGTCGTGCGCCACGTTGCACGACAACTGGATATTCTGTTTTAATTCCGTTTTTCTAATTTTCGCAATATCAACCCTTTACTGCCGTCGAGATAACGTCTTGGAGACTGTGTTAATTTATTCTACATATTTTCTTCGATAACTGGTTGGTTTCGCGGAGGAATAACTTTTCAGACGAACTAGCAAGTTTTGTTTCTAAGTATAGAATTTGCATCGGAGAAATTCAGGTGTAAAGAACAGGTGTAGTACAACAAACAATACAAGGTTTCATTGATATATTTCATGAAAAGTTATTCGAGTCTCCAAAGATGTACCTATGATTATTAGTACGTAAATTACGAATCGCTCATTTTGATCGTTTTTGGCAATTTTGCTATGTATAATTATAAAAAAAGAAAAATAAAATATTTAATACGTAGGTGATTAAAAATGAAGATTAAAAAAGACATACATTTAAACTCATTTAATGTACTCTTTTAATCGCTGAAAATCGCATGATGCTGCAGCAACTTCACCGGTTGTTACAGTTACAGCTTGTGTTTATCAAAGTTAAAATGAAATTCGTACAACGAGCCACTCTCTATTCTGTTACATTTATTACGAAAATGTTTGCCTCAACGAGGCTTTAGTAAGCTTTGACAAGTCTCATTAATACGAACTAAAATGAAATTAATACAACGGATCGTCTTCGTTCCCGTCATGTTTTGAGAAAATGCGTAACGAAGGTAAATCAGCAAGAAAAATCATCAAAGAGATACTCCGTACAAATTAACTACAATTTCAGAGTCTTGGTGACTCCACTTTGAACCTTGCGTCTTAAATACAACATCTCGACAAACAAAGGGTTAAATCCGTGGCGAATAATATCGTATAAATATTTCGTAGAATTGTAGCTCCGATGCAACAAAACCAAGTTGTATTAATAACAAAGTTTACTCGGTTATATTAACGATGAACTCGTAATTTAATTTTTGTTTTCTCTCTCTCTCTCTCTCTCTCTCTGACCAAATCAGATCTAACGGCGGAAGTTCGCGATTGATCGGTCGGTTTTTAACCTCAACTTCCACAGAGGCTCCAAATTCGAACTATCCACTGCAAGATGTTTGAACCGCAAATAAATATCCACAAACTTACCCGAGAACCCACGATAAAACGGAGAGCGCCTGCAATAAAAATAGGGTTCCCGTTCCACCTCGTCGTTTTCTATTAAAAACTCGAGATGTATCGACGGAAAGTGTTACGTCACATCCTGGCTCGTTCGCTGGTTCGTTTCCCAACAACGAGCGACTCGCCGTTCGTGCGGCTCGTTTCCAAGGATCTCGTAACCGAGAGACGAGGAGCTTGGACGACAAAGAAGATGATTAACCTGAAAGCGGAGGTCAAAGAAAGGGCATCGACGACGTTCCGGAGCGGGGTCGGCGGTCGTGGTCGTTCGCATAATGGCGAATATCGCAGCGAGCGGCGTCGCCGGCCATCTTTGTTGGTCGCAAGGTGAGCAAAGAGGTGTCCGCGGGTAACACGATCGAGGGTGGGCTTATGGAGATCAAAACCCCGTATCGGATTCCTTATGTCTCGCAAATGGCTGCTCTGGATGGTTTTAGTTACAGACATCAGCCATCTTTCGGACCTTTGCGTGCTTCTTTCCCAGAGGATTCCGGGCGAGAGTACGGCTCTCTCTCCTCTCTCGCGTCCCCATGGTGTTACCAATTTTTATCCAACAGTTGCTGCTGCTCCTCCGCTCTCCTGTCCCTCCCCCTGAAGATCATCAGCGGTAGACGTTTGCCAAAGTGAAGTAGGCGGTCAGAGGAAGAGAGCAGATCGATAGAGAGAAAAGTCTCGGCTGGATCGCGTGATTCCTGGCAGACCGATAATTCGCATCTGTAATTTGCATCCAAGTACTGACATTTCGTCAATCGGCAACGGCAGATAAAACGTCGGCCACGTGAAACGATGGGAAAAACAGGGGCCCGGCCGGTGCGCGGCCTCTATCCTGTACTTGAATTTTCAATCACCCTTATTACGTGGCATCGATTGCGCCATTTGACATTGCGCAATTTGCCCGGACCCGGTGCCCTATCAGGCTATCTGGAATACTCGGACGTGACCCCGGCGCCACGGGGAATTAAAAACTCACCGCGGAGAATTATCTTCAGCCACGGGGCAACACGCGAGAACACCGTCGTTCCTCCGCTCCGTTCCACGCGCTCTCGTTAACCGTCACGTGTACTACATTCCTACTTCCATAATAGCTGTGTATAATTTCTGTGTACTACCCTCTTCCGCTTCTTGTGCTTTGTTCCTGAGAAACCCGAGGAAAAGGCCCGGCGGTACCAATAATTAATACGCGTCTTCTTTTCTTCGTCTTCCCACCCTCCGTCGAGCACGCTCCTTTCCTCGTTGTTAGCAGAACCGTGGAGATCGTCGTTGCACGAGAATGCCGTCGAGCCGATGGCCGTCCCATTAGCTCGTGGTCCACGGGTAAGGATCTCAAGGAAGGTTTAATGAATTATAGATCGTACAGTAGTTACATCGTCGAGTAACGCCTACACGGTGATCCAGAAAGACCGGTATCGGTTGGCCGTCGTGACGATTTCGCGTGGGTGACGTCGGCCTCGATTTACTCGCGCCGTGAGGAGCGTATTTTAGCGCGAGACCGGTGTATCGATTCAATTTGCCGTACGCGGTGATCCGGCTTGGCCGTGTATGTGTCTCGTGTGCGTGTGTCGAGCGCAGTGACAATCGGAATATCTCCGTGTCGGGGCTAGAATCGTAAAGGAGAAACTTCGAGCTCGACACGATACGATGATACCGATAATTAATACGTACATTGTCCCTTTCTCTCCGTATGCTTGTCAGTTTTAATTGTCGTTCCTTGTGGAGGAGAGACGAGACGGAATAAGATAGTGGGTGATCGAGAATGTCTGTACGGTGAATCACACGGTGTTCGGTGGTTACATAAGCCATTGTTATTGGATAAGTAAATCAATGAACGCCGTACGGGAGGACTGAAATGGATTCGCCTGGTTTTTGAAGAAAAACTGACAACGCGGAATCGAACGAACAACCGTTCGTGTCATTTTGCATTTAGATTTCGTCGCGAATTTGATTTCTAGTCTGTGCGATCTTGGACTGATTTAAAGTCGAAGCAAAATTTCCAAAATTGAAAGTTTATAGGAACGAATAGGAGCGAATTCGAGTTGGTACGCGAGAATACGGAAGCAGTGAGAAAACGAATTGTCATATTTACTCAACAAGTGGTTTCCTTTTGCCACGTTGACAGCTCGATTGACACCACCTCCGATCCACCAAATGTCGAAAAATTTCGCGACACTGAGAGAAAAAGTATCCTCGTATCTTCGTTGAATTTAATTCGCATCGAATCGCTCCGCTGTTCTATCAGGAACTAACCCTAACCTGAATACATAATGCCCCATAAAAGCACACCGAGCAACACCGAGACCTATAAACCTCCGGCACGCATTTATTATACCTTCTTATACCGGATAGGAACGGATTAAGAGTGGCCATTACACGACGTTTCAACCTTGGAAACGATCTCCTGGCTACCATTACCACTAATTAATACGGAACATTCTCTCTCTTCATTGTAGCCAACATTCTAGCCCGAAGCCTCGTCTTCTACTCTTTTCACGCGAACCCGAGAAGGAAGGGAGGCTCTCGCTATGGTAACAGCTTCTACCCGTCGAACTCCGAAGGCAAGAATACCGCTTTAATGAATTATGGGACGTACAGTAGTTATATCGGTGTGTACCTCGGCTATATAACGACGAAGGAGGATAGGACGTGGCCGATACCGCGAGAACCGAGCGCCCACTCTCCCTCTCCCTTTCACCTTGTTCCTCCTCTCCGTTTCGCTCCGGCCACCGCGATCGAACGAGCCGAACCGACGAGGCACAAGCAAGCGGTGCACGCTGCTCCGTGTTACGAGCGAGACCGAGATTGATTTCGCAATCGAAACCTAAGAATAGCGTTGTAAAACGTACCGGCGCGCTGAACCGCGCGCTCGATACCTACGGACGGTCGGTCGGTGCTCGAGAGTTCGCGAACCGAGGTTGTGTGGGTGTCGAGGGCGAACGAGGGGTTGGGTACGCGCAACCACTACCGGTTTTGGGACGTAAATCAAGGATAGCGGAGTACAATCGGCGTGCAATCTCGGCACGAGAGAGAGAGAGAGAGAGAGAGGGAGAGGGGGAGGGAAGAGAGAGGAACAGAGATTGCAAACAAGTTTATTAACCAAACGAAAAAGCAGAGAAAAAAAGAAACTCATAATAGAAACCGCTTGCCAACGTCGAACGAAATAAGATCCGCGAGGCCGCGTTCAGGTCTTAATTGAACGCCACCGTGGTCTTAAAGTCGCGGTCTCGCGATTCGTTCCATTAAGACGGACGAACATACGCGCGACCCACGGTCTCACCTATCACGATCGAATTCCATTTCATCGCCACGAGAGCGGACAATTTGTAATTTGCGCTGGTGGACGTGTGTATCTCTAAAGAGGTCAGAGCGAGACTCGGAGTTTTGAGTTTTAGACGAATGTTTTTTTGGACGTGGCGAGTCACCGGTGATGGATGTGAGAAAAAAGACTTAGCATTTTTTAAAAGAGATGTTTAAGAAAGAGCAATCGTTTTGTTAGAGACGCATTGTAAATTCGAGAGTACAAACATTACGTTACTCGCATTTTTCATTACTGTTGTTGATAAACTGATTTTAGATAGAATTTTAGATAGAAAAGTAAGTTTTACCGACAACTTGCAGTTAGTAAACGAACAACTTACTACGTCACAGATTGCAAATTTTTAGAGGTATACTTATATTATAATGAGATTTGTTATTATACATGTATGTTTCGTAAATACAAGTTTCTAAATAAAATCAACTTTTCTCATCTTGCGAGACGACATGCTTCACGCTTCGATTTCTCCTCAGATTCCTCTTATTCAAACACGATGGAAAAATAATACTACTAATATTTTAACTCTCGAAACGAGAGCTTCGCGTCTGCTGTTCATCCATCGGTAGACCACCGATGGATCACGTGTTGTGGAACATGTTAACAAGACCATCTGTCAGACCATTGATATCCAGGATGACGGCGAGTTCGTTAAAAACGAAAGTGCAACGTGCTCGGACCTAGACGCTGGAATCATCACTTCCGAGAAACTTGGAGCGCGTATACGCGTCAGAGTCGAGCTTAATGAAGACGCGTTTCCGTGAAACACGAAGTAGCAGCCGCAAGGAAGATTATACGGGACTAGACACACACACACCCACACACTCTCTCTCTCTTTCTCTCTCTCCTTTCTTCTGAGTCTTTGCCCGTCTCCCTCGATGAAACTTGAACTACTTTATGAATAGGATTAATAAAATCTTGACCGGAGTGCTTGTCGAGTAGACGTCGGGAAACGCTTCTGGCGGCCACTCGTTAGCTCTCTCTTTACTGTTGCCGGGCAATCGTTTCGCCCGTGAAATCAAAGCTTTAACCCTTATCCCACAAGATGCTGGGTCATGTTGACCTACCTAGTAAAATCGCCTTAGCTACTCCCACGACTGGTAATTTATACGCTATTATTCTAGATACTGCGGTAAGAATATTGCACGTTACGGAAGAATTTGTACCGGGAGATACAAAAGTAGATGAATTGCCAAGAATGAACGTTGATATTTGCGAAAAGGATTTTTCTCGCGTGTCATGCGTGTCTGAAGTTGAAAAAGTGTCTGTAGTTTTCATGATTTCGTAGATGCATAGGTTGCATCGATGCAATTTCAACAGAAGTTTCATTATTATTAGAGTTTATAATCTGGAGGTACTACACCTACTACCCTAGAAAGCATACCTACTCTTTTGACAATAGTAAAATTGTTAGAGAAGAAAACGAAACAACGCGTTCTTCGCGTTTATCTGTCGCTGATACCACACGAGCAACTTACACGGTGGCAGAAATTTCACGGGGAACAAAAGGGGAACCACGATTTACGAGACCGTGACCCCAGAGACTCGTCCCCCGTCGCCGCATCAACCTGTTTCGAGAGAGCGAGCGAGTAAAGGAAGAAATAAAGAACGATGTGAAAAAAGAAGAAAAGTTTGGACATATCTGCAAAAGAGTCGGGGGCAGAAAGAGTCGTCGGGTGAAACTGGAAGTAACTGGATCCCCTGGTGCCTTGCGTCTCTTTCCTTTCGTATTCTTCCCGGGGCGGACTGCTTGGTTCACGCGCATTCTTCGCGGGGACAACGCGCGAGACCCATTGCGCGACGGTCTAGCGCTGGACCCTCCTCGATCGTGTACGCGCTTAGCTTGCGACAGCACCACCATAATACCACGGTTCGGTCAGGCCTCAGGTTAGAGAGCAGTACTATAGGTGTACTATACAAGCAGTACTATACGAAAGCCGCTGCACAGCCGACGATTTCTTTTTTCTTTAATTTTTCTGTTTTTTTTTTTCTTCTGTTTTTTTTTCTTTTTTCTCCAAGTTGGAAGGCTGGCTACTGCAGCCTCGCGTGGTAAACCGGGTGGTGCACGTGAAATGGTCTGGCTTGTGTGGCATCAAAGGACGAGTGGGAGCAGGACGTCGACATAGGTGTGAATGTAGTCAAATCACATCAACCTCACTTCGGCCGGCACTCGAACGAAAGAAGAAAAGGTGGAAGGAGGATGGATGGATGGTGGCGAAGAAACGCACCCCCTCCCCCCGCCCCCCGAGCCCCCTTCTTACGCCCCCACCCCAGCCATACTCGCCTCCATATCCGCCATTCTCACGAGGCACGCCGTATTTCTACACCGTATTCTCTTGGAAACCCCGCGTGTGTACCGGTGCACCGTTCCCTCTTCTGTTTTCCCTCCTTCTCTGCGCCCCTCCCCTCCTGACGCATACCACCGCACTTCCGGTAGACGCGTAAAATATATCGCCTCTCTCGTCGAGCTGCTCGCGGGTCGGCTTTGTTCCACGGTCGTCTTCTTACCTAGCCGACAAGCGAGTCGGAAGACTTGTCGGCGACCCTCTTTCCAATCTCCGTGCGGGACTGTTGCCCGTGTTTCCTACCTTATTTTTCGATCGCCTGGCGCGTTAACGTCGTCAGGAAACTATAGACGCAGAGACTCGTCTGGTCTAGACCTAGCTCACTGGTGGAATACAGTTCTGGAAGGTTCGCCGCAATACAGCTGATTACGACAGCTACCAAGACGTAGCTCGGCGAAGAAATATAGTGGGATTTTTAGTTAGAGGCGATGACGTAGAGATGAGAGTATTGTCGATCTGAAGAATCTCAGGAGCAATTTCATGGAAACACACCCTATCTGTCTACGTGAGAGAAACGTTCGCAGCGAATACACCCAGCTGCTCGAAAGCTACGCAGACGCAATTAGAAGGACCGAGTGCAACACCGTAGTTTCCCATAGAGGAAGCAGAGACTCTTGACCAAAGAGGAGCGTTCGAACGTCGGTCGGTTCAGCCGGTTTATTTATTTTTCCATCTCGGGTAACAAACCCGCGCCGAGTCATTACTCAGGCAGCACATCGAGCACCATAGAAGAACCCCGTAGCAAGAAATCATTGTTTTCGCCCGTGCTGTCAAAGAAGCGGAGGAGGTAACAAACACAACCGGGGTTCCCTCGGCTCAATCACCAGCCACTGAGAGGGCCGGCTGACGTTAACCGATCATTTTTGTCTCTTTCTCGTTAGGATCGACACGCGTGCATTAATTAATCGGGTCCCCCGGATGGAAACCCCTTTCAGTTTTTCTTCCCAGCACACCCGCCGTCGCTCGTCCGCGACGCCAGCTCCTCCTCGTAATCCTAGCGTTTCCAATCAAACTTTCCCCGTAGCTCGATGATCCCCTCCTCCCATAGGTATAAAATGTATAACGAGTGACAGGAAAAGAAAAAAAGAACAGATGGGAGAGAGGAAGAGAGGAGGAGGAGGAGGAGGAGGAGTGAGAAAAAAATACACAGAGAAAGAGAGAGAGAAGGAATGAGAAAGAGACGCGCGGCAAAGAGGGAAGGAAAGGGTGTCGCGAGAGAGAGAGAGAGAGAGAGAGGGGGGGGGGGACTTTGTCACCGGTGTACGTAACGCATACCCGGGGGAAGAGCGAGAATATCACACGAGAAACCATGGTGTTCTCGAACATGGGCCCTGTAAGAAGATCCGGGCCAACGATTGGTCGATGGCGCACCCCTTGCATGCACATGGGCGTGCATACGTGGTGTTGAAGCATATCAGTGTGTGGCAGCCAGCGTGCACGCATCTCCGCGGCCGCGGTTGTGTGTGCAACGTGGTGTAAGAAAAAGGGGTTACTATACTCCCGGGCGTGTGCATGCAAGCAACCCCACGAGAGAGAAAGAGGGGCTGAAAGTCATTCGGTCCCCCCCTTTTTTTTTTCTCCCTTTTGTTTACCTTAGGGCCGATCATTAAAATGGCTGCCGTATCGGCGCGCTCTCATTGGCCGAGACCCTCCCCTTCGCTGCCCTGCGCCCCTTTGCAACCCTTGCCACGATAGAACACGCTTCATTGTCGAGGACGGACCGACGACTGCATATATCCAGCCTGCATGCATCGTGCCCAGCCTCCCCTTCTTCTCTTCTCCCCGTTTTTTTCTTCTTCCCTTTTTTTTCCCTCTCTCTCCACGGGAGTTTTTACACGAGAGCGCTTCTTTGCGCTCGCCTACTAGAGCCTGCTCTCCCACTCTCTCCTCGAGGATCGGTAACACGCAGGAGAGCAGAATGGAAAGGAGGAAGAAATCGCTTGGAGCCGGTGCGATGCATGACCGGAGGGGAAGGGGGGGTGGAATTTGTTTTGATTCGAAGCTACTCGGCTGACTCAGCGGCCGATTCTAAAAAATTAATCTCCCTTCCGGCCGTCTTTCTCTATACTCCGTCGTCGTTCGTTTCAATCCTACGGTGATTCTATCGTCGTTTTCAACTCTCCCGCGAGTGAGAAATCAGTCGTCTTTTATGCAGAAGCCATTGAACAACGCGTTCTGGCAACGCGTATCAACGTTAATTGGATCCACGATCGCGTTTACTTTTTATAAAACGGGGGGACAATGCTCGTGGATGTGCTACTAACATCACTAGGCACGTACTATCCTGCTGCTCATTCAGTCAGATCAGTCAACCCTTTAGTACGCATCAAACCTACGTGCTAACCCGATTGAAAAAAGGAATCGTCCAAAATTGCAATCAAACGAAACAGCTATCGGCCAGCCGACTGGACCGATTCCTGATCGTGCGTGAGAACAGAGACGTTGCCGGAGTCTCCCGATCGGCTTCATTATCCCAAGCCACTCAGACGACAGAATAATTCCCGATCGCGTCTTCTCCATCTGGCCCAGGTCCGTTTCGACGCGCTTGGAACGTGTTCCAAGTCTACGTAGAGAGAGAGAAAGAGAGAGAGAGAGAGATCGGTATATATATGTATATATTATACACACGTACATATGTATGTATATGTACGTTTCCTTGGGGCCACATTCTGAAATCGGGAATAGGGGCGGCGAATCGAGGCGCCCGCCGGTGCCGCCTTTATTTGCTCATTTCCCTTGGAGCGAGTGTGCGAAAGATCGAGAATACGAGGGAGCCGCGACAAGAAGGGTATCGGTATAAATGCAAGAGTGAAGGAGAGGGGTGGGGAAAGGAGAAACGGCCACGGACGCAAGAGATAAAGGGGAAAAGAGGACGAAGATGGACTGTCACCGATGGTAATACATCGTCGCCTTGGTAGCTGCCCTCTTATAGACGGACGTACGGACAGACGGCGAAGACACGGCGGACGGGTTCACGCAAACACGTGTTACGAACAACAGGTCCGTCCGTAATTCCTCGGGGCTCTCTCTGTGTTCGGCTCGTGTTCCCCTGTCTCTGTCGGTCGGTTGGGTCGGCGGTTTGCGTGGATGCTGTCGTCTCGTTTCGATTCCCAGCTCGCACGTCGTCGTGACCAGGTAGCTTCTCTCCGAGAGAGCGGAGGTTTCATTCCGCTCGGCTCGGCTTCCACAACAACCACGGCAGCGGCGGTCTCCAGTCGCCGCGGGGCCCCTCGGCCAACTACAAACGAGCCGTACTCGCCAAATCCAGCTAACTCGAGCCGAACTGAATCGAAGGAATCCGCTCCATCGTCCGCTCGGCTCCCTCGCACGCTCCGTGTACCGCGCCGTTGCCCTTTGGTTTCTACCGCCTCTCTCACCTTCCCTCCGTCTCTCCCTCGAACCCTACATTCCCTCCTCAATCTCTCCGTCCTACTCTCCCTCCGTGTGTACACCCTTCGTGCCTTCTCCGCTTCCACCACCATCACCACCACCCACGGTTTACCTGACGTCCGTTCGGAACGGAGAAATTAGCGAGGGAGAAAGGGGGAGCTTGAGCGTGGAATTCTCTCAATCCGGCAGCCCCGTGTGTTCGAACGCGTGTGCGAAAAAGGGAGAAAAAGAAAGAGACGAAGGAAATAGGTGACGAGGCGACCGGCAGATCGCGAGGAAACATTTCTTAATAGGTCGAACTACAAAGAGGGGGCGGGTGGAAGTTGTTCCCCGCGTTCTTCGTTCTTGCTCTTATTTTTTGGTTTCTACCCCTCCCCCTCCCCTCCTCCTGGACTCGATTTCGATCTTTGAATATTTTCCACGCGAAAGAGTGTGGGACCCGGCGCAGAGGCAGAATCGGTCGTGAAACGAGAGTGCGTCGAACGAGTCGGAGGTATTCGTCTCCCGGTGGCAATCGTATATTTCGTCTTCGAGTGTCGAGGTCACGGGTCCGGCCTAACGACACGCCGAGAAAATTGGAGTCCAACGGGCAACCGTCCTTCCGTCTCATCGCCGGCTAATAAATTCATAATTCGGAATTCATTAACGGGTGATTTAATTACAATCATTTTTAATTTCTAATCGACGGTCGTCCGGGACAGCGGATGAATTATGCGAAAACGAAATGGAGAACGCGTTCCTACGCGCGTTCCGACGCGAGTTTCCAGCTTTTTCATACGGTACGGGGGGATGAGATATTACGTGAAATCTTGCGAGCTTGTATTTTGATGTATGAAAACGTCCTCGAGGCGGGCAATAATTCATGAGCATCGGCGAACGTATAATAACCAACCACGTGGCACGGTCCTCCGCTGTGTTTCTTTTTCGAGACATTACGAAAACCCGAAGTCCGCCACACCTTCGCTTTGGTATGGAATAACAAAATGCTCGAACGTTCTCGTTCCTCGAGTCGACCTCGTCGTTCACAAATTATGCCCGACCAGGTCATCGATTGCGCGACCATTTTCTTCTGAGTCTCCGGATCGTTCCCTTCTGTATAATTAAAATCAATAGGAACGATTCGATTCGTCATCTTTAATTTCTAGCCGGCATCGCAGTATCGAGCAGTTCGTGCTCCTCGACGGATTATATACTTCGACGGTTACCCAATCGGTTCGCAATTTGCCGCGTGAGTTATTCGCAAAACGTGGAACTCGTTTACACTTATTTAATAGGTGGTTGAAAAGTTCAGAAGGCACGAAATATTAACGACCAATCGAATAGTTTCGATCGTTTCATGTCCGATTTATACTCTCGTTTACTTCCAATTTTCGAGGCATTCAATTTATTACCTACTAGATAGCATATTGAAACCTAGCGCAACGTACAGCAATAAACTCCGTATGTACAACTGCTACGTACAGCAGTAAATATCAATTTGTAGTCCTCCGAGAGCAACTCGCGATACAATGTTAACCGTTAACTACTGTTGGGATGGCCGTGTAATATCCCAGACGTTATAAACATGGTTATTATTTCCCTCTTAAATAACGTTCGATAATGAAATTTCAATAATCTGGAATTAAGTTGAACCTGAGTAACTCAGACGACGGATTTTTGTGCACTTGTGTGTAACTCAAAGGCGCAGAAAATGCGCAGAATGCTCGGGATGCGAGAATACAAAAGAATATCCAAAAGTACGATATATCTTAGATCTTCCAGACAGATGAAATTTGAAATTTTATAATTTAAATCCAAAGTTTAAAGTTGAAACTCAATTTTATATCTATATTTCATTTTTCTTTAATTATTTTCACATGAATCCAAAGGTAAATTTTTCACGTTGAACAATTTTTCATTTGACGATTAACGTGCCACGGCATATTAGGGATCAGTTATTAATTCCTAATCGAGACATTAGGTGGCTTCGGAACGGAGGAATGAATCAGCCGAGATCGGAGATGTTCGTACAGCAAAAGAAAGAGACGAACAGTTCGAGGGCGAGTGGAGCCGTTTAGAGTTTAGAGCATCACGCAAGTAGAAACTCGTGTATTCAGAGCGGCCGTAATTAGATACCTCGAGGTACCACCGGCGTCGAAGGTGCCCCAGCTCCCGGTCACTCTAAATCCTTCGACGAAATCATGGCACGGAAAGTGGCTGTCTCGTCGGCGGCCATAAGGCGTCGAGCTTTCGACTCTCGTTTACTAGAAGCGACAGTTTACACGGAGCGGACGAACAATATCATCGAGAGCGGAATGGAGATCGTGTGTTAATTAGGTTAATTTAATTTACGTACAGGAAAAAAGAATTCCTTAATACGAAGAAACGATGTACCGTCTGAGTTTGTGAGTTAGATCGTTGGAGGTGAAACGATCAATTTCACATCTTCCTTGGAAATGACATAAATATGATTAGATTAGGATTCAATCTTGATTATTGTGACTACTACAATTGAAGTGTTACAGTCGGCGTTTAAAACTAAAAAGTCTGAAAATTCTACTCGAATTCATTGTTATCCCGTGTATCGCTTTAATAATAATATAATTAACATTAATAATTCACCTTCTTTAAAACACGTTAAAACAATCGACAAAATGCTGATTACATCACGTTTGATGGGGTTTAAATTTTTCATTGACAACTGAGAAATATTGTGGAACAATATTTTCAATTTCTAAATCCTGCGCCGTATCAGTCGTTCGTGAAATCTGCATCAACTGAGTAATGAAGGTATGCATTGAAATTTATTAGGAGAGATGACGGCCAGAGTAGTTCCCAATGGCGTTACCATGGAAACGCGCTTTTCATCCCGATACACGCATAAATTCCGAGTGGAAAATGTTGACGAAATCGGCTCACCGTAAAGGAGAGAAAGTTCAATCGCCCTTTTAAAGCGGCGCGCGCGCTTCGGATTTCTAAATTGCAGATTCGATGAGGCAATGAACGACGAAACTTTTCATAGGTCGTAGAGCGCCGGCTTCGTCGAAGATTTAGAGACACTCGAAACGTCCCCCGGGCTCCACTTCTAATACACTTTGCATAACTTTATTTATCGGCGCGCGATAACTCAACGAAATCGCGTTAGCGACCCGATTGAAATTCCTGCTAGACTCCCGGGATCGACTGACGACTTGCTGAACTTGCAATTTTGCGAGTAGTGTTGCAAAACGATCTTGTAATTATTACAATTAAAATTTTTCGTTCGTTTAAAAGTTTAATCATGAGATTCGAAGATTCCGTTTGTTTCTGACAAAAATTAACAAATGTCCTCGTATTAATAGATATCTGCTAGTAATTTCACATAGTGTTGTGAATCTAAAACACAAGAAATATAATAAATAAGTGAAATCGACTCATTGCTGATTGATTGATTTATTGTTTCATAAAAATTTCGTCAATATCCAACGACACTCTGTAAAATGGCAGTAAATACCATTACGATCGAATGAACTTTGTTCTCAAACGAAGACGTCGAAATTAGAAACCAAGAAATTCTTTCAATTGTCGCGAAACTTTTCATTATGTTCGCCAAACAAAAAAAAAAAAAAAAAAAGAAAACACACAATCGCTTGTAAAAGTGTAACGCGAACGTAACAAACTTGCGAGGCTAGCATCAAAGAATAAGGAGCACAATCGATCCTTTAGGGACAAGCTGACCCTTGGCTGAGCGAAACAAAAAGAAACGGGCAGCGGCCACGGTATTTGATTGATTGAAAGCCACTTACCTACCAACACCGATTTCAATCACCGATTGTTCTCACTACCAATTACTACCTATTTCTATACTATATGTCCTTTATACCTCGGCTACTCGTTTGCCATCATATAGGTACCTTTCCAAACGAGAATAACGAAATTACGTCACTTATATTTCCCTCCCTCCGCACCACGCTCGAACCCGATATCGCGGACACTCGACAGAGAATTAACCGACATAAAAGGTTGTTTCGAAACGTGTACACGAGCCTTCTACGACCGTGGAGAAAAAAAGTCGCGAACATCGTTACGACATTTTCTCGCAAGTATCTATCCATGCGGACTCGATACAAGCTGATTCTTGTCCCCGATGTCGCGGCAATCGTACTTTCATCGAGCCGCAAGTTTCTCCATAGACCATAGACCCCCTTCTTACCCCCGCGTCTTACGGTCTTGCTCTTCCTATATACGTTTGTCCAGCCTTTTTCCATCGTGTGTGCCGTACGATATTATTGCAACAAATTAAATTCATTGATGGGTCGATCAACGTCGAGGCAACGACGAGAGTCGTGAGTTTATGAGAGTCGTAAATCGTCTGAGGAGTTACAATTCTAGTACCGTTTATTATTACGGTTTTATTATGAGATCCGTATATTAAGGACCGCTGGCTAGTGAGAGGGTTACGATACGGTGGTGGCTAACGAAATTGCGTATACGATGCTGACGCAAATACCGTAAGGTAAGGTAATACCTGTTAAACTAACTATAAGTCAAAGACGTTATTACATAACCATTAATATTGCTAAAAGATTAATTGATAATAACGATTTTATCGACGTGTTCACGCAATCTTCGTCGAACTTATAAATTAATACCAGAGCTACCGACGACTGAAGCATAAAATTTCCATCATTCAGAGATGTTGAAGTGAAGGAAATGGAAAATCTTTACAATGCGATAAGGTGTACAATCTCTCATTTATGTGTTTGACAAAATATCATTTAAGTCACCAAAAATACATTGTTTTACATCTATAGAATAAAATAAAAATTATCGATCGATCGTTTTGACCATTTTGGTAATTCCAGTGTTAAAAATTATCTTTTCTCTGAAAGCAAGCTTCCTGTTGTTTCGAAATCACTTCAAATCATAACCGGCGCCATTCCAGACGGGAAAAAGAAACGAATGTAGCCCGAAACTATAGGCGCACGCAATTGCTCTAGCCCGGTGATCGATTCCCAAATGAAGCGCCAAAGAAACGAGTCAATGACACGACGATCAACGAAGGAGAAGCCGGCCAGATCTTTCGTCGAATTCGTGGCTGCGCCCGGGTTAATTCCGTTTCATTACCATTTTCACGACGGCCGGGAATGGGAACAGACCGGAAATTCGCGGTTTCGTTCGTGTGTAATTTCGAATCGGTTCTTGTGTATGCGATCTGCCGCCGCGTACATGGCGCCGGATCCTCTTGATTTTATGCACCTGGAATCGGCTGGAACGGAGGAACGAAACGAAAGTGGAGGAAGAGAAACGGGACAGAGGGAAAGGAAACGTAACCGATCGGTTGCAGTTTAGACGATCGCCTAGGGAAATGATAGAGAAGAGCCGTGGGCCCCGATGTTTAAACGGAGGCCACGACGGCGAGTCGTCTCGATGAGATTCCACCGTCCGAAATAAATATCCTTCGAATTCGGGGTTACAGTACCGTAGTCGTACCACGAAAAAGATGGTGGTGGAGCAGGCCCGGGGGGCTCGTGCCCCGATAACCGCCGATTTCCAGTCGTCAAAATATACGTTCGTCCCGTTTCCAACGGTTTGTCTCTACTCACTGCCTCATTTTAGCTCGCTGCTAATACCTGTTGCCCCATGCTCCGTAGCTAGCCGGTGTATCCCGGTGATGGTTGCTGCTGCCGTTGCTTCTGCCGGTTGCGTGGCCTCTGGGCTCGCCAACGATTAGCCATTACCCAAGATTAGAGCGTGCCACGCCACGTCGTTTTGGTTCTTCGTGTCCTTTTCGTTTCGTTTTCATCCTTCCGTTTATTCATCCTGGAAACCAATGACGAAGAGAGGCCGCCGCGTTTCTCTGTCTGGTATGTTCGAATGTCTGCGGTGGAAGCCGACGTTCAGAGTACAGTGAACCAGACTGAAGAGATTTCTCCACCGTTCCGTGAGAAATCCTCCGAGACTGCATATCGTTTCCGAAGGTTTCTTTTTCGCCTTTTTTCTTCTTCTCTCTCTCTCTCTCTCTTTCTTTCTTTTTTTTTTTTCTTTTAGGTGAGACGAAATGAGAAGTAGCTCGCGTAGATCTTGCTAGAAACGAGTTGCCCGTTCGCAGAACACGCCGCAGAAACGTCGGTTTCTCACAGCGCAGAAACATCGACAAAGGCTTCGACGTGGCATCGACTCGTTTTTGTTCTCTGTATCCCATCGATATCCTTTCGATTGGGCAATAATCGGCGGGAGGCGTACGTCAACAGACGTAAAGAGGCATCGGTTGCCAATATGTATATCCTTTTACGCGGAAAACGTAATTAAGCGTTTCGTAATCGGTATTTAGCGGCGATCGTTAGGTCAATTGGTAGTAGCGGCGCGGATACGGCCGGAATGGACGGCCGAGGTCAGATCCAACGTCGAGGTGTGGGAGAGGAGTGCAAGAGACGGCGAAAGAGCGAGACAGGGAGACACGAGTGTGATTAGTGTCAACGAGCTAGTGAAAGGAAATTTCTAATTGCATACGCGCCGTCGAATGGGAAAAGGGATAAACTCGGCGCGCCGTTTGCCGGTCGCTGGCAACGTGAAACTCGAATCCGACAATCGCGCCCCGATCTACACGTGGGAAGGGCGTGTGGGTTTCTGACTTTCAGCCAAAAGGAATCGGCCGCCACGTATCGTCCTCGTATCGTCCATTGCCAAGTCGAATACGAATTTTTGTCGGTGACGAACATTCGTTTCCATCGGAAGCTCGTTGGAAACAGATCGTACCTTTTTTGGGGGGAGGTCGGGGTACAGCCATTGGTTTTCGTTGGAATTAAGGGCTTCCAAATCGAGCTGAAACGAGATTGAATTTAGGTGGGTGCATTTGCTCGAATTGAATGGCTCACGGAGAGCTCAGAGCAGGCCAGACACACACACACACACACACACACACACACACACGCGTTCACCGCTATTTTCCAGCGACTATTTCCGTTGGACCTTTCGGCAGGAATGCAGTTCGTGTGCCGCGCGTTACTTTGAATCGCGCGACATGTTCGTTACGCCAGCTATACGCTTCGCCCTCTACGCATTATGGCTACGCTTGTACGCCATCTTATTTAAATTCAAATCGAGCAGGTGGCCGAGCAGATTTACGCTGATTAGTGAAACGGTTCTTGCTCGAATCGTAGCTGCCTGTTTCGAGTGGTCAGTTTGAAACATCGATATCTCTAATTACGTGTGACCGTAGTCACGGCGGATTTCTTCCGTTTGATTCCCCACGAACGTTCACGTACTTCCGACTGTGATTTCCCTGTCCCTCGTTCCGATACGACCGAGCGATTTCGTATGTTTAACTACATATCGGTAGCAAATTACTCAATTACTTGTCAAAGGTAAATACTTGTCCCCACGAGAAACGTTCACCACTCAACTTGCTTTAGAGTGGCAAAGCTAATACAACGATCGGTGACGTTGCCATAGCATCGTGTGATTTTCAATTTCGTCGTATTCATTTATCTACATTATAGCGAAAATTGTGTTTTGCAAATTTTTAATGAAACCTGACGCTTGGTTAAACGATCGGTTTAAAAATTTGATTTGAAATTTTGCATTCTCTCGTTCATTTGACTCTTGTTTTAAAACGATGAAAAAAATCTAATCTTTTTCCTTATTATCTGAAAGTAATTTTGTGCACTGTTTCCTGTATTAAATTGGCAATTACCCGGATTCTTTTCGTAAAAGGATCGATTGCAGTAGGAGTAGCTATATATAAAGTGCCGGTACGTTTCATCATAAACGCATTTCACTGCAAAATCTCCAACCTTTCGACGGTACCTCCATCACCTCGAGATCTACGTTTCGTACACGTGAGCCAATGCAGTTACCCAGTAACTCCAAAAGGCTCGTTCACATCACGAGGAGGAGGAACGAAATCGAGAGAGAGAGAGAGAAAAGAAAAGAAAAGGAATGATCGAGGTCGCGAATCGGCTCGCGTTACCAGAACTGGATTTGACGTAATTATCAGTTAAGCATCCTCGACGAGATCCTCCTATGTTAAGCTTTCACGTTTCAACGGTGATCCGTGCACAGCTAGAGAGAGGACCGGGCGAAAAAATAATTTCCTCGTGGAAATATATATGTATATATATGTATATATATACATATGCTCAGATCTCTGTTTCGCGATAGACAGCTGTGTTATTATATCATTTCAAGAGAAAGAAACAAATGTCGGGTTCGCCGGACTGTTCGCCGGAAGACGTGATTTAAGAGCCCGCGCGGATGTCATTACACATCTATCGCGGTTAAACACAATCCCGCGGAATCCGTGTATCGTGCAAATACCGTGTATCGATAACCATGGGTTAGGTTTACCTCTTGCGAAATCGGCGCGCGTTTAACGAAGATCAGCTGTAAAAGCGGTACATAACGACAGTTCGCATCTCGATCATTTTTTTTTTCGCAATCGCGAGACCGTACGAGGCTAATCGAAACGATGATTTTGTAACAAGGAAAGGTGATACGCTTTACCTCTAACCACCGGTTCATTCAACAACTCTGCAACGCTGTGTCACGTCGAGTACACTGTCAAGTACGCGTGCAATTGGATTTCGTTCCCACTTCGTCCGATTTCTTTTCCCGAGCATCGGGCGTCGATAATCGAGTCCGCAAAATGAAATCGGCATATTACGAAATCATTTGCCCGTTTCACGTACGAGTCGAGAGGTACGCGAAGTATTATGAAGCAGAAAAATTTGCAAAGGGATTTGATGGGATTTGATAAAGAGTAATGGACAAACGAAAGTTTAATTGCACGCGTAATAAATTTTAAAAGCGATTCTCTGAACGTCGAATTCCCATGGGAATCTATTTTCATCAAAAGTTCCGTCCCGCGGAATGAAACTCGATTTAAAGAAACGTGGCTCATTTATAACATGTTAAAACGCGATTTATCCCAATTACTTTCTCTTACGATGACGGAGAAGGGAACAAAAGTAAAAAAAAAAGAAAAGAAAAAAGACGGACGTTTACGGTCCGTTTCGACGATTAATACTCGTCCTCGCGGACCGGTAAACCTGGCCGAGGAGAAATTCCAGTATTAATTACGTCATTTCAGATCGATGATATTGCGGGCCGAGCAAAGACTCATTAAATACTCATGACCACTGCTTCTATCTCGTTGTCGGCGCGACAGATACGTCAGGTAATCGCTTAAGAACATTACAGGGCTTACAGTCTCGCAACCACTGGCGAAGTATCGTAGTTCCAGAGCTGATTCGACTCCTGTAACCAGTATTAATCGTTGTTCAGAGATAAACGAGGCAAATCCGTCGACGTGGCTGTCGAATCGCGCATCTAAGTATTAATAACTGTCGCCCGTGTAATCGTTAATGTAATCAATAATGTTATTATTAACAACAGGGAATCGATAATCGCCATTTCCACGGAATGGTAAATTGACACATTCGAATGTTTTCCATCGTTCGGCGTCTCTAGCTCCTTGGAAACTTGGTTAGTTTGAATTATTTCCTCGCAATTGCGATAACGAGTGATTGTTCAATCACTTAGATGTAATTCCGACGAAACGTTGGAACGTCGTATCTTTCGAAAGAATTTGGCCCAATACGTGAAACCTTGGGAAACGGTGTTTGTTAGACGATACAAATAAAAGTTTAGATATCGTTTAACTAGAGAAACAATTTGAAAAACGATAAATCGATCGGATCGAGCAAACAAATTTTTGGAAGCGTCGGAATAAAATAAAACACGTTTCTTTTAGAAAGAGAGAAAATAAATCACGTGAGAAATTCGAGTACAAAAATACACGTACGCTCTTTGCTTCCTGCTCTGCGTCCCTACTAACTAATCAAAACTTATCGTTCGACTGCGGATTTTTGTACGTTTAAGTATAATTAAATGTAATTACCAAGACGAAGAAATTTGTAAAAATTATTTCTTAGATCATTTTGGTAAAAAATTTCTGTACCTTCCCCCACCCTTATCGAAATTGCAAATTATGATTTTAATTCTCTCTCAAGAAACTCTCTGCCTACTCCGTGACTTTCTACAAGAAACACGAACGTATTAAAAGAAAAAAAAAATAGGCAAACGTGATCGTTTCCAAAGTAAAGCAACGTGACGTTAATCTCGCCAATAGACCAAGTGACCAGGTACATACTCACGATAGGTATTATACCTTGCCTGCGAGCAAGTATGTGGCTTTTCCTCGCGGTGCGTTACGGGTTCAGTTGGGTTATCAAAAAAGGACATTACCGGTTCGCGTTATTGTGACATAAATATTAAACGCTCGGCTCGGCGCTGTGTCGGCTGTATCGCGCGCGCGAGAAACCTATTCCAGCCGATCTCGCTGACATTTGCCAAGCGTAGCTGGTATTCGTCGATCGAATCCGAGCATGATCGCTAATAAATTATTAACAAACCATCGATACGCACGTGACGTCTCACCACGTGATAACGCGCCGCTTCACGTCGTTCTTTTATTTAACAGGAGAAACCGCGTGTTAACGAACGACCGCCGTTATGATCAGCGATTCGATTTTTTTGTGAATTTGTTATTTATTACCAGGCGAATGATATCTCCTGCCACGGAAAATTTCTTTTCCCTTATAATATCTTACCCGAGGACTCCATACGTAACGCGAATTCTTTGCCATCTTTTTTCAAATATTTTGCATTCGCTGATAATACAGGCTTCTCCCTGTCTCTTCTAACGCAAAGTCGCGGGTTTGACCTGTTCCTACTCAGCTCAGTAGCGAGGTGTCGCTGACGCTTAGGCTTGTCATTCGCAATGGGCGTGAATGATGTTTCTTCGTCGCACGACGGATGAATAATCACGCAGGAATTGTGCAGTAAGGAAAGGGGAAATGTATGAAACATTTCGAGGAATAATCTACCATGATCGACACTTGTTAAGTACCGGCCAGATTTGTACACCCATTTAGTTTAACCTATTTAATATCCTTTCACTTTTATTTGATATTATTAAATTCTCTTTTTTTATGGACACAGAAATATATTCATTTACTTCATTTAATTTTTGTTCACTATTCCCTTCGCTTATATACTAATATTTGATAAAATTTTATATTTTGCCGTTATACTATACGACGACAGACACGTTCATTTTCCACACCTATAATATATAATGTATCGAAATATTTTTCCGAGAAAATTACATTGATATTAGACGTGTACATCTGTGCATTGTATTCCATAGAGAGAACGCGTCAATAATTCAAATGTAGTAAAAATTACATTAAAAATATCCAATATTTATCTATCCAGAAAATAACAGGTGTTCCACGCCTCAAAATGCAAACGTACGGAGGATAGAAAATTTTATTATCATTTTCATGAAACAACCAACAGCGTTAGCGTTGTAACAGTAAGTGCAAAGTCCACCAGGTGAGACACGGGTGGCGTTAAAAAAAATATTAACCAACTGCCCACTAACGACCCGCTCGACAATCGTCGTTAAGAAGGTGTTCGATGACTCATTGACAGACTTTTCTCTCCACCCTGCGCATTCCTCCTTTATTGCGCAGCCTGTGCCGCGATTATTTCATAGCACGTCGCATAAATACGCTCCGGCAACTGTTGCAATTATATATAGAGGCGGTTGTTCTAAGTCCTTTGGCGGAGTTAACGAGAGCGAAGAACGAGAAAGAGAGACGCGTCGGGCAGAGCAAAAGCTAGAATATGCTAATTAGATAACTGGCGGGTGTAGCGTGCGCCAGTTATGCGAAAATGAAAAGACCAACGCGGCGAGCAAGTACAAAACTAGTCCAGTGGTCTAGACGTAATTCTCTGCAACATTCTATTCGTTAATGCGATGCGATTTTTCACGTCGCGCGTTTGAACCCGGTGAGAACGATCGGGACGATCGTTTCTTTTTCTTTTCTTTTTCGCCCGATAGAAATATTACACGGTAATTAAACGTTCGCGCCAGCGATGATACAAACATCAAAACTCGCGCAACGGTAGTCGCGGACGTTTCGAATATATCAAAGCCAAGCTGGAAAGAGTAATTATTAATAACCCGTTCGTTGTGACAGGCCTGGTTCTTGCGCGAGCTTGCACAGTCACAGGCGACGTTGCACGATTAATTATTCGCATTGTTACGCCTCACAAGTCAGAAGTACATGCGCAATCGGTAGAGCCAATCGGTTCGTGAAACTAGACGCCAGTCAAGAGTGGATCTCAAGAATCCTTCGCGTAGTAAGTAGCATCGAGAGATCGTAAAACGGATGAGGAAATTCTGTCGATCATGTCTCTGAATTGCGAACGTGATGAACTGTTGCCTCTGTTACGTTTGTAATCTTTCGCGTCGCTGAAAACGCGACTATACATTGTGAAATTTTTCCAACTACGATTGAAAATTTAGAATTCAGATTGCCGCGAATTGGACGTATAATTCTAGATCATCTGTGTTATTGGAAGTGACGACTAACTGTAAAACTTCAACATCTGAGAATTACGCGAGATTTCGGAATTTGCGAGTTTAATCCACTCGTGCACCTTTCCCTTTTACGACTTTCGAACGATTACGAACGTCGGGAAGTTGTAAAATTTTTCGATGAATCTTCTTAGTATCTGGGAGTTATCTGAATTCTGTTTTCCGAATCGCGAGTTCACCGTGTTATTGCTCCCCGGTTGCTGCCCTCTGCCTATCTTCCGAGTTATCGTAAATTTGACGACTTGCCACGCAATCGATTTGTTGTAACTTCCCGAGATGTTCATTATACCCGATACTTATTAAATCGACACTTTCATAAATTCCACAAATAAATACCTGGCTTCTGAATATTCCTCCAATAAATGTCGTACAGGCTTAAGAGTATGTGAAACTTCTTCCACCTCTTTCATTGTGGGTAATCTGCATACGATGTTATCGAAGAGATCGCATATTCAGCTGTTCCTGCAAAAAATTTATACGCTTTCAAAACAACAAGACTCCTGGATTTATGTTAATTAAGACGTTCGTCTACCGAAAACGCTATTTATTGACTTGTAAAATCTCTGCTCGTCGACTTTTATCGTGCTGTTTAGTTTTTCACGCGGTTGCAGATTAAATGTAAACTCTACCGACATCGACAGTTGTACAAACGATAAGCACTCTCTGAAATGAACTTAAATTTTCCACACGAAAGAAGATAATCTCAGAAGGCTAACGCAGATTATTTAAAGCTTAAACTATAATTAACGGAAGTGTGTATAGGTAGTCGAAGTATACGAAGAGACGTTGTCCGAAAAAATCGGGTTATCCTAAACAAATCGGTTTACCTGAACTACCTGAACGTTGGAACGTGTCAGGTACCTGCCCAGTATTTTCCAACCCGACTTGACTGGTTGGCTACCCTAATAATAAACTTGATCTTTCAACCAAATAAATTAGTTAGCCCCGCGATAAATTCTTTTTTTTTTTTTTTTTTTTAGTAAGTTTTACGACCGAAATCGTTACGTTATTGAGAACTATGTTTAAGGAAAAAACTTGAGAAAAAATTGTGAGATCTGGCTGATTTGTAAGCGGAATCCGGATCTTTTAATTAATTCTACCGCATATGAGAATCATTCGATTATTCAATTATTCGTTCAATTTTTTGAAAAATCGTTCAAATTTCTAAAAATTCAACCTATAAAATGTTGACGAAGAATTGTGAATTGGTCATTTCCTAACTTGTTTAGGATAGACGTAGGCGTTCCATTCGAGTCACGCGTATTCCAGCAATTTCGTTAATTTCTCCCCCGAACGACGTGGTCCGCGGTGAATCATTCATGCCACGGAGCAAGAAAATCGCCGCTTCTTTTCCATTTTCGGTGGAACGATCGTCGGTAATGTCGCCAATTATCGGGACGCTGGAGGTTTTACGCAACGCGGCGGGGAGTTCGTGACGCGGCGCGATGAAATTCTTCACGGCGCGCGAGAAGGCGTGAGAGATCGCGGCGATCCGCGGTGATCTACGCGATCTATCCTCCGCTCGCGAACTGTCGGCGGACAATAGGTCGGAGGCGAGTCGGCGGTGGTAAATTGAAATCGAGGCGCAATCCAGGCACGAAACGGTCTCGCTTTTCGAAACACGCGGCCGCGAGACGGGTCGCCGTTAATTAAGAAAATTTGCATGATCGTAATCGCGGCTCGTTAAGCAAGGCGATTCTTACGTGCCGAGCTCGAACCGCCTGCCGATAAATCGGTCTCGACCGGCGGTAGTATCGAGCGGTACCGGTCCGCGACCGATTTCGAAAACGAATGTAAAAGTTCGTCGACACCGGGGAGGAACGGGCTTAGCTCGCGATGAATCGATCTGTTCGCGACGTTCCGCGGTCGCGTTCGCGTCTCGCCTCTCTCATGATCATGAAAGTGTAATTGCCGTGGAGCAGAGACAAACCCGTTGCTGCTACACGTTACGTATACACCGTGGCTGATTATTCGCTCATAGAAAATTCATCGTTGAGACTAATTGCGACTAATGGCCTGGGACTAGGATCAGCCGGGGTTAAGCTGCCAGTTGGATCGATTGCGAAAACCGATTGGAAGGCGTCGCAACGGGAGCTCGGCACGGAGCCACGAGGACGCAGGATGATCGAGAACCGTGTAAATACGACAGCTAGAGAATCGACGCCGGAGATATAGAGGCACAGACGTAGAGAGAAATAAAATGAGAGGGAGAGAGGGAGCGAGAGGATAAAGCTCTCGAAACAAAAGACACGTCCTCCTCCTCGTCGTTCTCCTTGTATAGCTGTGTCGTCGTCGTCATCGAGCATTATCGTTGCTGTTATAGTTGCACGCTCGTGACTACAATACCCGGTCCCGTGGAAAAGGAGGCTGCCAATCGGGCAGATTCAGGCAGTTCCTGCTAACTTTCTCCTCTCTCGGCTGCAGCGAAACTTGGCTAGCTTCGAGTCATGATCTCTTATGTAGATCTACTTCTTCCTTATCCACCTCTTCCTCCTCCGCGTCTGCGAGGCTACTACCACCAACGTCACGCTTTGTGTGTACTCTCTGGTAGCTTCTCGTCTTCTTCCTCGCCGCTCTGTCTCTAGTCAGTAGGGCCCGTTGTTGTCGGCTGCTGCCGCTTTTACGACCGTTCATGCTCCGGAATCGCTCGCTTACCTCATCCCGTTGCGAGATATACCGGCGATCCTCGGAGACACGCTGCGCTTT
Organism: Tetragonisca angustula; assembly: GCA_036937485.2. Classification (NCBI taxonomy): domain Eukaryota; kingdom Metazoa; phylum Arthropoda; class Insecta; order Hymenoptera; family Apidae; genus Tetragonisca; species Tetragonisca angustula. The sequence continues at coordinate 487,801 of JAWNGG020000054.1, read as the reverse complement.
CTCGTCTTTCTAAACGAAGCTCGTTTACCAAGGCGTGCACCGATTCCGGACGCGCACGATCCACCGTTTCACACAGCGCGAGACACGCAAGAAATCGAGGCTTCTGTAAAACACGCGACACCTATTTACGCTCGCGGCCGCGATCAGAGATACCTACGTTGTCGCCCGCCGAGCTCAGCCTCGATCGAGTCAGCCTCTGCCTCTGAGTAATTTACGTGAGATTTCTGCTATACGAACGCATAGGTACGTACGCGTGTGTTTCATCATGAACAGGATTAGAACGATAATTTTGTCAGATTACAGCGTAATAATCTCGCTTGAAATCTCAGAAATCAAGCTTGAAACACCATAAGGAAACAACGAAGCTCGAGGATTTTTTTCGAAAGCCCGGTCGAGGCGTGCAATATCCGAACGAAAGTTAATAAATTCAAGGCACAGAACGACATTCGATTCGAAACGGTAGCTCGAAATCGCTTTGGCGGCTCGCACGAAACGATCATCCCCCGGACACACGGTTTCATGCCGCGTCAGTCTTTAAATTACTCTCAGGCCACGTAGAAAATTGCCAATTAACTCTGACAAATAAGCCGTTTTACATAAGAAATTTAGTGCCTGCTCCTCTTGTCCGGTGAGCACTATGCTTGTCGTTTTTCCCTTTTCCTTTCGACTTTTCTCTCTCTCTCTCTCTCTCTCTCTCTCTCTCTCATTCTCATTCCACGAAGGGCCAAGATGGCTTTCTTGGAACACGAAATTCGAGCCATCTCGTTTGAATTCGTTCGAATTGCAACCGGTCGCAATTTATTCTGCAGCAAGACGCGTCTGGCAGCATGGCGCGTTTTTACGACCGAGCGGATTAATCGATCACGATCGAGCTTTCACGGCGTCCGCAATGGCGGACGGCGACGAAAGTTCATCCGTCGTGTCGATGATTTTTCGACGAAAAGACCCGCGCGCAAACCCGGCGATCCCTTTCAAATGTCGCCGCGTCTCGCTCATCGTGGTCTAGCTCGTTGCACGATCCGAGGGGCACAAACCTAATCTAAAATAACGACAAGGACCGTGTACACAATCGGCATTCCTAGCGACGCCTATGAGAAACACCTACGCCGCCGCGGCTAGACCGGCCGTGCACGATTTTCCATTCGTTTTGTCTCGTTTTGCTCTCGATAGGCGAGCCGTGTGACCCAGATTCGGCGCGCGGTTACGGAGAAGCTCGAGGGAATTCCCCGCCATTAGACCGCGGCTCTGATCTAACGAACAATAGAGATCCGCGCGACTGATACAGCCCGGAGCTCAACCAACCCTTCTAGAACCGATAGTAACCGCCCTTTATTTCATTTTTTCTGTTTTTCCTTTTCTTTTTTTCCACCGGACTTTCGAACGGCGCACAGGCCTCCCCATTCTATGTAGATACGCGGACGGGATCGGTTTCTCTCGTCGATCTGCCGCTTCGGTTTTCGCGCACGCGGCCGCGCCATCGAGCCGCGCCGCGATTCAATGGCCTCTAAATCTTGCCGCTCTATGAATAATTTACGGGTGTCACACTTTCTAATTGACAATTAGCCACGACAAATAGCGTCATAAAGTTCACGCGTAAACGCGATCGACTGTTTTTCTTTTCCTTTTTCTTTTCGTTTCGCTCTTTTTTCTTCTTTTATTTCCGATTGTTTCACGGTACGTACCCCGGTATAATTCCGGATTTATAGCCGCGGTGGTCGGTTTCACTCAGCTAGAGTCCTTTTCTATAAATTTCTGCTTGTTATGAAAGCATTGCGGCGCGTGATGCGCAGAACGTTCGCCGCGAATTTTTGGAAATTCTTTTGCTCCGCAGCCAATTGTGGAAACATGATTGAATTTATCGTGATATATCGTGTTCATTTCGGCCAAAACGAACGTTATTCTCCCTCGGGTTTATACTCGGGTTTATAATAATCTGCGAGTCGCGGACACAGTCGAAAATGCCCCTCGAATTTCTCAAAGTAATTACGGTGCTTGCTCCAGAGACGAGCAATTTACACAAATTGAAGTTCGTGTGATAAAAAGAAAGCAACTTCATGTTCTAGCAAAGTGATTCTCACGCAAGAATCAAATACGGTAAAAGGGTAGTCGATAAATTGGCAAGCAAGGCGACGCGCACGCCGAAGCATGCAACTGTAACAAAGTGGCGGACAAAGAGGAACCTTGTTCGACCCTTTTTATCCCAGTTCCTCCGGGTTCACGAGACGGTGCACGCAAAGTCGGCGGAATTTATGCACCAACGGCAAAAAAAGAAAGTCCTCCGTCCCTTCTCGCAGCACCTCGCTTGCCGCGCGTTTCTTCACCCCCTTGACACACGTGTTCATCGTCGCGTCGCGTCGTCGAAAATCATGAGCAGACGTACGTACATACGCTTTTCACGTTTCCGCGACTGAAGCGTTCTGAAGCTATCTTTTCGAAACCAAACGACAAGAGCGAATTCAAGATTCATTGTGACGCGTGTACAGGCGCGCGTGTCGCCCAGGGTTCACGTAATCGTGAACATCCTCTTGACGAGAGAGGATTGCATAACGAGGTCAAGCGGTTGGGCACGAAGTAAAGGGCCCCACACACGTTGAAACATCCGGCGATGCGTGCATCGATTTCTAGGTTTCACGATGCGTGTTGCGATGTATGTACGTATGTATGTAGCTCGGCATCGGTGAATCGGCAGGTAAACTGACTCTTATGCAGGTTTCATGAAACCTAGAACTCGTTGCATACATCGTCGCACGTTTCAACCTGTGTGGGGGCCTTTAAGTATGCCAACACGACTCATTTTTATTAATACGCTCTTGATACGCACTTTTGTTAACGCTAACGAACGTTAATACTCACTTTGCTGAGCCGACTGTATTTCACACGAATGTTGCCCTTTCGACGGCTTCAGTACGACTGAGAAGCATAAATATTCTTTGAATTGCTCGAACTTGTCCGGCTCGCGACTGCGGATAATATTTACTGTTTGGTTTCTGTGTTTCTGAGAAATTTCGTGCCTCGGTAATAACATTCAACACACTACACAATAATCCGCACCCAAGGATACCGATGTGACGATCTCTCTGCTTTACGATACATAATATAACATGTTACGGCCAATGGTACGTAACACTCGTAACAAAATGTGCTCCAAATCCAAGCTGTCGTATTAGAAATTCTTCTTTTAATTCTTAAAAAAGAATCTTGAATTTTTAAATAGCAGTGTACACTTCAGGAATCATTTTACTGAGTAATTGAAAATCTTAGTATCGCAATGTCTCCTCTGGACTAACTGCATCTCTCACAACTGTATTTTGTTTTTCAATTGTTGAACGAATTTTATTCAGCAGAAAGTAAAGTCATCCACACGCAAATAATTTCTACAATCGCTCTCTCAATAACGCCGAATTAAAAAATCTGTTATTTTTATTCCTTTCTTCCTTAATTCTTTTATAATTAACATACCTCCTATTATTAACAATAATGTTGAAGCTAGAAGATGACATTTTGAAGCACGTGTTGGCATCGCACGAAAAACTGAAGTGTGGAAATAAACTGGCACTGGCACAGGTTTCGCGAAACCTAGAAATCGATACATGTATCACCGCATGTTTCAACAATGTGTGGGGGTCTTAACGAAATTTCGGGGTTCACCGATCTTCGAAGTCTCGAAAAAACCGAGAAAGGAACATAGAGCAGAAGCCGAGAGCTGCCTTCGCGATAAAGCTCGCGACTTGATTATCGTTGATTCTTAATGTCAATAGGAAATGACTCACTCCTTAATGCCGCAATGATATCACGCTCCGGTCGTGCAACTGCCAGAACCAGAGTCTGCTCGCCTCAAGATCGCGATTCGATACGCCAGGAGTGTTGGCTGAGTTATCGATGGGTCCAATGGAGATTATAGTATCGATCGATTTGTTCTCGCAATTCGGGGTGATTTCAGTTAGATCGTTGGTTGAAATTGAGAAGATTGACAAAGAATTGGTGTTCTATAGTATGAAAATTGTATACTCTGTTGGAAAAAAAAAATCGTGTACGATAGAATGATTTATCTCAACTTCATTTATTGGAATGAAATTTTATTCTGTGGGATTATAGAATTCGACACTGCTACGGATGTTTGTAATAAATGTGTGCCTAATATGCAATAAAATTTTAAAGCTCGATCGAGAAACGAAAAATTATATTATTAATTCAACAATGATGACAGAAATATATATATATATATATATATATATATATATATATATACATGCATTTGATGACTGTTGACTTTAGTTTTATCGTCGTACCGAGAAGATTAATGAACGATTAATTATGTGACGAATGAATTGGCGCAAGTGAAATTTTCAATCTGTCTTCAGCAAGATAAACCACGAATTCTTCAAATTATTCAATCAAAATTCTCCAAAAAAAAATAGGAATGCTCGAATTCTCGAGATGTGCTCACACGGTGGAGAGATTCCGCAGTTGTGTAAAAATTATTTGCTTACCGATTGTCACCCCCTAAGAGTCGAGCCCACTTTCGCCAAGGTGAACGTTGGAAGAAAAGAAATATTTTCGTGGCTACGTGATCTGAGATTCCGAATCGATTCGAATGGATTCGGCTCTCTCGATACCCACAAAGACCAAGCGACCTTACTCTCCGTCTTTTGTCGTCGGGCTCCACGAAATTTTTCTGGCCCGTGTTCCACGTGGACGCGCGAAGAATCACGGATTCAACGACGAATGCCATTGGAAGTCGGAGCTTCGTGGCCCGTGTCCTTCGCGATTATTCGTGCCAGCCGTCGAAACGCACGCGGCCCTGACCGTGGCCTAACACCTTCTTCTTGTCTTCGCGACGATTGTTTCGTACGTGACATGAAATCAATCGGCCCTCGCCGTCGCTACGCACCCATACGCCCGACGCTTTAACACGTCGGACGTTTTTATGCATCGTTTAAGTCTCTTTAGCCGAGCTTGTCGGTAACGTCTACATTGTCTGGTTGCTGAATGATAACTGGCGTTCGTGCTGAATTTTAATTTTTTCGATCGGTGACAGTTACGTGTATACCTGTTAACTCTGTACGCTTAGAGAATTCTATATAATTTCGTAAATTTGTCCATTTTGTTCGGATAATTAAAAAGTATGATGGCTCTTCTACTAAATACCACCTACGGGAACTGGTTGCCTAAATTTCTGTAATGATCGTCTGTTTGGGATGAAACTGCAATTAATTGTTTTCTTTGATTTAAGAACGCGAAAAGTGTACGACGCGTGAGTTTCAAGTTATAAACTTCTCTTACGATCGACGCAGCAAACAACCAATGAATTATTCAACACAGATTCCATCGATTGACTTCTTTCAACAAATAAAATTCTTTCCATTAAATCAGAAGCTGGTTGAGTCAACGCTAGATAAAAGAAGACACACTGCTTGAAAGAAAATTACACTGAGAAAGTCTCCTCCCTCTCTGGCAACATTCTCTCCAAGCTACAGTTGTCTGGAAACGGCGCGAGAATTTTCGCGGAACGAGAGCGTTCGCGCACTCGGAGAGAAGATTAAGCGGCGTGAAACGCGCGCAAGACAGAAAGAAAAACCAACGGCCAGCGGCGAACGGCTACGTGATCAACATATCCCAGACGGATATCTCGATAGGTCCCGTGAGAAGCTCTCGCGTTGTGAAATCGTTGAAAAAGTTGGTCGACTTTTCGTCGCGGTGCTGACGGCCAGGATATTATAATATACAGATGTATCCCGATCTCGTAGAACAACGGCTCACTTTACGCGCGTATATCGCCATTTATCTCGCGAATTCATCTCTCCTCTACTCTCCGTCTACCCCGCGTAATAACACGGCGAATTATTTACGCGCCGCGAGCTGCAACTTGCGTAAGAAACCGCCGCGACGATATTTCAATCTCGCCTTTTATTTTTCAAGCTGGCGGCCGTTCGATCTTGGCGATCTCACGTTTTGGAAACGTGGTCAGCATAGCACGCTCCGATCGCTTGCCTCTTAAAACGTCGTCCAGCCGCGAAGTGATTCGCGTTATTTTATCATAAACGGCTCGAGAACCGACGAAATCGGCATGCGCTCCGCTAGCAACCGGTTCCGAGCATACTCGCCGTCGCCGTCCAGTCGTAAACGTCCGTTGGAACGGCCGAAACGCGAACCAGGTTAACGTCGGCCACGCCGGGAATCGTTTCGCGCCACGATCGGTTCCATCCAGTGTCCACTCCGACGACGACGAAATTTTATGCACCTTTAAGAGCACCGAGCAACGGCCAACTTATCGCTTTCGCGTAAAATTCTCGAGCGAACAGGTAGAGGAGATTGTCGCCTTTTCTCGGGACAGACTTTTAGTTAATTTCAACGTAGAATCGATTTGTTCAGCTTTAAACGGATCCTTTTTCTTGGGCGGGGGGGGGGGGAGGATTTTAAAAGGTGGAGGTAGATGTGCTGGAATATTTGACCGAAGTTGTATAGGTGTGTAAAGTGACAATAATAAGGTTCCGATATGGAAATTGTATGAAAGGGACGCTTGTGGTACATCCATTTTTACTCATTCTCTGATAATTTTCTAAAAGTTCGAAGGAGATAAATTGGTAAAGTTTAATAAGAAACTGATGTTTTTTTTTTTTTTTTAACATTTGAAAATGCAGAAGAAATACGTATGTATCATATTGATCATGAGTACCTACTTAGCTTCTTACAATTTTTCTATACGTCCAGAACAAGTTATACCCGGTCAAAAATCTTAGGACTCTTTTATTTTTGATATTCTATATTTATCGTAAATTATCGCGTATGTATTTTATAATACAATGTGTATTTTATAATACAGTATAACATGATATATTAATATATTAATAGAGTCTTTATTGTACAAAGTATACTTCACATTTATTGTAAATAATTTATATTGCATATTGCACATTGTGTAATATCTAATTTACATGTTTACATTGTATAATTTATATCGTATATATCATACTCGTTGTATATAATTTATATTTATCGTATTATTTTTATTATACAAATATGTATAATAATCTTCCTAAGTCCTAAGATTTTTGAACGGAGGTATACATATTACTCTTCAATGGAAACGTTCTATACTATAAAAATTCATTTTCTAGAAACGAGGCGTCATTATGACATCGATAATACCAATCATTGAAGAAATTGAAATTTCTACGCTGCCCCGTGAAAAGTTTGTCACGTTTGTCCCGTATGGTTCTACGTAGCTCCGTGGTAGGTATCGTTGCTCATCCACCATTCATAATAGTACGCATCATTTATCCAAAATTATTCGGCCAAGGTTTATCACCCTATCGATTATTCGTTACCATGGCCAGTTTCACGTTGACCACCTGCGATCCCTAACTTCGCTTACGTAACTTCCCTTACGCCACAAAAGCCCCACATGACACGACGTTCGATTCGTTCGTCCTCGACGAGGAGCCCGCGTATATTGTTTTCCCGCGTGACAACAAAACGAGTCCAGACGATTGCTTTCTAGTTCATCAAGCGTGCACATGCCCCGAACAGATGGCTCGGCGGTCTCGATAAAATTCATAATAACACCGTTCTTTGGTCCAATTTTCTGGCCGAAACAGATTCATCCGATCGGTTTTATTACCGTGCCACCACCTCCTCACCCCATTTTATCGGGGCATTCGCGGCAGCTAGGATTTCATCGTGTACAATTTACCGATCCGCCGTGTGTCCTCTGTTCAAATATTTTCAAACAGTTGCAATGTGCGTGGCACCGCGAAACCGTGTGTACATATCTCGTTGAGGTTCGTTCAACGCTGATGTAATTAATTAAACGTTATCCTGACAATTGAATATTGCTGTTATTATAGGATACATCATGCCCGGTCCTCTCGCCAGCGAAACAATGTAACGCGGCCCGATATCGGCGCGTTAATTTGCACACAGGTAACTAATTCATAGCGCGCCAACTACCGCTCGGTTTTGAGCAATTTGTTTATTTATGATCACTCGTTTAGAACCGGGCGTCATTATCGCGATAGCAATTAGAAATAGCGTAATTATCCCAGTAATTTGAAACCAGAGGTTCGGGCTTTGTCGATAATCCAAGTGAAACCGGTCACCTTAACCTCCGTGTGCACGGGATAGCGCGACACGGCGGTTCGTTCGAAATTAATTACACAGAGGAAAAAGAACAGATCCTGTTGTAGAATTCACGAAAATTGAAAACAGTTTCAAGAGTTCAAAGCTTACGGCGTTACTTAGCCGTACAACGTCGAGGTTCGCTCGTCACGATCGCTCGATCGATCTGCATAAGCGCTAAAAGGCGTTCGTTTTCCCGGCAGATAACGACAGAGCGGGTCTCGAAGCGGAAGAAGATAAATATCGGTGTTCATTGGTGCCCGGCCATTACGAATCAAACGTAGAGGAACACCGAGAAAGAGAAAGAAAGAACCGCCGCATACCGTGGCGATATAGCTTTCGCCTTATCGATCAACTTTATAGCCGAAAGAAGGCATAAACCCTTACTTATTACCACGCCCACGCTTTACACGGACTATTAACGTGCGAAGCTAATTCGCATTGTGCGGCTCGCGACTCAGTTCTGGGCGAGCAGGCTCTGGCCGGAAGAATCTGGGCCACCGGCTAAACACACGGCCAATAAATCGAAGCATTATCGATACCCGAGAGAAAGTGTTCGATATTCTGTCGCGTCGCTCGGTTCGAGTACCTACTGCGCCGTTAAAACCCACGGCGACAACCTCGAACTTCTTATTTCATCGTTTTGTCAAAATCTAAATCCGATCACAACGCGAGCATTAGCATGGGCTTTGAAATATCAAGTAAAAGGAAATTTCTAGAGAAAATCTACGCGAGGGAATTTTCATAGAATTTTATAATAATTACGTTTAATATTTAATAATATATTGATAATAAATTTTCTCCGTCTAACGTAGAAGGAAAATTACCAAATTCGATCTCCGTCTCTGGAGGATTAAGACAGAGACTTTCCATCAATTATTTTCCACTGTGGTCCTCTTCATTAATTGTCAGATTAAATTGCAACACGTATCGAACAGCAAATGTTGAAACGTAATTTCGTTGTAATCCAGGGAAGATTCCAAGGAGGAACTATTCGTAACAGAATCGTGAGAACTGAATCGTGAGAACAGAAATCGAAGATGGTGCATCGGAAAAAAAAATCCCTGACGCACATTTGACACCCCCTGTCCCTTTTCACGCGACTCAGCTCGACCCTGCGCTCTGTCTACACGTCTCTAAGTAACTACTTACGTTCCACGTCGAACACAAAGGGCCCAAGTAGAAAGAGAGGCAAAAGCACGGAATTCTCGTGGTGCATTAAAGCCTGGACCTAAGTTAATTAAGGCTAAATCAGTTGTGCGTGGGCACAAAGGCTACTACTCTCCGAGGGGAACGAAGTCGGTCACGGTGCAGCGACATTAAGCTCCGCAACACGCGCGCGTGTGCTGCTCCTGCCTCTTTATGGAATCCTTGAACATGGAAGGCAGCAGTGCGAATTCTCGATCATCGTCTCTGTCCGCGTGATTGAACTTTTACGGAGGATCGAGACGACAAGATGGAGGAGCTACGGTGTGTCTTTCCGGCCTGTTCCGCGTAGAAAGGAGCAGATGTTACCGGCGGATCCAGTGGAAAAGGGAACCGGGTCTTCTCTTTGCTTCCGGTCCCGGACTAATTGCGCCCGCAGACGATTAACGTAGATTGTTTTTAACTACTTACGGCGAACGTCGTCCCGTACGTTCGAGATGGTATCGACTGACTGTAAATCTTGCCAGCCACCGAACCGCTTGATCGCTACCTGTCGCGTAATCGTTCGAAAAGTAGCTGTCATTCACTCTTTCGGAGTTCCATTTACGAATGAAACGGAATGATTCTTGTTTACATTTCTGAACAAATATCGATGAAATTGATAGGATCTTCGCGGGATAGCAGGATGATCTAATTCGTGAGAGTAGTAAAGTTCGAACGATGGATTCGGTGGGAAAACTGTATCGAAAGAAAATTAGAATGTAGCTTGGACGTATGGGAAAAGAGAAGAGAAATTAGATACACAATTTCCTTCTTTTGCTCATCCGCGCGAATAAGATAACAGGACCTTCGTAGGATAATAGAATGATCCGACTCGTGAGAGTAGTAAAGTTCGAACAATGGAGTCGATGGAAAAACGGAGTCCAAAATTCCGTCATCTTAAAAATTGGAAAGTAGAAAGGAAAAGAGAAATTAGATACGCAATGTCCTTCTATCGCGCATCCACGTGACTCGTTGGTAGAAACGGAGCACGTGGCACGATTTATCGGCTTGCAGGCAGATATTAAACGTCTGAGCAGTGGATTCGCGCTTCCGTATGTGCCCGAGAAACAACTGGCAGAGGCCGTGGCAGGTGAAATTGGGCTTAGACTCGCCTTCTGCGAGAAAGCTACCGAACTCTCTCGTTTAGCGCGTTGTGCACCTGTCGCACGCACGGAATGATACGTAATAGATTCGAAAGAGCGAGTCGCCGCCATTTTATACGGGTCGAAGCGCTTCAGCTGTTCAACGATCCGTCTCCGATCGTTATTGCTAGCGAACGTATTGCTTCGAGGGCGTCGGGGCACAATATGTTTCAATTATTATCAATTTCTCGATGAGGGTTGTTGTTCACGCAATTGCTTGTAACGAAATCAGACGACAGTTTTGAAAATAATTTTGTCACGTGACAGTTTCAGTGTCTTGTCTCGGTTCCGACGGCGTGAAAGTATTTTTAGACGGTTAAAATAGAGAAGAAAGGAGATGATCCTTGTTCTAAAAAAGAAATTGGAAGCTAGGATCGATTCGAAATCCATTCTGTTGGAAGTCACGAGCTCCGTTAGCTACCCTGTCGACGTCTTACAGTTAATCCCTGAACGCCAAACATTCGTAACGCCGTCTGACTGTGAAACAGCGCGCAAAGCTATCTTTGGATATTTCTAAAAGTATCCTCCAACGTCGTGCCAGCTATTCAACAATCTGAAGTAATTTTTAAATACTTCCTGTTTGCCATGGAAAAAGTATCAGTCTTAGTAATTAAATAATAGAATCGTGAGTGTGTTTATCAGATTTTCAGACGAAATCTAAAAGTAGAATGTTATACACCTTTGCTCGCTTTCGTGCTCGAATTAAATAAACAGTCGATTAAGGAAGTATTTTTTGCCAGAGCGGCGGACGTTTTATTTCCAGCGAGAGTCGGGGACCGCCGATGAAAAATGTGTTAACAAGCGAAAAGGGATATTTAAAGTAGCCCTGAAAGTCGATAATCCCGTCAGAACAGCCCGAAAAAAAAACGAGGTGAAACGATGGTTGCTCGCGTATCTGCCGAAGTTCACAGGATCGAAAGCATAAATGTTGCGTTACAAACGAGCACGGGATCCGCCTCCCTGACAACCGTTCATTCCATGGACCGCATATTTCCTGTGTGTGCCGGAGCGCGAGAAGTAACGGGTCCAAACAAACGACGAGACACGAAAAAACGGCACCGTGCAGCCACGGGATGGGGACCTGTTCCGAATCATTGCCCGCAATTTCTTATTCCCTCCTAACCGCAGGGACGACTCGACTCGCTGGCGTGGAGTTCTCTCGCAGAACGAACAGAGGAAAGCCAACGGAGGAAACGAACCGCGCGCGGATTTTAAATATATCCATCTCGCGAGCGCAAGTGTCGAGCACAAGGGATCGAAACGGATTGAAAATAGGGATTGAAAACCGTGACACTCGGCGCAACGACGAAACGAACGTATCAAAAGAACGATTTGCCTTGACTCTGAAATACCTGGCCACCGCTCGTAAATAAAACAACAGCCACGCGTTACCATCGAAATCGATTTCATTGCCGTGGATTTTTCTTTCATCTTTTATCTCGTACCTCCTTTGACGCTCGTGAATTCTCCAGAGTTCTTCTGCGACCGGCGGACAGGTTCGCGGTGACTATTTCCTTCGATCTGAACGCAATCAATCCCATCGATCACGAAGGACACGCGTGCGCGCGATCGAGCGGGCGATTAATGCGCACCACCGCGCGACAGAGGATTAGCAAAGCCGGATGACGAACGATCGCAACTACACGAGTGCGAATTCTAAGAGGGTTGACATTAGTTTATGGTTTACTTGCCGATGACAGTGGTTACGCGGCACTGGATATGAAAGCAGAAAGGGAGAGAATAAGGGGGGCGAGATATCGGAGAATGATTTCGTAGCAGCATTCCTCGAAGAGAGAGAGAGAGAGAGAGACAGAGAGATACCGCGATGCCCATCTGGAATAATAGAATACCATTTGCCATTGTGTTCCTTTCTGTCTCTCTTTCTCTCGACCAACGAGACTAACCTCCACTCACCTATACGTACCTCCTGTTTTCTTTCTTTCCCTTTCAATCTCCTGCTTTTCTCTCCCACGTCGTACTTTCTCTCTTTCTCTCTCTCTCTTTACCTCTTTCACTCTATACATACTCAAACATGTATAAACGTGTATAAACGTAGATACAAATAGAGGCTAGTAAGAGAGACTAGATAAAGTGCAGCCACCTTCCTCCCTCGCGATATGGTACACCTACAGCGGGTAAGAGGCATTATGCCGGTCGGCGCGTTTTACCAAGGATTATGCAGCCCGCACACGTATGTTCGCCGCATTATGCCCGTTCAATTCCCGCGGAATCCACAGCATCGTCCTTCGAACCCGTGTATCGTCGCGGCGACTTCTGAAAAGATGTCCCATTGAACGAGCCACCACTTTCCACAATCTTCCTCTCTTTCTCTTTCTCCCCGTCCCTTGCCGCGAACTCGAATCGAACGCACACGCGCCTCACACCGGCATAATTTGTCGAACCATTGAAAATGGCGTAATGATACGAGTGAAAAGCGCGCGTAGCTACTGCTTCTCTCAGGTACGCGCGCCACTCGACGCCACATGGAAGCAAGAGGAGAGCGGACATCCGAGGTGAGCGACGTCGCGGCATGATTTTCCACGGACGTCCTCGTGTCGATTTCACGGGCAGGTGTCTCGCGGTCCATTCGATTATTACGCGAACGCAGAGGTGAAAAAAGGTGGTTCGCTCTTCTCTCTCTCTCTCTCTCTCTCCTCTTTCTCTCTCGATGGGAGTGTAATAATGGATAGTCTTTTAAGATTCCAGACGTGGTCGAAACAATGAGGGATGAGGGAGGGACCATTGTCTCGGCGCCTGGAGATCGGCCGTGTGTCGAATTCCAGGATACGCTCTCTCAGTGGCGTAGCCGAACTATCTCGACGATAGATCCTCCCGGGGATATATCCTTTGTCCGTTAACATCGATTAACATCGTTCGCTGCGAATGAGATTCCGGACGTGTAATCCTCGAGACTTTTGGCAGGAGGGAAAACTTTGGGATGATACGGCTAATCTGGTTGAAAATGTGGTGTGTTGAGGAGATGCTTTGCGAAGGTGTACGTGAATAGGTTGCAACGACGCAAATTGACAAACGATTCGCTAGTCTGTCGATCCGATTTCCACGCTATGCAATTAGAAACAAATACAGAATCTCGTGCAAAAAGAAATTTGGAAATAAGTCTTAAATAGCAATGATGAGACTCGATCTTCGGCCAAATTCGCGAGTATCCGACGCCAGTGTTCACGAGTCTCACCGCCAAGGACAACCTATCGTTTTACAAATTAAATACGTACACCCGCGAGGGCCGTGGAGTTAATGCATTATGCGAAAAAGATAAAGCAACGGTCCCTCATCCGGCCGAGGCGAGAATCCGGATAGAATAAAAGAAACCCGCAGAGATCGATTCCTATACTGGTGGCTCCTATTGTTCCAGCGGACACCTTGACGCGCGTAAACGTTCGCTAATGGCTAATGGATCCCTGCGATCTTTCACGATCGCCGCACACGCACCTTACCCAGAGATCGACTCGAATCGCCGCGCAGGTGTCGATCTGGTCCCGAGCTCGGGATCAATTAACACCCACTAATCGTCCGTGCGTGTAAAATTCATCCTCGATCGTCTTCGATCGGAATCTCCGTATCCCTCTGTCAGAAATAAACGGTTTGACGAAGACAGCGACGCGTTTGCACGTTCAACGGACGTCTCGAATCGTAAACAGCGAATCCGACGCGAGAAAAAGAGAGAGAGAGAGAGAGAGAGAGAGAGAGTTCGATCGTAGTTCAAGGCAGCGCGGGTCAAAGCCGTGGATCGGCCACGATGGATCAGTAATGAAGCGAAATGGATTCGACTCGGTGAAACGCGAGTACACAGGCGTGCAAGCACGTTGGAACACAGCTGGTGAATTCGGCGAACGCCGCTGAATAATGATGATCGATGGGCGTTAAGCGTTTCGCAAGACGCGAATGAGGGATCATCGTGCCACGTCGGCCAGAGAATACGGATTTTTCGAGTCGATCGCTCTCGGTATTCGAAGTTATTAAAATACGATGATTTCGAGATCGACCGACGAACGATTCTAGGGACCAAGGACATCGAGCCTGTAAACGAATTTTTAATAATTTCAGTGATATTAATCGGCGTTGCGTGGCAATCGACATGGAACCAAGAGAACGAATCGAATTGTACACGCTCAGGTTCACACTGGTGTGAACATTTGAAACTCGCGAAAAATATCCAATCAACAAAATCTTTATCGTACCAGGTATCATGTACCTCTAACATTCCGAGATTTTCTGAACGAAAAGATGTATTTTAGTGTGCCAATCTACAATTAATGTAAATTTATGCAATACAATTTATACAATACAATCTATCAGTATCGTCCTCTTTATTAAGAAATTCAGTCAGATTAAAACGCGTGATCGGAGGAAGTGACAAATAGAAAAACGAAAACTTGCAATGGTTTGTCGTTATAATCAGGAGAAATCGCAGAGAATGTATATTCTTCGCCGGAGTAAAAATGAAAATCTTTGTATTACATCTTTGTAACTGCCTAACGCGATAGTCGAAAGTCGCGTATAAAGGAACAAGGACACGGTCCAATAAGATCTCTGACGCACGCGTCAAGACGCGCGATTGGTAGCCGTCTAGGAAATCGCTATCGTCGGGATCGATCGTCGAAATCCGTGTAATAAATCGCTGCAATAGCCGCGGATTAATTTATCATCGGACCGCACCTCCGGGTGATTTATTTCCAGCGGTAACGTCATCGATACCGATGCATTAATAATGCTGCAACTTTCTTGATTCGCATTTCGGTCCCGACACGGGAGGGTGGGAGGAGGTAGGAGGGGTGTTACAGAGGTAGAGAGGAGAAATAATCAAACCGGCTCGAAATATTAAAGTCAAGGACCATTAGGTGATTATACGATCCACAGCGGTGAATTATCGACACCGATGCCCCGGCTGAATGTAAGAGCAACTTTTCGATTTCGTATTCCGCCCTGGGAATTTCCACGAAATTACCATTTCCGGATCGTTGCACCTGCCTTACCGAATGACTGCGGATTCGTTCGGGCTGTAGTTAGACCCCTCGAGAACCAAAGGACCCTGTAACCTTCTGCCGCTCTGGTTCTAATGCGTGCGCCGGATTTTCAACTGTCCCACAGTGACTCCATTTTCCGAGGCCACTTGAAAATTCATTATAGGGCTGCACTCGTTTCGAAACTTTCCACGATGCTTTTCACGACGAATCATGCGTCGATTCAGAGTTAGGTCGTCCTCGGTGACCATTTACGTTTAGGTTTAGGCATACCTATACAGCTTTCACGTTTAAAATTAATTACGAGAATTCAACGACGGCTACAGCGAGTGTAGAATATGTGGGTCAGAGATGTCGGGATGCTCATACGTAATCGAAAGAAATAAAAATATTTTCGAGTGAGAAATCATTTGAATCCCAAAAAAGATAGCGCTGTAAAATCGATACTTCTACATTTTGACCACTCCAGTTTCGGACAATTTGGCGTTAAATTTTTCACCGAATCTCTGTTATTTTACACTAGTGACACGTCTCCTTCCTTTTACCAAGAATCAGACGTCATCCGTTTCTGGATGACGTGGCGTGGTACGAGCTGAATCAGCGGGTTTCCAACAAATTCGACCCGACTCGAACCATCGGGGAAATCACGTTTAAACGACCAGTTAAATCGCCAAAAGTCGTCTAATTTCCTTCCAAAAGTATCTCGCGTCAGTGATCTATACTGATGTTCTAAAAAAAAAAAAAAAAAATAACTCCTTCTAAAGGATCTGCAAAGGAACGAGTTTACTGATCGAAAGTGGGAGAGAGCGTCGAAACGTGTAAGCTAACGCGTTCGATCGTAAGCACGGAGGGAAAATTGTTCGAGCATGAATCTCGGGTTCAATGGAAACACAAACCGAACGTTTCCGTATATAAACGGTGACGGAAAGTTGCTTCTAAACCTAGGCAGACACACCTGCCTTCCGAAATGCCTGCGGTTTCGACCAGTCTACACACACACACGCACACACATACACACACACACAAACACAAAATTGTCAGTCGAACGTTGAGCCAACTGGCCCTCGAATGGCCTCGTGTGTGTACATAAGATTTGGCTTTTCCAGCGAGCAGTTTCTTTTCCACGAGCCCGCGAGAACCGCAAGAATAACGATCAATATTTACGAAGCACTCTCGTCTCCATGACTGCCGGTATTTATACAACCTACCGATCGGAGTGCCTCTTCACCTCTTTATCCGGCGTGCATCCGTTTGATATCTTCATCGCCTTGATCGGGCTCTCTCTCGAGTCCTTTCTTCCTCGATCGTGCGCGACGGAGGCCGCGACGGTGGAAAAAGGAAGGATAAGGAGAAAGAAAGTAGCCGGGAAGCGAAGATGTGTAATAAGCGGATGGTGGGTCAACTATCGAGACCTCGATCGGGATTCTCCTTCTTTCTCTGACGACGATTTAAGAATACCGCGGTTAAATCAGTTAATTCCAACCTCCGATCTTCTTCTTTCCTTACTTTTCGTTCAGGGCTGGCTGGATCATTAGGGACGTTAATAAATATCGATCGGAGGGCAGAAATTCTATTATTGATCCATCTCTTGGAGATCGGAGAGCAGAAATTCTATTGATCTATCTCTTAGAGACAGGAAAGTTCTTGGGAAAAGGTATCGACAGAAGTGAGGACTTTAAGAGAAAGGATTGTACTTTAACTTTCTTTGGATTCTCTTGTATGTTAATTGATCGATCGGAAAATAGAAAAGAAAACGATGGAAATTGTATTCTATCGGTCTACCAAAGGTAATTCCCGGGAAAAGATTGTCGAGGAAAATGGGAAGAGAAATTCCGAAGGGAAACCAAACCTGATCCTCCTCGTTACTTTATAATTCGCACTGACAATTTATTTTCTGATCATTAAATTCCTTCCCTGAAATCATGAATACGATGATGAAAAAAATGGTAGAAACTTGAAAGGAGACGACAATAATGCATACTATCGCGGTGGTTGTTAGGAAAGGTCGTGAATAGGGACAGGAATTTTCAACGGAACCGATAACGGAATAAATAACACTCGATGTTTCGCAAATGATTCTTCGATTTATTGTAACTTTTCATCGAACAGACTTTTACAAAGACTTCTCGTCGCGGTGTTTTCTACGACGAGCACTGTTTCGCGACGACTTTCTTCTCGCGTAAGCACGTTATTAGCAGTGGCGGGCAGCCACGCAGTGGAATAAAACAGAGAGACACACCATCGAACATTAACGAACCACTTGAGACTCGGCCGCAGACACCAACAGACGCGACGAAACACACGATTGTTTAATCACCCATAACGAGGGAAAAAGCAAGCCGACGGTTATAATCGATTCGTTGTACTCTGCTTGTCCGTGTTTCCACTCTCTTGACGATTCTGTCATTGCTGATCGCTTCATTCCATTACAAAACCCGAGTCTCCCTGACTAACGAGTCACGTCAACTCTTCCCTATCCACGATTAATTCGAAGCGTACCTAGTTCGACTAACAATCAACGCTGGGACGTGAAAACACAGACGGGAAAAGAGAAAAAGAGGAATAATTACGGTCGAAAGAAATCGCGCTTCGGCATAATCCTATATTCGACTCGGAGAGAGACAGACAGAGAGAAAGAGAGAGAAATAGACCAGGTGAAAAGAATGGAATCTCTCTAGAATCGGGCGTGTTCCACGTCCTATATTAACGATTCATCGACTTTCTAGTAGGAGGATGCAATGCAGCCCGGCGTTGTGGCCCGATAGAATTTGAGGCGTTACATTAGTCGGACTAATGACGGACATGACTGTCCGTGGGTAGGTATACCGGTTCTTCGAGATCCCAGAGAACCCGTGAGCCACGCTCCCGAGAAGATGGTTGTAGACGGAAAAGCAATACTTGGGAGGATGAACACTGAACAACGTCTCTGGTTCGCGTGGAGGGCGCCACGTACCCGAGGCACGTTCCACGCGATTCCACGTACGAACGCTGTGAACACAGTCAACTTGTTCCCTTCTTTTCAACATTTACGTTTTACTGTTTGAACTTCTATATTTTTGGAAAAATATCTATACTCGAATAACTTGAACAAGAAAGGGAAGGACAAAATCTAGACAAGGAAATGTAATAAATAGATATTCTCCAAATTCCTGCCCTTGCCTTTCTCTGTTTATTCATCTCGTTATTCGTTTTAGAAAATATGTTTGTACACATGCGTCGAATATGACACTTGGAAAACGAATCACGACAGTCGAAGAAAAGTACCTGTGTACTTGCAGAAAAAAATAACTATACGAACGTAGCTCTACCAGAGACCTTCAGAAAAAAAGAAAAGAACGAACGATTACCTGGTGTTGAAAAGTCTGCAGCCTTTTTTCTCTCGACCTGAGATTGACACTTGCAAGAAAAAAAAAACCTCCCTACGTAACATCCCTTTTGTTAACCACGACGTTGCTCACGCCGCGAATGATCTTCTGGAAAATGAAATGAAAATGAAAGGCTCTCGAAACGGCGCGCGTTGGAGCAAGGTTAGCGCGACGACGAGAGAGCGCGAGGAGGAACACCGAGGGCGCGTGCCGAAATTGAAACAGGAAACGAGAGAGGGCTAACGGCGATCGTAAGTCAAGAAAGCACTCTCGCTCTCTTAAAAGCAGCCGCGTAGTCTGGATGAGCGGGAGGGAAGAGAACGACGAGGGACGCTAATTCATAGCTGGCGAGGGACTCGAGGCGAATCGTGATCCGGAGACGCGCCTTCTCTCCACGACGCGGCGGTCGTGCACTCGCCCGCTCGCTCATGCCCAGAGCACTATGGAAATTTTCAGTGACGGTAATGAGGCTTAAGGGACGGTTGTGTAATCAGTGCGCTGCAACTCGATGGAAACAACGTTGCTGCTCCGCGCGCGCCACCGTCGTCGCTCTGGAAATTAAATTCCACGCGAGTTTCGCAATTCCGCGCCGCGCTATTTATCACGCCGCTTGCTTTTGTTAATGAACGTCAAACTGTCTTCCACGGCGCAAACAGCCGCGACGCCCGGCCACGACAATCACCGAACCGTCCCTGGACAATCTCCAGGAATCCTCCCCAGACCCCAGGTGTCTGTTTAAACGAAAACACTGGATCACACTGTCGCGAACTTTCCCTAACTCGATCATCGTGCTCGCCGCCCGTTTCCATTAACTTGCTGGCAGACCTCGACGAAATCGACCGCGAGAGGAGGAAGGGTGGAAAGCAAAGTATCGAATTTTCTTTGGAACAACGATTGTTCTTGTTCGTCATTGTCGGTCATTGGAAAAACTTGAAGAGTTTGAGCGAGATTTTTTTGAAAAATAAGTATTTTGCCTACGTGAAAGATGAAAGATTAACCATCTGTGATTCAAGCAATTGCGATTCAACGAGTTAATCATACATATAACGATAAGTGAATTCGATTACAACGCGAGAAAGTGTATTTTCTGTCTTGACATTTAACACTGGCAATTTTACGACCAGGTGCGGTATCGTAAGTGAAAATGGATACTCACAGTATCGCGAACGCTCAGAACTTAGAAATAGGAAATATATTGCACTTGGCGAACTTTGAGTTTGGAACACCCGGAACACTGGAACGATAACTATCAGCACAACCAGCCTGAATTATAAATGATTGCTGGTTAAGTTAAAAGCACGAGTGGACGTGTAACGCGATAAGGCGCAGCATACATTTACTAGAAATAATCGCATAGGGTTAAATCGTCGCTACTGTCGATTATTAATCCATTCAACGAACTTTCGTACCTTGACGTGACGTGTAATTCTTGAATCTTTATCGCGATTGAGAGCGTAATAAAATTTAAAGAACTGTTACACGACCGCGACAAAGGTTTCCTCTGATCAAGACCAGAGGAAAAGTTTTTTTCCACACGACCGAAATGTTCCGATGCATCCGTGCACGAGGCGATATTAAACGAGTGCGTTGAACGATAACGAAGGATTTTAAGCAGGAAATTACGTATCTTATCAATGGCATGGTAATTATGCGAATTCATTTAATGGTGTTCAATCGACCTCGAGAACTCAGGCCTCCGCTGGCCAAATGTGGCACGCGATGAATACAGTTCTTGCGAAATGTAATTCTCCGCGAGGAAAATTGCTTAAAAAAAAGGAAAAAAAAAGAAGGAAGAGAAATCCAATTCCCCGCACCTCGTGATTTCGCGGTGATGAAATTCGACCGAAATTCACGCCTCTTCTCCTCGTTTCGATCGAATACTCGCACGTTCGCGGCCAGTGTCCGTCCGCGCCGAACACCTTCGATGGCCAGCTCACCCCTCGTCGTCGACAAATCTCGTCACATTCTCCTCAGAAAATGCAAAACATCCGATGTTCCTGATAAACCTCCGAACAGACCTTTCCAATTGGAAGAACTTGGGAACCAAAAACTTTCGGGTTTCTTTCTTTCTGTTTTCTCTCTTTTCTTTTCTTTTTTTTCTTCTTTTTCTCGCCTTTCCCGCGACGCGACGGACAAAAGGGAGAGAAAAACTCGCGACGCGGAATTGAGCCGGAGCTGGCGACGACGATTCCGCCTGGCGCGAGAGAAACGAGGATCTCGCGTCGCGCACGAGACGACACTTGTCGTATCCGGCGCACTCTCGAGCTTCGGTGCCGAGCTTCGGGAACGGAGCGAAGCGGCGAGAACGCGCTCGCAGGGAGAGCCACTCGGAAACTCGCGTCTCGCGAGCAAGCGGCGTAATACCGTGGTAGTCGCGGGCCAAGGCAAGACACGTCGGCGAAGCCAACGGAGGGAACGAGGGTCCTCGGGCTTCGTGCGTTTCCGGCGGTGCTCGGCACTCCCCGACACCCCCGGTCGCTGTTCGAGTCTGCCGACGCGAGACGAACGGCCGCGATAGTCCGCTCGGCCGACAGACGCGTCCGCGACACCGAGTAGGAAGGTACCGTTCTCTTTCTGCGTTCACCGGGGCTCGTCTCGACGCAGCGAGAGCGCCTCTTAAACCGAACCGTTCTTCCAGTCGGTCCTCGACCGGGCATCGCGTGTCAGCCTATCGTCATACCGAGTCGAGAGGTCAACGGGGAAACAGTTTTCACAGTGTTCCATCGTCGGTCTTGGATTTATCTACCCAAATACTCCGACGTATCTCGGCGCGGATTTGATCTTCGGTGAAGATACATTCGCGTGGTGGACAGTGGGAGACAGCGTCGCTCCGTTTCGCTGACTACGCGATCCGTGCGAGTCCGTCGAGTGCGTGAGAAAATACACGGGGGTGTGATCCAGGCGAGTACTGCCTTTCGCGTGCACACGAATATCTCGTGAGATTCGCAGAGTGCGATCGTTGACGATCGGAGTTTCTTGTTCCTCGTTCCTGCTGGCTACTCAGAACCGCCACGCAGGAGAGCTGGTGCTTTTATTATTCAGTGTCTTCGAAAGTTTCCATTGGCCTGTGAAAAACCTCCGAAAGTTATTACCGGCAGGTTTTGGTTTCTGTTTCGTCGACACGAGGGGAAAAGGGATATGCTTGGGTGAGATGCTTGGCAGGTTCACGATTCCACGGTGGTTCGCGTGATCCCGTCGCTGAGCGTCGGATACCCTCCACTGTCTGCGAACAAACGACAGCCTTTCCTGAACGACTAACGATCCGCTACGATTCTTTTCTTCAAATTGTCTCTTCGATGCGTCGCCTGTCCGACGTGACGATCAGAAGGGCTGCTCTGTCGACGGTTCGTCGTCGTTTCGATCGGACCCCGGTAAAATTAGACCAATGAGAGGGCCAGCAAGGTGCGCTCCAGGTGAGAGAAACACGGGGTGGACCCATGGGACGCGAACCTCGGTGGACGCCGTTGGAAGCAGAACGCCGGAGAAATTTCGTCGATTCTAACGAGCAAACGTCGATCGCCGAGCATTTCGCCAAAGAATTCCGCCGCTCGTGAAGGAGCCAACGATTTTCTCGACGATTCTCTCGATCGCGCTCCGGTCGAAGCGAGCACCGAGGCAAAAGGAGTGCGCGTACAAGTGCGTGTGCAAATTCTCGAGAATGTATCGAGGATAACGCGAACGAGGATACGCGAGTCCCGCGACGTTCGTCGGTTTGACGTGCGAGAGAAAGGAGAGGAAGGAAACAGATTGAAAAGGGTGGGGGAGGTGAAAAGAGGAGAACGAGGATAGTGAAGTGTGAATGTGGTGTCCGTGCAACGGTGGTGGAAGGTGGTTGTGGACGACAGCGACAAAGGTGCTGGTGTCGTCGTCCTTGTTTGTTATTATTCTTGTTGTTGCCGTGGTTGTTTGTTGATTGTTGTATTCTTGGTGAGCAGTGGTGACGCGCGGTGCGCGCTGCTCGTTCGTCCACGTTGTTACGATGGTTTCCACGTCCTTTGTGACTTTGGTGTTCTTCGTCTGCCTGCAAACGATCCTACTCTCCACCGTGAGCAACTGCGCGAAGACGATCAGCATGTACTGGAACACCACCAATTCCATGTAAGTGGCACCGATATTTCCTTCTCGTGGAAAGTCGATTTCTCTCCCGTCACGTGACTTTTCGCCGAGACCTTGAGACAAACGGAAAATTCGTTTCACGCTCGCGTCTGCCTGTGATCGTCCTGAGACTCGCGCAAATACGTGGAAAACGCATTGGCACGCGTGCCAAACGCGTTTCGGAGCGTCCGCCCGGTCGGCGAATCGATTTCTCGCGGCGTCTCGTGGCTTTTGAGTAACGACCCTCCGCTTCCGGCGAAGCTTTTATCGCGAAGAGGCCGCGGTATCGTGTCTGCCAAAATTACAGGGGCGAATCGCGACGCCGCGCCACGCTTTAATGCGCTCGCGAAATGGACCGAGCCGCGGGGATCGTTTCGACGTCGACGTCGACTCGGTCCAAATCGTCGGCGATAAAAGCGAAGAAAACGACGATTTCCAGCAGCCAGAACCACGGGGGAAATTGCTCGCAGCGTGACCGATCAATTTCTCTCGTTCTACGACGAATGCTTGAACTTTGGTCAACTGCTTGCTAAAATTCGTCACCTCGGTATCAATTTCCTTATCTCGTTCTAAACAACAGCGACTATTCCTCGCGAGTTTGTGTCCACGCGGTTTCTTTTAATGGTTGCTCGAACAGCGTGACAGGTGAAAAATGTCGACATATATTAATGTCGTGTTTAGACCATAATTTGCGTCGCCAGTGTGACGATGGATTAACTTGCGTGCTCGTAACTTTAAATACTCTGTCCGTGTTTTGTTCAGTTATACCAATTATCGAATATTTTCACCAAATATCGCGATTCTCGTAACTCCGATGATGTTCCCACGTGAAAAAGCTGCAAGGACGTTTCGCTACGGGAAGAATCATGCGCGATTATTCAATACGCGCGAGAAACAATCGGTCGTAATAAAGTGTTAACTAGAACATAACCGTGCACAAAGGGGAGAATGAAAAAAAAAAATCTGAGGTAATTCAAAGCGTATATAATTCATTGGAATTGCACGTGACGCGTTTCGCATCGCTCGTAACCGCAGTTTCACGCGAAACGTGTAAATCTGGCCGGATAACGAGGCTCGTTACTTTATCTGGGGAAAAAAATCTGTAAGCGCGTTCTCCGTTGCCCGCTTCCTGCTCGGACGACGAGCGGAATCAGCGTGGCGCTCGTCAAACCGAAGCGGCAAACCCGATTCACCACACTGCCAATTAAATCCACATTACATGCTTAATCTAATTTGTCACGGTATTTTTCTGCCTGGTTCCGAGAGCATCTCAAATCACGTGCGAGAAGAAAAAAAAACGAAAAAAAAAGAATCGGGCTCCCGTCGTGTGTGAGAACGTTCCAAAACATTCGCGTGCAACTCGGCTAAATTTCGCGTGAAAAATCATCCTCCGGGCCACCGTAACAGTGCTACAGACTGTCGACGAATCGAGCTCGCAAGACTCGCTGGTTTTTTTCTGCCCTTCCCCTCTTGTTACTCGAGGAAGCGGTGTCCTTATAAGCAGCTTGTTAGTCGAGCGATTTCTTTTGCGGGTCTGCTCGGCAATTTGCGTAGTTCGCACTACTTTTTAGTATCCTTGCCGGCGAGCGCGTAAATCCACGCACGATACGCGCCGGACGAGAGAACAGGCTGGTGATTCACGTCAACGTTATAATCGATGCGATAACATTTTTTTTTATTTCCTCTTTTTTCGTTCTTTCTTTTTGCTCTTCTTCGACTGCTTCGCCTCCCTTTCGACGAGCGTGAAAAACTTGCTAGCCTCGTAATTTTCTCGATCGTCCGGAGCTTCTTGCCGATCGTTTTCTCGATCTCGCCGTCGTCGTCGGCACGCATCCCGCCAGTTAACTCGATCCGTGAAGAAAGAACGCTCGTAAATTGAAACTTTTGCCCGCCGTCGTACTCTCAAGGACGCGTGCTCCCGAGATCTCGAGTTCGACCAAAAATTCACCAGATAAATCTCGATCGAAAAACCAATAAAACAGAGTATCTCGTATGTACAAGTTGAACCACCGAGACTGTAGGAGGAGATTTTTTTAAGGAACACCTTGAGAAGCATGTGGATATTTGGGAAATGTCGCACTTTTTATCGTGCACGGTGATGCTCGAGAGAATGGTGCGCGTATTCAGGTTCCTCCGGCGTAAAAGCGTCTGCGTTTGTGTGTATGCGCATCGTACAACGAAATCCGGGCAGCCTATTCTCCTCTTCGGTATAAGGCCCCAGACGTCCGGCTGACTTTGACGATCGGTTTGAAGTCGCGCATGCATTACTTACGGCCGGGACGAGGTGGCCTCGCGTGCGTGTGCGTGCCCATACGTGTGAGAATCCATTTCGCGAAGGAGAAGGACGTTGTCAGACTGTCTTCTTCGCGGGACGTACGAAGGGCAGTAAAAAACACGTCGCGCGCGGAAAAAAAATCGAAAAGGAAGTAACACGTAGGTATATACAACGAGCGAAAAGGGAACAGAAGAGGCATGGTAAAAGGAGAGAAGAACGAGGGGAGGGGGGAAATACTGCTGGAGAGAATAGCGTTTGCCCCTTTCGAGAGGGAGGGAGAGAGGCTGTAAATCTCGATCGCTTATTGGAAAATCAAAATTCCCTTTAAGGATCTGGGCGAAAAAAAAAGAGAAAGAAAGAAAAACGAGCAGAAAGCTGTCAGCAGAGCATGAAGACCAGTGGCTACTTGATTATCATAAATCTGTTTCCACGGTTACGATGGGGTTACGATGGGAGTTTATTCTCTACCGGCGAGCTAAAGTACGCCAAGTCTGACGTTTACTGCCTCGTTGTATTTTCGACGAGAATCTCTCTTTGTACGGTGGAACGGTATTAAAAACGGTGGTGCACCTCCACCACTCGGCTGCACCGAGCGCTTTAAAATGACGTAAGAAATCCGTGAGAAAATATCGTAAAACGACGACAAAACTTTCGACTCTTTTTTTCTTTTTTTTTCCTCTGTCTCTCTCTGTCTCTCTCTCTCTCTCTCTCTTTTTTTTAATTGGAATAACAGTAGATCCGAACGATCGTGCAATCAATTGCCCGGACGAGTTCGGTCGAGATAATTGATTTGAAGGAGAATTTTAAACGATCACGATGTCGTTGGCGAAATAACGACGACAGAGGCACGATCGCGGCAGCAGATGCTGCAGCGCCGTTGGAGACTTCAATGCCGGACAAGGAAGATCTGCCGCGGCAGATTATTGAACTCTCCACTCTGGCGAGCATGCGCGCACGGCTAGACGATTCTATCGGATTCAAGAAGGCATGGAACGGTCCGCGCAATAAGTATTTCTGGTTATCGTTGTGCTTACGGTTTCGTATTCTCCTTGTTTCACGCGTACGCACAACACGGCCTGTCGCATTTTTCGACCGGCCACGTCGTTAATTCTCCGGCATGGACCAACCTGCTGACAAAGTATCAAACCGTGCCTTACATTTCACGATAAGAGTGCCAATATTATCGACACTTCGAGAACGATTACGCGCATTCGTATCGAGATATTTATGATGCTCGTTCTCGCTCGTAAGATATGTAACACGTTGTTTCTAACCCGTTATCGGACGATATCAGTATCACGATCTGACGAAAATATTACGCGTTTTACAGTAACTTTACGCAAATACGTATAACGTGGCTTTTTTATTGTTGTACATTCTGTTCTGATTTGACAGGAAATGTACAAGTCATGTGCAGTCTTTGTGCCTGTACAGTCATGTGCCTCGTTCGTTCGCCCGTTTTAACCTGCATGTAATAACTCAAACGAGCGGTACGAATGAAAAAGACCGAGATTAGTAAAAACTGGCTGACGCTTTGCGAACGTACGATCTTCCGAGAACTCGGGAAACCAGTGTCGCGAAATTTCAGCGACTGCTGGTTTAACGCTGGTTTAACGCGTGTTCAGTCATTCCGCGCAATAAATCGCGCGTAACGCGAGTAAGCCTGTAAGTAACAAATTAATAATAAACGATTAATAGATCCTGTTACAGTTTTCGATATCGATCTTCCATCCACGTAACGTATTATTCCCAGAAATTCGTTCGGAGATAGTTCATGCCTGTCAGTTCTACTGTTAACCGTCACGCCGTCGACAAGCGTGAAAGATTTCCGATAGGTATTTTTCCCTCGGCGAAATATCCTCCGCAAAACCAACAAGCAACGACCGACGTTTAATACGGGCGTTGTGGCAGTCCATCGCGCGCGAAATGTACGCGCAAATAAATTGCTAATTGCAGCGAAAATGACGGTTTTGGCAAGTCGAGCGTTAACGACGCGCCACGGCCTAAAATTAAGGCCGTGGTGGCACGTTGCCCCCCCCCCCTCTCGAAAAATCTTAATTTCGGCGCGGTGTAGATTTCATAAACCGTTACACTTTAACACGGCCTCGGTACCGTTATTAAATTGCCGGTGTACACGCAGCGAGAAGCTCGTTTTTCGAAAACCACCGGAGGTTCCTATCCCGGCTCTCCCGGTAGCTCTCCGTTCCGTGGCGCTTTATGGCTTCGAGTATTATGGTAACGTCGATTTGCAGCGGCCACAAATCAGCGGTTTCCCGTCGGAGGAAACTAGCACCCTTCGCGCCGAAGATTGAGAATTCGCTGCCCGATTCGTGGAAATAACCGACGGCCGCTCGCCGTGTCGAATCACGCGGAAACAAAGAAACGCCATCGTCACGACGACGAAACGACCGCGAAATGACCGCGCGATCCGGGGCCGATCAATCCTAATTACTCTGCCAGCTGCGGATAAAAATAGCAAAAACTGCTGCTCGAACTACTTGGATCTAAGAAAAAAAAAGAAAAAAGGGAGAGAGAGAGAGAGAGAGAGAGGAGAGAAACGCCGCCCGGCGCGGCACGCAGGAAAAATGGGAAGGTTCGTTTAATCACAGTGGGGGAAAATAAACGACGAGACCACGCCGAGGGCAAATTGCACAGAAGTCAAATGGTACACTACAAATAGCTCGCTCCGCCAAGTATCATTACCAACGTGGTGTGAAATCTCGTGCATTTGCGAGCACCGCCTGCCTGAAATCATCGGTTCTGTTCTCGTTAGAGTGATGCCTCCTTCCTATGGGAAAATTGAAATTCGTCTCGCGTAGCCTGGTGAATAACGATGTTTAAAATCGCGTGTATACCTCGATGTCCGTCCGGTAAGCGTGAATTTTGTTTGTGACTTGACGGTGGTCAAAGTGATCGTTGAGTCAACCACTCAACGTAGAAGACGACGAATTAAAAGAGTAAAGAGCGGAGTGTCAAAGTTTCCATAAGTCTGCACAATAAATAACGTGGAGGCACGACGTACAGAAACATATTATAATTTTACGACTGAAACGAGTAATTGTAGAAGAAAGGGGAAAAAAAAGGAAAACTCAATTTGAAGGAAACATCACTGTCAAATCAACCGATTACAGGCATCGTTAAATCGTGCGCTTCTGGAAGTCGTGGACCGTCGCTTAACGAGTCGCAAATTAATTATTCATCATTAAAGGCTAACGGGCCGTAGTGGCGTCGCGTCAGCGCCGGTCTACGCCAGAAAAACGAGACGCGAGACATGCCGGTGACGTTTACGAGTGCGCGGACAGCGCGTAAATATCTGCATGAACTTGCGGGACGCCTTCTTCCTGTTACCACGTGTTTCACGTTCCATGACTCGCGCGGATCAAAGTGAAAGACAGAGAAAGGGTGAGCGACTTCCTCTTTAGCCTCTTTCACGACTAACGCTGCACGATCGGTGGCCGCGAAAAACCGCAAAAGAACGTGACACTGGGACGTCAACTGGAAAATTCTACCGACTGATTTACGAATCGACAAGTTACGTCCACTTTCGCTTGATTTACATTCGTCGAGCGAACGATTATACTTGATTGGCTAATAAAATGGGTACAAAAAAAAAGAAAAATATTTGTCGCTGGAGAGATGTTCGTCAGTTCGTGTGCGTTTACGTGCATCATCGTACCGAACTCCACGATCCACGCTTCCACGACGCTGTCACGCGTCGTCCGTTTTGTGCGTGTATGCGAGTTAACCGAACTCGGTACCATTAATTTAACCCCAAGTTACGCCGATAATCGTACGGCAGTATCTCTCGATATCGAGGAATATTCCGAGGTTTTCTTCGTTAGCGGTTACCGGCGAAGCAACTCGGAGAACCATGAAAAAAAGTTCCTCTTTCTCTTTGTCCTCTCTCTTCCTCCCTTCTGTCTCTGTGAGTAACTCGAGGAAAGAGAGAGAGGGAGACTGTTGCAAGAGGCACGTTTATCTCCAGCAGACTCTGGCGGCTGGCAATAAATCCTGGCGTTATCAGTATTAAATATCTTCCGTAAAAATCCGCAAAGAGGCCGAGAAACAAAAGATCATTATTAGCGTAAGCACGCGTGTACATCATTACTCGGTGTGTCCCGGTGCAACCGGTGCTCTCTCTCCTCCTGCTTCCTGCTCCGGCAACAATACACCGGGTGCCTTACACTCGAGAGTCACCGACGTAAGGGAGAAAAAGCGTACGTTGGGGCGTTACGAGCTACGAGGACCGCGTTACGGTTAATTAAGCGCGAACGGAGCCTCTGGCCAATAGCTACGGATCGCCTGGAAACTGGAAACCAGACGCGTCGAGAAAACACGTCCACGGAAAAAAGAGAGAAAGACAGCGGGACCGAGAGCGGAGAGGGGTCGGAGGGAGAGAGACAGCGGCCATCACATCGGTGAAAAAGGCCCCCGGTAAAATCGCGTCAGGAAAGTGTCGTTTCCGAACGGCAGCTGTTTCCTGTTACAAAAACTCTCTAACACGAGCAATCGTGTCTCCGGTCCAAGCTCGGGGGGAAAAAAGAAGGGGCACCCTCGCCTGCAGCTAACCCCCTGCAACGTTGCGGTTGGAACTTACATGCGATTACGTGTTTCTCACAGGGCCACCGTGATCCATAAAACGGGCGCGTTCCACCGGAATTTATGTCCTAATTCCTCGTGCGGCTCGTTATATTGCTGCAGATGGACGATGGATGGGTTGTCGGTCAGAGAGACGAGAACAGTCGAGAGAGGGGAACAGTCGTGTCGGGGTTTTGCGTTAGGGGCGATTCTCGTGATGTCGTAAATTTTTCGACAGACGGAGGATAACTATGGGATCAAAATATATCAACGTTAAGTTGTTCGATTAAAAACATAGTTTCGCCGTTTCTCCTCGAGATTACTTCGCAACGCTGCGAGTTTGCCGGATTTGCCATCCCACGCCCACCCCAAACCGAGCAAGCGGTTCGAATCAATTTTCCCGCCTATGGAAATTAATATTTGCCCAACAAGAAACGAGGGTAGAGGATCGATGGGGACCGAAGGGCCGTACATCAGACTTACGAAGTAATCGTATATTGTCCGCCGACAGATAGCCGTCATCCAGCTAGTGGAGCGTGAGCGATATTTCGCGTTACCCACGCATTCCATTTTTCTGCGATGATTTCTCCCCAAAGTGTACGGCCGCGTGTATTTGTCAGTCGATAGGGCGTCGCGAATCGCGATGTTCCTACAGAACGTTTCGTCCCCTAAAGGGCGAACAGATACAGACAATGAGAGATTTCCACGGCTCAGCAGGTGGCGCGGAACATTCGCGCGAGGCATACGTTACGTTACACGACCGTTCGTCCGTTCGTCAAACGAAAAAAAGTGTATCGTTTGATTGTAGACGGTGCAACGTAATGATCATTATTATGCCAATTAATTCGCGCCTACGTGTATACACTGTGGGACGCGTTATCCATGGTCAGCACGCGATTCCATCTGCGGAGGAACGTCATTAATAGCTTGCTCGGATATCGCTATACACTTAAAATAATTGCGGGCCGGGGCCATCGTGTGTGCACACACGGGCGTTCGACGAGAGGCGCGTGGCGTTTGTGTAGATCGCGTGAGGACGAAGACCGTGCCACTACGGCCGTAGGTGTACGCCGAACGAACGAATAATTTCATTCCCACGGGAACTCGCGAAGGTGAGCCGTGTCCCGCGTTGGCCCAATTAGCTCATAATCGACGCCTTCATTTTTTGCAACTCCGGCAACGGAGCCTTGTACTACCTTCGTTTCTCGAGAATTTTAACGCATTTTAATGGGTCCCCTATATATGTACATATATATGTGTTACGGGCGCGCCTATAGCGGCTCAATTATCGATCGTAATTGACGGAGTGTTAGGGGCGAGGATGAAAAGCTGTCCGGTTTCTGAAACATCACGCTCCGCGGCCTGGTGCAACGTTGCAAGATGAATTTTAAAATACCTAACGGGCTTCGGGTTATGAATTCAGTAGAAACGACGGTAGAAACCACTTCCTGCACCGTTTGGTTCTTTTTTTTTTTTTTTTATCTTTGTGTGATCACTCTTGGAGAACAACAAATCGCCGTTTGGACCTTCCGCGTAATGTGTCGATTCTTCTCACTTGTTTCGTCCGGTCGATTTATCAGCGCCGGATGAAAGAAACCTTTCGCTCGAGCGTGAAAAACCAATAGGGCAGACGAAC
Source organism: Tetragonisca angustula (assembly GCA_036937485.2). Taxonomy (NCBI): domain Eukaryota; kingdom Metazoa; phylum Arthropoda; class Insecta; order Hymenoptera; family Apidae; genus Tetragonisca; species Tetragonisca angustula. The sequence goes on along the minus strand of JAWNGG020000054.1, from coordinate 456,422 downwards.
GTCCAGAAAATCCAGAACAGAGTCATAAATCGATCTCATCGAGAGAAAAAGTAGCTACGCCAACTATGTTAAAACGACGGCAATCGCGTTACACCGTATCCTTTTGTTCGCCGTTTCCTACGTTCCAAATTCCATTCCGCCTTTTGTCAGACGGTTCCGCTGCCGCCTCGCTTAGACATCCTCGGACCGCGAAAGGATTCGTAAAATACCAATTTCCGTTTCATCGCACCAGGAAGAGAGTCGTCGAGCTGTCGATGATTTCCGTGGCTCGGACAAAGGAGAACGAGTCGATGTTGCGGGAAGACACGCGTGTTTGCGTGCTGCGTAGGACGGAAAGAGAGGAGGAAGAAGGGGAATGGATATGCGCGCATGATGAGCGCGTATAAGTGCACGTTTCGCCTGCGAAACCGTGCAGGAGATTGCACCTCGAGGTCCTGCGGTGCGCATTCCGTGAAGAAGAGACGCTGGACACGGCGTGGAAGAAGAAGGACGGAGGAGAAGAACGAACGAACGAACGAGAGAGCAACTGCCTCACGATCCCTTCTACTCCTCGACTCGTATCCTCGCTCGCTCGTCCTCATTTGTCTCCTCGGTTTTCGAGCCACCGGCCAAAACTCCTCGTGCCTTTCTTTCTCGGCCCTGTTTCGTCTGACCGATCTCTCTCTCTCTCTCTTTCTCTCTCTCTCTTTGCCACTGCCGCCCGTCCTCTGTCCATCCTCCTTTTCATTTCATCGTCCTTTTTTTTCTTTACGCCATCTCGCTTCCAATCCATCGCTCGCTGCTGGGACCCTGAAAGGGCTGCTCGCGGCTCCGTCATGCAGAAAGGAGAGAGGCAACAGCGGGAACAGCAGCGAGGCTTTTTCGAATCGAATCCCTCATTGTCGACTCGGTAATTCGAGGAGGATCGAAATAACCCATTATCTCGTAATGAGCGGTGCATTCACGTCCACACGGGGATGTACGCGCGGCGGATGGTGTGTGCGTCCACGCCACGCAACGATGTTACATTTACATAGTCGCCGATCGAAAAGCTGTTCGCCTCGGCCGACGTGCAAACGCTGTTACAAGCTTCCTGATTCCGTAAAGAGCCGCGCTCTTTATCAAAGACATACGTTAACCACGAATTTTCTTCCTGAATGTTAATAACACATTCGGTTGATTATTCTTTCACAGACTTTGGGTAAAACTGAGGCAAAGTCCCGAAGAAAAATGTCAGGGATTGCTTCGTGCTAGGTGATCGATCAGATGTATATAAATATAAATTCTCTGACGGGATTCTTCGTATCTGGACTCGTTTTTAATGTTACCGCGGGTCATAAGTAGTTTTAGTAGTTATTCCGAGTTAAATGTGGACGTGACCGCCTATTTTTATCAAGTCAGCAGACCGATAGTTTTATAGACTTCGCGGAAGGGGAATGCACACGACACAGAATACACACAAATAGAATGTATAGACGCTAATCGATAGTTAGAAACTAGATATTCTAATCTTGGTTAGATTCCTAGTCGGTTTACTTTCTTGATACCTCATAATCGCTGACGATTTTTTCTGTATCGTTTAAACGCTTCTTTGTCACTGGCGACCAGGTGCTCGATCACACGTATTCCACCCTAAATTTTTCACTACCAGTGTATCCTGTTTCTCCCCCAAAGCGCAAGTGACATTTAACAGTTGTTCCAACATGAGTCACGCAATTTCTAGAACTAATCTAACTCAATCAACTCTTAAGATCTTGTCGATTCTCTATCATTAAACTACAATTGTACTAATCAAGTTGAAACGCCCAAGTACAAAGATCATCCCTCTACATTCTTCCTTCGAAATTCACATAAATCTCCTCGAAAGACTTCGTTCTATACGATCTAGATTACAGCTACATTTGTATCTTTCTAACCTCCTAATAATATTAGTTAGAAGTATATCCTATGTTCATTACATATGTTTCATCACATTTATATCACTAGAAAAAAAGTAAAGATCCGTTAACACGAATATAAGTTGATGATAAATTTATATGAAAATTGCTTCGTTTACTAAAATTAATCAAAAGTAGAGTTGCATGTTTATTGCAGCAGCTCCTTGAATTAGTAACCTTAAACACATTAACGATATTAGTAATGTTATTAGTAATAACTACTAATAAATTTCCTACAATAACGAAAACTTCTACAATTTAGCCATAAAGGAAATGACATTTCACAAAAAAGGGAATCAGTCCGACCACTTGTCAAACTTGCAACGTTAAAGAATTTGGCAATAAAAGAAACGATAATTCACAGAAAAGAAAGTCTATAAACCCGGAGTTCGCGGCTTGTCGATACTTGCTAATACTATTACTTTCTAAACGTGCAAGTGGGCCCAAGGGTAATTGCTGAAGTGGATGGAACGGCTCGAAAGGTCTTCGAACCCCGATGTGGAAGCTCTCGCGAAGCGTTTCTCAAGCGTACAACCGGCGCCATCTGTGGAGCCGACCGGAAACCGCCGGATCGTTCGTTTACGACTCTTTCAAGGACCCGGTCGCGCTAAATCCTTGCTCCCTCGCTGCCGTTGCTACTGACGTTCACTGTTGCGTTCCGCCTTCGAAGTCCTCGACATACCTTCGACGAACGGTACGACTTACCGCACGCGTAATGAAGTTATCATCCCTGTTATCGGCCCTCGTTAATCGATCCACCTGAAGAAGCAGGCACAGTCACATTTCCGAGCGACGCGGCGCTGCCACCGGTTCGTTACACCCGAAACGATCGTCGCGATATTTTCCACGACGATCCCGTTGCATGAATATGGAAAGCAGGATCCCATAGCGATTTCCATGGGATACGAAGTTTGTCGAAGAGCGAACGCCTCGGTACTCTGTTATTTGTTAACGAAGGATCATTGACGATCTACAACCCTTTGTTCGAATTCTGGCGTAGTTCTCAGGACATTCAAGCGATAGGATTGTCTGATTCGTAACTGGGTTCGTTGATTGTTCTTTGTGAAAATAACGAAGCGAACCAACTTCGATTTCTCGTATCTGTGTTAATGAGATATCACGCGAGGCATTAACATTGCAACATCCGGTTAATTTCGGAAATAAATTTCATTAGAGATCGGAAAGTGAAGGAATTACAGGTGGTGGTTTTTGTGAGGTACTAAATATGCGAATAAATGAATATAAACGGAGATACAGATTTAAACTTACTGTAATATTATATACTGTTGAAAATTACATAACTCTACAGTAACCGACCGTTATAATATTGAACTGAATTAAAAAATAAATAAAATCTATTCAAGAAGCCACTGTGAATATTGAATACGTTTAAAATATTTCTTATACGGAGACATCATATTATCGAAAGTATAACAGAATTTATAGCATAGAATATTAAGCCAAGGTATTCCGAGACCCCGAAATGAAACCAAATATACCAAAAGATATCATCGCGAAACTTTCACACGTTTCGATAGAATCCACTCAATTCGAGAGATACCTCGAATATACCGTTCCTGCGATTCGACGAATCGTTCTTTATTTATCTGCATCGGCGTATCTCTTCCTCCTATTTATCGAAAGTACACATCGTCTTCCTTCATTCCAAAATCCAGAGAATTTTTCCTTCCTCGTGCCTGATCGTTACTTTGTGTACGCGCCTAATCTCTCCGACGAGCATCGGTGTTTCCCGGAATTTCTTTACCACGTCCATTGTTCCAGCCATTCTAATCATCGTGTTACATTCCGTATTCCCTTATCTGTTCCTCGAGACGCAAGACAAAGAAGTCTAACAGAGCTATCCGTCGTTGGCGTACAGAAAAAATGGTATGCGCGTTCGTGTTCCTCGGGACCCCGCGCTAATGGACACGGCGTGGTCGTCACCGTTGCGAATCCACGTGGACACACCCTAAACAGCCAGAATTTTCCCTGCTAATGGAACGACGTGTTGACACGAGATTCGGTCTGTTTGTACGGATACAGCTTGCCAGAGGCGCCGTGCGCCACAACCATTATTTGCGAGTGGACTAATCACGAGTACCTGAGGTCCTACCCTCGCGTGCTGAGACAACGGAAATACCTAGCCTGGGGAGTGCTTTTGTCTTAAAAGCCTTCCCTCTTCGTTTCGTTCGTTCGTTTTTATCTCGACAAATAATCTATCTAAAAATGTTTGTTCCGTCCGTCTGAAAACTTTGGTTGCAGGCGCGCGAGTTATACAGGCCCGGGCGCCATGTGCTCCGAGTTGGAACAATCTGATCGCGGATCTAAGGAATCTACTAGTGTAATACGATAGGAGGTTTTAAGAACAAAGACGTAGAAACCTAGGATACGGCAACATAACACCTGGACCCGGCTACCTGCTGCTGGATTTTTCGGGCCACCGTTTTGTACAGGGCTCCTCTTAACACGCGTTTAACCTATTCACATGCTTGCGTGATGAACGGCGTGCTCTTTTTTTTTTTTGGAAGTGCGAATCCTTCTGAACGGTCTTTGAACGTCGTGGAATATCTTGTATCAATTTATACGACGTTTGCCGGCGAATGCCGAATAAATAGGTTTGGTGCGACCGCGCGACCTTCGAACCTTCGAGCCAGATCCCCGCTGATGCGTCTCTCGTCGCTAATGACGTCAACCTAACGAACGACTCTTTTGTGAGAGTGGACGGAGGCCGCACGATTTCAAGAAAGCTTTAACGCAATTCAATGGGGTATAACAAATTCCACGATTCGAAGTCAGAAAAAGGGATCGACTCGGAACGGCCTACCTGGATCCTTTGGCCTCCCCGTGTTCGATCGTTTCCCTGACTCGGAGATCCTCCTTCATACATATCTACACACGTATATATATATATATATATATTTCATTTTTTTTTCCTTTTTTTAATTTCGAAGTTTCACCCGACAGAAGAGGATTAATGGGTGCTCCGAAGCAACGAAACCGTGACGCAGAAGGAGAGAGATCGGAGCAAAGTCGGGTATCCTGAAACACCCCATTCCGTCCACCCCAGGTTGCCAGGTTCCTCGAAGCAGGAATGCCATAATCTAGATAACCGAGCATAATAGAATACCTGGACCTGGACTGGTTGCTTTCTACCTCGTTGCACCTTCACCTTTTTTTTCTCTCTTCTCACAGTGCCAGCTCGTATCTCCTCCGTGCTCCTCTTCGCTACACCTCCCTCTCTTCTTCTTTGCTCTCGTGCTTGTTTCCTCCTTCTTTTCTCCTTCTTCTTCTCCTTCTTCTTCTTCTTCCTTTTTTACTTCATGTTCGTTTGGTCATCCAGCTGGTCAGAATCCAACTTTTCCAACGTGATCGTCAATGATGACGCGAGGATATGTTTTCCATCTTCTTCGTTTCATGTATCTGTTTCTCCCTGCTGTTCCTCGGTGACACGAGGTAGGCATTCCTCGTGCTCGATAAGAAACGAGGAATGCCGAAAGGCACAGGATGAGGACGGAACAACCCTCTCGTTATGCGTTCTACATTTAGGACACGTGTTTTTCCACTGGACAACCGACCACCGAAACAAGGAAAAGTCCTGTCGGCACCGACAGACCTACCAAAACTACGATCGTATCGGATTTCTCTGCTGGATCAGCAGCCTGGACCAGCCCTCTGTTTCACACACATCCGTGTATAAACACACATATGAACGCATCCTAGGAGAGAAATTTCGTGAATGTCCTGATGAGAACTCGCCGGGCACCCAGTCTTCGTTATTTCTTCCCCTGTTAACGGTTCGACGATAATTCAACGTCCATGCCGCCGTGGGATTGGACCCCGCGGTGGCACGCAGCTTTCGTCGAAACTTCTCCCTCTCTTCCTTCGTGCGCTCGACGAAAATTATCGTCTCGTCTGTCCGTTTGTCCGCTGTTCACGAATGTTCGATATTACTGGATAATTCAGAGAAATCAGTCACACGATAGAGAATCGATTCTCAACGTACGACAAAGTACGTACAAGAGAAACGTGATTTGGCATTCGAGTCTATGTATGCAAGTAGATTCTCTCTTTCTCTCTCTCTCTCTCTCTCTCTCTCTCTATTTATTTCTCGAGAACATCTTGAGAATAAAGTGAAGGTCCGGCGAAAAAAATCGATTCGACACCGCTCACCGCGCGCCATTAACGAACCGTTCACGAACGAACCTGGTATTCACAGAATTTTAATTCGTATTCGAGCACGCCGAAACGAACGATACAGCAGCATTCCGGGATTGTGTCTACAAGGAGAAGGCGTCGTACCGCGATCGTTTGCCTTTACGTTTATGTCGCCGTTACGAAATCTCAGTTCCAATTGTCCTTCCAACCGGTCGATACGGATCGTTGCCCCGCGACTCTTTATCTAGATGGATCTCGACTTGCCGGCGCTGTGCTGTACCTCGTAACCACGAACTTATAGCAAAGAGGTCAAATCTCTCTCTCTCTTTCTCTCTCTGTTTATCCTGCGTTCGTGGTTTCGCTAGGTTTAAACATTACAAATTGGAAAAATTCAATTTTATTGAATTCCTGAGTTTTATATGATTTACGATCAGTGATTGAACTGTACACTGGAAACGATCTACATACTTGATCCAAATTTGTCTCTCGAACAAATTTATAAGGCTTTGTGAAAAGATACTTAATATAATGATAATTCAATTTATAATCATATCAATATAATGATAGTTCAAAAAAAAAAGTCTTGGTGATAGTTGGTGATTAATTAACAAGGTAGTGGATTTTCAAATCGCTCTCGCACAAAGATCGCAGGAAACGTGATAAGCACTTGTTAGTTTAGTTTTATCAAAATTACTGCGTAAAATTATTATCCAAATTTGATCAAAACTGTACTCTTATTTGATCATCGAGTTGCACCCTGTTGAACATTCCAAAAATGATTTTGTGCTATTCTTATTGATTGAACATTCTATTCTTCGCTTCTTAGCTTATCAAAAAACTTACATTTGTGAATTTAACTCTGAGTCGCTCCACATTAGTTTTTTTTTATTAGTAAAAATAAACTTGCTACATTCCTTCTCACTATCCCCATGTGACAAATAGAAAATGCAAGCTTATCTTGAAAACGTGTCTTTCGTAGCCTTTGTAGCGCGGGATTGTTAGGAAAGCAAAAGGGAGCAACGAAGAAAGCAATTAACTACTTCCGCGCAAAAACGATTTCTCGCGGCGATTAATAGACGCAGCACCGGTTGCCTATGGGCAGGAGATCGAGTTACTCGCCCCGGAGTATGGTAACGTCCAGCTAGAAATCACAGCTAACTGATAAGCGTTCTCGCTGTTCCCCTTCCGGTTATGCTGATAGAGCGAAACGCTGAATGGAAGTCGCGAATGACATTGATATAGGAAGTAGGCTGAAACGATCGAGGAGGAGGATTGCCTCGCACCTGGGTCCGTCTGCATCTTCCATGGGAAACCTGTTCGTTTTGACGGCTGGTTTAACCGTGTCGTGCATACGTTGCACAGACAGAACGGACTTCTCGAGGCTGAAGGACAGGTTTCGAGCTGTATCGAAGCGTGTTTAGAACGTGACGAGGATTGAAGCAGCGTGATGGACTCCGCAAGTGTCCAGTGCTCCAGATGCCGTTTGTAAAAGTGTATCTTATATACGTATATGTGTGTGTGTGTACGTGTGTATGTTATAACAGAGTGACTCATGGACTTGCAGAGTCTGTGGAGTTCTGACTTCGTTCGTTCGTATTGAAATTAGAGAAACTCGACGCCACAGGGGAGGAACTGCAAGATCTCACTTTTGAAAACGAGACCATAGGGAACTGCGTGGAATTTAATAGAAACGTGAACAAATCGTCGTATATAAGGCTAGCGAGTTTTGAAATTAGCAAGGAATTGTGCAGTAATTTCTCTGTACTGGTAAAAAATAAAATGAAATTCCGTGAGCACACGAAGGTTGACGAATTTGGAGTCACAAGTAATTAAAGTAAATCTACCGATTTATGGTTGAATTTTATAATTTTGATTTTCACAGAAACGGTAGGAGATGTTAACATTTAAATTATTAGCAGTTTTTTATTAGTAATTTCCCCATAATTTAAGAGAAGCAATAAGAAATAGCATAAAATTATCGAAACATCACTTTCAAAAGGACAACAAGAAATAAAATGAACTCTCTCTCTAGTGAAAAGTTCCGCAAGCGTGCACAAGCAAAGCTAATTAAGGATAATTTGCGCACGGCGGATTTTTCTTTGCGGATCGAACGTCTGGTAAATTCTCCGTATGAAAGTGCCGAGGTCGTCGACGATTCTTGATGGCAAAACGCTCATGAACTACCGTCGAATAAAATTCCATAGACGCGCGAGCAACGATACGTGACCCGCGTAATTAAACGCGTAATCCGACAATATGCGTGGCTACGTGTGCGTGCGCGTTATGTAGGACGGAATATTTCGGATCGAACGCCGAAATTGTATTTACCGCAGGCCGCGTGAAAGTAATTCCGTGCATTGTGCAACGCACGATTTTAACCAACACCTTGATAACGACCCCGTGGCTAAATAAAACGTTCGAAAGTAGTCATATAGCTTTCGTCTAATTATTATGCCTTCGTATGTCCATTAATTGCCAGCACTGCATTATCCATATTATCGTTATCGTATTATTTTTCATTCCCGTTATTTTACGCATAATGCAAAATAACACCGAACATTAGCGATCATTATAACGCGGTAACGAGTTACCTTAGCCGTTTTTATCTTCATAATGATTATCTCCCTGTCCGCCTGTTCAAGAATTTATTATTCAACGCGAAACGTAGCAACAGAAATATTATAAAAATACAGATAATTAAACACCGAGGGGAAAATGTTAAAACGATGATTTACAAACTGCTCGAGAAGTTCAACGGAGATTTAAATTAAGCTTTGAATTAAAATCTAGAAGAACTCTCGAGAAGCAGAGTTTGTGTACCTGCGAAAGAAATTGCACCAAGATCTTTTTTTCTCTCTCGTTTTACTTAATGTTCTTCGAATTGTCCCTTGACTTCTAAATACATAGTGTACAGGTATATACATAGTTACAACATTCGGAGAACACGATTCTCTACTATTTCTTAAAGCAATTACGCTCTCGTGCTCGTACAATCATCATGATCACCCGAATGGGCAACGCTTAGGTGAATGTGCGAAACTTTTTCTAGAATCACCGGTAACCAGATCGCGATTTCGTAATCTCCGCGAAAGTCTATTCGACTCCCACGAAGGAAGTCCATTTACAGAATCTGAAAAAGCCGATAATTACCGGTTTGCGTAACCATATTCGACTTTAAACTTTATTCTTCCGTCAAATTTCACTAATTGCTAATTCAGTTTAGATCTTAGAAATATAAAAGTTCACGTTACGTTGCGCGTTTTCCAGAAACGTTTTTCGCGCGAAATTTCCTCACTAATGCGTGAAAATGAAAGAGGATCGCGCGCTCCGATATTGATTTCTCGATTTTCTTCGTTTCGTGGCAGAGGCGCGTCGAAGGAAGCACGATGGTAGGAAGAGAAAAGAGAAGACGAGAGCGAGTTACGCTCCTCGCAGAGCCGGAACGGTTCCCTTCGGGGCGATCGTGAATCGTTATCGTGCGGAGGAGTAGTCCTCCCTCTCGGTTCGACCTGGCAAAAAGCGTAAAAGGAGCAGGCCGACTCTAGATGCGCGATCATTTGTAATATTTAATTATGGGCGAGTCCGCGGGGAAGATTGTGTCGCTACTTTAGATCGGAGGAGAGACCCTCTCTTCTTTTTTTTTTTTTTTGCCTGCTTCCTTCCTTCCGGCTGTTGATTTCGTTTCTTTGCCCGTTAACTTAAACGACGGCAACAGCTTGAGATGGTTTCATTGATCACTGAACCGATTTTTATATATTTATGGCCAATTTAAAGATATAAGAAGTACAGGGTATAGAATATTGATAAAAGATCTAAAGTAGTAGCGGTACCTATGCACCCTTATTTTAATAAATAAAATAATTTTCTATCTAAGAATCTCCATTTTTTTAAATTATATCCATAAAAATACGAATTTCTCTGTTGATCATTTCGAAATTTTAGAGCAAATCTATTTTCGACCACAGCGGTACAATTGCAGTGCAACGATTAAACATATAAATAATTAATTTTTCTAATTCCAGATAATCCATCGGACATTTTAAAATAATGATTTTTCTGCTGCTTCGAAGAAAACATAGCAATTAACTTAAATTTTCTGTATTTTTTACGAAAATAATCTTCTTTCAAGACTTAATACATTTTCGATGAGAAAGAGGGACGTTTAAATTTGACCTTAAGGTCTACAGGCTAAGTACTTTTCAACTTCAATATCTTTCAGCTTTCAGTACGATCGTTGCAACGAATTATTCCCATTAGCATCGTATCGTATTGCAATCACTCTGACAAGGACCTAATTTATATTAAACATCACGTTTGGCCGAGGAATATGAGATGTATAGGAGTACAGCTCATGAGAAAGTATCGGTGCAAAATGCTCGGTTATGGTGTTCGCACCTTTCTCGAATCCACGTTCCGAACCTCCAATTCGGGGTTATAAAAACGTATTGATCATACGAAACTGGATATCGTATCTGTAACGGCAACGACAACAGCCACGAGTGTTGAAAAGCTATGGAATCGTGGTATGAGTAGTCCATAATGCCGGACAAATTATCGGGTTTGCCCAGTGCAAAATGCGAAGCAGCGTTATTTCCCAGCGGCGTTCTTCTAAAATTATCGATAACTTATCGACAATTGACTGTAATTCCACGTCATACGTGGACGTTATCCGACGACGAAAAATCGCTTTCGCTGTCTCATGCTCGCGCGTCCTCACCGTCGTACGTTCTCCTCTTCTTCGAGCCTATAACTCGATACGCGATCGTACGTAGTTGCGCTTTGCAGCACTACGCGTTCCTATCCTACGGGATAATAAAGTTGTATCGCGTTCCTCTTTCTCTGCCCCCGTTTCGTCTCCCTTTTTTTCCTGCCCCATGGCCATTTCCTAAATCTTCTTACTAAACGTTCTCCGGATTTAAGGAAACATTGTCGAAGACTGTGCATATAATATGAATCGAAAATTCTTCAAAGATCGAGTTCGATCAAGTACCAGATCTTTTGAAAAAATTTGACGTTTTTCATTTGGAATAATTTCCATTGTTCGCTTTTCATTTCACGCGAGAATTATTATTCCGTGCGATATATTAATATTTCAGTGTGCTGTACGACCAATTAATTAGTCATACGTAGGAGCGACATATAAATAAACATATATAATATATGTGTTATATATGTAAACATACGTCATCGAATATGTAGATACATGGAGAATGATTATTTAGCAGAAGAATTTAGAGCAAACAAGATAACAAACGACGAATTTAAAACAAACATTATTAATAAAGCTGAAGATATCTCTGATAAAAAAAAAAAGCAGCGTGCTAACTATTCATATTATTATACAGTTATTTAGTTATTTTAAATATAAAATAATATTTAATTATATAATTATGTTCCATAATTTCGACCAACTTCGACCTTCCAACTATCATTAACATATGTACCTAATTTTCGTTTCCTAATCCTACGCTGAAAGATACTCGTGAAACGTTGAGAATCTTTGCCTATTCAAACAAGATCAAGAATCTAAGGATTCTAGAAAATTCAGGGTTAGACGACATCGTATCAGCATTCTGTCTCGAAAACTCCTATTTGTGCATCTCTCGAGCCCGGACCACTCGAACGATCCGCCAAAAAACGTCATCTCGTTGCGTGCCAGAAACGTGGCACGGCCTAATGCGATTCTGATGTACGAGCTGGTGCTGCGAAAGGTCGACACGGTCAAAAGCCACCGGAACGCGTACATACAGGCTGGCGGAAGTGGTAAAAATTCTTTTTTCCTGCACGGAGAGAGAGAGAGAAGCGCGCGCGCTGGCTTTCACGCGTCCTCGAAGAGACTGGTTTTCGAGTGTCGCGTTTGTCATCCTCTCGTCCCCGTCTTTCTCGCGAAACTTCCTCGTCCGTGTACACCCCGGGGCACGACGAAGATAAAGAAGATCCGCCGGGTGCGTGTTTACATCCGTTCCGAGATTTTCGTGCGACTGGAGTGCTTGCTGAACGACTTACGTTCGCATTTTCTGAATGGGACCCCCGGTCCCGGGGATTTGCACGCCATTCAATGGAGGTTAAGCGCACCCTCCCCCCCCCCTCTCCCCGCCGTCCACCCCTTGATTTTCTTCTGCAAATGTACCAAACGAAAGTTTCGGGTTCCTCTTGCTTTTCGTCGACTTTCGGCCGTTCGGTCGAGGCAAATAATTCAAAGTATTCTCGAGAACATTGCATACAGCGCGCATTAAGAGAGAGAATGCCTTTCTCGCCTGTTTTGTAACAGTTGCGAAGAAAAAGCCAGGAAGAAGAATCGCCTCTTGATCGGAAACTTCAATGACAAGTTTCATCTGGGTGAAGTTTTATCGAGGGGCTGTCGGTGATTAGTTTGATTTCGGGGGCGTATCAGAGAGACTGTAGAGAGTTTTTTGCGGTATATAGGGAGGGAAGATTGGTGAGATAGGTCTCGCCGAACTGCGATACATTCGGATGTGAGAATTCACTCTTCTATCTGCTTTCTTTCACGAAAACATGATGTAACACGATCAAGCTGGTAATAACAGATTTCGAAGATTAAATGTAGAGAAAAGAGACTCAACTGAATGATTTGTCTTTCGTTTTCACAACGCGTGGACATAATCTGAAGAAAAGGACGAGAACGACTTCAGTTCGGAATTACGGGTGTATTGATTCCACCGTTACGGGTGTTAGCAATTGAGATCGAGCGCTTTGCATAAGGAATTACGCTTACATCGTAGAAAACGACCTGTATACTTTTACACGTGGTGATAAATTAACGAGCCAAGTAAGTCGACTCCGACTCGCTTGCCCACCCTTTCTCGTTCCGTTTAATCTTCGATCGACCCTAATCTCTTGGGAACAATTTTTTCATAATTTTCTCTTTTCTCTTAGTTTCGTCGTCGGTCACCCGATCCTGGCATTTTCGTTATCGTAACGGCGAACCTGAGGCAACGCCAACAGGATCGTGACCGCACAACTCCCTCGACTCACAGAGAGGGAGAAACTTTCCTCACGGCGACGCGTTTTCCCTTTGAATTTCTTAAAACACATAGGCGCGCGCTCACCGTATGATCAGCCGAAATATTCATGAATATATTTCGTATATTACATGTATCCCGAAATGCGAAAGATGTTATTACGCTGGTCCCCGGGTATTCTTCGTACATAAGGCCAAGAATGGAGACCGGGGTCCGGTCCTTGGAAAGGCGAACCTTCCAGAGAGAGAAAGAGAGAGAGTGTGTGTGTGTGTGTGTATGCACGCGTACCAAGAAGAAAATGTGCCACGTAACGCGCCGCGAGGCTTCGAGACGAGGATGACCAGAACGTGGCGAACCGACGAGGGAAAAAGAGGGGAAGGAAGGCAGAGGCAGATGCAAGAATCCAGAAAAAGAAGCAGCTGCACCCTCGTGCACCCAACTATCACCTTTCTCTCTCGTTCACGCGTTCTCTCCTTCGCGCTTTCTCTTTCGGAATCTTAAATTCTGATTCTATGCGCTATACCTTCTCCCCCCGACCGCCTCTTTTCAACAGAAGGAAGCGATATGCGTTACGAAATGTCCTGATGTGTACCGAAGGCTTTCTGCTGGTGGCTTTTGCGGTGTATACCTTGTCCACACGACTGCGTGAAATCATTGACACTGGATAACGTAAATTTATGTGTGAATGTACATTTTTTAAGGTAGGATATGTACGTATGTGTGTTTTAAAATGGTACACGTGAGATTTTAATAAAGATCACGTACTAAAGGGATCGAAATCAAAGAGGATACATTCGCGAGAGTTTCTTTATCTTATCTTTATGTTACTTTTATACACTACAAAGCAGTGAGACTGCGCAAGATTTTCATTAATCCCTACTTTCCTTGCTGGGTAATTTTTTATTTTTGTTTTATATTTCTTGACACCATGAGTATATTATGTAATCTAGCAGTTCTATAGTGCTTGTATGTCTGTGTCACTTAAGGATTAACGTGCAAAGTATATCTATACTAGCCAATTAAATTTTTGCAATATTCGACCATTTGAGAAATACAGAGACGATCGAAGAGTCGAAACTGCAAAATGTTCGAACGAGGGTGGGCAACCGGGTGCGAACGATCCACCTTTTCACTTTGATAAGAATATATCTCGGATTCGTAATCTCGGATGCGCGCAGGTCTACGCTATATCTCTTGTCGAACGTTATCAAATACGCCGAAGGATAACTGACTTCTGAGAAGGAACAATCTGCCGATGTACGATAAGCTTGTTAGTTTCGAGCGATGTTCCCTCCTCGATGTTCGTTCTCCCTTCTTTCTCTGTTCATCGTCAAGCTACACTGAATCATAACTGACACCGAATTAAAAGCAAAGGTCCCCTTTGCTCCCTCGGTCTCGTTCCACCCTTCTCTTTGTCCATATCTCTCTCATTCTCTCTCTCTCTCTCTCTTTTCAACGCTTTGCTCGTCCGTTCATCGCGGTAATTACCGAACACGATGTTTATAAAAGGTGTCGCAATAAAGTTAAATTGGCCTGTCTTTTATCGATGGACGACACGGATCGGGTTCGTTAAACATTTACAATTTGTGCATGGACCGGCGCGCAGGGGGTATCGGTACACGCGTCGGGCAATCATGTCGCTTCGAAAATTTAGAAACACGGCCCGGTAGAAACGTGTCGCGGCAGTATCAAATTACGCTCGTTACGAGGCGCGACCCGGGTCCCGATTAATTCGTCGCGAGTCGGTGCAGACGCGACGACAGAAAAGCTCGACCAGTTTAAGTAGTTTAACGCGTGCACGAGGATAGTGCGTGATACACGCCTGGTCGAAAATCTTGGGACAAGTGATGAACCTCTTTCAAAAATCAAAATTCTATACAAGATATGAACAGTCGTAATTATAAAACGCACGTGCAATTGGAAGATTTTATTGTTAAATAAAAAGAAATTAATTAAAATTGTCAAGTTTTGTTCTGTGTTGAAAATAAAACATGTCCTAAAATTTTGGAGCGGATGTTCACATACATGTGTATTACGCAAAACTGGAAGTAGAGGAAGTCAAATTGGTTACTTTCAACGGATCTAATGCAATTATAAAAATAGAAATGTTGGTTAGAAGTTTACGTTAATACATGACAGCTTAAGAGTGATAGAAAGAACATCTTCATCTCAGAGAGCTTCTTCCTAATTTTAGACCTAACCTCCTATCTCCACATCGAGCATCGAATGATTTTCGTCGCTGGAATCGCGGGATCTCGGAATTTTGACCTCTCGTTGCCTAACGTGTCTCCAACCAAAATGTCCAAGTCTCCAAGATCAGATACACGTTGGGTTGTAAAAACTAATTAAACCCTCATTCTCGACGCTATTCGTGAAACGTACAAATTTTCCCAAGTACCAGCGCGACATCCGAGCCGATCCTCGAGGAAAAAGGAAAAAAAAGAAACGGAAAAAACGAACGCAAAGAAATTCGTGTTCTCCACCGAAGCAAGGTACAGCAGGTGCCAAATCTGTGCGCGCTTAATTAGCGCAACTCGTTTCCCAGACTGTTGGAAATTACGTGTTCGTGCACCTTCGCGGAGAAAAATAGACGAGCGATCCGGGGGTCCGTGGACGAAGAGGTGGATCTAGAAAGAGAGAGAAAGAAGGGAAAGAAAAGTGAGAGGGAGTGTGGAGCACCGGTTATCGAAGGTTCAATCTTCGGGCCATGGGGCCGGTCACTATATGGGATTCTGGGGATACGGGGGAGGTAATCGATTACCATGGGACCGATCTTTCTCCTCCTTCTTCCCTTTTTTCTCTCTTCCCTTTTTTCCTTTCGCCTTCACTCCCCCACCCTCCCTCTCTTTCTGTCTCACTGGCCTCCTACCCTGGCCTCTCGAACCGACGCCAAAATTTATACCTGGCGGCTGCTACGGAGATGCACCCTCGTCTGAATGGAGGCAGGGCATTCAAACGCAGGGCGCCGCGAACTGTGAAACGAAAAATATATGGTTTCCAAAAGAACGGCCGTAGGTCGAGCCTCGAAGAGCGAAGGAGAGAACGGCAGCGAGAGACACAGGGGACAGAGAGGGAAAGAGAAAGAGGGACACTCGACGAGAGAAAAGAAAAATGCTATGGGGGGGAGGGGGGAGGAAGTGGGAGTCGGATGTGTGCAAGAAGGTGTGCAGAGAGAGAATAAGAGGCGAGAAAGACTCGCGAGAGAATCCTGGGCTAGGAGGCACCGAAAGGGAGAATCAGATTCTTTGAATTTCCAAGACCAGCAAGATTGATGCACGTGGAACGTTCTTAGACGTCGGTGACCGTGGCTCGAGGGTATTGTCGACAGACAGTTGGACGTCTAATGACGAACGATGGGGGCTTCTTGTCGTTGGAACGGGATCCCCGGTGTTATATCGGTGATCTGTCCGACCGCGAGATTCGGAAAAGTACCGATGGCTTGATCGTTGCTGACGTTGTTCATTAATTTTCCACGACGCGACTTGGCTTCCACTGTGTCGTGTGACGATATCGTGCTAGGTTGCTTCAGTAATGTTGAATAATGAAATGGTAGCAGAATATTATGATGGTCACTTTAATTCTTAAATGCTATAGACATTGAAAGTTAGTCAGAAGATTTTATAGACTTCACCGTAGACTTTACACTTGATATCCGTAACGTTAGACTAGGTTCAAAGGTGGGAAGAAAAATAAGGTTGAATAAAATTGCGAACACTCTCTCGAAAGGGTTAAACCGTTGGCTTAACCGAAGGGTCAAAGAGTTGAATAATTCTCTAATTATCGCTGATTTTATTAATCGTTCATGCAAGTTTTCAGAATACGTTTGATGCCGATTCAGAATTTCTATTCACAATTTTTGTAAAGCGTTTGTGACGTATCTTTTCATCCGTTTTCGTATAGTTACTAACGAAATTTTCCTATCCTTTATTCTTCAGTAAAGTGAATAATATAATGTAATTAAACGTGAATACGAAACACGAATAACAAGGAATATAATAAAAAAATAAAGTTGTAGTACAGATTGGACCAAAGGAAAGTATAATAAAAGATACGCAAGCTGTATGCACAGAAATTCCTGTTCAATGTTCGTACCACACGTTGTTTTGAACTTGTTTTCGAGCGTAAGCTTACAAACCCTAGAACGACGCTTGGAGATCATTACCGTCTCTAATCCTCCATTCATAGACGTTAAACTGTTACGCGGAACCCAGCGGAGCTCCCTCCCAAAAAAAGGCATTGGGCTCGAAAACACTCGACAAAAAAAGAATCCTCCAAGCGACAGAGTGCCCCGCGAACTATTAACCCACGGCAACAATGCTGAGCAAACAAAACGCTGCACTTCTGTCCGCAATAATTTTTTTTATCCCTTGCTGCCTCTGGTATCTAGTTGACAATGGAGGACCTTTCCACGGTACGTCGAACGATCCAGATCAACCGTGGAGTGTGACGACCCTCTCTCGGGCCGTATATTCTCTATCCTAGCACCCCGACCGAGGATATTCACAATCAAGTAGTCTATTATTTGCTAAAAACTCGACAGTGCGTTCGAAAGAAAGAGAGAGAAAAAGAGAAAAGAGAAAAGGAACACGGAAAGACATCAGGTATCCTCGAATATCTACGGGTCAACATAGCTAGCATCATTTTCCTCTACTTTCTTCTCTAATTCCCTTCAGGTATATATGACCTTGTTGCTTCCTTCTTCTTCTTCTTCGTCTTCTGCACGGGACCTTGGAACTAAAGAGCAAAAGAAGCCGGTGTTCTGGGACAAAAGCGAAGCGAGACGATGGTGGCTTGTGCAAGCGCGTGCAGAGTCCGCCAGAGTATATACGCACCGTTAGGCCCCATTTGTCTAGAACATCAGGATTTATGCCGAGGTTACTCCGCCCTTGGGCCTTCGAGAGTTCCACCGATTTACTTTTATGGCCCCAGTACTACCAGCAGCAGCCGGCACGAGGAACCGGGAGAAAGTCGCGCTGCTTATGCTACTCCCGTGGTTGGTTGCGCAAGGGAAAAATGTTACAGGAAACACGCCGGGGAGGTGGGAGGGGGGGGGACGCAACCTCTGGCGCTGCTCTCTACACGGGGAAGGAACGAGTTGTGAAACACGCTCCGAACTGGAAGAGACGACGCGCCCAAGTAACCGTGTATCGCGAGCGCATCCCTGTCGTGATTCACTGGCACGAGTTTCCCGAATCAACGATGCATATACATACCGCGACGGTGTATAAAAACGCGGATGAGAAGGAGATAGGGGGAGCGTTCGTACGGATGAACTTTATCGACTTCGAGGCGTTCCATGAGACGGAGCATAACGTCGAACGCGATTAAACTCTCCGGTTTTCTTACGGCCGGATTTTCCATTTCACGTGACGTTAAGCTCTTATTCTTCCGTTTCATTTACCTCGTGGTGGTGGTGGTGGTGGTGGTTGGCCGAAGGTTCGCCTCGACCTCAAGATAAATACGCGTCATCGTCGGTCGAACAAAGACGAATAACTATGCGCGGCACAGAATCCCTGCACCGTTGGCCTCCATTTGTCCGCAACGACGGGATTCATCCACGAAGGTAACCAACCCCACTCCTGAACCCCGACGGCCGCAGGCCTAGGCTATTCACATTTAAGCTCGCTTCGTGTGCCTGCGCTCTCGCGTGTCGAAAAGGAGACGAAATAAAAGGAAGAGAAGGTTCCTCAAGGTTGATTTCTACACCACTTGCCACACGCTCGCGCGTATTGCCACGGACATTTCTCTCTAACCCGCGGTCTCCGGCTAAACAGAGCCCTCCCTCCAACCCTGTCCAAAGTATCCGGAGGTCCTTTGTCCCCAAAAAGAACGCCGCACGTGGTGGGCATGGCCAGGTATAGCGCTAGCTCAGGGCCGACCCTGAGAGCACGACCTCGCCAGGAAAGTCACGCGCGGAAAAAGCGGCAAAGGTAAAAGTCGTCGTCCGTGTCCTCCGAGATCCTCCGAGTCTCAACGAGGACTAAAGTTGACTTGATGTTTACTCGACTGCTTAGCACGTCGTAAAGGGATGACGAGTCTATTTCCTTGAAACGAACTGCGAGGACACACAGGCTAGCTGGGAGAAGGGATTTGATGTATGTGCAGAGGACTTGTCGGAGAAATCTTCGAGTTGTTGACAGAAAGAACGGAACAGCGATAGAGACAGAGGTCGAGACAGAAACGAAAATAGAGAGACAGCACGAGAGAAATGATAAACGGCGGTAGAAGGTAGGAGGATGAAACACGAAAACACAGAGGGTCGTCGAGAAAAAGTTATCTGCCGCGAAGAGGATCTGGCGCGGTCGAAGAGTAAACGACAATGACGACTTCCTGATTCGACGAGCCCGTTCCGACGACGAGCCCACGCCGAGGAATTCGTATACGAACGTAGTGCATGCTGTTCGCATGCAGTACTGTTTGTTTACACGTCGGCGAGATCGTGTGCAAGAGGAACGCAGCCGCGGAATCGACGCAAAGCCCACGGATCCGTGTGTACAACCCGTTGCGGTGTGGGAATGCTCCGTTGCGACGAAGCAACTTAACACGCCTGGAAATCTCGATAATGGTCGGCCGAATGTTATCGCGTTAAGTGGAAACGTGGGACACCGGAGGAATCGACGATAATGAATAGCTTCCTGCTTAGGCACAGGGATCACACGACGATCCGGACCGCTTTGAAATTTCTAGTCGCCAGTTGTGTTTGCAAACATCAGGCTGGTCTAGTTCTTGTGAAATCGGTATGTACAAGCTGGCTGGCTACTGTCCTCGCAAACTTCGTCCGTGCTACGGAAGATTTCAGATTGGAAAGAGAAAACTCGTTGGAATCCTAACAAGTCAAGTTTGGGTGAAAGTGTATACCTAGTATCGTAGAATTCGTTGGGTTGAGCAAAAACCCAAAAAATGTTTCAAACACAAATTGAAATTACACAAATTCTAATAACAATGTAACTGATGCAAACGTACAGAAATGACGATCGATCGTCTTTGGCTTTATTTGCAACGATCATCGTCCGTTTGGCTAGGTCTGCCACTCGGAGCGTAAGTTTCAATTCAATTCTCTTCCTGGTAATCCGCATAGGACAGCTACGATTTGCGCGACATAAATTTAAGTCTCGCAAAAACAGAGCCAAAGTGTATACACACGTGGTGGCTGGTGTGTGACGTAAATGTAAATCCGCGAGACAGACGCGAGGGGTGCACTCCCCCCGTTTTCTCAGAAGCGACCGAGCTGCCACGATATGATATGCCACACGTAGCCTATACAGATTTCTCACCGATGCGATGGCGATGGCGATGGCGATGGCGATGGCGAACGAAAGGACGTGCTTGCGCCTCGAGACCGCTCGTAGGGAGGAGAGACCCACGGCTAGAAAGGGTCGGGACCGGTGATTTTCCGCGAGTCACGCGAATTCGTGACTGAATCCCGAGAATCTCCCGGCGATGTGTCACGCTGGTGTGAAACGTCACGGCACTAGGAAGTGACCCCGAACTGTCGCTGGGCCCGCGTACCTGTGCACGACAATGTCCATAAACAATGGGAGCTATCTCGGGGATATCAACACGATGGCCAGGCCGTGGATCTGACCCAGCAACGGGGCCCTGACCCCAAACGTGCACCGGGACACGGGTTATCTTCCATATCGGCCGGACAGAAATGTCTCAATGCGCAATGCGGATCTTTGTCGAAGGTGCAAATACCGTGTGGAGCCGGTCTGTCTCTGTCAAGGAAGTCCTCTGAACGGATGCGCGGCCGGACCTCGCGATCAGGCCGCCGTGGGACAGATTAATAATAAGGATCGCGCAATCGTGCCTGCGAGATAACGTGATTGATGCCTGGTTGCTTTGGTCATTTTGTTCGGATAACGGAGCAATAATCGAGTTACCGAGGGTTATGGAACTTCGTTCTCGAACCATTCTGCCGAGAATCGAAGATCTCGTTAAATTGTTTTGTACGTTCGACGAGATTGAAGATAATCGAAGTTTGGAAGTTTCTCTGTTCCGTTGCTTAGCTACGCGATTGGATCGTTCGGTTCTTAAGTGACAAACGGATGTTCGATCGTTTGTTCTGAAAGACAGAGGAACAAATGATTTCTGGAAACTCTTTGTTATGCAGTTCGTGCTATCGCACGCGTCTGCAAATTCATTTCTCACGGACATTGCGAACGATAGTAAATTTCAAGTCTCAATCAATGGAATTGATCGACGTGGATTATAGATTATTCAATTGTCGTTGATAATATTCCGATCTATTTCATACATTGTAGAAAAAAATATAATTGAGAAATATCGTAATGGAAATTAATAATTCAAGTCGCGAATGACAAAATTAAATTTAATATGCCACGCTTTCTTTGGTTTCGTTTGATTCTCTCCTGCCCGGCTGAATGTTTACGCGTCCTCGAAAGTTCAATAAAAAAAAATTTGGGGACCCGGAGATTACACGGATTATAGGAGTATTTTCCAAGTATACGTCGCTACCTGGAAAGATATGGAAACGAAGAATCTGCCGTAACATCGTGCGACCCTGGATAGCTCCGAAACTGATCCCGGCGTAGCGTTTCCCTGTCGTAGGAACAAACATTTCCATAATCGTAAACCTTTCATCGGCTTCCTCGTACCACGAGGCTGGTATCAACCATAAAACCGAAGAAGCAATAACGTAGCAAGGTCAGGCCGCAAGCTTTACGCTTTCTTCCCAAACTCGAGTGCTAATATACTGAACGGTATTTGACCGAAGAGTGGCTCCGTCTAATCGACGTTCGAGATCGCCATAAAGTTGGCGATCGTAAAATTAAATCGCCGTTAAATGTCACCGAGGGACGCTCGATCTCTCTCGTTGCTCTCACGACGATGACAACGTCCGACCGGAACGAACAAACAGACGAAAATCACATCGGAGAAGAACCTGGTCGAATAACAGTCGCGATCGATCGCCAACCGTGTCATTGCGAACTTCAATCGTTCGTTACGATAGTTTTGGAACGAGAGTACTTTTATCACACAGATCGAAGCAATTTACGTTGATTGAGGAAAGATGTATTAATTCAACTTCTTTTTATGTAACTTGAACATTGACTTTACAAGTACAGATGTCAATGGTCTTTAAAAAGAATGACACAAAAGATTAGATACGGGCATGGATTAATTAATTAAATGAGAATTAATTCAATGATCCATGTATGGAAATAAAACTGAGTGTTACGTTCGTAGCGAAGGGATCAAAACAATTCACGTCACGCAAGATTTCCTATTCGACTGGATTCTTTCGGAAACTAAAAATTCCTCGAGAAAGAATTTGACTAAACGACGTTTATAGACTATTCCAGCGGTTCGTTCCTCGAGGAGAAAAACATTCGAAAATTAATAGTAGCTAAAGGTGAAGCGGCTCACGAACGCTAATTGATAGTTAAAATTAATTAACGAGCCAACGATACACACGTCTCCATTATCATTATCTGCGTCTCTGTATCAGCGTGCACGTTCACCGACGCACTAACCGAGTTGGCTAGAAACTTGCAGGTTCAAAGGGTGAAAACTGCGGTCGCTTTCGACACATTCGAAACGCCGCGACTGATAAATCTCTGGTCGGCCAGCCAGCCAACCAACCAACCAACCAGCCAGCCAGCCAGCCAGCCAGCCAGCACGGAACTCCGAAAACGTAGTCGTTGTCGTCGTCGTCGGGATGCCAGAGCCACGTGGTTTCAGACTCGACTCCGGCCGACTACTATTTTCTTTTAACGACGAGCATTTGATCTCCGATCGGGACAGACACTCCCCTACTTACGCCGTTAGTCCAATTACAAAGGAGTGGCATGCCGCTGCACATAAATTACACAAGCTCTGGGACAATCTGAATTGTATCGAGACTCGGCCACGGTTTAACTCACGACGTTACTCCGTATTTGTACACAAACCGGACTAACAGGCAAATCATAGCCTGTTTTGAAAATTTTTACGCCCGAGGGTTGCTTTGTACGGATACAAGAATAGCTTCGGGCTCAACGCTCCTCGTTTTCCCCTTGTATTATTCCGTAATTAAAGGTCATTTTAAGATTTGTTCGATGTTTTTAAATAAATACGACGAGACTTAATTCAATATCTACGATTCACAAAAAATTGTGTGGAATATTCTTCTCGCCGCTGTATTCGCGCGACTTATGTAAATATTTAATAATTCTTAGAGATAATCCTAACTGAGATTGATAATTAAATTTTGACTGTATCGCTTATTACGCGAAACAAACAGAAGACACAAACGTGAAACACAAAACATAATCACAACGAACTTCCTCTCTTTCGACGCAAATATCCTTCCAAAAGTTCCAAAACCTATATTCCCGACTCCAAACGAACACGAATTACATATATATACCCAAACCCTTCCACCCGGTTCATAAATCGTCGCGCAGCATTGTCCGATAAATTCATATTAAACGAACAGGATACATAAAAGAGGAACACCATCGTCACCTGTTCGAAGGGAATTCGGGCAGGCCGCAGTGGAAGAAGATCGTGTCGCTGCTTTCGACGCGGTTGATAAATCGACGGTACGAGACGTAACCCCGAAAACACGTGCGCGGACGTGGCTGCGGTATAACGTCCCCGGCGGACTATTTCTTTCAACGGCGGCCCTCTGATCTCCGGCCGACTCTGACACTCCGTCTAGCCACTTTAGTGCCTCCATTCCACGCCTCGCGAGGGAGGTGGAACGACGAGAGCGTTTGTACGCCGTGCACACGGCTTTTAATAGGACGCAACGTCGCGGTACGCGTGGATCGATGAACTTTCGGTTAGGAGCCACGCCACCAAACCCGAGAATCGCGTGTCGTCGTCTGTTTCGCTCACCAACATTCGAGTTTCCACCTCGAATAGAATCGTCAAATTCGTCGATTTTTCCCTCCGCCGCGCGTCCTCGAACGTCCTCGAATTGTCCACGATCCCGTGGTGTCAGTCGACTTGGACTGCGTTTTCGAGACAAATGGTCGCGGTGTGGATGTCGAAATTCTTTTTCCTTCGTTGTGGGTATTTTGTTCTCTCCTCTCTTTCGCCTGTTCCTTTTTAAGAGATCAGTTTGTTGTTCGGTTCCTGGCGAAGGAAACGGCGTCTTGGTTATTTCAACGACGAGGTTTTTTGGAAGGGAATAATTAACACTTCGGGGGGAAATTAATTCGTCGATTTTTTTTCTTTCATCGAATTTCGTGTTTTCTGCAATTTTGAATTCCACAGACATTTTTTCTTTTGCCGCGAATGATTCTTTTCCCTTTTTCGTTGGACTAGTTTCTAAAAAAAGGAAACAGTTACTTCGATAAATTAGAAGGTTTTGTGATCTAAAATTAATTTATTGATTTTTTTCTTTGTTAACGTTCTTGAATTATCTACGATCTCGAACGACGTTCGTTTTTTTTTTTTTTTAAGGAGATTAGTTTGTTCTTTTTGGAGAATGAAATGTTGGTTATTTTTTGATCGGAAAGGAGGCTTTCGCAATAGAATACAATCGATATTGGAAAGGTCTCTCGAGAGCGAAGAATCAGCCCGTGACGTCTTCAACTACGTCGTAAATATCCTAAATGCTCTCGTCGACGATAATCACTTTATCCTCTCCTCGAGATTCATAAAGCACGAGGGTATATTTTCTTTCGCTGAACAGCGGAGATTTATCTCCGCGAAACAGCGCCGATTTTTTAACGACCAACCGTTTGATGGAGCTGTATTTTAAGCGAGTTTTTTTAACCCTCGGAGCCGCTGTTCCTTTGAACTGCGTGACAAGTGATCGAAACACTCAAACACCTACGATATTCCCTGTATATCAGCGAAGAAACGAAAGAAACGTAAACGAGAAATCCATGTGTTTGTAGATTGTAATTGTAAATAGCGGAAATGTCTGTTAATTTCGCGTTTCGTGCAAGAAATCGACCGCAAATTCGATCGTCTCGGCAAATATAAACCGCAAGTTTCAACCGCAAAGCCTCAAAGTTCCGTTCGTGTTTTCAACACGAAAGAATAGAAGGTGATATTCGTTTCTCCTCGATGATCGAGACGTCACAATTTCGAATACCTCTGAGCGTTTGCGACTTTTTGCGAAAAAGTCGAGTCGAATCGGTTGAACGTACGAAAGGCAATGACGAAACAACCGGTTGAATACAACCTCGGATGAGAGCAGTGACGATGGAATCCCGTGTAATTATTGGCGTTAACAGGTTTCGTATCCATAATCGTTGAGACCTCTTTACGGACGAGCTCGCGCCGGGACAAAATTTCGCCCGGTGGGAAGAGGCGGAGAGGCGCCTCGTTAACCTTCGTTTCGTCTGCTTTCCTGCTCTGTTTTCACGCGGACCGTTTTTCTTCCCCCTGTTTTTCTTCTCGCGCTCGTTAATCGCACGGATTATCGGCACCGGAGGGAGAAAAGAATCGCGGTGGATCAGCGTAATTAGAGTGAGAAACGTTTCGCGTACCAAAAACGGAAGCTCTTTCATCGGTGAGAACGTTCCAATTTCTGTGATTTCTCGGTCGACGGCTTTCAGATACGATTCTGTGTGTAAAGCTCAGCTAAATGCTACGCGCCTTGAGACGTAAATCAGATTCAGAACATGATATATCAGAAAACTTCTGGTATTTCTCATTTAAAATATGTAGTGGTAAAATTCGGGTTTTATTGACTTTGAAAGTAAGTTCAATAAATACGAATTTCACTACAATTGCAACAGAATTCCACGTATTAGTTGTAATTTTTTGTTACGAATATTTAAGGTATGTAAATGAATTCAAGTATTTATATCTGCACTGAGTGGCCCTTGGCTTACGAATGCTAGGCGCTTTTATCGAAGAAATTTTAATGCAGAATTTTTAAGAGAATTCTTCGCCAGATAAAAAATATGTAGAATGCAAAAGCTGCAGGAAGCACGACAGCAGGAAGTGATGCGAGTTATTGAAAATTACGAAAATAGGTCGAAGATGAGAAAAATTCGTGGGCAAGGGACGTTGCGCCTGGAGGAAGAATACGATAAATATTTGAAGTTAACTAATAATAACGTCCCGGCACGTTCTAATGGCACGAAGGGACGAAAAGACGCCGCCGACAACGACGCAGACGACGACGAAGACAACCACGACGACTTCTGCTCTTACCCGGCGACGTCGACGGCAGAGAATCACCCGCGCTGCTTTTACATAACACATTAATGTCGTGCATTAAATGGACCGACTGCGCCGTATAGTGGACCATCTTGCAGGAAGTTATTATAAATACGATACGGAGACCGTGGAATTCGTTACGGTACGGAAAGCCGCGGGAATGCAAGGCGGTTCTCTTTTATAAATTATTTAAACGTTCAAGGGGACCCCCGGCTGAAAAACCGGGCCACGTTTCGGCAAAAATGCTTCTGACTCCCTCAGTGTGCGTTAGAAATAAATCGACGAAGCTCCAGCGAACATAGGCTATCGCTTTTATATTCTTACTGCTGACGAGTTTCGTCGACGTGAATTGCCAAGTCGATGCTACGAAACGCTTTTCATCGAGCGAAATTATGAGATGTTGTTTCGTATTGAGATACTGCTATGTAACTTTTAACTCTAGCGATGTGTTTTAGTCATCGATTTCATTATTTCGTTAGGCTTCCAAGAGATAGTTTGAAGGTATTATTTGCGCAAGAGTCAATTCTTTCGCATATTAAACCATATAGGTATATTCTTGTAAGAATGATTTCGGTAGATACCAGTACTATTGTTGTTTAATACAAAATTTACAAAGTGTCGCAACCATTCTGTTGTACTTTTATGCATTGTCAGTGGTTGGAGAAATGCATTTAGAATACAAATTATATTTGTAATTGTAAACACAGAAAATGAGACACGACCTCTTGTGAGTAGCGATCTAATCTCATAAAGTGCAACTTTTGTGTTAAAATTGAGTTGGATCCCGTCCCAAGTCTTGGGACCCTCCCCGGTGTTTCTAAAACTCGAGAGAAGAGCTCGTTTAAAGCAACGATTAAATTCAGGCTGATTTACGAGGGCTTCTTGAAATCTTCGAGGAAACGGTTACGCTTTACAAGGCATAAAACGATGGTCTCGGTGTAGCAGCATAGTCTGAATTGAAGAAATCAACTTGGTGGAGGATTGCTCCATTCGAACTCGTTAAATCTACGCCCATGAGAACGACGACAATAAACTCGGTCCATAGTCTCGCGACTGTTTTACGTCGGTTTTCAACGCTGAGGAATTGGCCGCGGTTGCCAGCCTCGAAAGAACAAAGGGTTAGTGTGTGCGCGATGTAAAAATAAAATCAACCGAGGGAACCAATTATGGTGCGTATTTGACGCCGTGGAGACAAGCAGGTGCAAACGAGAGAACCGATACGTTACACCTTTCCCAAAAAAAAAAAAAAAACGTGTTCGACGTTTCCTCTGTGTTTCAAAGTAACAGACTAACTAAATTAATCATACACGATAAGAGAAGAAGTGATTAACTTCGATCAAATCGAAAAGAATCGCGCAGTAGCTTATCACATGTTTCGATATCTTCGATGTGCTTCGAAATTGAGAAATTCAGGTTATTCACGCGTGGAAAATGAAAATTTTTCGATGCTCGAAAGACACGTATACGATACTTGAATCCACACTGTCGCTTATCGATCAATCCAACCGAGAATGAGGAAAGAGGAAACGAAAAGGTGGCCGGTGAAAAGCGTCATCGGCTCTTTTTAAATAATTCATACGCGTTCTCTTCAGTCACGCTGTAAATTTTCAACACTAATTCCCGGTGGACACCACAACCGCGAGCCTCGAGTCGGTGACGAAATAGGAGGAAGGGGGAAAATATGCATTATACGGGCACAATGCTTGTCTAAGGAATGAACATGATGAATGAAAGAGTCGAATGATGGTACCGGTAACGTCCAAGGATCCGTCCTCTTTCAGTCGTTTTGCTTTCTCTTTAGTTTCTCTCTCTCTCTCTCTCTCTCTCTCTCCCTCCCTCTCCCCTCCTCTCCCTGTTCACTCTGCTCGCTCTCTTTGATGCAGTCGCAGCTTTGATACTCCTGCCAGAATATCCCACTTATAGTTAGTGCATAAGCCTTCTCTTCCCTCAGACGTATATTCTCTCGCGTTCCTCTGCCAATGTCCTCTCTCGCTTGCATCCCCTTTCTTCCAAGCTTACACGCTATCCCCGTCACGTGTTTTCAGCTTTTCCTTCCTCCTCTCCTTTCTAGCGCAGACATTCTAACACACGTGGGTACGGTTTCCTCGACGTTTCTCACCGACTCTTTGTCCCGTCTTGCACGGAACGACGCGACGTTGAACGATTCGTGAAACGTTCCACCGTTGGCGTTCGCCTCGCGAGAATAACGCCGTGCACGCGTGCATCTCTCCCCTTCTCCTTTCCTCTCTCTCTCTCTCTCTCTCTCTCTCCGCCAACACGGTGAAACGTGGGTCAAGGATCGACGATTAAAGGATTCGTTCGCGAGAAGAGCGTGTCGTTTACACGCTGACGCGAATTCTCGCGGTTTCCGTTTTGCTTGCTTGGCGCTCCGGGATTCCTAGATACCGCGAACCTCGAGGAACGCCGGTAATTACGTCGATAAGAATCTCGCATAATTCACGCGGTTGGAATAACTCTTCGGCATCGTAGCTAATTTCCTTTTTCTTTTTTTTTTTTCTTTTTTTTTACGAACGAGAGAAGGTGACGACGCGACTCGATCCATCGTATCGACGACGAACGATAGAGGAGAAAAAGGTTTCGACGTCGAATGTGTTTTCGCCGAGCGATGAACCGCGTCGATCGGGACACGAGGCTGGAAAAGGAAAGGGTGACGTATAAAATTGGTCTGGCCCCGGACGATGGACGAGAATTTCCAGGGGTCTCGAAACGATGTGGAGGTCCTCTCGAATCGGTGCACGCCCACTTTTTCGCAGTTCCAATTAGGCGAGGACCCTTGTGCGCGTTTTATTTGGTAGTTGATTGGTGTCGACCGGACAGTAGTGGGAATTAATGAAGACAGCTCTCGGAACTAGAATATGCCGAACAGTTATTGGCCAAACGAATAATTTCGCCGACACTCGCGGATTTTACAGGCGTTTAGTCGTTTAGTTGCAATTAGCACCGATTGACGATCGGCTAGACTGTGGCAGCAGTAGCTGTGGCAGTGGCGATATACGATCAGCGCGGAAATTAGGGATGCGAATCGGTGATTGTCTTTGACGCTTTGCCTCGCAAAACATTTTGTACGCTTCAAGATTATATTTATTAATATAAAATGTCACGAGATTTTACATCGAGATGGCTATCTTATTTAATTATAGAAAATAGTTCAAGCTGATCAATTACACTTTCTGTCTTTACCTATATAAAATTTCGCAGAAAATTTATTTTCATCTCCTAAATAAAATAAAATTTTATAATAAAACATGATAAAAATTTTCAGAAATAATATTTCTAATGGTATCACTTCTCTCTGTGTTCTTCTAAACGTGACTTCTAAACGATTCAATCAGTCAATGTAAAAAAGTAATATTTCGAATATTAAGACTCGAGGAAGAATGTAAAGAGAAGAGCAACGATCACTCGATAACGATGGTTAAACGGTGTTATCGTCTGTGAAAAGAAAACGCGTCTCTAAGCAAGCCTCTCCGATATTCGCAGACGCAGGCGCAGGTTTTCAGGTTCGAAGGGGTCACTGAAGATACCCCATACATATTCATGCCGAATATTTACCTAAGGCCAGAAAAGAACTGTTAAGAACGAAAGCAACGTATCGCATTAATACGAGAGTCCTCGTAGATCCTACGAATATGTAGGTATATGCAAATGACACCGTTCCCGCCGGGGAAACCTTTAAATCACACATCGAGGCTACCAATAACACGTCGACGATCATAATACAAGACAGCCTTTATGTTCTCTCTGCCACCAAGGGTAGCAAAACGTTCGTCCTCGAGTTTAAAAGGATCGCGTTCTAAGTACCGTAACATGCAATAACAGCTTTCATCGGACATAATTCGAGCCAGGATTAAAATAACAAATAGAGAGGCTCGAGAGGCGACGCGTGTTGCGTGTCGCAATTAACATACACTGGCGGACATGTAGCAGCGAGTTTTTACAAGAAACGAAGTTTGTTAATCGTTCCCAGGGGACCTGATTCGCGCGCGGCATTACCAGACGGACGGCTATCGATATCTCGTTTCGAACCAAGAAACAACTTCCAAATCCCCCCACGGTGTTTCGTCGTACCGTGCGAATTTGCAAATTGACGAAACGAAAGATGAAAAACGACGAGATCAACGTCCGGCTGCAAATATCTTTTACGAAAAATTGCGTAATCGCGTTATCAGATGGTTGAACAAAATGATCGTCGCGAGATTTCAGAGAGATCTCGGTTATTTTAAATTTCCCTCCGTCCCACCGTATTCTCCTTATCTCCGGCCGTTCGTTCCCCGGAACAGTTGAAACCCGAAATAAGGTAGACACAAAGGGAATCTTTTTCTCTTTCTCTTTCTTTTTTTTTCCTTTTCCTCCTTCAAAACGAATGCCTCGGCGAATTTATACATCACAATTCACCGCGCATCGCGGCCATTAACGCGTCGACGACCGGGGAACATGACGGCCATGGTACATCAACCTCCGGTGAGGAAACCGAGCTCCCCGGTCCAAAGTACCAAAAAGGAGCCACGCCGTGCTTTTATCGCGAGTAATTCAGGCCACGATCGTACGTATACGGTGTCTAATAAATTCGTGAATGGCCAGCCAGCGACTGAAATGTCCTATACACCCACGCGTAACGCACGCGAGTTGCCGTCGTGCAACGAGCTCTTCCTCTCTCTCTCTCTCTCTCTCTCTCTCTCTCACTCTCGTTTTCTCTCTACGGGTTTCGTCTATGGTTGTGTGCGCGCGTGCCTTGGTTCCCGAGGTTGTTGGCGTTTGGTTACGCGCTTAGGGTGGGTACCGAGCCGACATGGGGGCACCGAGAGAGAGCGGATATTATCGCCAAACGTTAATTTGGTCGAGGCCCGGCCTACCTTCCAATTTTCGAGCCCTTACACGCCCACTTACGAGATTGTCCGTTAATGCTCCGAAACGTCGGGACGCGTTTTCGACGCCCGCGTTTTACCGCCACGGAGAGCTTCACGGGCTTCGTGTATGTACATACGGGCCGACGGGTGCATCTCCGGACGAGGTCTCTCCCTCTAGATCCTCTCAGCCTCTACGTACGAGACACACGCGTTACCAGAGTACTTTCGTACGTGCATACTTGCAAAGGTAAATAGAGCCGTCGAGCGTCGAGTCTTAAGCGTGAAGGATAGTAGAATTGCAGGTGTCGAGGTTTTTTAAACGTTAAAGAAGTTGAGAGTCGCAACTACTAGGACTTTGAATAGCTTAAATTAGACTCGGTAAGTCTCTTACTGCTAGAGAAAAGAAACGCCAGGTTTTTTAAAACCTTGAGAAAGGCCTCGTAATTGAAGTTTCACATAGACGACGAAGTGACGAAGTGAGAAGTAAGAGGGGAATTTTGTGAAAATGGAAGTAACTCGACAGATTTAACACCGATAACGTTCCCACCAAACGCACCGTTTATCTACAAAGCAGCTTGACAACGTGAAGATAGTCCAATGTTAACGGAGCAAGGTCAATCGGACGATACGAGGAACGTCGCGATAAAATTAAATGGAACGTCGCGAAAAGGAACGACGTGTCTCCAATTGGACGCTAAGAAAACAGGGAAAACCGTATTTCAGTCGGTGCTTTAACATTCCCGCGTGGACGCGCGCATCGCACACGCCCGCGCGCCTAATTTATGTAACATAGAACAAATATACTCGTGGCCGCGTACGGCCGCATACGCAAAGCGTGGTCGGACGAAGGAAAATAAATACGAGACGCAGAACAAGTGGAACGTCCGTGAGAGGAGCAAGAAAATAGTTCGCGCGGCGATTCGTAGACCCGAAATAGGGCGGTGTGAACAGCAGGAAACTTTACTGTACACCGTGCAACGCGGAGTAGGAGAGACAGACGTGTGTATTGGCGTGTGTGAACGCTGTTGGAAAGAACCGGTTATATAGGAACCATCCTCCACCTTCTCCAACTTCTTCTTCTTCTTCTTCTTCTTCTTCTTCTTCTTCTTCGTCTTCTTCTTTACCTTCCTTTCTACTCATTCGCCGACCTTTCGTTCCATCCTCGCCAAGTATCCAGCAAGCTCCGCTACATAATACAAGCGAGCCTATATATACAAGTACGTCCGTGCGCGCGTACCCGTGTCTACATATGTGTGGAGGCTCTCTGTATGTACACTTACGTGGGGTCCCGACACCATGGGCGCCTGCCTATCTGACATTGGGTGCCTACGAGGGCGAGTCCACGTCGTTTCTTTTTTCTTCCTTTCCTGACCTGGCTACCGACGGACCCGGGAGAACCGTGTAACTCCTTCCAAGGACCCTTCGGGGGCGTTGGAATTTCGCGAACGTTTCACGAATAGCCTCGTTTCCGATACGCGAAAACCCAGACGAAATTCCACTATCGTATTCGACTCGCAATCCGCGATGGATATCCCGCGGTGAAAGACACACCGCTGAGTGACTGTTAATATTAATACTTAATCGCGTCGATGATTTCTGACGATTAATCGTTTACTCGATACAATTATTGTTAAGAGCCAGAACTATTCGTTCGTTTAGTCCTTTTCATGTTTGTACGTGTCTCACGAATGTTTGGGCCTATTTACTATTCATGATTTCACGTGTTTCGCTTGATTTAGATTATTAATGACCGATGTGTTTTCTTGTTGCAGATTTCGAATAGACAACACAGACCACATAATAGACGTGAACAAGAACAACGCGGCGTTCGAGTACGACCAAGTGAACATAATATGTCCTGTGTACCAGCCAGGAACGTATGACGAGGACGCGGAGAAGTATATTATTTACAACGTAAGTGCACGTTTCGTATCGAATCGTAATGCAAGGAATCTTGCCCTCGACACTGGTAGAAAGATTGTCACGAGCCGGAGCGTGTACCCTGGCCTCCCGCCATAGTGGGATCAACAGATAAATCGAGTTACACGACTGTCGGCCCATTATGCGAAATAAAAAATTGTCAAAGGGCGTTCCGTACTGTTTAGACAGCTGCTGCTACTCGAAACTCGTTCGTTAACTCGCTCGCATTGGACCCCCAAGAACGACTTCCGCTTCGTAGCCATCTTATGACACCGCGCTGCCCTCGACAAAGCATGTTCGAACGTTGTTTCACCCGCTCTTAAAAATATTCACGACGAACGAAGCATCGTGTCGCTATCATTCCCGAATTAGAGAAATTCCCGTGTATACGAGATCGATAACGATGTTTGTTCCGTGAAATTGACAGAGTTTCATAAATCGGATTGCTAGCTAACATCGCTAACGGAAAGCTTTCGCCCCTTTTCTTGCTTTTATCGGAGAGTTCAGCTCAGTTTCCTAAAGCAGCGACGCAAGCACCACGAATCATCGCCGAGATCTAATCACCGTCTCGATATCCTCCCCTCTCGATAACGTTCGAACCTAACAATAGATATTTTCCTCCCCCTTGACCGTGTCTCCGGGGGGATAGAACCAGCGAAGAAAGAAAAATCAGCTATTTTCACGGCTATTCGTTACGAAGAATGGCAAACAACTATCGCGGTAATCATTCAACGATCAGTAACCATTGTGAGGAATTGTTGTTTATGTAGGAACGATAGAGAACACGTTCGAGGGATAGAACTACATACGTGACAAACGAGTAGCGTCACCAATCGATTCGTGCCAGCAACTTATTGCTGCGCCGTGTGTTTCACAGGTGTCTAAAGAGGAGTATGAAACATGTCGGATAACAAATCCAAATCCACGGGTGATAGCGGTCTGCAACAACCCGTACAAGACCATGTACTTCACGATCACCTTCAGGCCGTTCACACCGCAACCCGAAGGCCTGGAGTTCCTGCCAGGCCACGATTACTATTTCATCAGCACCTCGTCCAAGGACGACCTCCACAAACGCATCGGTGGACGATGCACCAGTAACAACATGAAGGTTGTCTTCAAAGTATGCTGCCGCAACGAGGCTGACACCTCATCGTCATCAGCAACATCGCGCAACAACTGTGAGTACTCTTCGTATTGTTACAAAGATCATCGTTCCGTTTCTAATATCGATACGTTCGCTTAACCGGAGGATACGTTTTCCTATTCGTATCAATATAAAATCTACGATTATAAAGACGTACAAAGGCATATGTAAAAAAAAAAAACGACGTAAGAAAACGATTCGATTTGTATGTAAGTATTTTCACGTTTCGGTCCCACTCACAATCATTCCTTAAATAGTCCCGACATACGAAAACCTCTGTCCTATCGCGAGCGATCGTTTCACGTGTATTCTAATGAGGGATCGATCATCATAATCCGAAATTATAGTCGTTGTGTACGTCGTCCGCGCCGCCTTTTCATTTCGCGTGTAAATCGCGTTTGAAACCTTCACGGTATCGCGTGAGCGCTCGAGCTTCCTTCGTCCGCACCCGGGGACAAAACGAATCGAAGAAGGGCCACGTCATAAATTCATTATCCCCTAATCAGTTACAAAGGGTAGGACTATTCGCAACGACAGACGGTCTACGCTGATTCCTTGATCTTCCGTTGTCATCACCGTCCACCCTCGATTCCCCTCTCTGTTTCCCCGCTCGCACAGACGGCCACGGCCTGCGAGCCTGCTCCTCCCCTCTTAAATAATCCCTATCAATTATAATTCTTACTCGTGCACACCATTTGTTGCGGTTAGAGGAACCAACGCTGACCCAGAACACAATAAATTCCTGTATTTCATTCTAGCCCGCACTCCTCTCTCCCTAATTCGTTCCAACCGTCCTCCCGACACCTCCTCCGCGCCTCCTGCCCGCTACCACCGGCCCAACACTCGTCGGAGACGATTCATGCGCCGTAATGACTAGCTATTTCGCCGGCCGAGAACTCTGAACTCCCTTTCTCTCTTTCCCTCTTTCTCTGTTCGGCGTCTCGGGCATTGAAGATTCCACGAGAGGTTCTCTACCAACCTCGAAATCCTTCCGCGGCTCTCTACCGTGCTGTGTTTGCGGGATCAGAACCGTGAGCACCGACGCTCGTGTACGATGTTCTACGATTACTATCAGCGGCCACGAACCGCGAGAAATGTTAATCTCGCGGAAAATTTCAGACGGGCTCCTCTTTCTTTGCGCCGCCAGCGCTTTGCGCGGGGCGAAAGACATTTACGCCGGCAATTAGCCGGCGAAAATGCGAAATTAATCTTTGATTTTATTCCACCACCGGTGGAAGTTCATTCTACCCGCGAGGTCTCTACCCGCGCTCGTGAATTTCGACCGGGAAATACACGAAATATTCATCGTGTATTTACCGTGTTACCGTGTTTTCTTTTCTTTCTTCTTCTTCCGGCTCACCCGCGTTTCATCGTTGACATTCGATCGATCCGAGGAATGAATTTCGATCGCAGATAGCGTAAATTTCGATTTGAAATCACGTAGAAAAGGAATGTTATTATTTTGTGTATATATACTGTTTTGAAGGGACATCGAACGAAGAAACGAGAATCCACGTTCCCATCGCTTTTCCCGTGGCGACCACCACGAATGTTCGTATCAAATTTTTACGATACCGCATTTACGGTTATGACTATAACGGTTTACGCGTGATTCTATTATTACGTATGATCGGCATTGGCGAATGATCGGCCGAGGCGATTAAATAAAATTTAACGGACGCAATCATGACCGGCGTGCCGATTCGGCGAAGGCCGTGGGTTTAAAATATCGACCTCTGGCGAACATGTTCATGGTTACGTACATAGGTAATTGAAATCGATGGCTAATTCACTCACGGTCCCGTTTACGAGCAATCGTCGGGCGGCGCAGTCGCGTTCTCCGTCGTTGATCCCCCTCCCCCTTCCCCCGCTCCCACCCCACCGCCACTCGTCGTTGAAAATTACGCAAAACCGGTACGCGATTTCGACCACGATGCCCAGCTAAAATCGTAAACGTTCGTCGACGGGACGTTATTCTAAATCATCCAGCTGGAAACGCCGCGGTGAACGTGATGATGTTGCGCGGGCGCGCGCGCGAGCGCGTAACAACAGCAATCGAGACTGGCTGGAAATTGCACGCAACTCGCGAACCAGTGGAAAAAATCACCAGCTGAGATTACACGCTAAAATTCAATAGCCGCAACAAAGTATATACCTCTGGCCGCACGGTGTAGCCCAAGACCGAGGCTCTGCTCTACGATTCTGGGCGAAAGTACGCTCGTTGCGTAGTCGTGCCTCGCCAACATGACAATAACGCGTAATAGGAACGTTTGAGAGAAAGGAGGGAAACGTAAGCGTTGATCTGCGCGTTGTTTTTTTCAGCCGTAGCCGTGACCAGCAGCACCGTGCCGAGCAGCAGCTCGACCAGTACCGCAGTTTTGGGTGGAGGAGCCGCTGGAATACCACCCCCGCCACCACCGAGCGTCCTCAAGGGCGGAGATCGATTCTACCCAGGGGGCAGCATTCATCATCATCACGATCATCATCAGCCGGCCACGGCGGCGCCGACCCTGCCCCACGTGCCCCCTCCGGCCATCTACCCCGTGCATCCGCATCAGCCTCCGATTCACAATGGACCGCCGTCCTCCTCGCCGCCCAAGACCTCGATCGGCCAGAAGAAGAAGAACAGTACGTATAACACAACGCGCCCCACCGTCTCTTGCCACCTGCTCTCTTTGCCGCGAAACGAGTTTCTCGATGCTCCTCGCGACCATTATCTCGGCCAATGATTCTTTCATTTCTCTCTCTCTCTCTCCCTCTCTCTCTCTTTTTTTTACTTTTTCTTCTTTACATTTTTTTCTTATTCCCCTCTCCTTCTCTCTTTCGCTCTTCCTCTACAATTTCGTGTTCCTTCGTTCCTCTTTCTCGTCGTTTTCTTTTCTTACGCGAAACCTCACTCTCGTCGTCGCGTCTTGTCGAAATTAATCATGGAAGAGGAGGGTCGTTTTTATTAATCGACGCGAATTAGATCGTCTATAACGTATCATCGAAAGCAACCGTCGAGTTGGTCAGGTTTAACTGAGTTGAATAGAGTAAGCATTGAATGAGAATGTGTCCCCGATCGATGTAACTTGGTCTCTGTTAAGCTTTGTTAGGTGTCTGTAATCGTCGCGTACGTTTCGTCCATCTGATAATTATCACTTTGTATCGGGAGTACTCTTGCATAAAATTAAGATAAACCATTCGTACGCAACGCCTTTACCGCTCGTTGCAGTTGCGCAAATCGTTTTTTCAAGCACGAAGGAATTACCGCGATCCGTTATTAGCGTAATTGATATTTCTCTTTTTCAACTGAACGAGAGTCCATGGTCGCGCGGGAGAGACGCGGTTAGATAGACGCAAGTGCGAAAGTCAAAGAGGAGAATCACCGATACTTCGGTCGTTAAATTACCGTTATATAGTTGAACGTGACGGTCCATTGCGTGGCAAACAATCATTTTACGTAATTCATTCGGCTTATCGTTCATATTTAGTCGAGTAAAGTAAATAACGAGCAAATAAAATTTTAATGAGCTTGAAAATTATATTGTCGCTCGCCGTGTCTTGTTCCACTTTTATATGATCGCTAATCGCACAAATAATGTTAAACAATGAGATTGATTATTGAAATTTGCACTGGTTTTATACATGATATTTTTGAAATCTGTTTCAAAGAATTACATTTTTGAGCTTTGAAATAGCGATTGTCTTTTAAATTTAGTTGTGCTGCATAATTATTTTCTCCGACTACTTAAGTACTCAGTTGTAGAAGAAATAAAATTCCTTGATTTAGAAATTTTACGAAATTCAATGTTACTTGACATGCTAAGATGAATAGATTCGTGAAATATCTACTTTCAAACATGGTGGTTTCTGATATTGTAATAAAGATAAACTCACGTTATAATAGTAGCATTAAGATTATTTGCAATTATACAGTATTCCAGAAATTGTGTCAAACGTCACTTACGAGTCAGTCACGAATAAAAGAAACTATTCGAAGAATTGCAAATAGAAAATTCAATAGATCAAGAAACATTTTGATGGAGAACAATTGAACGCGGCGAATGCATTCGATTCTAGCATCTGTCGACTACTCGCTCTTTTTATGTTGTCACCTACGATAATTTGACTTGAAAATGCGTCGCGTATGTGCGCACATTTGCATTCCACCGATAGCCGGGACACGATCATTAACGAGGTAACCTGCTTGGCTCGAGACGCAACAAGGAATTCGTGTTCCCAAGGTGTCGAATTGAAATTACTCAAGGCGGCCCGTTCCGCCTTCCTTTGTAACAACGTTTCGAATTTCTCCACGGTATTAAAGTCGTCCCTTCGAAATCGAATCGTGTCCAAACGAAATTTATAACGTCATTCGTGACCGACGATGTGGGTCTGTTACAACGCGTGCGTTTCATTTCGATCAGAAGCAAAAATACACGAATGAAACGTTCACCCTCCCCAGCCGTAGTCTAGATGGAAGTTGAAGCTTCTGGCTCCGATATCGGCCGCGTTTCCTAGATCTCGTAATGAGGTAACTTTTTTCCACGGAACTGCCGGAAGTTTCGTTTCGAACCGGAGAAAAGAGACGTTCTTGACCTCTTTTCTGAGGTAGAATAACGTGATTATTTGTTGTAGAAAATAATGAAGGAGAGTCTCAAAATCATTGGCCGCAAATGACTAAAATATCATTTAAATTTAACATTGGATAAAGTATCAAAGTTTTATTAGATAATTAAACTCGTAATTAAAATTCCGATTCGCCGTATTGCTCGAAACAACGTTCGTTATTCCGTTTTCCAATGTAAATTAAAGTAACGAGTCGAAGGGTCATCGTCTGCAAATAACGATTATGTTTTTCTGCCTACAGAGGAGTATTCGGACCACCCGAACGAAGTGGTGAAGAACGAAGAATTGACCTACAACGGGGCGAGTTCCAGCCGTGTTCAAGATCGGTATAACCAGTTGGTGGTGGTGTTAACGGGAAGCTTGTTGATCAGCGCGATCCTGCCACAATTATTGCGGTGAAGCGACAGCACTGCCGACGAGAACGTATATCCCATACGTCGAAACCCCTTTTTCTGTGATTATCCTACGTTTAATTAATTTCTTGAGGCACGCGTGTGCGCGTGCACGCTCGCACGGCCGCCCCTCGATCGTGAAAAATAAAACGCGCACGATTTATGGTCGGACTGCCTCGAGAGAGAAAGAGAACGAGAAAATTCAATCGGGTTGGAAGAAAGACAAAAACGAGCAACAATGGTTTAAACAAGGGAAAAACAAAAATTGAAATGAAAATAAAAGAGAATGCAAGTTGCAAGAAGAACGAAGAGTTGGCAGAAATAACAAAAAAAGAAAAAAAAGAACAAAGCAAACGTGAATGTCAAGAGAAGAGATACGCACGACACACGAGCAGCAACGCCATATTGAAACTATTCGAAAACGAAGAACGAAGACGTAGGTAGTAAGATTACAAAAAAAAAAAAAAAAAAAGAAAAAAACGAAGAAAGACGATGAGAAACGCTACTACTAGACACTATTATAGTATGCCCACTATTATCACTACTATAAATGGTAGTCGTATTGGTTGTCCTTCTTATCATTACGCTAATTCTAGGTATTTATTGGAAATACGAGGAAAGGGAACGAAGTCGTGAACAGCGTGCTAACTGTCTTCGAGCGAAATACACGCCGGCCTAGTGAATGAACACGTCCGTCAGAATGAAGCGCAAAAATTCTTTTCGTTTAAAAATCGTAGCTTTACACGCGAGAATTTCGATTGTGTTATTCGCGCGACTGACGCCGACGTTGATTCGCAAACGGTCCTCTGTCACCAGTTACTCGGTTGTTTAAAAAATATGATTGAAATCGAAAATCGAACGATTATGTTAACGATTATGCAAATTTACACGGCGAACGAATTATTAGGTTTAGTATGATTTAAACGAACTCGCTAATTTAGTGTACGTATCGTAGTGTACTTACGACAAATTTTTCACTTTGTGCGTCACGTTCGCACTCGCGTACGTCAACCAACGAACATTTCCAGTTTATCACTGCTGCGATAATCGAATCAAACGATAAGTTGCGATTGGTCGCGATGGTTATGCGTAATCGAAATATATCGAAGGCAACTGTCCTGGCAGAGGACCGCTCGGGCTGCGCTGACAGTCGCGCTCGGGATAATTAGCACGTGTGTAAATAAATTCCTAATGAATATGTACAAGTGGCTCTTGCCTCATCTTCGGGGCAGAGGAATTTAAGAGAGTGCCGTATACTAGGTAAAATCTTATATATGACACGAAAGAGTACGATACAGTGTGAATGAATGCGGAGTGTGATAGAGCATAACGTGTATGCGTGTGTTGCGAGACGCGTGTGAACATTCGTGAACACAAGGATCGCCCGTTGGATAGCCGAGTGTCACAAAACTGTACAAGGTGTGATAAACTTTTGTAAGTTCCGGCCGCGGTTCTCGCAATCGTGACACTTTCGCGGACACGTGAAATATCGTCGGCGATGAAATGTCGAAGGGAAATAGCGAGCGAGCGAACGAACGTAAGTATGGTAATGCATGAAAGAGAGACTGACCGCGGAGCGAAAGACGAGAAATAAAAATTTTTGTATCATAGTTGTACCATACCGAACTTTATCTATAGATCTGTATTATATTTATTATCCGCTATCATTACGCTACGAATAATCACACTCGATATTCTATATTTACTAGTAAAAAAAAAATATCAAATTTAATAGCGAATAAATTGCGTATTCGGCGGGGTATAATGATAAAAAAAGAACGACATGACGCGAGAAAAGCGATAAATTCTCGACCCCTGTCACCATCAGATCTGCCATTTGTTGTTTTCCTTTTTTCTTCTTTTTTTTTTTTTTTTTTTTTTTTTTTTAATTTTCCTCGTGTTATATTGCTCGAAAACGTCGAACACGCGTGTTCGAGCGCTCGGTTGGGCGCGTGTTCGCCTACAACAAATTGGCCGTGCGATCGTCGGTTTCATTCGTATCGTCCTTCGTATTACATTGTTCTCTTCAGTTAACCCTATGATTCTTCTTTTTTTTCTTTATACTCTATTTATTGTTCACCGCCGCGCAGATTTCGTTTCCATACGCGTACTGACGAACGTACGCGCATACAAATCGCATTTATTTGTAAAACGTACGGATTACATGTATACATGCACAGTGGTCACGATCGTTATACGCGATCCCGCTCTGATCTGTCGCGTACGTCGACAACAACATTCTCTTCGCTAATATCTCAAGCTCCGTTCACACTACGATCGTGAAACAAACCAACGTCTTGCT